>JASDDO010000022.1:145696668-146296668 GCA_030015575.1 Agapanthus africanus | reverse complement strand
AAAGCGTTTGGAGGCTCTATTGTTCCAGTTTAGGGACGTAGTGGTCCGTTTTCCAGTTTAGGGACGTGGTGGTCTATCGCCAGTTTAGGGACGTGGTAGTCCGATATTAGTTTAGGGACGTTTCGGTCCAATATTAGTTTAGGGACGTTTCGGTCCAATATTAGTTTAGGGACGTTTCGGTCCAATATTAATGTATGTGGTCGTCGGGACCCGTCACCTCTCTGATATCGTTGAAGGATTACAACGATAGGTGTCAGAGGAGCTCGGAGATGTACCCTCGAACCGGATATAGATTGATTTAAGAGAGCAATCTTTGCTCAACCGATTTAATTTAAGGACTTACGGCCAAAATTGGGCTAAGTCCAGTTGAAAATGTTCAACACCCTTATTTATTTTTGGTCTATTAGACCTGTGCTAGGGCTTTGCCCCCACTTAAATAATGCATTGCATTACTTCAGGCCATTTATGCCTATTTTGACTGAGCTCTGCCCTTTTTATTATGATGCAGATCATTTGTTTTGGTCCATTGGACCTTTCAGTTGGGCTCTGCCCTTTCAAACAATGCACAGCATTTTATTTATTAGGCCTGTTAAGCCTTTTAATTGGGCCTGGCCCTTCAGGAAGTGAAATGCCTTGCATTTTTCAGACGCTTTGCGTCTATCACTGAGCGCAAGCGCTTGTGGTGAAGACACGTGTCATGCTCTGGCGAGCGCAAGCGCAACAGCGCAGTGCGCTGCGTGAGTGCGCTGCGCTGTTGCGCTGTTGACACGTGGCACGTTCTGGTGAGTTGCGCCAATTCCAGAGAGCAAAACTCTATCTTAAGAGCGCTTAGCGCAAGTGGTTCTATAGCTGACACGTGGCGCTCTCTTAAGAGCGCAACGGCGCAGTTTGGAAGTGCAAAGCACTAAGAATCTTTTAGATTCAAGAACGGAAGTGCAAAGCACTATTTAATTTCTTGATCTTAAATTAGATCAAAGAAAAATAAATTTTTCTCTTGTTTGAAGAACCAGAGGTTCATAAAAGTGCAAACCACTATTTTTTTTATTTTTATTGTTTTTAAAGAACCAGAGGTTCATAAGAAGTGCAAAGCACTGTTTATGTAAAGATCATTGATCTTGTTTTTAGATCAATGATCTATTAGAAGGAATTTCTTCTACTTCATGAAGGTTCTTTACCTTTTTCTTGAAATTTTCTCAGAGTTCTTCTGTTTAAAGCTCTTGATTTTTTCAAGAAATGTTGATGCCTTTGAATTGAGGCTTAGGGTCCTTTTTATAGTGCTCACAAATTAGTTAAATTTGTTAAAGAGATCGTTCTCTGAGTGATTTGGGGAATTTTCCCCACCGTTGGATCTTTGATCCAAGGGCTTCTGCTTTGCAGAAGAAAATCTTCTTGTTTTAACAAGAACAGAAAAGATTTCTTAAAATCTTAATTCAGTTTGGCGCAGATGCCCCAGCGCGTGACACCTGTCGCGCAGCGCACAGCGCAACTGCGCTAGCGCATCTGCGCTGACACGTGTCGCGCAGCGCAGATCGCAGCGCCACTGCGCTAGCGCATCTGCGCTGACACGTGTCGCGCAGCGCAGTGCTTGCGCAGCTGAAGCGTTGCTTCATTTAAACAGAACTTTGCTCTGATTGGGCGCGCCTTCTTGGGCGCTGTGCTGACGTATTAGCGCCTGACACTTGAAGTGTTGTTTCAAAATTTTTGAATTTTGAATTTCAACAGAGCTTTGCTCTGATTGGGCGAAACAATAACGTTCGGTACATCATATGAATCAAGAATTTGAAGGGATAGTGGACTCGGAAGTTTCACAAGAAATGTTCTCCTCCCAGAAGGATCTCAAACAGGGCACAGACGAAGGATGAAGGGTGGACCTCTAAAAGATCGGGTGTGGTACTGGTTAATCTCAGTGAGTGTTAAGACAATGTAAGGAGTAGGGGTGGACAGATCGCAGTAGGAAAAATAATTGTATAGAAGAAATAATCAAACATCAAGGGAACTAAGAAGATCGATAGATTAGCGAACCCAACAATTTATTTCATTTCAAAAGATTTTAAACAAAGCATTCTCAAAGACGAAAAGTGGCCCTAAACTATACACAGTTTTATTTGGCCAGAATAGACAACATCTAAAAGAAATCCCGTCAGTCGCGGTTGTGGAGATTTAGCAGGTTGCGATAGGCTCGCGCGCTCAGTTAGGGGCGTCCATTCCCATATCGCCTTGCAGGGATCGCCATTGGGAGTTCTTCCACAACAGGGTCTTGATCTTCTGGTTCTTCTTCCTCGGATGGAGCTACTTCATCGAGGTCCAATTCCATGCGATTCTCTTCTTCTGGATTTTCTTCCACGGGATTTTCCTCTACTGGATTTTCTTCTATCGGGTCTTCCTCGGGATCTTCCTCTATCGGGTTCTCTTCCGGGTCTTCTTCCTCTTCGTCGGAATCGCTTATCATGTCAAACTCTGGGGCGGCTGCTCCTTCGTCCTCTGACTCGCTGTTTCCGAAAATGACCTGGGGACCGTTGATCTCATTGTCAGAACTCATCAGCGTGCGGTCTAAGGAAACACATGACTGCGCATCCTCATCTGGATGCGGCGCTGCTCCAGGGTGGGCCATGGCCTGAAAAGAAAGAGTCATGATTAGATAGTGGGACACACTGAGTAAATAACCCAGTATACAGAGTACAAGAAAAATATGCGGTAGGTAAGGACTGAAAAATCAAAAATAAAAATGTTGCTGTAATGAATAGTATAAATAAGGGGGAAAGTAAGTGAATGATACATACATCATGATTCGAAGTTTTATTGCATTCAACTAAAAGTTCGACGGATACGAGATTTCAAACGAAAGGAAATTTTTACAAAAGGGGTAACAACATTATTATAGAAAGCAGAAAACATAATAACTCTTTTTTGATTTCTGGACCGCTGCAATCTCGTCACACGGGTTGAATTCTAAGCTGGGTCCGCACTATCCTCGAAGCTCGATCTACGAAATATCCATCAATTAGCAGGAGTGGGGAGTGTAGGCGAACTGCCTCCTTGTAGCTCCTTCCTATTAGGGCAACCGTTGATAAGATGTTCGTTGGATCCGCAAATCAGGCATTTCCCCTGGGCGCGGCTACAATCCCTCTGAAGATGTCCTGGCCTCCTGCAGTACCCACAACATTGGGTCTTCTGCTGCTTCTGTCTCGGGGGAACAAATGGGCGCTTCATCTTCTTCTCTTTTCCTCGTCTAACAGGGATCCCTTTACGATTAGAGACTCCCGCTGGTGCCTGATTCACCTGCCTTCTCAGTCCTTCAGCTAACAAGTCGTTTGTTCGCTCCTGGGCTTCCTTCAGACCTTGCAGTACACTTAGAATCTCAATGGTCTGATTCTGGGGAGTGGAGATAGAGGAAGAGTCGTTGGAAGACATGATTCTGAAACAATAATTTTGAGAAAGATATAAGGCACAAGCTATAGGACTCAAAATGTAATATGGATTGGACAAAGATTCAAGAATATCAGATGTGATGAAATTTATTACAAGCGGAAAAATCAACTGTATGACTCTAAGCCACTTAAACAGAGTATGGTAGTGTAATCGTGAAGTAGTTCACAATTACAACCACGAAACTTTGCCAAGTCACCAGAAACCCTAGCGTATGGATAGCAGAATACTCGATGTGAATATGGATCAAGAATAACAAGTTTACAACCTAGACCGACAGATGACATAGATTGCCAAGCTATACACGGAAAACTGCAATCCCAATCGAAGCAAAACCTGGGCTCTGATACCAACTAAACCATGTCATGCCCCGCTTCCCAAAATACGGAATACGAGGGGTTGACAAGGCCAGCCATGCTCCTACGGTCAAGGAAATATCCTGCCGTAGTCACACTTTAGCTTCTAGCTTTACGTGGTAATCAGTAAATAATGTACAGGTAATGAGAAATGCAGTAACTGAAACAAAACAATATAAAGAACTGACCTGATGGGAAACAAAAGGGTATAACTCTGGATAGCTAGTCACGATGTCCGTGATGTGCGTCTGATCCTGATCCCGGCTAAATCCACTCCTCACACTGAGCATGCATACTCAGGTCGTCAGAGCGACACAATAGCAATATAATATATAGACACAAGTGACACCTCAAACAGTGATAATAGATATATATAACAGTAAATCAGAACGGTATAGATATGAACATGCAGTAATCAATGAAGTGTCTAATGGATCAGGTGAACAGTAAAACAGTAAAATAATATGCCAGGTATGTCAACGCAGTAAGTAATGTATATCAATGCCATTATCCCTATCAGTCTCTAAGTCTCACTGTACAGGTCACTAAGCCTATCGTCAGTCCAAGTGTGAGAGTCAACCACTCGCGAGTGTCCTCCATCCAAGGGTAGGACCCAAGGGCAAGGGACCACGGGCCCAACATGTAACTCACGGTAATAATCATGTACCCTGTAAATCTCCATATATCTCCATATATATAAGCCGGCATGGGACTCCGGAGATTCTGTTGAACTCACACTCAGACAACCCCACACCCCGTGGTCTACATCAAACGCTAACCATAACCTCAAATACCAATCGGTCTGTGACAAGTCTGCACGAGAACTGGAAGCAGGACCTCCATCAAGAACGTCTCGACTAATATCTAAGATAAATGGCAGTGTCTGGTGCCTTATCTGTGACACCCATGCAAGAGCTTCCATAAGTGTCCCATACCACTTATAGTCACACGTACACGCGTCCCACAGACGTCGACAATGCAATAAAATAATAAGGTTCACTGATTGTGTACAAGTACGTGTCACTTCCACTTATTCATTCATGCACGAACACTACGTACTTGCCACAATCATCACTAATACCTAACACTGGGTAATGCACATTATCACTAGGTTATCAATGCAATGACATATGTATGATATGATGCGTAAACAGTATGTAAAGCATGATTAAGATGTCATGAATCAGTAATCTACCACTTGCACAATTTATCATAAATCATACTGGTATAGTTTAGCGAAACAATGAATGAGGAATAAATAGTATGTTCAATTATCTATCCAGCGAATTTAGTTTCACGTCAATCGGGTTTCAGGATCACTAGTTATGGCCATTACATTTTAAGCGTTCACGGCTGGAAATCCGGTTTCAGAATCGGAGGTCCGTTTCGCAACGCATTTTAATCCTAGTTGGGATCATATTTTAGCAACGTTACAGTTGAATGAAATCTAGGGTTTTCAGTTAGGTTTTCAACGCAATAGACGGATCTTCAATCGCGTCTGTACGTCAGGAGATATACACTGTTTAATACTAGTATGTAAATTCTGATTCTGTTGGGACTGTTATACGTCCCCATCTTTTAAATTACAGATTAAATATCAAACGATAAAAAAATAGGATGAAACTACTTGTGTTGTCTATCTAACAGATTCACCTATAATAAACAGTGGAGTTCCGCAACCTACGAGTTAAGGAAACAGTGTGGTACCCATTACGGGACAGCACACAGTAAATAGAGTCACTCTGGACTGCAGTCCAGAGTCGCACTCCGATCCAAATCTTGTCACCATTTAAGTACAGAAACTAATAGAAACTTGTATAGGATTATAGTTCGTCGAGTCTTCTTCTATTTAAGCACTCGAGCGCATCGTTCCAGTGTGTATATAATTTATGGTGATTTTAACGGTTTTCAGGTACATGAAAATTCCAGTTTTACGAGTAAACTTGAGGGTAGTTGTTTTAGTCGTTAACGGTCATATTTTCCAGCGAAATTTGCACAAGGTATTCATCACAACAAGGGACAATACAAAAAATCTAATTCCGTCAAAATAGACAAGTATTTTCATTGGGAACACACATCGAACAGGTATGGCACATAATTGATCTAAAATTGTAACTTCATGATCTATATAATTAAAGATTGTAACTTGAGTATATAGCATGTAAGTAAGTAAAATACTTGCCTGGGGACGTGTCGACAATAATACTGCAGTGGTATCAGCACGATCGTGCCACGAACGCAGCACCGGCTCAGTCCTTTGGAATCCGACAATTTCACTCGATCTAGCTGCTCTTCGTGCCCTCCTTTTCTTCACTGCTTCACGCTGTTCCTTGATTTGATGTGAGGGAAGGTGAGACGCTGATAAAGGAAGAGAAATTTAGAGAGAATTAGAGAGAGAGAGAGAGAGAGAATTGGAGAAATTGAGAGAGAGAGAGAATTAGAGAGAAAGAATGTGGGTGAGATGAGAGAGGGGGAATAGAATGAATGAGAATTAAGTGGTGATTAATAGGATTTTAAAAGGGATTAATGGGGGAAATTAATTGGGATTAAAGAGGCATTAACTTGGTGGTTTAATATGAATTTATAGAGGAGATTTGGGTTTGGATTTGAAGGGATTTAAAAGAAATGAGGTGGGATAATTGTTATTTTAATGGGCTAGGGAGGGAAAATGGGCTCGGGCCAAGGGATAAGATAGTAGGGAAAAGAAAGGGGCCGGGCTTGGGATTTTAAGTAAATGAGAAAAGTATTAGAGGAGTGGGCCGGCTCTGGGCTTGGGGAAAGTAACGGCTGGGCTAAAAATGAAAAAGAAAGGGGATAATAAAAGAGGAAGGAAATAAGGGTTTGGGTTAGGGAAAATTAAAAGATATGAGATTAGATTAGGATTTGGGTTTTTAGAATAATACAAATAATAATTATAAAATAAATAAATTTTGGGAGTGACAAAAATATGGATATTGGTATTCAAAAGGACTGGGTATTACAAGACTGATTTGGAAAGAGCTCGCATGCAAGCGATACCCTATGCTTCAGCAGTAGGCTCTATCATGTACGCGATGCTATGTATCAGACCCGATGTAGCATACTCACTAAGTGTTGTGAGTAGGTATCAAGCAGATCCTGGAGAGAGTCACTGGTCAGCTGTGAAGATCATTCTTAAGTACTTGAGAAGGACTAAGGAGATGTTCTTCATGTATGGTAACAGAGAAATCCAAGTGGAGTCCTTTATCGATTCGAGCTTCCAAAGTGATAATGACGACTCTAAGTCGCACTCGGGATTTGTCTTTACCCTGAATAGAGGGGAGGTTTGTTGGAAGAGTTCCAAACAGGAAACCGTGGCAAACTCGACGATGGAGGATGAATACATCGCTGCCAACGATGCTGCCAAAGAGGCTGTCTGGATGAAGAAGTTCATAACTGAACTAGATGTGGTTCCATCCATTGACCATCCAATACCTTTGTATTGTGATAAAAATGGAGCTGTGGTTTTGGCCAAAGAACCCAGGTCCCATCAGAGATCCAGGCATATTCTGAGGCGATATCACCTGATCCGGGAGATAGTTGATCGCCGCGAGATCGAGGTCAGGAGAGTTGACACGAAGGACAACACTGCGGATCCACTCACGAAGGCCATACCCCATATACAATTTGAGAGACTCTTCGGGATGTTGGGTATGAGATACTACAACAGCTGGCCTGAGTGCAAGTGGGAGATTGTTAGTTATGTATATTATAGTGGATGCTTGGATATATGTAGAGAGGACTTTCTTGCTCGACATGATAGTATGCTATCTGGTTTCACTTTGTCTTAACATGTTGATTTGTATTGTATTACTGTCTTGCTGTCACATGTTGACAAAGCCCTTAGGATGTGTACTTGACTGCTAGGACTATGATACAGATCATACTAGTGGGGCCAGGGTAGTCCACGAGTACATCCTTTAATTGTTCCTAGTCGAGGGTGTATCGAGACAGGGCATCGATACTCCAGAGTAGACTAGCGTATACGCATCTTGACCCATATGATGGACGATGGATGATCCCACATCCATTGGTGTTTGACATCAAAGATGGTGTACGGGTGCTCAGTGGAGACTGGGTACACTGAACGGACTCACCGAGAACTCCTTGATGGTATTATACCTATTTTCAGATAGCAGTTCTCTGGTGACACTGGTACAGGTTAGTCTATTGACCCGAGATCTCATAGAGTATTGTGTGATTCCCATTGTGCTTTGATTTCCACCTTACCACGTTCATGAGAACGTGCAAAATGGTGGATTTTGGGTACAGTCCCGAATCACATGGAGGCAATGAGCGATGGGAGGGGTTTCGTCTCTCCCAGTATTGGGGGTTGATATTGCGCTGTGTTCGATTGGCTATAACTGGAAGTCCTTGGCCAGGGCTGATATAGAGATCTACTGGTAAGTGTTATTAGAAGTTTCTCGACCTGTTATGAGCCTCACATCGACACGACTTATCGGTTACTGGGGTCTGACGATTACCACCCCTAGACCGGATATGCGGCATATCTGACAAAGTGACCGGACTGTACGGTAGTGTTACTGATTGGATTCGCAGGAGTATGTACATGATTGCTTGTTGATCCTATGATCGCTCAATACCCGGGTGGTCGTTACGTTTAGCCGACCGCTTGCGGCTTGTGGGTGTTTAATATGATCATCATCTACTGCCGGCATATTGACGAGTCTTTAGAGTCTTACACAGAGGTTTCCGGGCTCAGGCGAAACGGAGTAGGAACACATATGTGATATGTGCGAGATCGAGATTGATACGATATGTGATACCGCATTCTATTCTAACGATATATGATATCGGCCGGTTATATGTGATATAGCCGGGTCATCGGATCAAGTGTTGATTCGATGAAATGATATATTTTATATCAGTCGGTTATATGAAATATAGCCGGATTATCGGATCAAGTGTTGATTCGATAATTTAATATATAATTATATATTTGATATATTAAATTACATTAATTAATATATGCTCACTTAAGTATTTTCATTTTCTCACTTTGGATACATTTAATATATATGTGATAGATGTTTATTGTATTCTTTTCTTTGTTACATTAAATATTATATATGTGATATATAATATTATAATATGCTAGGTTATAAATGCAACTAGGGTTTATGAGATTAATACCATGGCTAGGTTTATGGTTAGGTTTTTAATTATCTTAGTTAATTCTAATTGAGTGGATTAATCTTAAGATATATTCTTATGTTGACTTTGTCTACCCTTCTTGATATTTCTAAGATATTTATTAACCTAACCTTTAACCCTAGCCTATAGTTTATTCTCTACATGAGTTAGCCATGACACATTTAACCTATGGTTGCATTTCTAACCTTATCACAATTCATTCTCACTTGAGTTTGAGTTTCTTCTTCTTCTTCATTTGATATTCTTGCTCTCTTGATTTATTCAGGTGATGAAAAACAGTGAGAAATAAATTTCTAAAGTGAGCAAAATTCCTACTTCATCATCCTCTTCTATACTAGCCATATAGATTTGTGTGTTAGCTTCACTAATCCCTAATTAGTGAAGAGATAGCTTGGGTTTGTGACTCCTCAAGGTAGATCATCTTGGATTGTGAAGACTTCAAGTAAGCATGGATCATTCACCTCATGGAGCCTCTTTAGAGTCCGGGAGCTTGATGATCGCAGCGAAAGGACCACAACTTGGAGCTTTTGAAGCGAAGGAACGGACTACAAAGGTTGTAATCCCTATCACTTAGAAGTAAAGTAGTTTACTTATTGTTTTAACCATAATTCTCTAGTAAAGATCCTTGCTTAGGTTGTTTGGCACTTGAAAATTTTAAATACGGCATGTTTGATTCCCTGTAGAACCTTGTTCTAGTGCCTAAGAACCTTTCATATAAGACTTGCCGAAACCATGATATAAGTTGTTCATGTAAACGGTTCAGGATGTAAACGGATAGTCATATAGTCAAGTCAAGATATATCCATGGTTCGGTCAAGTCAAGACATGTTGCATGTATTGTTCGGTATTCATGTTCAAGTGATCATGTTTGATATATTGGATTCATGTTGAATTGGGGTTATAGTTGGATTCATATTTGGATTGTATTCAGATTAGACTAAAACTCAAATTGAGTCAGACACTTAAACAGATTGGGATCCTGAATTAGGTTTAGGAGTTATCGGCAACTGCTGCATATGGACGGCAGGATTTGTGACTTTTTCCAAGCCAATTACCATTGATAACCCCGTTTTAGTTTTCTACCTTAAATAGGAAAGCACCCACTTTATCCATCTCTCTGAGGCTCGAGGGAATTGATCCCGCTTAAACCTATATTTACTACGGTCTTTAATGTAAATTTAATATAACTTGAGAGGGTTTTATGAAAAATATTTTTAGTATACTTTCAAAATAAATCTCAAGTATTTATTTATCGTATTTAGGGTTTTTATGGATGTAATTTTTTTTAAAGGTGAGGTATTCTAGTGAATAAATACCTAGCTTGAATAATACAAGGTATTTTAATGTAAAGTTGACTTGTATGGATTTTTGATGGTATTTTCATGAAACTTATAATTCTTTTCTTTTATTTAGAAAAACATGGAATTTATTATATATTTAAAATAGATGGTTTGATAATATTTATATATAATTATTAAAATAAAATTTATTTATTAAATAGAAAATCACGCTTTTCTTAAAAATTGTATTAAAAATTCCATCGAGATCGTATGCTCTGTGAGAAGGTCTGCATCTCGCACTACTAGTCATGAGGATGTGCGATAACCCGCACCATCCTGATCAGGTTCCCCAAAATGGGTTGTAGAGGTATAATTGCAAGGAATTTAAATAACACAATTTAAAGAATACGGGTTTTGATAGTTTATGGTATTTTAATGTAAAAGTTGTATTTGCTACAAAATTGTTATTCAAGGGAATCGTGCTATATCAAGATGCGTGTTTGTGAGAGGTAGGTCATTACCTCGTGAGATTTTTCTAAAGGTAATATAAGCAAGAACGATTAAACGATGTCATATGTAATTTCATGGTATTTAAACGTAAAAGCTTAATAAAAGTTGTTTTTCATGAAATTTTAAAATGAAACTTGTTTCTAAATATTAGTTCATGTTTAACAAGCAAGATGTAATGATATAATTAAATGGTTCTTAAGAAGAAATTGAAGTTTAAATAGAATATAATTAAAGGTCGGTATAACTCCACTTACCGACGTGATTTGAAAAGAGATCATTTTAAGTTAAGAAGAAGAGAAGAGAAGTGGAACTTGCTAGTTAAAAAAATAGAAGGGAGGTTGAGGAAAAGAATGATGGCCTTCGCGGAGTCGCGGGGTCGCGGGGTCGTTGGAAGTGCTTCGAATTCTCGCCAGAAAAGGAACTTGGCTAACTCCACTTGTACTCTTCTTTGACTTGGACGATTTTGAGGATTTTTGACAATAAATTTCAGAATGCGGAGGGCTAGGGGATGATGTTGTATTTATACAGTAAAATTAGGGTTTTGAGAATTGAAGAGAGAATTAAAAATACATTAAAAATTGAATTAAAGAGTGAATTTACACTCTCTGGATAAATGCATGAAAATCAAACAGAAGAGGGGTTAAGGGGGTAGGACAAGGGTCATATGGGCAAAGCACAGGGGCTTTTGGCCACGGGGGGACCATCGGCGCCGAGTAGAACCCCGATCTCGCCGGCCATTTAGGGGACGTGGGGCTATGGATCGATGCCACGTGTCCTAGTCGGTGTTAATACAATTTTGCACATGTTTGATATTCTGGCTTTTCATTTCTTACGCGTATTGCACGTGTAAACTTTTGGGCTTCCAAAAAGTATAAAATAAAAATTAGTAAAAATAATATGTGGCTGGGAGGATTTGAACATAGGGGTTATGTCACAGCAGTGCAAGGCTTTACCAATGAGCTATAAGTTATTTCTTGTTGTTTTCAAACAAAAATAATACTTAAATTATACTCAGACTTACAAACTCCTTTCTGTACTTTTAAAAGAAAATTTTGTACAGAAAATTCAGGGTCGTTACATTCTACCATTCTTTTAAAAATTTCGTCCTCGAAATTTATAGAAGGAAGTTGTAACAGATTCAAGAAAATTTTGATGACAGCGGTGGTGAAAGAACTACTGAAAGTGCATGAAAAATATTTGAAAGAACAAAAGGATGCAAGGATTTTGAAAAGGTTGAGAGAAATTACGAGTGTTACCTTGACCTAAACTTTCGGCTTCCACAGCCGCTAAAGTGAATGTTTGTCTCCTGGGTACATTTATCCTAACTGGAGGCACATTCCTTCGTCCTTGGGGCATGTTTCGCTGCCTTTGAGGCATGTTCCTTATTACCTGGTGGAACTGACGAGGAGACTGTGCAGGAGGTCCACGAAGAGGTGGAGCTGGGAGAGCAAGATGAGGAGCAGGTGCCTGAATAGCTGACCGCTGCGGGAAGTTGATGTGTGCTGGAACTAGGTTGCGTCTATGAGGACATGTCCTAATATCGTAAGTGGATGCGCTATAAACTAAACACATGCCGTTTACACATCTGTAGTCTTTCAACAGGTGTCCATCCTTCTTGCAGTAGTAGCAAAAGTATGGACTTGACGGTTAAATGTTACTTCCGGTCTTTTGGGTGCAACAGTTGGTATTGAAGAGGCTCATCTTGGTATCTGAATAGTAGGGCGCTTCACACCTGAGGTCTACCCTTCTTCTTTACTACTGCCTCATATCTTCGGGCAACCTTTAGTGCAAGGTCATGGATTGGGAAATCCCCTATAGCCAGAGCAGCTTGGATTTCCGGGTCCAACACTTGTTGAAATCGTCTAGCCCTGATCTCAACAGTCGGTATGAGATGTGCTGCGAACCTGCTCAGCATGGTGGATTCAGCATCATACTCATCCATAGATTTGCTCCACATAGAGCCTTGTTGCAGGTGAATGAATTGCTGCTCTATGTAAAAACAGGCAGTCTCGAGAAAATATTTCGCGTCGAATATGTCGTGAAATGTCTTCCATTCGATCGGCTGGGTAAGTCGGCTTTTTTCAGCCTTCCACCATTCCCTGGCATTGTCTGTAAGTTGAAGTTTCGCAACTCTTACCCAAGCAATCTCTGGCACTTGTGCTGCTTCTAGATCGTCCTCAATCGACTGAGCCCATTCTTCATCTTGTAGGGGATCTATTTCCCTGAAAAGTTCTTAGGGTGTAATGCCCGGAATTGCTTCACTCCAGATGCCTCGGCTTCTGGGCGGTGCAATAGATAGCAGTCTGTTGCTGCTGTCCCTCCAAGAGGCTCTTGATTGCCTCAAGCAATACCGTCTACTCATTGATAAGAGATGCTACGGTAGGTGTAAGTGGTAGAGGTGATGGTGGGGTGTTGCCATTCACGTTGGTGCTGGTGTTGTTAGGAGAATCCATAACCTTGAAAGAAAAATAGGGTTAGGATAGATCCAAGGAATTTGAAATGTAAAGAATGTTTTTAGTTGTTGATTCATATAATTCTTGTGATATATTGCTTAGGTTTCCATACAGAACTGACCTGCATGGTTATGTAGGTTTCCATGCAGAACTGACCTGCATGGGCCGCCAAGAAAACCTGTCACGACCCGCTTCCCAATATACGGGGAAGAGGACGTGGCAGGGACGCGACGTATTTACTCAGAAGTAAACACGTTAAGCGTAAATAAGCAATATAAATGAATAACACAAGAATAACAAGAGATATAATAAAACATCAACTTTTTATTATTATTGATAAACATTCTTTACATACAACTGAAAAGTAAATATAATGCTAGAAAGCGATACCTAAACATTGGTATATGAATTGAAAGTAGAGTAAGTACAAGTAGATCTAGAACTCTGTATCTTTAGTGAACTGCTTCAAATCGTTCTGACTGTGCTCGATCTCTTGAGAGTCGGGTTCTCCTGATAACATTCCAAAGAAAGAAGAAATGGGAATGTCGTCAGCGAACTAGCGCTCGGTAAGTCCCAAAAGGTAGAATAGAAATAGACTGGTAAGAGAATAGAATAATTAACTTATACATTTGTTATGCTAACGTAGTTGTTTGTAACTTGGTACAGAATATATCAATGTATACGAGAGGAGTTCAACTTTCCCCGTGGACTAAGGTAACCCGTAGTACAAGGCTTCATCAATACCCACGGAACAACGGCAATGGATATTTATCTACATCTTTAAGTAACCATCTCGTGCCACTTTTAACACATTCCGTACCGGTCTACCCCTTTAAAAAACCCGTAATGCATATTGTATTGATTGTAATGAGTTGTAGTATAAGACTTGCCGAAACCATGATATAAGGTGTACATGTAAACGGTTCAGGATGTAAACGGATAGTCATGTAGTCAAGTCAAGATATATCCATGGTTCGGTCAAGTCAAGACATGTTGCATATATTGTTCGGTATTCATGTTCAAGTGTTCATGTTTGATATATTGGATTCATAATGAATTGGAGTTATAGTTGGATTCATGTTTGGATTGAGATTGAGTCAGACACTTAAACAGATTTGGGTCCTGAATTAGGTTTAGGAGTTATCGGTAACTGCTGCACATGGACGGAAGGATTTGTGACTTTTTCCAAGCCAATTATCATTGATAACCCCGTTTTATTTTTCTACCTTAAATAGGCAAGCACCCACTTTCTCCGGCTCCCTGAGGCTCAAGATTATTGGTCCCGCTTAAACCTATATTTACTAGGATCCTTAATGTAAATTTAATATAACTTGAGAGGGTTTTATGAAAAATATTTTTAGTATACTTTCAAAATAAACTTCAAGTATTTATTTATCGTATTTAGGGTTTTCATGGATGTAATTTTTTTTAAAAGGGAGGTATTCTAGTGAATAAATACCTAGTTTTAATAATACATGATATTTTAGTGTAAAGTTGACTTGTATGGATTCTTGATAGTATTTTCATAAAACTTGTAATTCTTTTCTTTTGTTTAGAAAAACATGAAATTTATTATATATTTAAAATAGATGGTTTGATAATATTTATATATAATTATTAACAATAAAATTTATTGATTAAATAGAAAATCACGTTTTTCTTTAAAATTGCATTAAAAATTCAGTCGAGATCGTATGCTCCGTAAGGAGGTCTGCATCTCGCTCTACTAGTTCCGAAGATGTGCGATAACCGGCACCATCTCGATCGGGTTCCCCAAAATGTGTTGTAGAGGTATAATTGCAAGGAATTTAAATAACACAATTTAAAGAATACGGATTTTGATAGTTTATGGTATTTTGATGTAAAAGTCGTATTTGCTACAAAATTGTTATTCAAGGGAATCATGCTATGTCAAGATGCGTATTTGTGAGAGGTAGGTCATCACCTCGTGAGATTTTTCTAAAGGTAATATAAGAAAAAATTATTAAACAATGTCATATGTAATTTCACTGTATTTAAGCGTAAAAGCTTAATAAAAGTTTTTTTCATGAAATTTTAAAATGAAACTTGTTTCTAAATATTAGTTAATGTTTAACAAGAAAGATGTAATGATATGATTAAGTGGTTCTTAAGAGAAAATTGAAGTTTAAAAGAGAATAGAATTAATGGTCGGTATAACTCCACTTACCGACGTGATTTGAAAAGAGATCATTTTAAGTTAAGAAGAGGAGAAGAGAAGTGGGACTTACTAGTTAAAAAAAATAGAAGGGAGGTTGAGGAAAGGAATGATGGCCTTCATGGAGTCACGGGGTCGCTGAAAGTTCTTCGAATTCTCGCCGGAAAAGGAACTTGGCAAACTCCACTTGTACTCTTTTTTGACTTGGAATATTTTGTGTATTTTTGACAATAGATTTCAGAATGAGGAGGGATAGGGGGTGATGTTGTATTTATAGGGTAAAATTAGGGTTTTGAGAATTGAAGAGAGAATTGAAAATGCATTAAAAATTGAACTAAAGAGTGAATTTACACTCTCTGGATAAATGCAGGAAATCAAACAGAACAGGGGTTAAGGGGGTAGGCCAAGGGTCATGTGGGCAAAGCACGGGGGCTTTTGCCTATGGGGGGACCATCGGCGCCGGGTAAAACCCCGATCTCGCTGGCCATTTGGGGGATGTAGGGCTCTAGACCGATTCCACGTGTCCTAATCGGTGTTAATACAATTTTTCACATGTTTGATATTCTGGCTTTTCATTTCTTACGTGTATTGCACGTGCAAACTTTTGGACTTCCAAAAAGTTTAAAATAAAAATAAGTAAAAATAATACGTGGCTGGGGGGATTTGAACACAGAGGCTATGTCACAATAGTTTAAGGCTTTACCAATGAGCTACAAGTTATTTCTTGTTGTTTTCAAATAAAAATAATACTTAAAGTATACTCAGGCTTGCAAACTCCTTTCTGTACTTTTAAAAGAAAATTTTGTACAGAAAATTCAGGGTCATTACAGTAGCCTATAACCTTTCGAGAAACTACCGATAACACTTATCAGTAAATCTCATCAGCCCTAACCAGAGACTTGCTGTTATAACCAATCGAGCATAGCACAACATCAACTCCCAATACCGGGAGAGAAGAAACCCCTCCTATCGCTCACCGCCTCCATGTGACTCGGGACTGTATCCAAAAACCACCTGTTTGCACGACTCAGTAAAGCCGTGGTAGGAGGGAAATTAAAGCACAGTGGGAACCACACAAGACACTATGATGATCTAGGGTCTACAGACTAATCTGTACAAGTGTCACCAGAGAACTGCTATCTGACGATAGGTATGGTACCATCTAGGAGTTCTCGGCGAGTCCTATTCGGTATACTCATTCTCCAAAGAGCACCTGTATACAATCATTGATGTCAAACACCAATGGCTCTGGAATCAACCATCGCCCCATACAGGGACAAGAAACGTACCCACTAGTCTATTCTGGAATATCGATACCCTGTCTCGATACTCTCTCGATTATGAACTGTTAAGGATGTGCTTTTGGACTACTCAAGCCCTACTAGTATGATCTACATCATAGTCCTGATAGTCAAGCCAACATCCTAAGGGTTTATCAACATGTATCAAAGAGACAGTAAATTAAAACAAGTGCACATGTTAACATAAAGAGCAACCAGATCGCACATTATCATGTTGAGCAAGAAAATCCTATATATATATGTCCAAGCATCCACTATGATATACAATAATGGCTTCTAGGATATACATATTCCTAACAGTTTATCAGCAAATTCATCAATATTCCATTCATAAATGGTTTTACCAGAATATGAACTTTGCATAATTGCCTCATTTCCACATAAAGAACATCCAAAGGCTTTGACTGTTTATAATAATATTAACTAACCGCCTTTTGAAAATATCTGATAGTATTAATGTTTGTATTATTGTTAATCTTTTCAAAAGAATTTCGATTCTTCATAATATCAGTATAATTGATTTGGGATTCTTTTTCAGTATTATTGACATCATCTCTTTCTGATATTTCAGAAGTTTCACCTTGAAGAGTATTTAGTTTAGCACCGCTAAACTTTTCTTCTAAAGCAGATATGATGCTGGCCTGATAGGAACAAAACTAGTATTACTAGCTAGTTTTACCACAGTAAGGGTATCTATAATTGCAAGAGAATGCAATTTAGAAATTAGGTTTTGTAAAGCCGATTCTATCCTTATCAGTTGTTGTCCAATAACCTGTATATAAATATTAGTAAAATTACTCTGCTTAAAAACATTCTGAAGTTATTTAAGCATAGTTTCCATTCTCTCTTCACAAAGAGATTTAATACAAACAGTTGCTTCAAAATTGGAGTAAGAAACTCTAGATAATCTTAAAGGTTCAGTTGGAGGATAAATGGAACGAACAAATTTTCCACTTATAGTAGGCTATTGTTAATAATGTTCTTCAAAAGCGTTAATCTTATTATTTTGTTCTTGAATATAATATTCAAGAAACTAGTCAACAAAATATATAATATCTTGTTTTTCTTCTAGGTGTTTATAAAACTCATCCTTATAAATATATCGTTGTTCTCTGTTAAATGATTTATTAAACCATTCTCTAAAAGCAATATGCTTATTTTCCATAAATTCCTTTTGAAGGAATATTCTGATAATACTATTTGGTGTAATATCCATAAAAGAATTTTACATATGAAAACCCATTTCTTCTGAGGTAGAAGAAGTTTTATCAGTTTTCTCATAAATTGGTTGTGGAATGGCAGATTCCGAAATATTTATGCCTTGAATATTTTGTTCAGATATTTGACGAAATTTTGGTCTTGAATAGGACCTTTTACCCATGGAGGTAGTAGCCTCATCATAAGTAATTCTAGTAATTTGGTTAAAACCAAATTTTATCTCGATTTCTCCCTCTTCTGTTTGGATTATCGGATCTATTTCAGTATCTATTATCGGTTTAGGAGGGACAACAAAGATTAACAGCCAGGTTTCAGGAAATTTTATTTCTTCCCATTTAATGACTCTATTGGTCGCTACATCAGAAGATAATAAATTTGTCTCGATCAACATAGTTTTACCACGTTCATTCTTTGGTTTGGTTTTAGGTGCCATCGTTGATAAAACCTTAAAATGGATTCGACGGAGTTTAGCAATAGTCTCAAATTCAGGCATAAAATTGTACTCGTTTGTATTCAAATTAAGGGGAATTGCCTTAAGTATATTTGAGTTAGTTAGAAACAAAATTAAATTTTGGTAAACGTCAAAATAGACTGGTCCATGAGAAAGACTAGTTTGCATCATTCCAATAAGGGAAGGAATCAAGTCAAGGAATCTAGCATCTCTAAGAGAAGTAAGTATAGAAGCATTAAAAGCTTGTAAGGTCAGACTTAAAAGCCACCTGAATTAGATCTATATGATGGTGCTTATAATTTTTTCCATAAAAATATCTTCTTCAGAAAGAAATTTGATAGTTTGTTCATTATCTTCAATAGAGACCGTTTTTTCCATAATTTTTAGAACAATCTCGAACTAAAATCAAAAGTTTTAATACTATAAGCATCTTTTAAAGGAACATTTGGAATGGTCCAATTGTTCAGTTGTTCCTGATGAATAATCTATAAGATTAGTATTTTTAATATGCATACACTTATTTCGAGTAAGTCTTGTAAAAACAAAAAATGATAAGGATGAACTCATAAAGATTCTATCCGGTGCTATGAATAAATTAGCTAAAAAGAAATAATATTTCACTATTATATATAATCTTAAAAAATTTCAAATGAGTTATACTTAAAATTTATTAAAATTTAGTCTTTACTCATACGGCTGTCAATGAATTACAAATTACCTTATGAACACCAATCTCTGGCCGATATGAAAAACCTAACACGATTTTGGTGTCGTTCCATAAGTAATGGCCAAATAAAATAATTTATTATCAAAGAGAAGAAGATGATAAAATAGAGAAGAAGAAGACTTGTAGAGAAGCGTCCCTTTACCAAATAACTTCTTTATTATTATCAAACTATTACATATGTACACATAGGAAATTTCAAACTATTATTTTCTAATAATAGTTTACATGTGTACACATCCGACTCTGGTGTAAAGCTGGTATACCTATCTTTTTTTATATTAATAGAAATTGATTAGGGGTAGTGAACTTTTGACAGTGGCAGAACTTCCTCTTAATTACTACTCTGCCATCACTTAATAATTATGCCTCATCAATTTGAAGAATGCCAGTTGGTAAATTAGTAATATATATCACGTGTGACGGCATTTATGGTAAACATATAAAGATATAAAGTGACAAAACTTCTCTATAATTACAATCCTGCCACCATTCGACAAAACACCCTATATTTCGATAAAATCAATGTACTTTCGAAATTTTCACATAAACACCATGGATTATGATTATTACAGGTAAATAACATGAAGTACAATGGATTTTTAACCTTTTTCAGATACATATCATGGAGTTTGATGTTTACAAATAAATATCATGGACTTCGTTTTTCAGATAAATACCATATACTTTCTTTTATAGAAACAACTAGCATAGACTTTCACCATTTTTTACTTTTATGATGGAAAATTTTCAAAATAATTACGTTTCTGCCATCAACTCGAATCTTCAATAGATTTTCATTAAAATACCATGAACTTTTCATTTTTTGATAAATACCATGGGCTTTGTTTGTTACAAATAAACATGCACATTCAACGTTTTACGTATAATTACCATGTACTTTGTTTGTTAAAAATACATACCGTGCATATTCAACTTCTTCGGATAAATACAATGGAATTTTTTTCTCCAAAATAAACACCATGGTTTTTTTTTGGATAAATATCATGGGGTATATTTTTCACAAATAAATACCATGTGCTTCCAATATTTTTGGATAATACCTTGGGCTTTGTTCTTCATAAATAAATACAATAGACTTCTACCGCTTTGTTTGTCAGGAATAAAGTGGACTGACTGGTTAAAGCGAGAGTAAAATTATGAAATTATTAAATCCTAGATATCTATGTTTTTTTCATTAAAATGACCGCTCCATCCATCGTCCAAAATGTTATGTACATTTATTGTAATTGAAGTGAAAACAAAATATATTGAACCTATACTAAATCTGTTCACAAAATATTATGAAATGCCTAAAATTTCTAAATACAATATTATAAAATTTTAAAATAGAAAATATACCATAATGTAATGTATGCTAAATAAATACCTAAAATTTAAAAAAAAATTGCAAATTAAATGCCATAATTTTTTCTATAATAATTCCACATACTATAATAAGCCGATCTTTATTGTGATTATTTGTATAATTTTTTAAGTTTCTAATTTTTACACTAAAAGCTTTTAAAATATATATAAAGCGGCTAAGATGCGGGAAAACCGGTTAAGATGGTTTGGTCATGTGCGGCGTAGACCTATGGAAGCACCGGTTCGACGAATAGATACTCTCGATATGGGCAATGGCAAAAGGGCAAAAGGGAGACCGAAGAAAACATGGATGGAGGTAATACGAAACGATATGATTGCCAAAGGACTCAATGAAAGTATATTGTTCAATAGAAGTGAGTGGAGACAGAGAATTCATGTGCTGGACCCGGCGTGATTCTCATGTTGGTTCATGTAGCCTACCCCATATGCTTGGAATAAAAGGCTCAGTTGTTGTTGTATAAAGCACTGAAACAACATAAATTTACTTCCAAATTTCTGCATCTAAGTTTTTAGCTTTAATTTAAAGTATTATGATATTTATCTAAGAGTGATGCAGTTTTTAATGAAAATTATCTTAATCATTCTAAAACTCCACGCATTGAGTGGGGCTTTATCCCTAGTATTCTATTATATTCTTGTCCAGAAAGATCAAGTTGAAATGTTTATTGAATTTTTATATATCCAAAGGAATTAAAATAACTCTATTATAAATATGTAACAGTGACTACACATAAGCAAATATTTGCTCAAGCCCCTAACCACAATCAAGATTGGGTCCAATGTGTACCTTGATTTGGGTGCATCATCCTCTGCACATGGTGTCTAGTCATCATCATGGTTGGGTTTGATGTGCAACACCATTTGTATGGTGCCATCACCTAAATTATATTGGTCCCTTGAGATCCATCTCTTGAGAAGACTATATATGGATAATTATTAAACTCTTGTAGAAACTTGGAGACTCTCCGTGTGGACACAATAGTTGTCGGATCTTAAATGCATCAACCTAATCAATAGGATTAAGCAATGATGATAAGATTTAGTGTATTATTTGGAGCATGGCATTTGTATTACTCCGCAAGGGTTGTTTGCTTTGGTGCAGTTGGAGCTTTCACGTTATTGTAATATGAAAAATGAAAAGCTTTTTGTTATTTATCTATAACCACAGAGTGTATTTATAAATTAAGGAGTAATACTTAAAACAGAAGAGAAGAAGGCTTACAAGAAGCGTCCCTTCAGCAAACAATTTCTTTATTTATTTTCAAACTATTACAAATTATGAGGTAGAGGATTGAGAGAGAGAGAGTGGAAGAATTGAGCGTTCTGTCCGAGATGATTTACAATGAGAGAGCCCTTCCTTATTTATAGAATGGAAGGAAGGGTAGAAAAGGTTTGAGAAGGAGTAAGGTGTCTCTTCTCATCTCTGTCATCTTTATTAAAAATGAAAGCTGCATTTTAGCATTTTGAAAAGGAAATTCCTTTTTTAGCCGTCCACTGAATTATAAATAGTGGGTCCCATCGAAAAAGTGTGTGCTGGCAAATTGCAGTCGGTTGGTTTTTAGTGGGCAAAAAATATTAATATCTTTAATAAAGACGTCTCCGCTCAATCTATATTAATAAAATTAATATAACTGTGCTTTTATTTAAATAGCCATTTGGTTTTTTCCTGTCTCATTTTTGAGCCCATTAAATCTTCTCACAGTTGATTAGCTGAGCGCAGGTTCTTTTCTGGATCTTGATCTTGGCCTGCTAGGAAATCATCAATATTTTTCATTTCCTTTCCACAGGTCTGGTAATTTTTATGGAGAAAACACTACTACAATATTGGGTTGCCCCTACGGATAATGGAATCCGTAGGGGCAGATTTTTCTTTCCCCTACGGACTAAGCCGTAGGGCGCAATGGTTGTCCCTACGGTGTCCGACGTTTTAATTTAAAAATATTAAATCGTAATTTGTTGTTTGGCCCTACGGAGCCGCAAACCAATGACCTACGGTATCCGTAGGGGCAGATTTTTCTTGCCCCTACGGACTAAGCCGTAGGGCCCAATGGTTGTCCTTACGGTGCCCGACATTTTAATTTAAAAATATTAAATCGTAATTTGTTGTTTGGCCATACGGAGCCGCAAACCAATGACCCACGGTTAAGTCCGTAGGGGCATCTAAATGGGAATTTAATAAATAAAAAAAGGCACATAAATGCCCTACGCCTCGATCTCTTTCTCTCGTTCCCAAAATTCCCAAAATTCTCTGTGATCTCGTTCCTGCGTCTCCAATTTTCTCCTCGTCGCCACCGCCCTCCGTTCATGGCCCGCCACTACCCCGTTCTTCCTCGTCGCCGATTGCGCGCGTCGTTGACTCCGTTGTCTCCTCCACCGTCTACAGGTTAGTAAATCTCCAATTAAACATAATTTTGATGATGTTAGGGCTAGGGTTAAGGGTTCGGGTAGGGATGAGGGTTAGGGTTAGGCATCGGGTTCAGTTTAGGTTAGGGTTAGGGTTCGGTTGGTGTTAGGGTTGGGGTTAGGGTTCGGTCGGGGTTAGGGTTAGGGTTAGGGTTAGGTTGGGGTTTGGTGTTGGGGTTGGGGTTCGGCTGGGGCTGAGGCTCTAGCGTTTCATTAGCTCAGGGCATTTTCATCTTTAACATATTCTTTGTGAACAATAGTGGGTGCTTAAGGCTTTGCAAGAATGTAAAATTTGAAGCCGTAATCAAAAGTGAGCTCATATAAGATTGATCCCATCTAAAGTCGGCTGTTTTTGGCACAAATTAATACTAGTTAGATTACCAAGTTGAAACCATGTAAGGTCATTAGATCAATAAATTTTTACATTGTTTGCATAGGCATTTTCCCAATATGGTTGGATTAATTCGTTTTTACAAGCATATACATGTACTTGCGTGAAGACCGTCGACTTTCATGACTTACATATTAAATCGCTCCGTCCATGTCTAATTTAGATGACAAGTACTTGAGCACCGATTTAATTGTCATAGATGAGAATTAAATCTTTATTTTTTTCTTTGTGGTCCTTTTAATTTGCTGGTTGTAATGATACACTTTTGTTTGTTTTTCATTAGTGATTAATTTTTAGTTTGCTATTTATTCTTTTTCAGTCTGGATACTTGATAGAATTACAATTGCTTTACTATTGTTTGCCTTTTTCCTTTTGTGTGGAAAATATATCCATTGTGTCATATGGACACTATTAATTTCACATCGATTCAAGGGAAAAATTGAGGAAGGTTGTGTTTGTTATATCAAAAACCTTTTTGTTGAACCCAACAGGTGAAAGTTTAGAGTTGTTATAGATAACTCATACATATTGTTTAATGCATGTACCATTGTTAAGAGAGTGCAAGGTGGAGAACAATAATTTGTTTCAACGACACGTTTTTCAAGTTAAAACCAATATATGATACTCGATGATAATATGAAACTTTCATATTCTCATCGATACTCATATATGAAACTTAAAGCGCCACTTAGTCCCCGTCTATCGGTTAACATACGTTCGATATTCGTCGTGACATAGAACTATACGAAAGTTGTTAAATATCGGACGGTATAACTCGGTACTAACAACCGTCGTGTAGTCTATGTGACGAGAAGATTCAATCGTATGATAACCGATAGATTTGTCCCGTGTGGACAAGTTAGGAATCTATAAAGCAAACACATACATTCACTTGTGTTTTCATCCGTTTCGAGATATTTCATCGGTACTTTTCCGCTGGTTCTCCGTGTACAAAGATAGATTAGATGTTCATTTCAACGTTGTTTCACAGCTTTGAAATGATTATCTATTCTATTACAGTGTACTCGGAGAACAACGGGGAGGCGCTGCCGAAATTTACTCGAAACGGTTGAAAGCACAAGCGAATGGGTATTCGCTCTATACATTCTTAGTGGGATAGAAGCCTTACCCCCGATAGTCGAAACACACACATACAACAAGAATACACAACAAACGCATCATTAGAGAGTGATTCAAGATGTTCAAGTTAAAACCAATATATGATACTCGATGATAATATGAAACTTTCATATTCTCATCGATACTCATATATGAAACTCAAAGCGCCACTTAGTCCCCGTCTATCGATTAACATACGTTCAATGTTCGTTGTGATATAGAACTATACGAAAGTTATTAAATATCGGACGGTATAGCTCGATACTAACAACCGTCGTGTAGTCTATGTTACGAGAAGATTCAATCGTATGATAACCGATAGATTTGTCCAGTGTGGACAAGTTAAGAATGTATAAAGCAAACACCTTCATTCACTTGTGTTTTCATCTGTTTCGAGATATTTCGTCGGTACTTTTCCGCTGGTTCTCCATGTACAAGGTAGATTAGATGTTCATTTCAACATTGTTTCACAGCTTTGAAATGATTATCTATTCTATTACAGTGTACTCGGAGAACAGCGGGGAGGTGCTGCCGAAATTTACTCGAAACGGTTGAAAGCATAAGCGAATGGGTGCCGGCTCTATACATTCTTAATGGGATAGAAGCCTTACCCCCGACAGCCGAAACACACACATAAAATAAGAATACACAACAAACGCATCATTAGAGAGTGATTCAAGATGTTCAAGTTAAAACCAATATATGATACTCGATGATAATATGAAACTTTTATATTCTCATCGATACTCATATATGAAACTCAAAGCGCCACTTAGTCTCCGTCTATCGGTTAACATACGTTCGATATTCGTCGTGACATAGAACTATACGAAGGTTGTTAAATATCGGACGGTATAGCTCGATACTAACAACCGTCGTGTAGTCTATGTGACGAGAAGATTCAATCGTATGATAACCGATAGATTTGTCCCGTGTGGACAAGTTAGGAATGTATAAAGCAAACACCTTCATTCACTTGTGTTTTCATCTGTTTCGAGATATTTCATCGGTACTTTTCCGCTGGTTCTCCGTGTACAAAGATAGATTAGATGTTTATTTCAACGTTGTTTCACAGCTTTGAAATGATTATCTATTCTATTACAGTGTACTCGGAGAACAGCGGGGAGGTGCTGCCGAAATTTAATCGAAACGGTTGAAAGCACAAGCGAATGGGTGCCTGCTCTATACATTCTTAATGGGATAGAAGCCTTACCCCCGACAGCCGAAAAACACACATACAACAAGAATACACAACAAACGCATCATTAGAGAGTGATTCAAGATGTTCAAGTAAAAACCAATATATGATACTCGATGATAATATGAAACTTTCATATTCTCATACATGAGTATCCTCAAATCTAACTTTGATTATCGATAATTTATTATTTTCAATGACAAACGCACACACAAAGCATATACACGAATTTTCTCCTTTGTCAGTAACCATCCCATTCTTAGATTTCTCAATATAGTTATCATAACTTACAATTTATATGTTATACAGTCTAACATGGCCCATGAGTATGTCAGAGTTAAGGACTGGATGTATGTGGATTGGCAACAACGTATGCAACCTAAGTTTATCGCAGGAGTTGCTGCTTTTATTGAATTTACACGCGCACATAATAAGATCGTGATAGAGAAGATTCTCTGCCCGTGCGATTGATGTGGGAATATGTACTGGAAGAAGGTACAATTGGCAGAGTTTCATATCGTAAAAAATGGTTTTAGTAGACTTTATACAACTTGGCTATATCACGGGGAAGGAGAAGAACGCAGTAATGCGGCAGAAGAAGAAGGAGAAGACGATAATGCGGCAGGAGAAGAAGGAGAAGACGGTAATTTCTTTCCATCAGAAGAAATGGAGGATATGGTAGAAGCTGCCCTAGGTGAATCTATTCATACCGAAGATAACAATCCTTCCGGTCAAGGACCGCGTGCGGATAAATATGAAAATTTCATAAATGATGCTAGAAAACCAATTTATGAGAATGCAAAGTATTCCACCCTTTCATGGTTCGTCCAACTTTTCCAGATTAAGTTCTTAAATGGATGGAGCAACAAGTCATTCACAATGCTTCTTTCGTTCTTAAAAGATTCTATGCCCCCGGGAAATATCGTGCCCGACGGCTGGTACGGAGCCCAGAAGATGATGTCTGATTTGGGTCTGAAGTGTGAGAAGATTCAAGCATGTCCTAAAAATTACGTGCTTTACCGGAAAGAAAATTCAGATTTGAAAAAGTGTCCAACATGCGGAGAGGCCAGGTATAAGCCGAAAGATTCTGATAAGAAGCCCGATATACCTGTCAAGATAGCACGATATTTTCCCATAACACAGAGGCTGCAGAAGCTATTCATGTGCAAGAAAACAGCCGAGGCAATGATTTGGCATCACCATGCTCCTCCAAGTGAAGATGGAAAAATGAGCCATCCAAGAGATTCACCGGCATAGAAGGATTTCGATAGGAGGCACGCAATATTTAGTAGCGATCCTCGCAATGTCAGGCTCGGACTGGCTAGTGATGGCTTCTGCCCATTCAACTATATGGCTGGAAGCCACAGCACATGGCCCGTTGTAATGATAATTTACAATTTGTCGCCTTGGTTGGCTATGGACCAATCATACTTTATGATGCCTCTTCTTATCGACGGACCAAACTCACCGGGAAACAATATCGACGTCTATCTCGGACCTCTGATCGAGGAGTTAAAATCTTTGTTCATTGATGGTGTAAAGACTTACGATGCAAACACAAATACAACCTTCATACTGCGTGCGGCTTTAATGTGGACAATTAATGACTTTCCTGGGTATGGAATGCTATCAGGTTGGTCCGTACATGGTCACAAAGCATGTCCTCATTGCCATCAACATACAACATCGAAATTCTTGAATTTTAGCAGGAAGGTTTGTTATTGCGGCCATCGACGTTTCCTGCCTCTAGACCACCCCTACAGGTTAGATGCTGTTCACTTTGATGGTCATCAGGAGCTTCTTGGACCTCCAGCCCCATTGTCTGGAGAGGGCGTGACTGCTCAGTGGGATGATTACAATAATGTGACCTTCGGGAGGGATCCGACAAAACAGGTCAAACCACCATTCTGGAACAAGTTAAGCATTTTCTTCGAGCTTCCGTACTGGTCAACAAATTTAGTGCGTCATTGTCTGGACGTCATGCATATAGAGAAGGGAGT
This sequence comes from Agapanthus africanus, assembly GCA_030015575.1. NCBI lineage: Eukaryota > Viridiplantae > Streptophyta > Magnoliopsida > Asparagales > Amaryllidaceae > Agapanthus > Agapanthus africanus. The sequence continues at coordinate 146,269,080 of JASDDO010000022.1, read as the reverse complement.
ATCCGAGCATATACTCAACTTGCTTCTTTATAAAGATGGGAAATCGAAAGACAACCTCAATGCTCGGATGGATCTACAGGACTGGGAAATAAGAAGTGAATTGCATCCTAAACCGGTAACGTGTAAACCAGGCAAGTTTGTACTTCCCAATGCCGCTTATCATATGTCACAACCGGAGAAGAAAAGATTCCTGCAGGTGTTGCATGATTTGAAAGTTCTCACAGGTTTCTCAGGATCATTCAGCAAGAAGATAAAAATTATGAAAGGCAAGATCGATGGGATGAAAAGTCATGATCACCATGTTATCGTGGAGCACCTTCTCCCATTAGCCCTCAGGACTTCTCTCCCCGAATCGGTTGGTCTAGTAATCAACGACCTATGTTGTTTTTTCAGAGAGTTATTCGCTAAAACACTGGATGTTGTGACGCTGGATAAACTAGAAAATTCTATTGCGTTGATACTTTGCAAATTTGAGCGTATTTTCCCATCGTCATTCTTCGATATCATAATACACCTGACGGTTCATCTTGCAACTGAGGCTAAGTAAGCCGGACCGGTACAATATCGATGGATGTATCCCGTCGAGAGGTACGTGGAATTTTTTTGTTTCGCGCAATTTTTAAAATTATTGTTGTCCTGTATGCTCGTATTTATTTATTCAACATATTTTCTTTAGGTACCTCTACACTCTTAAAAAGAATATACGCAATAGAAATCGACCAAAGAGTTCTATCATGTAAGGTTATGTTTTAGATGAACCGACCATATTTTGTTCTCGCTATCTGGACGAGAACATTGAGACGAGATTTAACCGGCCTCAAAGAATTCAAGACGGGCCATATGGTAAAGCCGATTATAAGAGGGTAGGCACTATGTTTATCAACAAAATATACCGGTTTATCTTGCTTAATTGCGCATGTCTTGAAAAAATTAAAGAGTAAGTTTTTTTGGATTAATTGTTATATTTGTATTTGTGTATGTATGAAATGATATAATATTAATGTCATAATTTATTGTCGAGAACAGAATTCATTTTAACGAGGTACGTGAGGGGCATCCTGATTGGAACGATGAACGATTGGAAAAATATCATCAGGATAATTTTTGCGATTGGGTTGCAGATCATGTAAGTTATTCGAATAACATGTTATTGCTATCAGTTTTAATCTAAACTTATATCGTTATGTATTTGTCGTAAAATTTGTTTTGTTAGATCTACGATCCGAACTTGTCTGCATCATTAGAGAGTGATTCAGATGTTTAGCTCAATTTCCTAGTATGGAGGTTGCATATTATAAAGGATTCGGTGTCCTTGGATACAAATTCGAAGTTAAAGACATAGAAACATCTAGAACCACTCAGAATAGTGGGATTGCGATGGTAGGATCGGATGGCGTGAATTATTATGGATACTTAAATTGTATACTCGGCATCCACTATCCCGGACGATCAGAACCCTTTTATATATTTCAGTGTACTTGATACGATATGCGAACCGATACGGATAAGTGGAGAAGCAATCTTGGGACTTGGAAAGATGAATATGGATTGACCAGTGTGAACACAGTTCGATTTTACGGTCAGGAAGATCCGTTTATCTTTCCGAACTAAGCGTTCCAAGTATACTACTCACAGTGTTTGAAGCATCCGGGATGGAGTGTCTTATGCCGTTGGAAACCCAGGGATGTCTACGATATCTCAGAATTCGAGGTCAACAATGAGGATGAAGAAGAGAGAAGACTTAGAGTGCTCCGACCGTCTGTTTCGAAAGACGAGCTGTCTTCGGCTGATCATGAAGTTACGTGGGTTAGAAATGATATCGATGATGAAATCCAAGTAGATATGTCTAATGCGCCCACGAAACGAAAAAGGTTATCAGTAATGTTATATTATTACTTCACATTTTACGACCTATACATATATAGTCAATGCTTGTAATGATTGTCTAATGCGTCCAAGAACCGTTTTATCTATATTTGATGACGATGATGGGAGAAGCGAGGGGCGGCAGGAGCTCCATCCACGGCACCGGCAGAGGCAGAGGCAGAGGCAGAGGCAGAGCGGTTCTGCTGCCCGGAGAGCTGCGTAGGAAGCTTCAGAGGGTCGGTCTTGCACCCCGATCGGAGACCCTTTCGGATGCCTCCTTCTGTGTGGACTTTGCCACACCTCCAGGTATATTGCACGCATATTCATTTTGAATGTAATATTATAGATATACATGCATGTTCATGTCAAAATTACTTATATTGTCAATGTTTGATTGTCTAGTTGTTGGTGATGCGTCCACATCAGGGACATAGGCCACTCCCGCACCTCCAGGTATGTTTATATATCATATAGTGCATGTATATTGGTTTAGAATGCTATATCATAAATATACATACATTCTTTTTGCTCTTACGTACTTATAGGGACAGAGGCCACTCCCGCACCTCCAGGTATGTTTACATATCATATACCCGCGGGTATGTTTATATATCCTATAGTGTATACATATTGATTTAGAATGTTATATTATTGATATACGCATTCTTTTAGCAATTACTTATATAGCTGATACTTGATTGTCTAATTATAGGTGGTGTGTCCTCGTCTGGTGCAAGGGCCACTCCCGTCACTTTCATACCTTCCGCTCAGTCTGTAGGTTTGTATGAATAAATATAAAATATTTATTCATTTTACATATCCTTTAAGAATAAACATGAACTTCATGTAATTTTATCGATGTTTATTTTCTAGTTGGAGATGCGTCCACGTCCGGGTCACCGGCTGTTCTTCACCGGAGGAACTATCGTCCCGCTCGTGCTGCTGCCCGGGCCCAGGCTCGTGCTTTAGTCGCCGGAGGTATATATCACACTTCAATTTTCGTTAAACCTTGATTTCTTAATACCACTTTGTCTTAATATTGATTGTCTTGATATTTCTTGTAGACGCGGGGCCTCCCCATCCCGAGAGGGGGACTCGAGGCCTGAATCAGTCTCACAGGCTGAGGCCCGACAGAGCTAGGGGGGAGGCAGCATTCCCCCTCTATTTTACCCCTGATTATCTCTATACCGGCGATTATGCCGAGAGGTTCGGCCGGTATATGGGGGATGAGAGCCGCCTCGTGAAGAACTATCCACTTCACGTTGAATAGGGCGACCAACACCGGCGCTCATTCGCCCTCTTCTGGGATCAAGCTTGGGTATTAATATATATTTTCATTTGATTTATCCAATATATTTATTATATACACTTGCAATCTAATAACAATGTTTTTTTTGTATTTTTAGTTGGATTACGATTTTCAGCCTGTACCCGACCCTGATCACCCTGGGAGGGTGCTCGATCTTCACGCTCTGTACAATGGCCTGATGAAGAACATGCAGACGAAGGTCCGATACAACAGGAATGAGCTGAAAATAGACTGCTATTCCCTATGGATGGCGACCCCCGAGGCAGAGAGAGCGTCCCTCCTACATACTCCAACCTTTGCGAGAGTCGACATAGATACATGGCCTCTATTGTGCCAATATTTCGACTCTCATCGCAAATAGGTATGTATTTTAAATGTAATTCATTGTTTAGTATATAATTTATTTTTTGTGTTGCTTAATTAGAAAACTAAATCTGAATGTGTTGTGCAGAAACAGGCCGATCAAAATAAAGAGAATAGAAAGTCGGCGAAGAGGGGTCGCCCCACTTATACAGATGACTCGAGGAATATTACTCATGCCATGGAGTTATCGGTAAATTACAATAGACCGGCCTTTGTGATATAATGTAATATTAAGAGTTATTTTCTAATATATCTAATATTAAGAGTTATTTTCTAATATTGCAGAGAGCTCAGACCCTGGCGCAGGGTGGTACACCGAGCGTGCTGTCCGCGTATCTTGCCGTCCACGACACCTCGACAGATCCCGCCACGGGCGAGCTTCGATACCCCGACACCGCTACCCAGGAGTATTGCGTAAGTGTTAATGTTTATTCAACTCCTATTTGAAATTTTTGTTTTGAAAGGTTCAAATTTAAATGATATACTTATATTTTACTGGTTAATGTGGGTGTAGGAGCGGGTGGTTGAGCAGGCGGAGGCATCGGGGATCAATTTTACTGGACAGAACGATCCGATGCTGCTGACCCCTGTCCTAGACGCCGCACACGGATGACACCACGGAGGTTGGGAGAGAAGCCGGGGACTGGGTCCTAGCAGGGCCCATATGATGTTAGACTCCACTACGGTGGTTACTTCCTCTATCTCCCGTGAGCGGCGTTTCCAGCAAGAACTGGACACCTTGAAGACCACCGTTCAGGAGTTGAAGGAGATGTTGGTATGTATACTACTTAATAGTAAAATATTATGTCATATTATAGATAGCAACATATCCAATATTAGTACGTAGCCTGAGCTTATTTGGTTGTAGACTTAGTTTTGATTAATTATACATACATATCTAATTAAAATAAACCACGGTTTTCCAAACTAGATATCCAAACGAGGCCTAAGTCCCTAAGTATACATAGATTGGGGTTTCGCAATAACTTGATAACGATACGAATTCGACTAATACACAGTTCTTACTCGTTTATTATACATAAAATTGAACAGACGCGACAGGGTACATCGGTTGAGCCTCCACATGCATCTCCTTCAGCTGCGGCTCCGCAAGCCACTACCTCGGCTGCGGTTGCGCAGACAACTCCTATAGCTCCACTGCCCGCTCAGACTCCCACAGCTGCGGCTCCGCAAGCCACTACCTCAGCGGCAGTTGCGCAGACCACTCCTACAGCTCCACGGCCCGCTTAGACTCCCGCACACTCCGCATTGCTCGAGATATTGACTCAGGGTATATCCGAGGAGCAGGCGCGCCAGATTACGGCGTTTATCAGAGGTGGAACTGGACCGAGCTAGGGTAGCTTTTTTATTCTTATATTTTAAACATGTATTTACTTATATGATACATATTGTATATATTTTGGAGGATATTTATATAGGTGGTGTTTGCGTGTTTATATTGATTTAGATTGATATCGTATTCTGCTTGTTGATTTCTTTTGTATATTATGCGTGATATGTGATTATGAATACTGCGGTATATATTCTGTGTGTTGATTAATTTTATATATGATGTATATATTATTGTGCACAGGGCGAGAAAAAAACAGGCAGCCCTTTTTTTTTAAAAAATCTGATAATATGTCCCTACGGATTAATCCGTAGGGCCCGACATTGCCCCTACGGATTAATCCATAGGGTCCTACTTTTCCCCTACAGATTTATCCGTAGTGGCAAAATATCATGATACTTGATATTTTGCCCCTATGATCTCAGTAAGAGAGGGTTATACTTGTCCCTACGGATTTGACCGTAGGGGCTTAAACATGCCCCTACACGGGTATCCGTAGGGACAAAATATCAGGACATTTTATCTGGAATTGTCTGTTGCTAATTTCTCATTAATCCTTTTATCAAATATTCTATTATTATTTTTAATAGTCGCTTTTATTTTGACTATTTTTTCTTCTTCTTTAATTCCGGTTCACCATTTTATCTGGAATTTTTGAGTAAGAATGGGGATATTACCCGCATCAAATTCTGCCGATACAGTCTATCTCCAAATATAGGGGATCTCATTTTCAATGAAGCTGTATAACATACTTTCATTTTCTTTAATTAAGGTGTCATCCATATTATGAATAATGGATGAGATTCCATCCATGACATAAATAAATCATGAATTTGTTCTGACAGAATTTTTAACTCTGTTAAAATATGTATCTTTATACCATCAAAAATGGGTTAAAATGGGACATTTTAAGTTTTACAAAAGAGTCCTTATCTTTCCCCTAATTGTTTACATCCCCTGTAAAATGATCGAGAATAGTAAGAATTAAAGTATAAACTGCGTCGGGAACTTGAGCATTATTCTCAATTTTTACCGCACCAAAAATCTCTAGCCTTTGAGTAGGAGAGAGACATGATCCCACCAGCCTTTTAAAGTGTTAGTGAAACTACAAGAAATAAATCTCGTTACATCAATATCGGTATTACCATGTTGTTTAGTAACAGCAGCGTACATCATTATTCGATATAAAGTATAATGGATTTGTTTATGAAAGCATGTCTTAGCACCTCTGCAAGTTCGCTATGAACATCAAGTATGCAATTTTTAAAATTTTAAAGGGCCAAGTATACTAAATAAGATCATACTAGAGTTTTAGGATTTAGATAAGAAAACTAAGTTCTGAACTAAGTGAAGAGCTGCTACAACCTTTAAAGTCTAGTCCTTCACTTCAAAATCTCCAAGTAGAAATCCCTAAAACTCTTCTTTGACTCCACTTGATGGATGAAACGAGCTTGCTCGAAATCTTTGTCGTCGAAGATGATCCACTTTGAATTTTCTCACACTCAAGCTCACAATTCACTAATCTAAGTATTAGTGAAGAGAACAACCTAAAATTATTTGCTAGATAGGTTTAGGTTGATGAAGTAAGGTTTAAACTCACTTAAAAATCTTATCTTTTCCCTTTTTCACTCTTGAATGAATAATGACTCGAGAAGAGATGAACATGAAGAAGATCAAGAGGGTGATGAGGATGAACCTTGAGGATAAGATAAGAACAAATATTTTTAATTTGTATGAACTAAATATAAAAAGAAAAGATAAGTCATTGCATCTCTAAGGTTCTCCAAGAGTCTTGAAGTAACGACTCATTCTTCTTTCTCTAAATTCACATAATAAATCTTTTATCTATTATCTTTAACCCCAATATAATTCTCATACATCCACGTGTTGGATATATGTATGCCCTAGAGGCCATTATTTGATAGTGGATGTTTGGACATGTATATATACAGAGGACTTTCTTGCTCAACATGATAGTATGCTATCTGGTTACTCTTTATCTTAACATGTTCACTTTATTCTATATACTGTTCATTTGATACATGTTGATAAAGCCCTTAGGATATTAGCTTGACTACCATGATTATGATGCAGATCATACTAGTGGGGCATATGTAGTCTATAAGCATATCCTTAAATGTTCCTAGTCGTGGGTGTATCGAGACGGGGTATCGATATTCCAGAGTAGACTAGTGTATACGTTTCTTGAACCAGTTGAGTGGGCGATAGATGATCCCATATCCATTGGTGTTTGACACTAAAGATTGTATACGGGTGTTCATTGGAGACTGAGTACACTGAATAGACTCGCCGAGAACTCCTATATGGTATTATATCTAACGTCGGATAGCAGTTCTCAGGTGACACTTGTACAGGTTAGTCTGTAGACCCGAGATTGTCATAGAGTCTTGTGTGTTCTCCCACCGTGCTTTGATTTCCACCCTACCAAGGCTCTACTGAGTCGTGCAAACATGTGGCTTTTGGGTACAGTCCCGAGACACACGGAGGCAATGAGCGATAGGAGGGGTTTCGTCACTCCCGGTATTAGGAGTTGATGTTGTACTATACGCGATTGGCTATAATTGGAAGTCCCTGGTCATGGCTGATGAGATTTACTGATAAGTGTTATCAGTAGTTTCTCGACTTGTTATAGGCCACACATCGACATGACTTATTGAGTTATTGAGGTCGACGACACCATCCTTAAACTCAATATGCAACATATCAGACGAAGAGACCGGACTGTACGGTAAGTGTTGCTGGTTGGCTCTACGGGAGTTTGGACAAGTTCACTTGTTGTTCTTCTGTTCGCTCAATACCTGAATAACCGTTACGTGCAGCTAGTACCGCTGACGGTTTGTGGGTATCTGATATGATCACTACCTATTGCTAGCGTATTGACGAGTCTTAGAGTCTCACATAGGGGTTTTCGAGCTAAGGAGAAACGAATTGGGGGAACATATGGAGATATATGCAGGAGTTTGATTAATACGAGTATATGATACCGTATTTTAATCTGGCGTTTTCTATTAGTCGGGTTATATGTGATATGACCAGATTATTAAATCAAGTGTTGATTTAATATGATGACTAATTGCTCGTTACTAATTCCTTTCTTTATATGTGCATGTATGTATGTATACACTAGTAAAATAGGGGGTTGCCCCTACGGATAGTTTAATCCGTAGGGGCAGAAATAACTTGGACCTACGGATATATCCGTAGGTCTAAAAGGTTGCCCCTACGGGCAAAGACGTCCAAGAATAAAAATATTAATTCTTAATTAGGTGTTTGCCCCTACGGAGCCGCAAACAAAGGACCTACGGATATATCCGTAGGGGCAAGTAAATATCGATTTAATAAAATCCCAGATCTCGATCGCCTACGCTCATTTCCCTCTCTCTCTCGATCGGGCGCGAAAATAAGCCCCCAATGCGCCACGCCGTCGCCGCCAAGGTTGTTCTCCTCGAGGCCACCGCCGGTTTCGTCGCCACTGGAGTTCTCGTCGCCACCGCGGTTAAGGTCATCGCCACCGCCGTTCAGATCGTCGCCGCTGCCCCAGCAGCCGTTCAGGTGAGTAAATCTCGAGGTAAGTTAAAGAATTTATTGGATTATTTTGGGCTTAAGGTTCATGGCGCGCGAGTTGGGGTTGGGCTGGGGTCGCGGTCGCAGTCGGGGTCGGGTTAGGGTTGGGGCAGGGGCTGGGCTGCGGGGTCGGGTTCGGGGTTGGGGTAGGGTTAGGGTCGGGGTCGGGGAAGGGGAAGGGTCAATTTATCAAAATTTTTATTGGGGGTGCGGCTGGGGCTGCGGGCTGGGGCTAGGGCTGGGGAAGGGGAAGGTCAATTTATCAAATTTTTAACAAGATTTGTATTAGTTTGCAAGAACACTTAAGTTTATCACAAAATATTGTTTGGGTTTTCGATTTATATCTTTTAGCGGTATGTATCCGTTGTCCCAAATTTTGAATTATCTTATACTAGTATTTATGCATGTGCAGATCTTCTTTATCCTAACAAAAGATCCATATCCATTATCTTAACTTAAAATCCTTTAGAGGGTGCTAATCCTAAATAACAACAAAATGATGTTAAATATTTCATCCGATTTTCATAAGATCATACTTGAAAAAAATGCAACTACTTTCACAATTTCACAATCATAACCAACTCCCAATTTATTATGGTATTCGATCATAACTTGAGAACAAATTCTCTTTTCTATTGTCATCCCATATCAAACCCTAGAATCGTGGGCCATTTCAAATTACACCAAATTGAGGCAAGAATAGGATGAAACCAACATAACCAACAATAAAGAGCTTTATTTGGTAATATATATTGATGAACAATGGTTGCTGTGTTAAATCCAACCCTCACATCACATGCATATCAATAAAGGAGAGGACTGACCAAAATGCTGAATTTTAACAATTGTGAAAGTTCTTCGGTCAGGATGTAACAGAAATAAGGAAAAAAAACCTAAAATATTTCTCACAAAAAAGAAAAAGCAAGCTTCTCTCCCATATCATTAACAAAGCTTATCACTTTTGATTCTCGAAATTATTTTACATTATATTTTCATTCAAAACGTTTTGCTAGTTTGTTCACCAACCGTTTGATAAAATTCCAAAACTATTTTTACTTTCCTTGCTCACAATTGCTCTTGACTACGTACAAATCTTGAAAACCCATTAACGCTCTTGCAATAATATGCAAAATCACATGAGGATTCACATTCATCACCACCACCTAAGGCTAGGGTTTGGGCTGGGGCTGCGGCTAGGGCTGTGCGTCCTCAAGAGGGCGATCATAGGATCAGTGAAGTGAGGTGGCTGGATATGAGATACGATGGATTTCCATGTGTTCAATGGAATGCTGAGGATCAGAGTCGGTTATTCATATATCTCCCAAAAAAGAATGAGTTTGTTATCAAAGGTGTATTGATTTCTACATCAAGGAATATCAGTTATATGTCATTCAGTGACTAAGTCTGTTTCTGGCCCAACCATATTTATGAATCGTTTTTTCTTTTTCCTTCTTACGTATATTTACTAGTTCAGACTGTATGCACCTCTGCAATCAACGCCGAGAACTTATACATTATAGGTTAATAGACATATGCTATGAAATCACGGTGCATATCGAATTCATGATATGTTATAGTCCCTCATTATTTTTACTGTGGTGAGAAAGCATCAGTAGACATCTCTGTTATATTAATCTTTTAATGTCAGCTTGCATGCATGTTTATTTGCATATTTCCTCTGCTAATTATATTCTTCTAGATCATGTTTGCCTAATCTATCCGAGGCTTAGCATAATCTAGTGGCGATAAACAATTCCATCTTCTGCTACTATGGTGGCAATGAGAAACTTCCATTTAGAAATGACAACACGTATTTTGTGGAAGTACTGTACATAATAAGAAGGAGAAGACAGTAATGTGGCAGAAGAAGAAGGAGAAGACAGTAATGTGGCAGAAGAAGAAGGAGAAGACAGTATGCATGTATATACATTTGAAATTTAAGTAAAAACAACCCTACACTTAAGCGAAATCATAAATCGAAACACACATATATAGAATACAACTCATACATGGGTATCCTCAAATCTAACTTTCATTGAATTTGCACGCGCACTTAAAATAACAACCTTTATACTAAAAAATTATGTATGCCATTACTTAGTAGTTTATGGTTTTTAGACGCAAAAGCCATTTGAGAAATACTTTTCCAACCCACTATTAATCCATATTCTCAATATAGTCATTGAATTTGCACGCGCACATAATAAGAAGGAGAAGACAATAATGTGGCAGAAGAAGAAGGAGAAGACAGTAATGTGGCAGAAGAAGAAAAAAATGACATTCCTCGTTCTCTGTTTCAGCATCAATCTTCTGATATGAACTAATGATGGCTTTCACATAGGCTTTTCCCTTTAGAGACTTCTTAGTGTCCAATGGAAAGCATACATCAGATTTGTGCAGGTCGGGTTCTTCTATGACTTTCAAGAGTCTCAACTGATTCTGTAAATTACACCCTAGTTGGGTGGTACTTTTACCACTTCTCACTGCAGGTGCGCTCTCTAATATCCATTTTGAATGTATTCAAAATGGATATTATAGAGCGCACCTGCAGTGAGAAGTGGTAAAAGTACCACCCAACTAGGGTGTAATTTACAGAATCAGTTGAGACTCTTGAAAGTCATAGAAGAACCCGACCTGCACAAATCTGATGTATGCTTTCCATTGGACACTAAGAAGTCTCTAAAGGGAAAAACCTATGTGAAAGCCATCATTAGTTCATATCAGAAGATTGATGCTGAAACAGAGAACGAGGAATGTCATTTTTTTCTTCTTCCGCCACATTACTGTCTTCTCCTTCTGCCACATTACTGTCTTCTCCTTCTTATTATATGCGCGTGCAAATTCAATGACTATATTGAGAATATGGATTAATAGTGGGTAGGAAAAGTATTTCTCAAATGACTTTTGCGTCTTAAAACCATAAACTACTAAGTAATGGCATACATAATTTTTTTAGTATAAAGGTTGTTATTTTAAGTTTTCCCTTATAGAGATATGATCTAACTGCATCTATAAACTATAAGTGTGCAGAAAATTATGATAAGAAACCATAAGAAAGGGTCGTAGCCATGCATAACCTTGAATCTACATACCAAAACATGCAAAAGCATGCACTTATTGTCACCTTGCCTTGGAATATAAAATATCTTGGAAGACTATAAGCGAGTATTTAAATCTTGATAGCTTTTGACTTCAACATATATTTTTCTCAAGTACCATGAAATATACTTGCTCCGTATAAACCGTTTTCAGGAAGATGGATTAATAATGACAAATTATCCATTGTGGCTCACTAGGTTAGTATTTTCTCTTCTATTGACCATCTTTCTAATCTGCTTGGTAAATTTATTCGGAACCGGCTGCGAATCATTAAAAGACATGCATAAGAAAGAAAGCTAAAATACAGATATATAGCATACCGATACATCGAAACTTTATAGTTGCGATGGCAATCCAGAGATATTTATTTCTGCACACGTGGTGCGCGTGCGAATGCGTCAGGCATCATGGACAAATATTTCAGAACATGGAAAGTATTATTCGTATAAAGTAATTAAAACTTTTAAACACCTTGGGTAGATATTTTCTTAGTTGATGCAATCATATCATGAGGACTAAATTTAAGCTATTATACATATGCTTATGTATTTTTCTAACCTAATATATCACACACACACACACAGAGAGAGAGAGAGAGAGAGAACACCAGGTAGATAGAGAAATCAGGTAGCAGGATCCTGAAGAAATGGAGTCCATAGTATTGCTCATCATCATCATCCGTGATCCCTTTGAAAAAATATTATCAAAGGGATCATGGATGATGATGATGAGCAATGCTATGGACTCCATTTCTTCAGGATCCTGCTACCTGATTTCTTTACCTACCAGGTGTTCTCTCTCTCTCTGTGTGTGTGTGTGTGTGTGATATATTAGGTTAGAAAAATACATATGCATATGTATAATAGCTTAAATTTAGTCCTCATGATATGATTGCATCAACTAAGAAAATATCTACCCAAGGTGTTTAAAAGTTTTAATTACTTTATACGAATAATACTTTCCATGTTCTGAAATATTTGTCCATGATGCCTGACGCATTCGTACGCGCACCACATGTGTAGAAATAAATATCTCTGGATTGCCATCGCAACTATGAAGTTTCGATGTATCGGTATGCTATATATCTGTATTTTAGCTTTCTTTCTTATGCATGTCTTTTAATGATTCGCAGCCGGTTCCGAATAAATTTACCAAGCAGATTAGAAAGATGGTCAATAGAAGAGAAAATACTAACCTAGTGAGCCACAATGGATAATTTGTCATTATTAATCCATCTTCCTGAAAACGGTTTATACGGAGCAAGTATATTTCATGGTACTTGAGAAAAATATATGTTGAAGTCAAAAGCTATCAAGATTTAAATGCTCGCTTATAGTCTTCCAAGATATTTTATATTCCAAGGCAAGGTGACAATAAGTGCATGCTTTTGCATGTTTTGGTATGTAGATTCAAGGTTATGCATGGCTACGACCCTTTCTTATGGTTTCTTATCATAATTTTCTGCACACTTATAGTTTATAGATGCAGTTAGATCATATCTCTATAAGGGAAAACTTAAAATAACAACCTTTATACTAAAAAAATTATGTATGCCATTACTTAGTAGTTTATGGTTTTAAGACGCAAAAGCCATTTGAGAAATACTTTTCCTACCCACTATTAATCCATATTCTCAATATAGTCATTGAATTTGCACGCGCACATAATAAGAAGGAGAAGACAGTAATGTGGCAGAAGGAGAAGACAGTAATGTGGCGGAAGAAGAAAAAATGACATTCCTCGTTCTCTGTTTCAGCATCAATCTTCTGATATGAACTAATGATGGCTTTCACATAGGCTTTTCCCTTTAGAGACTTCTTAGTGTCCAATGGAAAGCATACATCAGATTTGTGCAGGTCGGGTTCTTCTATGAATTTTAAGAGTCTCAACTGATTCTGTAAATTACACTCTTGTTGGGTGATACTTTTATCACTTCTCATTGCAGGTGCGCTCTCTAATATCCATTTTGAATGTAATATTATAGATATCCATGCCTCTTTATGTCAAAATTACTTATATTGTCAATGTTTGATTGTCTAGTTGTTGGTGATGCGTCCATATCAGGGACAGAGGCCACTTCCGTTCCTCCAGGTATGTTTATATATTATATAGGGCATGTATATTGATTTAGAATGCTATATCATAAATATACACACATTCCTTTTGCTCTTAGTCGTCCAACTCATTATCATGGGCTGTTTGATGAGATTAGATTTGCGCCTGATGATCTACAAGAGCTTGTTCACTCCCTGTCATATGTGTAAGCAGCGCTATATGCGAGTTTACCTTGTTAGTAAGTATGTACTGAAATTAATTAATATTATTCAAATTTTGATACATGCAGATACCAGAGGAGCACATCTTCTATCTCTGTAGGTAAGGCTTTGAATTTGTTGATTTTGGTATTTCTTGTCAATTTTATAGACCAGTATGTGCTAAATATAATGTTCTGACAGTTGCTAGGGGGAAGGCAACATTCGAGGCTGCTGACCCCAGTCCTGGACGCCGCACACGGACGGCACCACGGAGGTTGGGAGAGAGGCCGAGGACTGGGCTCTAGCAGGGCCCATATGAGGTTGGACTCCACCCCGGTGGTTACTTCCTCCGTCTCCAGTGAGCGACGTATCCAGCAGGAACAGGAGAGCTTGAAGGCCACCGTTCAGGAGTTGAATGAGATGCTGGTATGTATACTACTTAATAGTAAAATATAATGTCATATTATAGATATCAACATATCCAATATCAGTACATAGCCTGAGCTTATTTGGTTGTAGACTTATGTTTTATTAATCATACATGTACATATCTAATTAAAATAAACTACAGTTTTCCAAACTAGATATCCAAATAGGGTTTCGAAATAACTCGATAATGATAAGAATTCGAATGTGGGTGTAGGAGCGGGTGGTTGAGCAGGCCCAGGCCTGGGGAACGATTTTACCGGACAGAACGATCCGAGGCTGCTGACCCCAGTTATGGACGCCGCACACGGAGGGCACCACGGAGGTTGGGAGAGGCCGGGGATTGGGCCCTAGCAGGGCCCATATGAGGTTGGACTCCACCCCGGCGGTTACTTCCTCCGTCTCCAGTGACCGGCATGTCCATCATGAACTGGATAGCTTGAGGGCCAGCGTTCAGGAGTTGAAGGAGATGCTGGTATGTATACTACTTTATAGTAAAATATCATTTCATATTATATACATATCAACATATCCATAATTAGTACGTAACTTGAGCTGATTTGGTTTTAGACTTAAGTTTGATTAATCATACATACATATGTAATTGAAATAAACAACGCTTTTCCAAACTAGATATCCAAACAGGGTTTCGAAATAACTTAATAATGATACGAATTCGAATAATAAACAGTTCTTACACGCTTCTTACACACGTTATATCCAGACGCGACAGGGTAGATCGGCCGAGCCTCCACACGCATCTCCTTCGGCTGCGGCTCCGCAAGCCACTGCATCGGCTGCGGTTCCGCAGACAGCTCCTGTAGCTCCACCGCCCACTCAGACTCCCGCTCGCGACGAATTGCAGAGTTTATTGACCGAGGAGCAGGCGCGCGTTATTCTATCGTTATTCAGAGGTGGAGCTGGACCAAGCTAGGGTAGATTTTTGGTTCTTTTTTTTTGAAACATGTATTTATTTATATCATACACATTGTACTACATTTTGAAACGATATTGATATTGGTTTGTATTTATATCATATTCAGTTTTTGTGTTTCTTTTGTATATTATATATATGCGTGAGATGTGATTATGAATACTGCAATATATGATTTGATTGATGTATATATTATTGTGCACAGGGCGGGAAAAAATCAAGCAGCCCATTTTTAAAAAAAATTACAGACAATATGTACCTACGGATTAATCTGTAGGCACTCATGTTACCCCTACGGATATGTCCGTAGGGGCTAAATATCAGCAGTAACTGATATTTCCCCCAGATCTCAGTGCCAGGGGGTTGGGAAAGCCCCTACGGATATATCCGTAGGGGCCACTGGCTCTCCCCTACGGCGTTATCCGTAGGGGCAAAATATCAGGAATCCTGAATTTGTGCCCCTACGGAAACGTCCCTACGGGTATATCCGTAGGGGCCTGTACAGGCCCCTACGGCTATACCTGTAGGGCCAAGTAATTTATTAAAATAAACCGTAAATAATATAAAATCTTATACCCTACGGCGTAATCCGTAGGGGAAGATGGACTTACATACATATCCGTAGGGGCAAGAATTTAACCGTAGGGGCAAGTTCAGGGCCTCAACTTGCACCTGCGGCCTTTGCACCTACGGGGTATTTTTTCGCCCCTACGTATATAACCGTAGGGGCAGTGGGTTGCCCCTATGGATAAATCCGTAGGGGCAACCCTTCTTTGTAGTAGTGATATTTATATGGAATTATATACACATATACATGTGTGTATGTATCATGGTGGATGATACATTGAACATGGCTATGCTAGACTCACATGGAAATATATTAGATGTTTTATTGATTTTGAGTAAATGGAAATTGAAATAATAAAGACATGGTTCTACACTCTTCTTAAAATATCCTACTAACCATGGTTCATTATTTTAATCCCTCTACTAAATAACTCTAAAAAATATTTAAGATATTTTCATGGCTCATATTTATTAGATTGTGAGTGTGACTCTCTCTCATGGTTATCATTATTATTCTCTCAAGCTTAGCCATTTCTTCATCTTCTTCCTCCAAGCTCTCTACCCTTTTTCTAGTGAGTAAAAGAGAAAGAAAG
Organism: Agapanthus africanus; assembly: GCA_030015575.1. Classification (NCBI taxonomy): domain Eukaryota; kingdom Viridiplantae; phylum Streptophyta; class Magnoliopsida; order Asparagales; family Amaryllidaceae; genus Agapanthus; species Agapanthus africanus. The sequence goes on along the minus strand of JASDDO010000022.1, from coordinate 146,252,732 downwards.
AGAAAGATTATTAGTGAGAAAATTCCCACTTCATCAATCTATATTAGTCTAGCACACTTGTATAGGTTTTTTGCCTCACTTCTACTTAGGTTAAGTGAAGCAAGAGCTTGAGTGTAAGGAACTCCGTGATGGATCATCGTGGACAACGAAGGCTACAAGCGGACGTGTTCCAAGCTTCGAGTGGAACCAAAGAGTCCAAGGACATCTACACGGAGCTATAGAAGAGTAGGAGAGGTCTACAAAGGTTGTAGTTCCTTTTCTCTTAGTGTTAGACACAACTTTGTATATGATACTTACCCTAATCTCTAGTTCGATTCGTGGCTTGTGTGCTTTAGCTATCTAATTTTTTAAAATACACCATATATTGCTGTTTAAACCCTAGTAGAGATACTAAACACACCAACACCACGTATATATATATATATAATGGGAAGAAAAGAATTAAAGTGAGCTTAATATTAGTTTATATATATATATACACATTAAGTTATCAAACCAACACTTGATTCAATAATCCGGTTATATCTATATAACCCGGCTAATATCAATTAAAGCTAGATTAGAATACGGTATCATATACACGTATTTAATCAAGCTCCCACACATATCTCCATACGTGCCCTACTTCATTTCGCTTGAGTTAGCAAAGCTCTATGTGGGACTCTAAAGACTCGCCAATACGCTGGTAGTATGTAATGATTACATCAGATACCCACAAGCCGTCAGCGGTACTAACTAGACGTAATGGATATCCAGCTATTGAATGAATAGAAAATCAACAAGCAAACTTGTCCAAACTTCCGTAGAGCCTATAAGGAACACTTACCGTATAGTCCGGTTTCTTCGTCTGATATGTCGCATATCGAGTCTGGATGGTGGAATCGTCAGATTCCAATAACTCGATAAGTCATGCCGATGTGTGGCTGTCACGCCCTGCTTCCCAATGTACGGGGAAGAGGACGTGGCAGGGACGCGGCGTATTTACTCAGAAATAAACACGTTAAGCGTAAATAAGCAATATAAATGAATAACAAAAGAATAACAAGAAATATAATAAAACAACAACTTTTTTTTATTGATCAACATTCTTTACATACAACTGAAAAGTAAATACAATGTTGGAATGCGATGCCTAAACAATGGCATATGAATTGAAAGTAGAGTAAGTACAAGTAGATCTAGAACTATGTATCTTCAGTGAACTGCTCCAAATCGTCATGACTGGGCTCGATCACCTGAGAGTCGGGTCCCCCTGACAACATTCCAAAAAAAGAAGAAATAGGAATGTCGTTATCGAACTAGCGCTCGGTAAGTCCCAAGAGATAAAATAGAAATAGACAGGTAAGAGAATAAAATAATTAACTTATATGTTTATTATGCTAACATAGTTGTTTGTAGGTTGGTACAGAATATATTAGTATATACGAGAGGAATCCAACTTTCCCCGTGAACTAAGGTAACCCGTAGTACAAGGCTCCGTCAATACCCACGGAACAACGGCAATGGATATTTATCTACGTCTTCTAGTAACCATCTTGTGCTACTTTTAACACATTCTGTACCAGTCTACCCCTTTAAAAACCCTGTAATGCATATTGTATTGATTGTAATGAGTTGTAGTATAATGTTAGTTATATATATGCCCTAGAGGCCATTGTTGTACATATGATGTATATTATAGTGGATGCTTAGATATATGTAGAGAGGACTTTCTTGCTCGACATGATAGTATGCTATCTGGTTTCACTTTGTCTTAACATGTTGACTTGTATTGTATTACTGTCTTGCTCTCACATGTTGATAAAGGCCTTAGGATATGTACTTGACTACTAGGACTAGGATACATATCATACTAATGGGGCCAGGGTAGTCCACGAGTACATCCTATAATTGTTCCTAGTCGAGGGTGTATCGAGACAGGGCATCGATACTCTAGAGTAGACTAGCGTATACGCATCTTGACCCATATAATGGGCGATGGATGATCCCACATCCATTGGTGTTTGACATCAAAGATGGTGCACGGGCGCTCAGTGGAGACTGGGTACACTGAACGGACTCACTGAGATCTCCTAGATGGTATTATACCTATCGTCAGATAGCAGTTCTTTGGTGACACCGGTACAGGTTAGTCTGTAGACCCGAGATCGTCATAAAGTCTTGTGTGATTCCCACTGTGCTTTGATTTCCACCTTATCACGTTCATGAGAACGTGCAAAACGGTGGCTTTTGGGTACAGTATCGAATCACATGGAGGCAATGAGCGATAGGAGGGGTTTCGTCTCTCCCGGTATTGGGGGTTGATGTTGTGCTGTGTTCGATTGGCTATAATTGGAAGTCCCTGGCCAGGGCTGATATGGAGATCTACTGGTAAGTGTTATCAGTAGTTTCTCGACCTGTTATGAGCCTCACATCGACACGACTTATCGGTTACTGGGGTCTGACGTTTACCACCCCTACACTGGATATGCGGCATATCTGACGAAGAGACCGGACTGTACGGTAGTGTTACTGATTGGATTCGCAGGAGTATGTACATGCTTGCTTGTTGATCTTCTGATCGCTCAATACCTGAGTGGCCATTACGTTTAGCTGACCACTTGCGGCTTGTGGGTGTTTGATATGATCATTGCCTACTGCCGGCGTATTGACGAGTCTTTAGAGTCCTACACCGAGGTTTCCGGGCTCAGGAGAAACGGAGTAGGAGTACATATGTGATATGTATGGGACCGAGATTGATAAGATATGTGATACCGCATTCTATTCTCGCGATATATGATATCGGTCGGTTATATGTGATATAGCCGGGTCATCAGATCAAGTGTTGATTCGATGAAATAATACATTTTATATCAGTCGATTATATAAAATATAGCCGGATTATCGGATCAAGTGTTGATTCGATAATTTAATGTATAATTATATATTTGATATATTAAATTACATTAACTAATATATGCTCACTTAAGTATTTTCATTTTCTCACTTTGGATACATTTAACATATATGTGATATATGTTTATTGTATTCTTTTCTTTGTTACATTAAATATTATATATGTGATATATAATATTGTAATATGCTAGGTTATAAATGCAACTAGGGTTTATGAGATTAATACCATGGCTAGGTTTTTAATTATCTTAGTTATTTCTAATTGAGTGGATTAATCTTGAGATATTTTCTTGTGTTGACTTAGTCCACCCTTCTTGATATTTCTAAGATATTTATTAACCTAACCTTTAACTCAAACTCATAGTTTATTCTCTACATGAGTTAGCCATGACACATTTAACCCATAGTTGCATTTCTAACCTTATCACAATTCATTCTTACTTGAGCTTGAGTTTCTTCTTCTTCTTCGTTTGATATTCTTGCTCTCTTGATTTATTCATGTGATGAAAAATAGTGAGAAATAAATTTCTAAAGTGAGAAAAATTCCTACTTCACCATCCTCTTCTATACTAGCCATATAGATTAGTGTGTTAGCTTCACTAATCCCTAATTAGTGAAGAGATAGCTTGGGATTGTGACTCCTCAAGATAGATCATCTTGGATTGTGAAGACTTCAAGTAAGGATCATTCTCCTCATGGAGCCTCTATAGAGTCCGGGAGCTTGATGATCGCAGTGAAGGGACCACAACTTGGAGTTTATGAAGCGAAGGAATGGACTATAAAGGTTGTAATCCCTATCACTTAGAAGTAAAGTAGTTTACTTGTTGTTTCTAACCCTAACTCTCTAGTAAAGATCCTTATTTAGGTTGTTTGGCACTTGAAAATTTTAAATACGGCATATTTGTTGCCTTGTAGAACCTTGTTCTAGTGCCTAAGAACCTTTCAGTGGTATCAGAGCCTAGCTAGAGCATTAGGCGTTGCGTAGGCGAAATTAAAAGTACGGACGAACTCCGAATAACCAAATTTTTCCACTTTCTGGAAATTTTTTCAAAAGTTGAAAATTTTCATATTAAAAATATTCAGAAAATCATGCAGGTAATTATATGGACCCTCTTGAAGAATGAGTCCCTAACTCGCTTTAGTGACCAAGGAATCGTGGCCAAAACATGGTTTTGGCGGCAGTTCCGCGGCGCCACTAAGGAGGCAAGGGACGACACTTCAACGGATAAGTCCATTGGTACTGGAGCATGCTTCTGGGAATTTTTAATAGTGCTTAAGTGTTGAGTTCTCTGGGAATTTCGGGAACTCGTTGATTCGATCGAATTGTTTAACGTCTTCTAGTTATCTGGAATGTGATATAATATGCGGAATTCATATAGTTAGGCATGAAATCCGTAATATGTGATATTTCGGGTTTATGATGTCTAAGGTGATTGTGGATTCCAAATGTTGTAGTTTTTCACTTTCTTTTCTGTGACCGTAAGTGTAATATGTGGTGTATCGCCGGTTTCGTGGCTATACATCAACGACAATTGGGATACGCATATTTACTTACGTTGATGACATGTGATGTTATGTGTTGCTGTGATATGTTATATTGGATCGTCGTGTTTTGAATAGCCGGGGGTTTTATGTGAGATGAGGGTTTTTATTTTCATTCATGTAAAATTCATTGTATGTAATATTCTTTTATTGGGGCAATTCCGGATTGAGGATGATGTCACCGTTGCATATTATTTACTTTTCCGCATTAGGATAGACCCAAAGAGGAGAGCACAAGCAACCGGGTTCTAGGGTCCAGTGGGATGCCATCTCGAGGAGTCGAGACTGGGTCTCCTAACCCTAGAATTGGGAGGGTTGCTTGCCGCTCTCGTAAGGGTCTAGGGATATGGGTTTGGCTATTCATCGCGACCGTTGAATCCGTGTTTTATACAGGCTCACAATAAAACACGGACCTCCTAGTATATCCAATATTTCATATGTTATTTTCTGCTGCTGATATTCTGTGATGTGATCATTTTATATGCATGAGACGAATGCTTTATTACTGTATATATGATATATAATAAACGTTGCTTATGTTTTGCACCCGCGCTAGTCCCGCCCCGCTGTGCCGTTAGTTAAGTAACCTAACGGTGCATAACGGGACACTGTGGCGAATGCGGATGACATAAGCGTACGTTGTATTTTCGTTTCTTATGTGATGCTTAGGAAACTTAAATGATGGGACGCCATTAATGAGATTAATGAAAAAAAAGAAACCTAAATGATATTGTAGAATCAAATTTTTAAAAAGTGTAGCTCTAGTTTTTGCTTTGCATAGTGGTATTCCTTGTAGAATATCCAACACCTTATTCGATAAGGAAAGAGCCGAGATCCCTTCACCGGGAGTGACCTCTTTAGCGAAACTAGCAAATGATACAACTCACTCAGTTATGTTTTTGATTCTTTCTATAGGTCTTGCTTTGCATAGCGGTATTTGTGAAATATCATGCACCTTATTAGATAAGGAAATAGCCGAGATCGTTTCACCGGGAGTGACCTCTTTAGAGAAACTAGTAAAAGCCTCAAAAACACTCCTTTCAAAATCACTTGTTTCTATAACAATATCAAGTTCATTACGCAAAAGGTTTTCATAAAAACCTTTCATAGCCTTCCGTTATTTCAGATAAGTCCTACTTAGTATTCACGCTGCGTTTGTTGACCTACGTCAAGGCGTAGTGTGCGGTAGCTGACTAGTATTTATCTGCTGCATATGATGCGATTGTTTTAAGGTAGTCGTACGACCTTGTTGACCTCCGTCAAGGGTCGTGCGGGTTTGTTTAATTCAATCAGGAAATGGCGGGTTGAACTTGACTAGTAGCCTATGCTTTGTTGACCTCCGTCAAGGTCATAGGACGCTAGGGGCAAAACCATTATCGGGAATTTCAAGTGTTGAAATTTGCAATGAGATTTCATACCTTCTATGAGATAGTTGGATCCTGATACCCACTGCGAGTAAGAGTTACTCCTGGGAGAGTTTTACACATGACAATTAGCCGATCAAGTAGCTGTCTAGAAAGGTGTTAACGGGGTTATGCCTCTGGGAAAACAAGGTTTATTTTAATTAGGTCCGTGCGAAAGCACGGGGAACCTCCCTCAAAGTACCAACACTGATCTGACAGAAAGATTGGCGAACTTGTAAGGTGTAATTAATCCCGGCTAGTCTTACCTTTTAGGGTTTTAAGGAAGATTTGATAAAAGCAGTGGGAGCCATCCTGATTAGATAAGATAATAACCAATCTAATCTTGTAAGAGCATACACTAAAATGTTTTCATCTCTCTCTCTCTCCAGGTAGCGACTATGTCAAGCCTTAATCAAGATAATAATATGGATGTATTGACTGAACCTGCTTATTATACTGAGCAGGGGAACGTTGGTTCCGTTCTTTCTTATAATTGTTATAAAACTAAACAGGAAATAGGGGAATATCCGGAATCCCACGCCACCCAAACGAAGAACAAGCATGTTGATGCATCTTCTTCGGGTGTGTTTGTTATCGAGAACTGTTTCTCAGTTCAGTCTACGTCCTGGGTATTAAATATCGGATCAGGATCTCACATATGTAATATGTTACATGGGCTAAAGAAAGGTAGAGAACTGGGAGAGGGTGATCATTCCGTAAGAGTAGGGAATGGTGCAAATGTTGCAGCCAAAGCTGTTGGCGAATATCACCTGGTGTTACCAAATGGTAATACATTGATTTTAAACGAATGCTATTACATTCCGACCCTGATATGCAATTTTATATCAGTTTCTTTATTGAGTAAAGAAGGATATAATTTTGTAGTACGGGATAATGTCATGAACATCTTCCTGAATCAAAAGTTGATTGGATCAGGCTCGTTAATTAATGGCATATACGTTTTAGATCAAACCACGGTTCTTAATGTACAGAACACACACAAGAGGAAGAGTTCAGAAATGAACGAATCTTTCTTGTGGTATTGTAGACTAGGTCATATCAATGTGACACGTCTAGCTAAGTTACATAAGGATGGATATTTGAATTTGTTCGAATTATCATCTTATGATACTTGTCATTCATGTCTCAACGGAAAAATGACCAAAACTCCATTTAGTGGACACGGAGAAAGAGTTACGGAACTCTTGGGACTGATACATAGTGATGTATGCGGTCCCATGTCTACACATGCCAGGAATGGTTTCTCATATTTCATTACATTCACTGACGATCTCTCAAGATACGAACACGTGTTCCTGTTGAAACTCAAGTCTGAAACTTTTGAGAAATTCAAAGAATATAAGCATGAAGTAGAGAACCAAACGGGTAAAAGTATTAAGATCCTTCGATTTGATCGAGAAGGAGAATACTTGAGCAATGAGTTTCTGGAAGATCTAAAAGAGAATGGGATTCTCTCTCAGCTTACTCCTCCGTATACACCACAGCACAACGGTGTATCGGAGCGGAGGAATCGCACCCTATTAGATATGGTGCGCTCTATGATAAGCACTGCCGAGTTGCCTATTTCCTTTTGAGCGTATGCGCTTGAGACAGCCATATACCTATTGAATAGAGTTCCAACCAAATCAGTGCCTACAACTCCATATAAGATATGGGAGGGGAAGAGACCATATCTTAATTTTGTTAAGATATGGGGTTGCCCGTCCTATGTTAAAAATCAAAATCCGGACAAGCTCGAGGAAAGCTCTGTTCTGTGCAAGTTTGTAGGATATCCCAAGAATTCGCGAGGGCATATCTTCTACCACCTTGAGGAACAAAATGTGTTTGTTGCTCAGCATGTCACCTTTTTAGAAAAAGAATATCTTACAAAGGAAATTAGTGGTAAGGATGTAGAACTGGAAGAAGTTCCAGGGATACAAACTACGACAAATGATTTGGTAGAACCAGAGGATTCGATAGTAGCCAACGAACCTCAGCCTCTCCGCCGATCTAGTAGGGTTCCTCATCCACCTGAGAGATATTACGGTTTTCTCATTGATGGTGGGAGCGAGGATTGCATTATGGAATATGATGACCCGAATAGTTTCGAGCAGCCCATCACAAGTGGGGACTCTGTGAAATGGCTAGATGCAATGCGATCTGAGATAGAATCCATGTACACCAACAAAGTATGGACTTTGGAAGTTGCTCCTGAAGGGGTAAAACCCATTGGGAGCAAATGGATCTTTAAGAAGAAACTTGGTGTAAATGGAAAAGTTGAGACTTTCAAAGCTAGACTTGTTGCAAAGGGTTTCGTCAATGACCAGGTGTGGATTATGACGAAACCTTTTCTCCAGCGGCTATGCTTAAGTCCATTTGGATCCTACTTGCCATTGATGCATACCATGACTACGAAATCTGGCAAATGAATGTTAAGACCGCCTTTCTAAATGGTGATTTAGAGGAGTGCATATACATGACTCAGCCAGAGGGCTTCGTAGACAGTGGAAGCAGCAGAAAGGTGTGCAAGCTGCTTAAATCCATTTACGGGTTAAAGCAGGCATCGCGGAGTTGGAACATCTGTTTTGATGTGGTAGTCAAAAAGTTTGACTTCATCAAGAACGTAGATGAACCTTATATTTACAAAAAGGTGGCAGAGAGTAAGGTTGTCTTCCTCGTATTGTGCGTGGATGACATACTCTTGATAGGAAATGATGTTCCTATGCTGCACTCAGTCAAGCTCTTCTTATCACAAAGATTCCCAATGAAAGATCTAGGTGATGCCTCCTGTATTTTGGGGATTAAGATCTATAGAGATAGATCTAAAAGGATACTGGGATTGTCCCAATCCAGGTACATTGACACCATACTAAAAAGGTTTAGTATGGAAGAATCCAAGCATGGGAATTTACCCACGATCTCTGGACTCACTCTCTCCAAAGAGATGTCTCCTAAGACTGATTTGGAAAGAGCTCGCATGCAAGAGATACCCTATGCTTCAGCAGTAGGCTCTATCATGTACGCGATGCTATGTATCAGACCCGATTTAGCATACTCACTAAGTGTAGTGAGTAGGTATCAAGCAGATCCTGGAGAGAGTCACTGGACAGCTGTGAAGATCATTCTTAAGTACTTGAGAAGGACTAAGGAGATATTCTTCGTGTATGGTAATGGAGAACTCTAAGTGGAGCCCTTTAGCGATTCGAGCTTCCAAAGTGATAAGGACGACTCTAAGTCGCACTCGGGATTTGTCTTTACCCTGAATGGAGGGGCGGTTTGTTGGAAGAGTTCCAAACAGGAAACCGTGGCAGACTCAACGATGGAGGCTGAATACATCGCTGCCAACGATGCTGCCAAAGAGGCTGTCTGGATGAAGAAATTCATAACTGAACTAGATGTGGTTCCATCCATTGAGCATCCAATACCTTTGTATTGTGATAAAAATGGAGCTGTGGTTTTGGCTAAGGAACCCAGGTCCCATCAGAGATTCAGGCATATTCTGAGGCGATATCACCTGATCCGGGAGATAGTTGATCGCCGTGAGATCGAGGTCAGGAGAGTTGACACAAAGGACAACACTGCGGATCCACTCACGAAGGCCATACCCCAGATACAATTTGAGAGACTCTTCGGGATGTTGGGTATGAGATACTACAACAGCTGGCCTTAGTGCAAGTGGGAAATTGTTAGTTGTATATATGCCCTAGAGGCCATTGTTGTACATATGATGTATATTATAGTGGATGCTTGATATATTTAGAGAGGACTTTCTTACTCGACATGATAGTATGCTATCTGGTTTCACTTTGTCTTAACATGTTGACTTGTATTGTATTACTGTCTTGCTCTCACATGTTGATAAAGCCCTTAGGATATGTACTTGACTACTAGGACTAGATATAGATCATACTAGTGGGGCCAGGGTAGTCCACGAGTACATCCTATAATTGTTCCTAGTCGAGGGTGTATCGAGACAAGGCATCGATACTCCAGAGTAGACTAGCGTATACGCATCTTGACCCATATGATGGGCAATGGATGATCCCACATCCATTGGTGTTTGACATCAAAGATGGTGTACGGGTGCTCAGTGGAGACTGGGTACACTGAATGGACTCACCGAGAACTCCTAGATGGTATTATACCTATCGTCAGATAGCAGTTCTCTGGTGACACTGGTACAGGTTAGTCTATTAACCCGAGATCTCATAGAGTATTGTGTGATTCCCATTGTGCTTTAATTTCCACCTTACCACGTTCATGAGAACGTGCAAAATGGTGGCTTTTGAGTATAGTCCCGAATCACATGGAGGCAATGAGCGATAGGAGGGGTTTCGTCTCTCCCGGTATTGGGGGTTGATATTGCGCCGTGTTCGATTGGCTATAACTGGAAGTCCTTGGCCAGGGCTGATATAGAGATCTACTGGTAAGTGTTATCAGTAGTTTCTTGACATGTTATGAGCCTCACATCGACACGACTTATCGGTTACTGGGGTCTGATGTTTACCACCCCTAGACTGGATATGCGGCATATCTGACGAAGAGACCAGACTGTACGGTAATGTTACTGATTGGATTCACAGGAGTATGTACAGGCTTGCTTGTTGATTTTCTTATCGCTCAATACCCGGGTGGCCGTTACGTTTAGCTGACCGCTTGCGGCTTGTGGGTGTTTGATATGATCATCATCTACTGCCGGCGTATTGACGAGTCTTTAGAGTCTTACACAGAGGTTTCCGTGCTCAGGCGAAACGGAGTAGGAACACATATGTGATATGTGCGGAACCGAGATTGATACGATATGTGATACCGCATTCTATTGTAGCGATATATGATATCAGTCGGTTATATGTGATATAGCCGGGTCATCGGATCAAGTGTTGATTCGATGAAATGATATATTTTATATCAGTCGGTTATATGAAATATAGCCGGATTATCGGATCAAATGTTGATTCGATAATTTAATATATAATTATATATTTGATATATTAAATTACATTAATTAATATATGCTCACTTAAGTATTTTCATTTTCTCACTTTGGATACATTTAATATATATGTGATATATGTTTATTGTATTCTTTTCTTTGTTACATTAAATATTATATATGTGATATATAATATTGTAATATGCTAGGTTATAAATGCAACTAGGGTTTATGAGATTAATATCATGGCTAGGTTTATGGTTAGGTTTTCAATTATCTCAGTTAATTCTAATTGAGTGGATTAATCTTGAGATATTTTCTTGTGTTGACTTAGTCCACCCTTCTTGATATTTCTAAGATATTTATTAACCTAACCTTTAACCCTAGCCCATAGTTTATTCTGTACATGAGTTAGCCATGACACATTTAACCTATGGTTGCATTTCTAACCTTATCACAATTCATTCTCACTTGAGCTTGAGTTTCTTCTTCTTCTTCATTTGATATTCTTGCTCTCTTGATTTATTCAGGTGATGAAAAATAGTGAGAAATAAATTTCTAAAATGAGCAAAATTCCTACTTCATCATCCTCTTCTATACTAGCCATATAGATTAGTGTGTTAGCTTCACTAATCCCTAATTAATGAAGAGATAGCTTGGGTTTGTGACTCCTTAAGGTAGATCATCTTGGATTATGAAGACTTCAAGTAAGCATGGATCATTCACCTCATGGAGCCTCTCTAGAGTCCGGGAGCTTGATGATCGCAGCGAAAGAACCACAACTTGGAGCTTATGAAGCGAAGGAACGGAGTATAAAGGTTGTAATCCCTATCACTTAGAAGTAAAGTAGTTTACTTATTGTTTCTAACCATAATTCTCTAGTAAAGATCCTTGTTTAGATTGTTTGGCACTTGAAAATTTTAAATACGGCATGTTTGACTCCTTGTAGAACCTTGTTCTAGTGCCTAATAACCTTTCATATAAAACTTGCCGAAACCATGATATATGTTGTTCATGTAAACGGTTCAGGATGTAAACGGATAGTCATGTAGTCAAGTCAAGATATATCCATGGTTCGGTCAAGTCAAGACATGTTGCATGTATTGTTCGGTATTCATGTTCAAATGATCATGTTTGATATATTAGATTCATGTTGAATTGGGGTTATAGTTGGATTCATGTTTGGATTGTATTCAGATTAGACTAAAACTCAAATTGAGTCAGACACTTAAACAGATTGGGATCCTGAATTAGGTTTAGGAGTTATTGGTAACTGCTGAACATGGACGGCAGGATTTATGAATTTTTCCAAGCCAATTACCATTGATAACCCCATTTTAGTTTTCTACCTTAAATCGGAAAGAACCCACTTTATCCGTCTCTCTGAGGCTCGAGGAAATTGATCCCGCTTAAACCTATATTTACTAGGGTCTTTAATGTAAATTTAATATAACTTGAGAGGGTTTTATGAAAAATATTTTTATCATACTTTCAAAATAAACCTCAAGTATTTATTTATTGTATTTAGGGTTTTCATGTATGTAATTTTTTTTAAAGGTGAGGTATTATAGTGAATAAATACCTAGCTTGAATAATTGTCACGACCCGAATATTTCGACTCGTGACCGGCACTTAACCACGCAACGTCTAAAGGCGTAGCGCGACTAAGTAAGCCGAACCCAGAAATCAAAACCATTTAAGAGTAGTGGGTGTCGAAAGCATTCAATTAAAACATTTAGAAAACCTTAAATAGTTCAATAAAGTTCTTTTTAAAGTTAGTTTTCCTTATAATAATTTTGGCAGCATTTCCTTTGTAAAAGTAACCCCGAAATCGGGTACAAAACAGGGTATAAGTGAAAAGATATATAATGAAATAAAGCATTCCCAAACGGGAGCAATCACGCCCAACGGCGGAAAACAACATCACAAGAGTAATATACGACGCCGTAGCGAAGAATGAGCAATAAGTAAGACATCACAGAATAATAAGCTGCATAAATACAGTCGGCTCCCACGAGCTCGACACCAGAATACAAATAATACACATCATCGTCCTCACACTGTCTCTAAGCCAAGTACATATATGGTAGATGGAGAATACTAGATACAAAAGTGTGTACAATAAAAGTAACCAGATACCACAACCCACCTAATAGCAAAATAGCTCTCGCACCAGCTGTAGTGGTATCTGTAGCCAAAAGATGTAAAAAGGCACCCTGCCGCGACTACTCCGAATGGCAACCTGCAAATACTGTTGCACATCGAGGGTGAGTTGCCAACTCGTGAATAGAGATAACATAATAAAGGTAATCGCGAGCATGCACGTACTGCGCTACTTTATCATATACCAGCAGATGATATCAATGCGCGATAAGAAGTATGTGCAATAATCATGCAAGTGCTCTATCAGGTAATATAACTACAGGATGAGATACAATAATGAATGCTGAGCATAGGAAATATAAACTTCTACACGGAATATCAATCGTGGAAAATAATCGGCGCCCAAAATTGCACCCAAATCCCAAATAAACTCAGGCGCCGGCACTCTCCTCGGCCCTCAAATCCTGTAAATCTCTGAGAATCACGAGTGCCCATCATCGGCTCTCAAAATATCATAAAATACTCGTGTCCAGCATCGACACGCAAATCTTCATATATCGGGCTTCGTAAGTCCGTATCAGCCCACGGGCTCCGTCTGCGGTATCGGCCCTCGACCCCGGCAGTACGGATCATCCCGCATCCATCTCTCGACTCTGGTCAGTACCCTCCGGATAACCGCCAGGTCCAACCAATCACCGGTAGGTACTCGCCCACCTCCAGGCTCAATCGGCAAGGTTCATCGATCATCTTACCGAGGCGAACCATACCGGGTCCACCACGAACCCGCAAACGGATCATCCAACTCCTCGAATCGGGTTTCAAGCACACGTCTCAGCACCGAGAAAACGCGTGGTGGACGCACCAAAATATCATATCACGAGGAACCGGGTTTTCAAATAGTGCATCTTTTCCTAAATAACTCCACGGTCCTCAAAACTAGAAATCACATGATATCCAACACCAATGAGTAAATCAAATGCTATGTGATATGTACATCAAGTCGTACTATAAGTAAAAGGGAGAAACTGCTCTTTAAAATAGTTTCAGTTTTTCAAAAGACATCATGCGGCTCCCAGTTTCTATGAAAATCATATCTAATCATATGTGAGATGAACTACAGTATAATGATCATGGAAATCTACAGTGAGAGTGTCATGGTAATTACTAACGGTGTGTGTGTAACATGCAGATTAGTGCTCGTGCAACATGAACCGTTAGTAATAGTGCTGTGTTCTATCAATTCTAAGTTATATACATATAGCAGGGAATGCGGTATGCAACAACAGTATTCATGAACAGTCAATGTAGGTAATGCAATAGGTAGCTATAAGGTCCTATCAGCCCTGACGCATAACGCCATGCGGGAGATATCCCCGTAGATGTTAAATCTACTCACCGTAGACTCGCGCTAAGTGTAGTCGACGACTTGTTTCCCCTTCTTCGCTGCATCCGTCGCACTCGCCTGCGAACCTAGAATTACACAATATATCACATATAAGCTCAAAACCATACAAACACGACATTTAAAGCCACACTAGAAACCCGTGTCGCAAACCAAGCGCGCGTGTGCGCGATACGCTAAAACGTGTGATTAAGCGTCTGAAACTATCTCGACGCGTCGCGACACGCAGAATACCCCAAACTCACACACGTATCACGTGTGTCGCGAAGATTTAAAATACGAGAAACAGGTAATTAGCTCCAGATTTTTATACAGAAAGAATTTTACAAATATATATATATATATCTCACAAGCCTTCAAATATCAGTAGACACTCACCACAAAAACCCCAACTCCTAGGTCACCTATCTGGCCGCAATTTGCACCAGAAAGCAATTTTCGGCGGCCCAGGTTGGGAGTCTGCCTCCCGTGCTTCGTGTGTGTTTTCTACTCCTAGTGTACATGGCCCAGTAATTACAATTTTATTTATAAGCTAACGGGGTGCAAGCAGATTTCACAGAACCAAAACCTAGTTCAAAAAGTCATTTTGGCACCAAATCGATACATTAGGGTATCTTTATGTAAACTGAAATGAAAACTTGGTTTGAACAGCTCTTAAGGCACTTAAATGAGTTAACCAAGCCATAAAATTCCCAACTTATCATATACATCACAAAATTCCTTTCAATATCACAAAATGCACATAAAAACATGATTTTTACCTAAAATACTACAAATTATGAAAAAGGGTGTTAAGTGTGAGTTTAGTATCTCCCAAAAGCCTTAGGAAAACCAAAATTTTCCAGCTCTCTCCTCAAGAGTACAGACTTGCCTCCAAACTCCCCCAAAAAGCCATTTTTCCAATGTTTTGAGTGAAAGAATGAGAGGTTTTTGTGTAGGATTGTGTATGGATTCAAGAGAGATGAAAGAAAAAGAAAAGATGATGAGATGTTGCTACTGGAGCTGCTGTATTCTGCTGGAAATTTCAGCAAGAAAAGAAAAAGAAAAGAGAGGGAGAAAGAAAAGAAAGAGAGAGAGAAAAGCCACATTAATTGCCTCCATGCCTCATTAATGCTCACCATACCTCTCTCTTTTCTCTCAAAAATCAAATTCTTTTTGTTTTAAAAGGAAAAAGAAAAATGAAAATTTGAAAAGGGTGAGAAGGAAATAAGTATGTGCCACTAAAATGCTAAGTATGCAAGCAAGCACACCAATACTCATTAGGAAAGTAATTAAGGAAAATAATTCTAATTAAAAGAACACATAGCTAATTTAAAATAAATTAAAGATAATAAACCCCGTTTAAATATATGAAACCCCAATTCATCTCAATTGGACTAGATAAAAAGGAAATTAAGATTTTACGGGTTTTCATGAAAACACGCATCAATACTATCTAACGCGAAATAACCCTAAACGAGTTTTCAAAGTGTTACAATCTACCCCCGTTAAAGAAATTCGGTCCCTGAATTTAAAAAAAATAACAACACGTACCTTCAAAGAGATGGGGATATCTCTTTCTCATCTCGCTCTCGGTCTCCCAAGTGACCTCCTCGCTGCTCGGGCCACGCCAAAGTACCTTGACTGACGGTATGTCCTTCGATCTCAATTTCTTCACTTGTCGATCCAAAATGATCACCGGCTGCTCTGCATAGGAAATGTCACGCTCAAGCTGGATCGTCAGGTGCTGAATCGCATGCGAAGGATCATGAAGATATCTGCGGAGCATCGAAACTTGAAATACTGGGTGCACATCTGGAAAACTAGGCGGAAGAGCCAACCGATACGCAACTGCACCAACGCGCTCGAGGATCTCGAAGGGGCCCACATATCTGGGACTAAGCTTCCCCTTCTTCCCAAATCTCATCACACCTTTCATTGGGGAGACCCTCAAGAAAACATGATCACCAACAGAAAACTCAAGTCTGCGTCGACGACGGTCCGCATAAGATCTCTGCCTACTCTGGGCTGCCCTCATCCTATCGCGAATCAACTGGATCTTCGCGGTCGTCTCCTCAACAATCTGCGGCCCTAAGATACCGCTCTCACTGAGCTCTGTCCAACAGGCTGGCGATCTGCACCTCCTCCCATAAAGAGCCTCAAATGGTGCCATCTGAATGGTCTCCTGATAGCTGTTGTTGCAGGAGAACTCTACCAAGGGTAAATGATGATCCCAGCTACCTCCGAAGTCTAAAACGCATGCTCTGAGCATGTCCTCGAGAGTCTGAATAGTCCGCTCTGACTGTCCGTCGTTCTGCGGATGAAATGCTGTGCTGAAACTCAAGCGGGTACCCAAAGCCTCCTGAAGCCTCTGCCATAGTCGGCTGGTAAACTGGGTGCCTCTGTCGGACACGATACATGTTGGAACTCCGTGCATTCGTACGATCTCGTCGATGTATATCTGGGCATACTGAGCAAATCCGAAAGTCGTCTTTACCGGTAGGAAGTGAGCCGCTTTCGTCAAACGATCTACGATCATCCAGATGGAGTCATACCCTCGACTAGTCCAAGGTAGACGCATAATAAAGTCCATAGAAATCTGTTCCCATTTCCACTCCGGAATGGGCAACGGCTGTAGCTCTCCCGCGGGCCTCTGGTGCTCGGCCTTGACTTGCTGACAAGTCAAGCATCTCGACATGAAATCTGCGATGTCCCTCTTCATCCCGTCCCACCAGTAAACATCTCTCATGTCATGGTACATCTTGGTGGAACCTGGATGAACACTGTACACCGATCGATGTGCCTCCTCGAGAATCTCACGCCGCAGTCCCTCAGCATCTGGTACGCACAATCTGGTCCCAAATCGTAGTATCCCCTGATCATCGATCACGAACTCGGAAAATCTGCCATGTCCTATCTGTGCCGTGATCTCTGAACAACGGTCATCACTGTGTTGTGCCTCATGTATACGGTCAAGCAACTGTGGGCGTGCACGAACATGCGCAATCTGTCCTCCGATCGGCGTAAACTCGAACTGTACCCGGCTGTCGCATAAAATCTGCCAATCTGCCGACGACTGCCTCTGCACTGGGCTCAAACAACATAGACTACCTCCGGGCCTCCTACTCAAAGCATCCGCCACTACATTAGCCTTGCCCGGGTGATACAAGATCTCGCAGTCATAGTCCTTCACTAACTCCATCCATCGGCACTGTCTAAGGTTCAGGTCTCGCTGCTGGAATATATACTTTAAGCTCTTGTGATCAGTGAATATCTGGCACGACTCACCGTAAAGGTAATGTCGCCAGATCTGAAGTGCAAAGACCACTGCAGCCATCTCCAAATCGTGAGTGGGGTAGTTCTGTTCATGTTTCTTCAATTTCCGTGAAGCATACGCGATCACCCTGTCATGCTGCATCAATACGCACCCTAGCCCCACTAGAGAAGCATCACAATATACCACAAATCCGTCTGACCCTGAAGGCAATGATAATACTGGCGCCGTAGTCCGTAGAGCTCGTAACTGCTGAAAACTGTGCTCACACTCCTCCGTCCAAACGAAAGGAACTCCCTTCTGGTTTAACCCGGTCAAAAGTTTAGCAATACGGGAGAAGTCCTGCACGAATCTCCTGTAGTAGCCGGCCGGCCCTAGAAAGCTGCGAATCTCCGTAACTGATGTGGGTCTGGGCCAACTCCGAACGGCCTCGATCTTCCTCGGATCTACACATATACCGTCTCGTGAAATCACATGCCCCAAGAAGTCTATGCTGTCCAGCCAGAAAGCACACTTGGAGAATTTGGCGAAAAGCTGATGCTCCCTCAAGGTCTGCAGTGTAATCCGCAGGTGCTGCTCGTGCTCGTCTCTGCTCCGGGAATACACCAGAATATCGTCAATGAATACAATGATGAACAAATCAAGATATGGCCGGAAAATACGGTTCATCAAGTCCATGAATGCTGCTGGCGCATTGGTGAGTCCGAACGACATCACCAAAAACTCATAATGGCCATAGCGCGTGCGAAAAGCTGTCCTCGGTATGTCCTCCTGTCGAACCCGCAGCTGATGGTAGCCTGATCGTAAATCGATCCTCGAAAAGTATCCTGCCCCCTGAAGCTGGTCGAACAAGTCGTCGATGTGTGGCAAAGGATACCTGTTCCGCACTGTAACCTTGTTCAGCTGGCGGTAGTCGATACACAAACGCAAACTACCGTCCTTCTTCTTAACAAACAGGACCGGAGCACCCCAAAAAGAAACACTGGGTCGAATAAGTCCCTTATCCAGCAAATCTTGCAAATGGCCCTTCAATTCTCTAAGTTCCGCCAGGGCCATCCGATAAAGCTGTATAGAAATAAGCCCCGCGCCAGGAACCAAATCAATACAGAAAGAAATATCGTGCTCGGGCGGTAGCCTAGGAAGCTCTTCAGGGAACACATCAGGAAACTCGCTAACAACCGGAACCCGATCCAACGGAACCTCTGTAGCGCTAGTATCGCAAACATAGGCGAGAAATCCCTGACATCCCTTCCTCAAAAGCTGTCCAGCGTGAAAAGAAGAAATCACACTGTGAGGGGCGGCACCACGGTCCCCCAACATAACAAAAACCGACTCGCCGGGAAAACAAAATCTAACTGTCTTCTCACGGTAGTCCACAAAAGCATAGCACGTGGCTAACCAATCCATGCCCAAAAGAACGTCGAAGTCCAACATCTTAAGAAGGATCAAGTCAACAGGCAACTCTCTCTCGCCAATACAGACGGTACAGAATCGGAACACGTGCTTAGCAACAAAAGACTCCCCCACAGGAGTGGTCACAATAAGCGGCTGATCAAGCAAACCGGACTCTCTACCCAAACTCGGCACAAAGTGTGTGGATACGTACGAGTGCGTGGATCCAGGATCGAGCAATACGTGTGCATCAACAGAACATACTGGAAGGATACCTGAGACCACCGCATTGGATGCCTGCGCGTCCTGATGCGTCAAAGCAAAAACTCACGCCTGTCCTCCACCTGTGACTGACTGTCCTCTGCCTCGGTCGCCCAGCCCCGTCCTCTGCCTCGGTCGCCCCGCCCCGTCCTCTCTGAGCAAATCCTCCACGCCCACGACCTCTCTGTGTATGAGTCTGACGCGGAGTAACAGTAGGAACAACAGGCAACGCCCTCTAGGGTGGTGAAGGTGGTAAGGTGACGTGCGGTGCTGCTGTCTCCCTCCGATGTATCTCAGGACAATCTCTGACGAGGTGAAGTAGACTGCCGCATCTATAGCAACCCCGCGACGACTGCTGACTCTCCCGTGGATACGAACTAAACATCTGGCCTCGTCCCGAATCTCTGTCACTCCCCGTACCGGAACGATACCTGTCGTGGCGTCTGAATGTCTGTCTCCGTGCTGATATACCAGTACGAACTCTCTTTAGGTCTGGAACTACCGAAGTCTCAGCAAGACGCTCCTCGACTAATAGGGCTGCGTCTACGCTGCTGCATATGTCTCGTAATGCTGCGCGCCGATCGCAAGGAACAGTGGTGTAAGCAAGCTTCGGACAAATCTCTTGACTCGTAACTCCTCAGTAGCCACTAAATACGGGGCATAGATAGATAGCTCTGTGAACAACACATCATACTCTGCCACTGACATCTCCGGAGTCTGGCGTAAGGACTCGAACCTGCGTGCTCTAGCATCTATGACGCTCAGTGGAAGAAAGTGGGCAAGGAATAGCGCCACGAACTCTGTCCAGGTTATAGGAGGAAGACCTGCTGCTCTGCCCTTCTCAACTGATTCGCACCATTTCTGCGCAAGACCTTCCAGGAGAAAGCTCGCGAACTCAACCCATCTCGCATCTGCGCATCTGAGGGAACGGCATATCCGAGCCATCCTATCAATGAAAGACTGTGGGTTCTCGGCTGCATCGGTGCCTGTGAAGACCGGAGGCTTCAGCCTCATAAACTCTGATAGCAATACAGAGATGACCTCTGTAACTGTAGGGGCAACTGCCTATATTGTGGGTACCACCGCGGTCTCTGCAACGGGTGGAACTACCTCTGGTCGCTGCGCTCGAAGTGTCTCAACTAGAGATCCCATCATCTGGCGCATCTTCTGCATACTGGATCCCACCGTCTGGCGCATATCCTGCATATCATCCCCTAAAATGGCAATCTGATCTGTCACGGAAGGAACAGCTTGCTCGGGCACAACCGGTGTACTACCCGGATCAGTCCTCGTCTCGGACGAGTCAACTCGAATCTTGGCCCTCGCGGCCGCTCTCTGCGCCCTAGTAGTCTTTGGCGGCATACTGGCTGAAAGGAAAAGTAGGATTCGATAAGAGTACGGAAATCGAATCGCAAGAATGTATATACTCATGAAGGAAATCAAATCAATAAGTCCTAAGGTCGCTTTGGCGGAGTACCGTGTCGTGAGCATGTCGCGGAACATACGCACGCTACGCCACTCTGCTTCAGCTACCTACTCCATCATACCAGGATCATCCTAGGAACACTCCAAAAGGTAAAACCTACGCTCTGATGCTAACTTTATCACGACCCGAATATTTCGACTCGTGACCGGCACTTAACCACGCAACGTCTAAAGGCGTAGCGCGACTAAGTAAGTCGAACCCAGAAATCAAAACCATTTAAGAGTAGTGAGTGTCGAAAACATCCAATTAAAACATTTAGAAAACCTTAAATAGTTCAATAAAGTTCTTTTTAAAGTTAGTTATCCTTATAATAATTTTGGCAGCATTTCCTTTGTAAAAGTAACCTCGAAATCGGGTACAAAACAGGGTATAAGTGAAATGATATATAATGAAATAAAGCATTCCCAAACGGGAGCAATCACGCCCAACGGCAGAAAACAACATCACAAGAGTAATATACGACGCCGTAGCAAAGAATGAGCAATAAGTAAGACATCACAGAATAATAAGCTGCATAAATACAGTCGGCTCCCACAAGCTCGACACCAGAATACAAATAATATACATCATCGTCCTCACACTGTCTCTAAGCCAAGTACATATATGGTAGATGGAGAATACTAGATACAAAAGTGTGTACAATAAAAGTAACCAGATACCACAACCCACCTAATAGCAAAATAGCTCTCGCACCAGCTGTAGTGGTATCTGTAGCCAAAAGATGTAAAAAGGCACCCTGCCGCGACTACTCCGAAGGGCAACCTGCAAATACTGTGGCACAACGAGGGTGAGTTGCCAACTCGTGAATAGAGATAACATAATAAAGGTAATCGCGAGCATGCACGTACTGCGCTACTCTATCATATACCAGCAGATGATATCAATGCGCGATAAGAAGTATGTGCAATAATCATGCAAGTGCTCTATCAGGTAATATAACTATAGGATGAGATACAATAATGAATGCTGAGCATAGGAAATATAAACATCTACACGGAATATCAATCGTGGAAAATAATCGGCGCCCAAAATTGCACCCAAATCCCAAATAAACTCAGGCGCCGGCACTCTCCTCGGCCCTCAAATCCTGTAAATCCCTAAGAATCACGAGTGCCCATCATCGGCACTCAAAATATCATAAAATACTTGTGTCCAGCATCGACACGCAAATCCTCATATATCGGGCTTCGTAAGTCCGTATCAGCCCACGGGCTCCGTCTGCGGTATCGGCCCTCGACCCCGGCAGTACGGATCATCCTGCATCCATCTCTCAACTCTGGTCAGTACCCTCCGGATAAACGTCAGGTCCAACCAATCACCGGTAGGTACTCGCCCACCTCCAGGCTCAATCGGCAAGGTCCATCGATCATCTTACCGAGGCGAACCATACCGGGTCCACCATGAACCCGCAAACGGATCATCCAACTTCTCGAATCGGGTTTCAAGCACACGTCTCAGCACCGAGAAAACGCGTGGTGGACGCACCAAAATATCATATCACGAGGAACCGGGTTTTCAAATAGTGCATCTTTTCCTAAATAACTCCACGGTCCTCAAAACTAGAAATCACATGATATCCAACACCAATGAGTAAATCAAATGCTATGTGATATGTACATCAAGTCGTACTATAAGTAAAAGGGAGAAACTGCTCTTTAAAATAGTTTCAGTTTTTCAAAAGGCATCATGCGGCTCCCAGTTTCTATGAAAATCATATCTAATCATATGTGAGATGGACTACAGTATAATGATCATGGAAATCTACAGTGAGAGTGTCATGGTAATTACTAACGGTGTGTGTGTAACATGCAGATTAGTGCTCGTGCAACATGAACCGTTAGTAATAGTGCGGTGTTCTATCAATTCTAAGTTATATACATATAGCAGGGAATGCGGTATGCAACAACAGTATTCATGAACAGTCAATGTAGGTAATGCAATAGGTACTATAAGGTCCTATTAGCCCTGACGCATAACGCCATGCGGGAGATATCCCCGTTGATGTTAAGTCTACTCACCGTAGTCTCGCGCTAAGTGTAGCCGACGACTTGTTTCCCCTTCTTCGCTGCGTCCGTCGCACTCGCCTGCGAATCTAGAATTACACAATATACACATATAAGCTCAAAACCATACAAACACGACATTTAAAGCCAGACTAGAAACCCGTGTCGCAAAACAAGCGCGTGTGTGCGCGATACGCTAAAACGTGTGATTAAGCGTCTGAAACTACCTCGACGCGTCGCGACACGCAGAACACCCCAAACCCACACACGTATCACGTGTGTCGCGAAGATTTAAAATACGAGAAACAGGTAATTAGCTCTAGATTTTTATACAGAAAGAATTTTACAAATATATATATATATATATATATATATATATATATATATATATATATATCACAAGCCTTCAAATATCAGCAGTCACTCACGACAAAACCCCAACTCCCAGGTCACCTATCTGGCCGCAATTTGCGGCCAGAAAGCAATTTTCGGCAGCCCAGGTTGGGAGTCTGCCTCCCGTGCTTCGTGTGTGTTTTCTACTCCTAGTGTACATAGCCCAGTAATTACAATTTTATTTGTAAGCTAACGGGGTGCAAGCAGATTTCACAGAACCAAAACCTTGTTCAAAAAGTTATTTTGGCACCAAATCGATACATTAGGGTATCTTTAAGTAAACTGAAATGAAAACTTGGTTTGAACAGCTCTTAAGGCACTTAAATGATTTAACCAAGCCATAAAATTCCCAACTTATCATATACATCACAAAATTCCTTTCAATATCACAAAATGCACATAAAAACATGATTTTTACCTAAAATACTACAAATTATGAAAAAGGGTGTTAAGTGTGAGTTTAGTACCTCCCAATAACCTTAGGAAAACCAAAATTTTCCAGCTCTCTCCTCAAGAGTACAGACTTGCCTCCAAACTCCCCCAAAAAGCCATTTTTCCAAGGTTTTGAGTGAAAGAATGAGAGGTTTTTGTGTAGGATTGTGTATGGATTCAAGAGAGATGAAAGAAAAAGAAAAGATGATGAGATGTTGCTGCTGGAGCTGCTGTATTCTGCTGGAAATTTCAGCAAGAAAAGAAAACGAAAAGAGAGGGAGAAAGAAAAGAAAGAGAGAGAGAAAAGCCACATTAATTGCCTCCATGCCTCATTAATGCTCACCATACCTCTCTCTTTTCTCTAAAAAATCAAATTCTTTTTGTTTTAAAAGAAAAAAGAAAAATGAAAATTTGAAAAGGGTGAGAAGGAAATAAGTATGTGCCACTAAAATGCTAAGTATGCAAGCAAGCACACCAATTCTCATTAGGAAAGTAATTAAGGAAAATAATTCTAATTAAAAGAACACATAGCTAATTTAAAATAAATTAAAGATAATAAACCCCGTTTAAATATATGAAACCCCAATTCATCTCAATTGGACTAGATAAAAAGGAAATTAAGATTTTACGGGTTTTCATGAAAACACGCATCAATACTATCTAACGCGAAATAATCCAAAACGAGTTTTCAAAGTGTTACAATAATACATGGTATTTTAGTGTAAAGTTGAATTGTATGGATTTTTGATGGTATTTTCATGAAACTTATAATTCTTTTATTTTATTTAGAAAAACATGGAATTTATTATATATTTAAAATTGCTGGTTTGATAATATTTATATATAATTATTAGAAATAAAATTTATTTATTAAATAGAAAATCACGCTTTTCTTAAAAATTGTATTAAAAATTCCATCGAGATCGTATGCTCCGTGAGAAGGTCTGCATCTCGCACTACTAGTCCTGAGGATGTGCGATAACCCGCACCATCCTGATCAGGTTCCCCAAAATGGGTTGTATATGTATAATTGCAAGGAATTTAAATAACACAATTTAAAGAATACCGGTTTTGATAGTTTATGGTATTTTGATGTAAAATTCGTATTTGCTACAAAATTGTTATTCAAGGGAATCGTGCTATATCAAGATGCGTGTTTGTGAGAGGTAGGTCATTACCTCGTGAGATTTTTCTAAAGGTAATATAAACAAGAACGATTAAACGATGTCATAGGTAATTTCATGGTATTTAAGCGTAAAAGCTTAATAAAAGTTGTTTTTCATGAAATTTTAAAATGAAACTTGTTTCTAAATATTAGTTAATGTTTAACAAGCAAGATGTAATGATATGATTAAGTGGTTCTTAAGAAGAAATTGAAGTTTAAAAGAGAATAGAATTAAAGGTCGGTATAACTCCACTTACCGACGTGATTTGAAAAGAGATCATTTTAAGTTAAGAAGAAGAGAAGAGAAGTGGGACTTGCTAGTTAAAAAAATAGAAGGGAGGTTGAGGAAAAGAATGATGGCCTTCGTGAAGTCGCGGGGTCGCTGGAAGTGCTTCGAATCCTCGCCGGAAAAGGAACTTGGCTAACTCCACTTGTACTCTTCTTTGACTTGGACGATTTTGAGGACTTTTGACAATAATTTTCAGAATGCGGAGGGCTAGGGGATGATGTTGTATTTATACAGTAAAATTAGGGTTTT
This sequence comes from Agapanthus africanus, assembly GCA_030015575.1. Lineage (NCBI taxonomy): Eukaryota > Viridiplantae > Streptophyta > Magnoliopsida > Asparagales > Amaryllidaceae > Agapanthus > Agapanthus africanus. Next base: position 146,227,531 of record JASDDO010000022.1, on the reverse strand, counting down.
GAGAATTGAAGAGAGGATTAAAAATGCATTAAAAATTGAATTAAAGAGTGAATTTACACTCTCTGGATAAATGCAGGAAAATCAAACAGAAGAGGGGTTAAGGGGGTAGGCCAAGGGTCATATGGGCAAAGCATGGGGGCTTTTGCCCATGGGGGGACCGTCGGCGCCGGGTAGAACCCCGATCTCGCCAGTCATTTAGGGGACGTGGGGCTATGGATCGATGCCACGTATCCTTGTCGATGTTAATACAATTTTGCACATATTTGATATTCTGGCTTTTCATTTCTTACGTGTATTGCACGTGTAAACTTTTGGGCTTCCAAAAAGTATAAAATAAAAATCAGTAAAAATAATATGTGGCTGGGAGGATTTGAACACAGGGGTTATGTGTAACAACTCCAATTTTTGTATACCAAAATTTGATTTAAAATTGAAGTATACTTGGAGTATTAATGTTGCTGATAACACTTTAAGTATCTATCTCTTTACAATAATTACAAGAAAGAGCTTGTAGCTCATTGGTAATACCTTGCACTGCTGAACTAAGCCACCAGAGTTCGAATCCCATACCCCACATTATTTTTATTATTGATTTTTTAAAAACCTTTAGAATACCAAGAGTTTACACGTGCATATCTCACAAAAACCCCACTACACCCAAAGATGTAACACTTGCAGAGGGTAGATGGACCGTCGGGGGAGATCCAGGTCACCGGATTCGGTCGGGAATCGGCCAACTCGGCCTTGACTCGGCCGACTCAGTGATCCGACCGAGTCACGGCCGAGTCACCCCCTTTTAGGCCGATTCCGGCAAGGGTCACAACATGAAAGTTGTGTCTTTTGGTATTCCCTACTCACCTGCAAAGTTTCAGCCCAATCCCACTTCCAGAGATCTTTAAAAACCCCAATTACTCCACTTTTAATACATTTTTATTACATTTTATCACATTTTTATTTTTTAACTTTTCATCCACCCTAACCCTAACCCTAGCCTAGCCCTATATAAAGGCCCCTACCCTCTACCTTTTCCCCTCACAATTCTAAGCATACTCTCTAAAACTCTTGAGAACTTGGTGCAAAGAGCGAGAAGCGAAGCGCTGCCGAAACCGACGACGGATTCCGGCGACCGGATCAAGACCGACGTGACGTTTCCAATGAATCGGCAACCACCACACCTTTTAGAACGCTTAGCTTGTCCAAACCCGTAAGTCCCAACCTTCTACCTCTCTTTTCTATATTTGCAAAATACGACTTTTTGAAACCCGACGGAAATCGGACAAACCGATTTCCGATTCGGTTTTTCTTAAAAATTCCACTTGTCACCTAATACATATTATCAACCCTCTTGCATGTTGACTATTAATCAACCTTAAATCAAATTTAATTGTACTTTTCCACATGAAATGATAAGTTCTTTAGAAAACCGTATTTCTTGCATAAAAATACCATCAAGTTAAATTTTAATGTTCTATTTAGATACCCCACTCCTAATCATGTTTATTTTGATAACAAAACTTGTTTCATTCAATTTGGATGAAATTTCACACATGAAATGATAACGTTTATGGAAACCGTATTCTTGCACTTTAATACCCTTAACTTTAACATAACTCATTTCAACTTGAAACTTCACCAAAACTTAATATAAGTCACGGGGTAATGACCTATCCTTACACACACTCATTATGACCCTAATTAATAAATAACAAAAATACAGAATACGATATTATAGGACTTTTTCACTAAAATACCATAACCTTTATAACTTTTAGTTTAACCCTTAAATTGTAAACTTTTCTAAATAAAACTTATATAAAATGAAAGCACGATTGGTCATGGACATCGATCGTTTATCTAAACTGTCTTGTGGGTCTAGGCAAGTGTGTCTAAGGCTAGTGGTTTTTAATTAGGCCCACGACTGTGGTTCCTTCCCACTTACCTGGCACTTACCTGGCTGCATTCGACGGTGAAGAGGCGATTTGAGGCTTCTAATGACTTATCATTTAGACCATAGAATATAGGTTAGATGGTCTAGGAAACCCTAACAACTAAAATATGGAGAACTATATACTTTTACAAATAAATACCCTATATTTAGAAAACCTTTTCCCTAAATTAAAAGTATTTATAAAAACCTGAGCAAAGTGCCATTACAACCCATCTTTGGGGAACCTGTTAGGGATAGCACGGTTCATCGTGCACCCGCAGGCTAGTAGTGCGAGATTCAGACATCCGCAAGGAGCATTCGGTCTCGAAAGGTTTAAATACAATATTTAAGGAAAGTAATATTTTTTGTAAATAAAATATTCATTTAAAAATCATTTAAGTGTTTTATTATATATAATTATCATTTAAACACTTATTTTGTTATAATATCAAGTTTCCACTTTTTCCTAAAAATCATAGATTAAAAGTTACATTAAAATACCACGAATTTCAAATAAACAATTAATACTTTTATTAAGATATATTCACTAGAATAACACAAATAAAATTCACATCCATTACAATAATAAAGACGATTATTAAATACTTGAGGTATATTTTGAAAACTATACAAAAGTACTTTTTACATAAAACCCCCTCAAGTTTCACAAATTACAATAAGGCCCCTAGCTAATATTGAACTTCAAATTATCTTTCTTTTAGTCTGACTCGGGTTAGAGTCTGACTAATTCTGACTTGAATATAATTCAAGTCAATCTATATTTCAATCATATTCCAACACAACTTGAAATCATGAATCCCTGAATACAGTTAACAATATATTCATTTTTGACTGAATCAAACCATGGATATTCATTCCATTATCCTGATATTCCATTTACCTGATTATACAGTTGCAACATGTTTACTGATATCATGGTTTTGGTCAGTCACTCAATTTACATATTCCATTACTACAACACTGTTAAAACATTACGGGGTTTAAAGGGGTAGATTGGTACGGAAGATGTTAAAAGTGGAATGAGGTGGTCAGATTAAGACACCTAACATGAATACTGTTGCTGTTGTACCGTGGCATAACGGTTCCTTGTACTCTCCGTTTGCACTGATCTCTAGCATATAGAGATCCCCCTCGTATACACTGGCATTCTTCTGTACCAAGCTACAAACAACTGCGTTAAACAATATTCCATAATATTCTACAACATAATACTCTAGAAAATACTGTTACTCTGCCATTCTCACTCCACTTTTCTTTGGGACTTACCGAGTGACCTGTTCGCTGACGACATTCTATTTCTTTCTTCTTTGAATGTCGTCAGGTGCGTTGGACCAAGTTGAGACCGAGCCAACAACTGAAGATTTGGAGCAGTTCCAAGAAGATCCAGAGCTCTAGACTTTGTACTTGTTCTTTCCAGTATTTCCTTTTATTATTATGCCACTGTTTAGGCATTGCTTTCTTTTTTTCATTCCAGTTGTATTTTCATTTCATGCATTGTATAAAGAATGTTATTAATAAAAGTTGCTGTTATCTCAATCTCATTTGTCCCTTGTGATTATTTTATATTGCTTAGTTACGCTTAGCGTATGTACTTCTGAGTACATACGTAGCGGGCCTCGTCACGACCACTTCGCCGTACATTGGGAAGCGGGGCGTGACATTATGTCACAGTAGTGCAAGGCTTAACCAATGAGCTATAAGTTATTTCTTGTTGTTTTCAAACAAAAATAATACTTAAAGTATACTCAGACTTGCAAACTCCTTTCTGTACTTTAAAAAAAAAAATTGTACAGAAAATTCAGGGTCGTTACATTCTACCATTCTTTTAAAAATTTCGTCCTCGAAATTTATAGAAGGAAGTTGTAACAGATTCAAGAAAATTTTGATGACAGCGGTGGTGAAAGAACTACTGAAAGTGCATGAAAAATATTTGAAAGAACGAAAGGATGCAAGGGTTTTGAAAAGGTTGAGGGAAATTACCAGTGTTACCTTGACCTAAACTTTCGGCTTCCATAGCCGCTAAAGTGAATGTTTGTCTCCTGGGTACATTTCTCCTAACTGGAGGCACATTCCTTCATCCTTAGGGCATGTTTCGCTGCCTTTGAGGCATGTTCCTCATTACCTGGTGGAACTGACGAGGAGACTGTGCAGGAGGTCCACGAAGAGGTGGAGCTGGGAGAGCAAGACGAGGAGCAGGTGCCTGAAGTTGATGTGTGCTGGAACTAGGTTGCGTCTATGAGGACATGTCCTAATATCGTGAGTGGATGCGCTATAAACTAAACATATGCCGTTTACGCATCTGTAGTCTTTCAACAGGTGTCCATCCCTCTTGCAGTAGTAGCAAAAGTATGGACTTAGCCGGTTAAATATTACTTCCGGTCTTTTGGGTGCAACAGTTGGTATTGAATAGGCTCATCCTAGTATCTGAATAGCAGGGCGCTTCACACCAGCAGATTGAGGTCTGCCCTTCTTCTTCACTACTGCCTCATATCTTCAGGCAACCTTTAGTGCAAGGTCGTAGATTGGGAAATCCCCTATAGCCAGAGCAGCTTGGATTTCCGGGTCCAACACTTGTTGAAATCGTCTAGCCCTGATCTCAACAGTCGGTATGAGATATGCTGCGAACCTGCTCAGCATGATGGATTCAGCATCATACTCATCCATAGATTTGCTCCACATAGAGCCTTATTGCAGGTGAATGAATTGCTGCTCCATGTAAAAACAGGCAGTCTCGAGAAAATATTTCGCGTCGAACATGTCGTGAAATGTCTTCCATTCGATCGGCTGGGTAAGTCGGCTTTTTTCAGCCTTCCACCATACCCTGGCATTGTCTGTAAGTTGCAGTTTCGAAACTCTTACCCAAGCAATCTCTGGCACTTGTGCTGCTTCCAGATCGTCCTCAATCGACTGAGCCCATTCTTCATCTTGTAGGGGCTCTCTTTCCTTGAAAATTTCTTAGGGTGCAATGCCCGGAATTGCTTCACTCCAAGTGCCTCAGCTTCTGGGCGGTGCAATAGATAGCAGTCTGTTGCTGCTGTCCCTCCAAGAGGCTCTTGATTGTCTCAAAAAATACCGTCTACTTATTGATAGGAGCTGCTACGGTAGGTGTAAGTGGTAGAGGTGATGGTGGGGTGTTGCCATTCACGTTGGTGCTGGTGTTGTTCGGAGAATCCATAACCTTGAAAGAAAAATAGGGTTATGATAGATCCGAGGAATTTGAAATGTAAAGAATGTTTTTAGTTGTTGATTCATATAATTCTTGTGATATATTGCTTAGGTTTCCAAGCAGAACTGACCTGCATGGTTATGTAGGTTTCCATGCAGAACTGATCTGCATGGGCCGCCAACAAAACCTGTCACGCCCCGCTTCCCAATGTATGGGGAAGAGGGCGTGGCAGGGACGCGACGTATTTACTCAGAAGTAAACACGTTAAGCGTAAATAAGCAATATAAATGAATAACACAAGAATAACAAGAGATATAATAAAACATCAACTTTTTATTATTATTGATAAACATTCTTTACATACAACTGAAACGTAAATATAATGCTAGAAAGCGATACCTAAACATTGGTATATGAATTGAAAGTAGAGTAAGTACAAGTAAATCTAGAACTCTGTATCTTTAGTGAACTGCTTCAAATCGTTCTGACTGTGCTCGATCTCTTGAGAGTCGGGTTCTCCTGATAACATTCCAAAGAAAAAAGAAATAGGGATGTCGTCAACGAACTAACGCTCGGTAAGTCCCAAAAGGTAGAATAGAAATAGACTGGTAAGAGAATAGAATAATTAACTTATATATTTGTTATGCTAACGTAGTTGTTTGTAACTTGGTACAGAATATATCAGTGTATACGAGAGGAGTTCAGCTTTCCCCGTGGACTAAGGTAATCCGTAGTACAAGGCTTCATCAATACCCATGGAACAACGGCAATGGATATTTATCTACATCTTTTAGTAACCATCTCGTGCCACTTTTAACACATTCCATACCAGTCTACCCCTTTAAAAAACCCATAATGCTGTATTGATTGTAATGAGTTATAGTATAAGACTTGCTGAAACCATGATATAAGGTGTTCATGAAAACGGTTCAGGATGTAAACGGATAGTTATGTAGTCAAGTCAAGATATATCCATGGTTCGGTCAAATCAAGACATGTTGCATATATTGTTTGGTATTCATGTTCAAGTGTTCATGTTTGATATATTAGATTCATAATGAATTGGAGTTATAGTTGGATTCATGTTTGGATTGTATTCAGATTAGACTGAAACTCAGATTGAGTCAGACACTTAAACAGATTTGGGTCCTGAATTAGGTTTAGGAATTATCGGTAACTGCTGCACATGGACGGCAGGATTTGTGTTTTTTCCAAGCCAATTATCATTGATAACCCCGTTTTAGTTTTCTACCTTAAATAGGCAAGAACCCACTTTCTCCGGCTCCCTGAGGCTCAAGATTATTGGTCCCGCTTAAACCTATATTTAATAGGATCCTTAATGTAAATTTAATATAACTTGAGAGGGTTTTGTGAAAAATATTTTTAGAATACTTTCAAAATAAACTTCAAGTATTTATTTATCGTATTTAGGGTTTTCATGGATGTAATTTTTTTTAAAAGGGAGGTATTCTAGTGAATAAATACCTAGTTTTAATAATACATGGTATTTCAGTGTAAAGTTGACCTGTATGGATTCTTGATAGTATTTTCATAAAACTTGTAATTCTTTTCTTTTGTTTAGAAAAACATGAAATTTATTATATATTTAAAATAGATGGTTTGATAATATTTATATATAATTATTAACAATAAAATTTATTGATTAAATAGAAAATCACGTTTTTCTTTAAAATTGCATTAAAAATTCAGTCGAGATCGTTTGCTCCGTAAGGAGGTCTGCATCTCGCTCTACTAGTTCCGAAGATGTGCGATAACCGGCACCATCCCGATCGGGTTCCCCAAAATGTGTTGTAGAGGTATAATTGCAAGGAATTTATATAAGACAATTTAAAGAATACGGGTTTTGATAGTTTTTGGTATTTTGATATAAAAGTCGTATTTGCTATAAAATTGTTATTCAAGGGAATCGTGCTATGTCAAGATGCGTGTTTGTGAGAGGTAGGTCATCACCTCGTGAGATTTTCCTAAAGGTAATATAAGCAAGAATTATTAAACGATGTCAAATGTAATTTCACTGTATTTAAGCGTAAAATCTTAATAAAAGTTTTTTTCCATGACATTTTAAAATGAAACTTGTTTCTAAATATTAGTTAATGTTTAACAAGAAAGATGTAATGATATGATTAAGTGGTTCTTAAGAGAAAATTGAAGTTTAAAAGAGAATAGAATTAATGGTCGGTATAACTCCACTTACCGACGTGATTTGAAAATAGATCATTTTAAGTTAAGAAGAGAAGAAGAGAAGTGGGACTTACTAGTTAAAAAAATAAAAGGGAGGTTGAGGAAAGGAATGATGGCCTTCATGGAGTCACGGGGTCGCCGAAAGTTCTTCGAATTCTCGCCGGAAAAGGAACTTGGCTAACTCCACTTGTACTCTTTTTTGACTTGGAATATTTTGAGTATTTTTGACAATAGATTTCAGAATGTGGAGGGATAGGAGGTGATGTTGTATTTATAGGGTAAAATTAGGGTTTTGAAAATTGAAGAGAGAATTGAAAATGCATTAAAAATTGAACTAAAGAGTGAATTTACACTCTCTGGATAAATGCAGGAAATCAAACAGAACCGGGGTTAAGGGGGTAGGCCAAGGGTCATGTGGGCAAAGCACGGGGGCTTTTGCCTAAGGAGGGACCATCGGCGCCGGGTAAAACCCCGATCTCACCGGCCATTTGGGGGATGTAGGGCTCTAGATCGATTCCACGTGTCCTAATCGATGTTAATACAATTTTTCACATGTTTGATATTCTGGCTTTTCATTTCTTACGTGTATTGCACGTGTAAACTTTTGGTCTTCCAAAAAGTTTAAAATAAAAATCAGTAAAAATAATACATGGCTGGAGGGATTTGAACACATAGGCTATGTCACAATAGTGTAAGGCTTTACCAATGAGCTACAAGTTATTTCTTGTTGTTTTCAAATAAAACTAATACTTAAAGTATACTCAGGCTTGCAAACTCCTTTCTGTACTTTTAAAAGAAAATTTTGTACAGAAAATTCAGGGTCATTACAGTAGCCTATAACCTTTCGATAAACTACTGATAACACTTATCAGTAAATCTTATCAGCCCTGACCAGAGACTTGCTGTTATAACCAATCGAGCATAGCACAACATCAACTCCCAATACCGAGAGAGACGAAACCCCTCCTATCGCTCACCGCCTCCATGTGACTCGGGACTGTATCCAAAAACCACCTGTTTGCACGACTCAGTAAAGCCGTGGTAGGATGGCAATTAAAGCACAGTGGGAACCACACAAGACACTATGATGATCTAGGGTCTACAGACTAATCTGTATAAGTGTCACCAGAGAACTGTTATCTGACGATAGGTATGGTACCATCTAGGAGTTCTCGGCTAGTCCTGTTCGGTATACTCATTCTCCAATGAGTACCTGTATACAATCTTTGATGTCAAACACCAATGGCTCTGGAATCAACCATCGCCCCATACAGGGTCAAGAAACGTACCCACTAGTCTATTCTGGAATATCGATATCCTTTCTCGATACTCTCTCGATTATGAACTGTTAAGGATGTGTTTTTGGACTACTCAAGCCCTACTAGTATGATCTACATCATAGTCCTGATAGTCAAGCCAACATCCTAAGGGTTTATCAACATGTATCAAAGAGACAGTAAATTAAAACAAGTGCACATGTTAACATAAAGAGCAACCAGATCGCATATTATCATGTTGAGCAAGACAATCCTATATATATATGTCCAAGCATCCACTATGATATACAATAATGGCTTCTAGGGCATATATATTCCTAACAGTTTATCAGCAAATTCATCAATATTCCATTCATAAATGGTTTTACCAGAATATGAACTTTGCATAATTGCCTCATTTCCAGATAAAGAACATCCAAAGGCTTTAACTGTTTATAATAATATTAACTAACCGCCTTTTGAAAATATCTAATTGTATTAATGTTTGTATTATTGTTAATCTTTTCAAAAGAATTTTGATTCTTCATAATATCAGTATAACTGATTTGGGATTCTTTTCAGTATTATTAACATCATCTCTTTTTGATATTTCAGAAGTTTCACCTTCATGAGTATTTAGTTTAGCACCGCTAAACTTTTCTTCTAAAGCAGATATGATGCTAGCCTGATAGGAACAAAACTAGTATTACTAGCTAGTTTTACCACAGTAAGGGTATCTATAATTGCAAGAGACTGCAATTTAGAAATTAGGTTTTGTAAAGCTGATTCTATCCTTATCAGTTGTTGTCCAATATCCTGTATATAAATATTAGTAAAATTACTCTGCTTAAAAACATTCTGAAGTTATTTAAGCATAGTTTCCATTCTCTCTTCACAAAGAGATTTAATAAAAACAGTTGCTTCAAAATTGGAGTAAGAAACTCTAGATAATCTTAAAGGTTCAGTTGGAGGATAAATGGAACGAACAAATTTTCCACTTATAGTAGGCTATTGTTAATAATGTTCTTCAAAAGCGTTAATCTTATTATTTTGTTCTTGAATATAATATTCAAGAAACTAGTCAACAAAATATATAATATCTTGTTTTTCTTCTAGGTGTTTATAAACCTCATCCTTATAAATATATCGCTGTTCTCTGTTAAATGATTTATTAAACCATTCTCTAAAAGCAATATGCTTATTTTCCATAAATTCCTTTTGAAGGAATATTCTGATAATACTATTTGGTATAAGATCCATAAAAGAATTTTACATATGAAAACCCATTTCTTCTGAGGTAGAAGTAGTTTTATTAGTCTTCTCATAAATTGGTTGTGGAATGGCAGATTCCGAAATATTTATGCCTTGAATATTTTGTTTAGATATTTGATGAAATTTTGGTCTTGAATAGGACCTTTTACCCATGGAGGTAGTAGCCTCATCACAAGTAATTCTAGTAATTTGGTTAAAACCAAATTTTATCTCGATTTCTCCCTCTTCTGTTTGGATTATCGGATCTATTTCAGTATCTATTATCGGTTTAGGAGGGACAACAAAGATTAACAGCCAGGTTTCAGGAAATTTTATTTCTTCCCATATAATGACTCTATTGGTCGCTACATCAGAAGATAATAAATTTGTCTCGATCAACATAGTTTTACCACGTTCATTCTTTGGTTTGGTTTTAGGTGTCATCGTTGATAAAACCTTAAAATGGATTTGATAGAGTTTAGCAATAGTCTCAGATTTAGGCATAAAATTGTACTCGTTTGTATTCAAATTAAGGGGAATTGCCTCAAGTATATTTGAGTTAGTTAGAAACAAAATTAAATTTCGGTAAACGTCAAAATAGACTGGTCCATGAGAAAGACTAGTTTGCATCATTCCAATAAGGGAAGGTATCAAGTCAAGGCATCTAGCATCTCTAAGAGAAGTAAGTATAGAAGCATTAAAAGCTTGTAAGGTCAGACTTAAAAGCTACCTGAATTAGACCTATATGAAGGTACTTATAATTTTTTCCATAAAAATATCTTCTTCAGAAAGAAATTTGATAGTCTGTTCATTATCTTCAATAGAGACCGTTTTTTCCATAATTTTTAGGACAATCTCGAACTAAAATCAAAAGTTTTAATACTATAAACATCTTTTAAAGGAACATTTGGAATGGTCCAATTGTTCAGTTGTTCCTGAGGAATAATCTATAAGATTAGTATTTTTAATATGCATACACTTATTTCGAGTAAGTCTTGTAGAAACAGAAAATGATAAGGATGAACTCATAAAGATTCTATCCGGAGCTATGAATAAATTAGCTAAAATGAAATAATGTTTCACTATTATATATAGTCTTAAAAAATTTCAAATGAGTTATACTTAAAATTTATTAAAATTTAGTCTTTACTCATACGGCTGTCAATGAATTACAAATTACCATATGAACACCAATCTCTGGCCGATATGAAAAACCTAACACGATTTTGGTGCCGTTCCATAAGTAATGACCAAATAAAATAATTTATTATCAAAGAGAAGAAGATGATAAAATAGAGAAGAAGACGACTTGTAGAGAAGCGTTCCTTCACCAAATAACTTCTTTATTTATTATTAAACTATTACATATGTACACATAGGAAATTTAAAACTATTATTTTCTAATAATAGTTTACATGTGTACACATCCGACTCTGGTGTAAAGCTGGTATACCTATCTTTCTTTATATTAATAGAAATTGATTAGGGGTAGTGAACTTTTGACAGTGGCAGAACTTCCTCTTAATTACTACTCTGCCATCACTTAATAATTATGCCTCATCAACTTGAAGAATGCCTCTTGGTAAATTAGTAATATATATCATGTGTGACGGCATTTATGGTAAACATATAAAGATATAAAGTGACAAAACTTCTCTATAATTACAATCCTGCCATCATTCAACAAAACACCCTATATTTCGATAAAATCAATGTACTTTCGGAATTTTCACATAAACACCATGGATTATGATTATTACAGGTAAATAACATGAAGTACAATGGATTTTTAACCTTTTTCAGATATATATCAAGGAGTTTGATGTTTACAAATAATTATCATGGACTTCGTTTTTTATACTTTCTTTTATAGAGACAACTAGCATGGACTTTCACCATTTTTTACTTTTATGATGGAAAATTTTCAAAATAATTACGTTTCTGCCATCAACTCGAATCCTCAATGGATTTTCGTTAAAACACCATGAACTTTTCATTTTTTGATAAATACCATGGGCTTTGTTTGTTACAAATAAACATGCATATTCAACGTTTTACGTATAATTACCATGTACTTTGTTTGTTACAAATACATACCGTGCATATTCAACTTCTTCGGATAAATACAATGGAATTTTTTTCTCCAAAATAAACACCATGGGTTTTTTTTGGATAAATATCATGGGCTATATTTTTCACAAATAAATACCATGTACTTCCAATATTTTTGGATAATACCTTAGGCTTTGTTCTTCACAAATAAATACAATAGACTTCTATCGCTTTGTTTGTCACGAATAAACCGATTGGTTAAAGCGAGAGTAAAATTATGAAATTATTAAATCCTAGGTATCTATGTTTTTTTCATTAAAATGACTGAGCGATCCATCGTCCAAAATGTAATGTACATTTATTGTAATTGAAGTAAAAACAAAATATATTGAAACCTATACTAAATTTGTTCACAAAATATTATGAAATGCCTAAAATTTCTAAATACAATATTTTAAAATTTTAAAATAGAAAATATATACCATACTGTAATGTATGCTAAATAAATACCTAAATTTTTTTTTAAAAAATTTTGCAAATTAAATGCCATAATTTTTTTTATAATAATACCACATATTATATGTCACGACCCGAAATTGGCATGTGACGGTCCTAATACTACGCAACGTCTACAGGCGTAATGCAGTAAAAGAAAACCAAAACCCAGAAATCTAAACCATTAAAAAACAAGAAAAGAAAAGAAATATTGTTTAAACTTTTGAAAATTTCAAGTATAAATTCTTTAAGTCCAATTTACTTTCTTGAAAATTTCGGCAGCACCTCTTTTGTAAAAACCAACCCCAAAAATGGGTACAATATAAATATAAAGTAAAGCATCCCTAACGGGAGCAAATCCACGCCCAACAGCAGAAAACAACCACCACAACAGATATACGACGCCGTAGCGAAGAAATAAAAGACGATAAAATGAAAACTGTATAAAAGACAATCCAGTCACAAAATAATATACAATATCGTCCTCACCAAGTCTCTAAATCAACATGAAAATAGTAGATGGAGAGTACAAGGATACAACGAATAACCACAAAACCCACCTAAGCAAACTGCACACTGTGAGCTGATGCGATATCCGCAGCAAAACATGATAAGATAGATGAATAGCCTGCCTTGACTACTCTGGGGAATAACCTGCAAACACTGTGGCACAACGGGGGTGAGTTGCCAGATTGTGAATGGTAAATAATATATGCAGATAATCGCAAGTATGCACGTACAGCGCGAATCTAACATAAGCAACCAATAGCAACAAAAGTCATATGTGTGCAATAGTCATGAAAGGTACACTAGCAGATATCACTAATACATGATGCAGTAATATGATAATCTATATGCAACAATCATGTAAGGTACTCTATCAGGTACAACTAATACATGAAGCGATGATATGACAATGTATATATGCAACAGTCATGAAAGGTACTCTATCAGGTACTACTAGTACATGAAGCGATGCATATAAAGTAAAAGTATGTAAATACAACAGTCATGGAAGGTACTCTATCAGGTACTGCTAATACATGAAACGGTGCATAAACAATAAATGTGGAGTATGGAATGAAACATGTCATTTCCACGGAATCCTGACATCGTGGTAGGATCAAAGTCCATCAAGACAATCCAAATCCTAATTTTCTCAAATCAGCCTCCAAATTGGCTCTCATATCATATAAGTCTCACAAATGCTTAATATACAATATCGAATAAATCTCATATATTCTGAATGTACAAAATCAGCAATCTCATATACATCCTGTATCCAATATCAAATGAATCACTTATATCCCAAATCCAATATCAAATAAATCTCTAACATCCAAAATATATTTGCATGAATAAATATGATGGTATATATAAATTGATATCAATACACATATATTAGCGTCCCATTCCACTAATATTGGTGTAAAGGCATATATAACAGTATCCCATTCCACTGTTATATATACTTAGGAGTAAAAAAAATATCATAAAACCAATGTGTCAAGTATCGACACAGAAATGCTGATCTATCAGGTGCTGTCACCAAAACTGGCCCCCTGATAGGTACGTATCATACGCTATCCCGAAAGCTCGAGTGCCTAACTCTGACTCTCGCCTTTCGACGCATCCATACGCACATGACTCCCGTCGGTATCCCCATGATAACCGCCGAGTTATTGGTAATGTCACCGGAAAGTATGCTTCCCCCACTAACTCATCTCCTCACTGAGATTCTTGTCCCGGGGTACCTCCGGGCCCCACCATGTACCCGCACACGGACCCCTCCGTTCCTCGCGTGGGGTATATATATATCCGAACCGATAAATTTCATGGTAGCTGCTGAAATATCATATCAAGAGAAACCGGGTTTTTCAAATAATGCATAATTTCATGAACTCCTACGGTCCCCAAATCCAGAAAACATCATAAAAAATTCATATCTGAATGCGAAAATTCATGAATATAATATATGCAATATAAAACTGTAATGAAAGTATATAAAGGGAAAGCCGCTAATTAACTGCAACAAGTTAATATAAAATATCATGCGGTTCTTATTTTCTACAATTCTAAATAACATCAAGTAAAGGTAAATATGTAGCTATAACCAGATATATGTGTAAATATAATGGTATAGCCGCTAATTAACTGCAATAAATTAATATAAAATATCATGCGGTTCCTATTTTCTTCAATTCTAAATAATATCAAGTAAATGTAAACATTTAGCTATAACCAGAAATATATGTAAATATAAAGGTATAGTAAGGTATATGTATCTACCTATAAATAATGATATAATATACCCCCTGGGTATAAGTGAAGTATGTGTGGAAGGTATACCTGTAGCTATGTCATGAAGTGTGTATGTACCTATCGCTAATGGTATAATACTCTATAGGTATACAGGTAACTAGTATGTAAGCATGTCAAGATATATGTGTAAGCATGTAGGTATACAGGTATGCTATATGTCATATGCATAAAAGAAATATGAATCAATATCTTAATGTTCCTATCCAAACAATATTATATCTATATGGATGTTGTGCGTGACATGGCAATTATTGACGGTGTGTGGCATACAATCAGTGCTCGTGCAACAAGAGCCGTCAATAATATGTACAGTGTCCTAAGGGTACTAGTCTAAGCACAACAATTAATTAAGCAATAAGGTGTATGCGCAAATTAATTATATGAAATAGAATGTGCGACAAGTCAAGTCATCTCTAGCCCAGATGCATAACGCCATGCGGGCGATTTCCCTATAGATGTTAAATCTACTCACCAACGCTCCTGGCTAAGTGAAGCCTACCACCTGTTTTCCCTTTGTCGTAGCGTCCGAAGTCACCGCCTGCGAACCTAAAATTTCACAAACACATCACATAAGCTAAATATCCTGAAACGACGAAAAGACAACGAAACGCAAGGATAACACCGTAAAAAATGCACTGCGCATTTAGTGCATCTATCGCGCACGATATCGGCCAAAAACACTAATTAGGGTCGCTAAAGTACGAAACACCATGCCTAAACTCCGATCGTCCCGATTGCGCAACACAACACAATAAATACGAGGAATATAATAGATATAATCTCGAAACGACTAATCGAAGCCACGTCGGAAAAACCCCGAAACCTAGAAAAAAACTTATCGCAATATTTCGCAGTAGAATTAAGTTAACACATTTCTAACGATTACAAACACCTTAAAATAACTTAACTAAGCTATCAAAACCAATTCTATATTTATAACACTTGCAAAATAAGTTTTAGAAAAAACCTGGTAAGCAATATAACATAATTAAACAGAGTATTCATTAACAATAATTTACATTTTCTACTAGGTTAAGATTTTCCTAATCACAAATTAACACTTCAATAAAACATTAAACACTTAAATCAAGTTTTAAGCTTAACTTGAAATTCTAAAACCATTTCTAGAATTTTGAAACATGAAATTAAAACTTAAATTAATATCTAATTAAGCTAGCATAAAATATTAAGCAACAAAAAAGAGATTAGAATTACGGTTTTATACCTTCAAGAACACCACTTGAATCAAGAATAAAACCAAATTTTAGCCTCCAAAATCCTCACTAGAATAAAGATTCAAGCAATTTTTGTGAAGAAGAATGAAGATTTTGGATTTTATTTGAATTTTTATGAATTAATTTGAATTTTTCATGATTTATATGAAGCAAAATGAGAAGAAATGAAGCAAAAATAATGAAGGGCAGCAAGGGAATGATTGCGGCCGGCCAAGGAGGAAGATAGGGTTTGTGTGGAGTTGTGTGGAATTTCCTAGAAGGAAAAAATACAATAATTTGCATAATAAAACAAAAATAGCATTATTCGTCATTTTCTTTAAAAAAAATATCCATTAATTCCACCAAAAATCAAGATATTTGGAGAGAAGGTTCTAAACATATTTCTAATGATTTGTTTAGCATAAAAACCCATTTGTAGTAATTTACCCGCATAAAAAATTAATTACCCCAAATAAAGTGTCCAAATAAAGAATTAAAATAATAATTTAAATAGGGAAAAATTCTATCTGAACCAAAACCTTCTATATACCCCCAAAATTCGTGCACTAGTTTTATTTTAGCAAAACTAGGTGCCGGCAAGTTTCTACGGATGTTTGATCGAAATCGGGTTAAAACGGAAAATACCGACTATTTTGCCCTAAAACGGAAAAATTCGCAAAACGATTTCTGAAACGTTACATTATAATAAGCCGATCTTTATTGTGATTATTTGTATAATTTTTTATGTTTCTAATTTTTACACTAAAAACTTTTAAAATATATATAAAGCACTAAAACAACATAAATTTTCTTCCAAATTTCTGCATCTAAGTTTTTAGCTTTAATTTAAAGTATTATGATATTTATCTAAGAGTTGATGCAGTTTTTAATGAAAATTATCTTAATCATTCTAAAACTCCACGCATTCAGTGGGGCTTTATCCCTAGTATTCTATTATATTCTTGTCCAGAAAGATCAAGTTGAAATGTTTATTGAATTTTTATATATCCAAAGGAATTAAAATAACTCTATTATCAATATGTAACAGTGACAACACATAAGCAAATATTTGCTCAAGCCCCTAACCACAATCAAGATTGGGTCCAATGTGTACCTTGATTTGGGTGCATCATCCTCTGCACATGGTGTCTAGTCATCGTCATGGTTGGGTTTGAAGTGCAACACCATTTGTATGGTGCCATCACCTAAATTATATTGGTCCCTTGAGATCCATCTCTTGAGAAGACTATATATGGATAATTATTAAACTCTTGTAGAAACTTGGATACTCTCCGTGTGGACACAATAGTTGTCGGATCTTAAATGCATCAACCTAATCAATAGGATTAAGCAATGATGATAAGATTTAGTGTATTATTTGGGGCATGACATTTGTATGACTCGCCAAAAGGCTGTTTGGTTAGACGCACTTGGAGCTTTCACGTTATTCTCATATGAAAAATGAAATTATTTTTCCTATTTATCTATTGTTTCAGAAATGAATCTCTTTTTGTCAAATGATGCATAAACTTATTCTTGATTTGGGGGGGGGGGGGGGAGGGGTGGTTTGTGGAAGGGATTGGAAAAATTACTCGTCTTTTGATCTGGATCTAAGAATAGCTAAGAAGATTATGATATGTCGAGTATTTCAGTAGCAATCGTTCAATGCTTGAGTTATTCCTTGTGTTTTAGAGCGTAAGAGAGGTTATAAGATGAAGGTGATGAGATTTTGAATTTGTCTTAATTCATAAAAACCATCTTACGGTAATCCGATTTGTCTTACAACTTCTAAGGTTCTAAAATCGATCATCAAATCCTTTAAACAGAACCTCCTGACCTGTAGTGTTCATACTTTTCAGCATTTTCTTTCTTACATACTCATCTAAATATTTCAATAAACATTTCAATAAAATGCATTTCCGAAATAAATAAAAATTGTTGCAACTCTTAGAAAGTTAGAAATATTTTTTCAACCGTTAGGACAAAAATTAAGGGTATCTATTACTTCCTCCGTTTCAAAATGTAAGTCTATTTTTTTTTAATCTCTTTTTAGTTTCAGAATATAAGTCCTTTTATAAATATCAAGAAATATTTTCATTACCAAGTATAGCCATATACCTAAAAAGGGGGAGACAAGGGAAGCCACAAATGAGACGGGGATCCGGGTTAGCTAGTAGGAGTCGCCACACCCGCGTCTAAAGACAGGAAAAAGAGAATGAAGAAGTGGAAAACAATGGAGTGGGAGGTGAAAAACCAGAGAAGGGAGGGGTAAGAAATATCAAAACCCCTGAAACCTGATGGAATTGACTCTCCATGAGAAAGCCCAATCGGGTACAACTCGACTTTGATTTAGGGAATTTCAGGCGTTTTAGCGTCGAAATACTCCCATATAACACAAGTGTGCGTGTATGGGGGTATGAGATGTGCGGAAGCAGTGGAGAAGACCGAGAAAAGGCAAAGCCGGGGGAAAAGAAACCTTACAAACCGAGACAGCGGCTGTCTGGGGTTTTGGGGTACCTGGGCACCTTACTAAAAGGTGCCTATGTACCTCAGGGTAACTGGACGCCTTATCAAAAGGCGCCTGGGTACCTAGGCAGAAAAAAAAATCCAATACGCTATTTTTTTCAAATTCTCTTCTGATTTTTGCTTGAGTTTTGGTCAAAAGATATGTATAACAGAGGGTTCTCAGATATAACCCTATCCTTTTTGGTCTTTTGGCCAAAGGTCATGGAAAATGGCCAAGACAAGAAGTCGACCAAAGAACTAAACCATTTTTTAATTTCTTTTGATTTTTTTTTTTGGATTTTTGAGAGATTTCGATCTATGGAGAGAGTCCTAGGACGAATTCTTCTCTCTTTATCTAATAGATCTCAGTCATAAGGGAAAAATAAAAAGATCAAAAAGAAAAAGCAAAGATAGAAGCCCTTCCGCTTGTATAAGCAAGGAAAATGTGCTAGAAATGCATAAAAAATGAAGAAAACACGAAGAGGGGATCTTGGATCCCCATTTTTTCAGAGTTGTTGTTTGAAGGGTTGAAATTCAAGCTAGACAATTTAGAACTAGAGAAATAGGTTATTGAATCCTAAATCCTAATCCTAAATAGGAAAATTTGAGTTTTTCTTTCTCTAGCTCATGATTTTTTGAAGTTTTTTTGTGGTTTTTTTTAGGGATTTCTAAGCTAATCCAAGGGTTGTTTTTGTTGAAGGGAGAAGGCTTGAACTCTTAGAGAGATCAAGTCAAGAGTTGAGTGTAATACATTAGAATGCGATTAGAGTAATTAAACGATATTATGCGGGTTTTTAATAAAATTTATCCAATAATTATTTTAACATATTTTATTTAATTATTTTTGTGCTTGCACATATATGTGCATGTTCAACCAGAGTTAAGGATGGGTTAACCATGTTTTGGTTAGCATGGCACCTTAACCATTATTGTAATATGTCATGTGTATATATATTTAGTTTTTAAGTAAAAGAGTTTATTTTATTTTAAGAGATGAGTTGAATTTTTGAAAATGGAATGATGAGGCATGGAGTGGGGGGGGGGGGGGGCAAGCATGTGAGGCATTAATGAAGAGAGAGAAGCGGGCATGGCTCATTCTCATACCCTCTAATTATCTTCACCTCACTCTCTCGATCTCATTCCCTCAACACTCATACTCTCTCTCATTTTCTTGTTCTTCTTCTCCTTCACAAAATTCTTCACATGATATATTTTTCCTCCTCAAACCTTAAGCCTAAACCCTTGTCAAGCCTCACTAAACCTTCACAAATTATGTGTAACCTCTTGTGGTGACTTGGAGCTTGGAAAGTTAGGGGTTTTCCCTAAGTTTTGGTGAGGTATTGATCCTTAACTGCTAATTAGGCTCTAAGGAAGTTTGTTTTATTAAATAGTTATATTTTTGTGTCGATATCATATTTTTGCTAGTTTAGTGTCTCTGTTGAATCTGCTGTTGTTAGGATGATCTCTAATTTAAAATTGATAAATATCTTTAGGATCAAATAGGTTTGTTCAGAGTTAAGTAATATCAAGAATAGTTCATAAAGTAAGGTGAATATGAAGGGTATTATTGAGGTTTTAATATGAAGCTACAAGTCTGAAAAATAACCCATCTGGAACTTTGTTGGAGTAATTTCACACTTTATCCATATGTAACGTCTTCGGATTTAAATGAAATGCTGGCTATATCTTCGTTTTTACCGAGTTCAAAATATTTTAAATAAAATGAGTCGTTTGTGTTGTGGCCTTGGTAACTTGGGTAATTAAGTCTTTGGGGTGTCTCCACACCTAATGCCCTAAACCATCTGGTTTGGGAGTGATTGACCCAAAGCTCGCTAAGTTTCCAATCGCCAAATAAAACAAGCTAAGCAAGTGTTCTCTTCGACTTAAAAGTCCTCACAGTTCTTTGTGGGAGAATAATCTTGGAGGAGACAAATTTTCTATTAAAACAGTTTTTTCGCGGAGATATGAAGGTTTGTACTTATAAAGACGTTTTGCACGATAAAGAAAGGTGTGTATGAACAGGTGAAAGGTAGGAGTGCAGACTAAGACTTAGGTTCTCTGTTAAAAACAATAGAAATTCTGATTTGAAACCTAACTTGAGAACAAAAACTTGAGAAAATCTTAACTCCTTTCAAACTTGTATGATCCTTCAGAAGTTTATCCTGGTCCGTAATTATGATATGATGACCCTAATCAACTTCTTAAAAACTTATGGACACTATCCGCACAATCACGAAAAAACGCGTATGGCTTATGTTAAACAAGTTGTGAGGAGTGAAAAATAGGGTCTAACGTTTCTAACTTAGGTGATACAACTTCTAACTTTGATCTCTAATTTAAGATTAGAATCAACAGTTTCTCCACGACGCTAACTTGACTGGATTTTGTGGGTGTAATCTGCTGAAAACCCTCACGAGACAACACTCCTCCTATTAGGGACACCTAGAGATTTAACGGTTTGTTACACATGCTCAGTGCAATTGCGTTCCCTGCGAAATTGAGGCTAGGATTTTTTTTGTTTTGCTCGGGAGAGCAAAAGATAAGTTTGGGGGTATTTGTTCATCTCAGAAAACTGCATTTTAATACCGCTCATTCATTATCTATTTTGTTATATATCCATGTTATTAACCAGTGTCTGCTCAGTAATTACAGATTACAGGTGTTCGTGATTAAAATACTGGAAACAAACTCAATATCACGGATGTAGCGTTTGGGAGCCAACACTGCAAACAGAACAGGAAACCGACCGATATCCAAAGAGTTCTTTTGAAAATAAACATGTGTAGACAATTTTGGTCCAACACAACAAAAGTGTGCATATAGCTCTTTGATGACTTGGACCATGGTGGGGCTGCCTTAGCACACACAAATGATGAATTGTGCAACTAGTGGGAACATGTGGGTGTGATGGATAATAAATGCAAAAAGTTGTGATGTGAGTTAAATGTTTGATTTCCCTCCAAAACTACTGGGTACAATACAAGTTTCTATAAAGAAAACAAACAGCACCAGGATGATATTGGAGTTGACAAGAGACCACCACATCAATACGAGCCTCATTGCTCGGATGTGACCCGGCGACATGCCCATATGATTCCAGCTCGCCGGCCCCTTGCCCCGTTTGTCCCCATCTTTTCTCTGTCCCTCGCTTGCAGTCACATTACCTTATTTTTATTACTTGTTTAATTTTTTTTGGTTCCTATAAAAGCCAGATCAGTGAGCAAGGGAAGGGCTCATATATATATATATATATATATTTCTATTTTTTATAGTTTCTTTTGTTTTTGGTTTAGGCTTGAGAGTGAGTGGGGTTTAACTTGGTCTCTTCTTCTTCTTCCCTCTTGAAGTTTTCTCTTGAGAGCTTCATTATGGAGGTTGAACAAGTTACCAATATCTTGTACCTCAACTTCAAGTGTTAATATATTGCTTTGTTATTTTCTTTCTTTTCTTTACTTGCTTTGCTTTTCTTTTCATTATTATGTGTAACTAATCTTCTTTGGTTGTGGTAATGGTGAGGAAATGAGATGAAAGGCTTTGCCTCCTCCCCCTCTTGTGATTGTTTAAAGTGCTTAATTTTGATTGTAAGCTTAAGATTGTTAAATGGAAGTGTTCGATATGATATGATGATTTTGATGGTTATTTGTAACATTTATCTCATATCCTATTCCTTCATATCACCATTTGCAAGGTTAAGCTTAGAATCAATTGTGTGTTAAACTTACTAGGTAGTTTAGATATGATATGTTGCTTATGTTTCTTGACATCTTTCATTCACCTAAATTATATTGGTCCCTTGAGATACATCTCTTGAGAAGACTATATATGGATAATTATTAAACTATTGTAGAAACTTGGAGACTCTCCGTGTAATACCCAGCCCCTTTTGTACCAAAACCTGTATTTTGTTACTCTAGAATTCTATTTATTTTTATTTATAATTCTATTTATTTTATTTATAATTTTATTTATTTTAATCCCCATTTATTCTTTTATCAATAAAAAACCCAAACCATCAAATAATTTCTCTCATATTTTACCCTCAGCCAATTCCTTCAGCCCAGAGCCGGCCCACTCCTCTAATCCTTTTCTCATTCACTTAAAATCCCAAGCCCGGCCCCTTTCTTTTCCCTACTATCTTATCCCTTGGCCCGAGCCCATTTTCCCTCCCCAGCCCATTAAAATAACAATTATCCCATCTCATTTCTTTTAAATCCCTTCAAATCCAAACCCAAATCTCCTCTATAAATTCCTATTAAACCACCAAGTTAATGCCTCTTTAATCCCAATTAATTTCCCCCATTAATCCATTTTAAAATCCTATTAATCACCACTTAATTCTCATTCATTCTATTCCCCCTCTCTCATCTCACGCACATTCTTTCTCTCTAATTCCCTCTCTCTCTCAATTTCTCTAATTCTCTCTTTCTCTCTAATTCTCTCTTCCTCTCTCTCTCTAAATTTCTCTCCCTTTATCAGCGTCTCACCTTCCCTCACATCAAATCAAGGAACAGTGTGAAGCAGTGAAGAAAAGGAGGGCACGAAGAGCAGCTAGATCGAGTGAAATTGTCGGATTCCAAAGGACTGAGCCGGTGCTGCGTTCGTGGCGCGATCGTGCTGATACCACTGCAGTATTATTGTCGACACGTCCCCAGGCAAGTATTTTACTTGCTTACATGCTATATACTCAAGTTACAATCTTTAATTACATAGATCATGAAGTTACAATTTTAGATCAATTATGTGCTATACCTGTTCGAGGTGTGTTCCCAATGAAAATACTTGTCTATTTTGACTGAATTAGATTGTCTGTATTGTCCCTTGTTGTGATGAATACCTTGTGCAAATTTCGCTGGAAAATATGACCGTTAACGACTAAAACAACTACCCTCAAGTTTACTCGTAAAACTGGAATTTTCTTGTACCTGAAAACCGTTAAAATCACCATAAATTATATACACACTGGAACGATGCGCTCGAGGGCTTAAATCGAAGAAGACTCGATGAAATATAATCCTATACAGGTTTCTATTAGTTTCTGTACTTAAATGGTGACAATATTTGGATCGGAGTGCGACTCTGGACTGCAGTCCAGAGGGACTCTATTTACTGTGTGCTGTCCCGTAATGGATACCACACTGTTTTCTTAACTCGTAGGTTGCGGAACTCCACTTTTTATTATAGGTGAATCTGTTAGCTAGACAACATAAGTGGTTTCATCCTGTTTCGTTATCGTTTGTTATTTAATCTGTAATTTAATAGATGTGGACGCATAACAGTCCAGAACAGATTCTGAGATGACATATTAATATTAAACGGTGTATAACTCCTGACGTGCAGATGCGATTGAAAATCCGTCTATTGCGTTGAAAGCCTTACTGAAAACCCTAGATTTCATTAAACTGTAGCGTTGCTAAATTCTGATCCCAACTGGGATTAAATTGCGTTGCGAAACGGACTTCCGATTCTGAAACCGGATTTCCAGCCTTGAACGCTTAAAATGAAATGGCTATAATTAATGATCCTGGAGCCCGATTGGCGTGAAACTAAATTAGATGGATAGATAACTGAACATACTAATTATTACCTGTTTATCGTTTCGCTAAACTGTACACGTACGATTCATGATAAATCGTGCAAGTGATAAAATACTATTTTATGACACCTTAATCATGCTTTACATACTGTTCACGCATCATATCATATACATGTCACTGCATTTGATAACCTAGTGATAACATGCATTACCCAGTGTTAGGTATTAGTGATGATTGTGGCAAGTACATCAGTGTTCGTGTATCAGTGAATAAGTGAAAGTGATACGTACTTGTACACAATCAGTGAACCTTATTGTTATATTGCATTATCGACGTCTGTGAGACGCGTGTACGTGTGACTATAAGTGGTATGGGACACTTATGGAAGCTCTTGCACGGGTGTCACAGATAAGGCACCAGACATTGCCATTTATCTTAGGTATTAGTCGGGACGTGCTTGATGGAGGTCCTGCCTCCAGTTCTCGCGCAGACTTGTCACAGACCGATTGGTATTTAGGGTCATAGTTAGCGTTTGATGTAGACCACGGGGTGTGGGGTAGTTTGAGTGTGAGTTCAACAGAATCTCGGGAGTCCCATGCCGGCTTATATATTTAGGGAGATATATGGAGATTTACATGGTATGTGATTATCACCGTGATATACATGTTGGGCCCGTGGTCCCTTGCCCTTGGGTT
The DNA here is from genome assembly GCA_030015575.1 of Agapanthus africanus. Lineage (NCBI taxonomy): Eukaryota > Viridiplantae > Streptophyta > Magnoliopsida > Asparagales > Amaryllidaceae > Agapanthus > Agapanthus africanus. The sequence continues at coordinate 146,202,891 of JASDDO010000022.1, read as the reverse complement.
CTACCCTTGGGTGGAGGACACTCGCGAGTGGTTGACTCTCACACTTGGACTGACGATAGACTTAGTGACCTGTACAGTGAGACTTAGAGACTGATACGGATACTGTCATTGATATACCTTATATACTGTGTTGACTATACGTGACATATCGTTCTACTGCTTTTACTGTTCCGCTGCATTGATTACTGCATGTTCATAACCATACTGCCATTGATCTACTGTTATATATATCTAGTATCACTGTTAGAATTGTCACATGATTTTATATATATTATATTGCTATTGTGTCGTTCTGACGACCTGAGTATGCATGCTCAGTGTGAGGAGAAGATTTAGCCTGGACCAGGACTAGACACACATTACGGACATCTTGTTTAGCTATCCAGAGTTATATCTTTTGTTTCCCATCAGGTCAGTTCATTTTATTTTTTTGTTCCAGTTACTGCATTTCTCATTACCTGCGCATTATTTACTGTTTACTATGAAAAACTAGAAGCCGAAGTGTGACTACGGCAGGACATTTCCTTGACCGTAGGAGCATGGCTGGCCTTATCTACCCCTCGTATTCTGTATTTTAGGAAGCGGGGCGTGACACTCCGTGTGGACACAATAGTTGTCGGATCTTAAATGCATCAACCTAATCAATAGGATTAAGCAATGATAAGATTTAGTGTATTATTTGGGGCATGTCATTTGTATTACTCCGCAAGGGTTGTTTGCTTTGGTGCAGTTGGAGCTTTCACGTTATTCTAATATGAAAAATGAAAAAAAAATTGTTATTTATTTATAACCACAGAGTTTATTTATAAATTAAGGAGTAATACTTAAAACACAGGAGAAGAAGGCTTACAAGAAGCGTCCCTTCAGCAAACAATTTCTTTATTTATTTTCAAACTATTACAAATTATGAGGTAGAGGATTAAGAGAGAGAGAGAGAGAGTGTGTGTGTAGAAGAATTGAGCGTTCTGTCCGAGATGATTTACAATGAGAGAGCCCTTTCTTATTTATAGAATGGAATGAAGGGTTGAAAAGGTTTGAGAAGGGGTAAGGCGTCTCTTCCCATCTCCGTCACCTTTATTAAAAGTGAAAGCTACCTTTTAGCATTTTGAAAAGGAAATTCCTTTTTTAGCCGTCCACTGAATTATAAATAGTGGGTCCCATCGAAAAAGTGTGTGCTGGCAAATTGCAGTCGGTTGGTTTTTAGTGGGCAAAAAATATTAATATCTTTAAAAAAGACGTCTCCGCTCAATCCATATTAATAAAATTAATATAACTGTGCTTTTATTTAAATATCCATTTGGTTTTTTCATGTTTCATTTTTGAGCCCATTAAATCTTCTCACAGTTGATTAGCTGAGCGCAGGTTCTTTTCTGGATCTTGATCTTGGCCTGCTAGGAAATCATCAATATTTTTCATTTCCTTTCCACAGGTCTGGTAATTTTTGTGGAGGAAACACTACTACAATATGGGGTTGCCCCTACGGATAATGGAATCCGTAGGGGCAGATTTTTCTTGCCCCTACGGACTAAGACGTAGGGTCCAATGGTTATCCCTACGGTGCCCAACGTTTTAATTTAAAAATATTAAATCGTAATTTGTTGTTTGGCCCTACGGAGCCGCAAACCAATGACCTACGGTATCCGTAGGGACAGATTTTTCTTGCCCCTACGGACTAAGCCGTAGGGCCTAATGGTTGTCCCTACGGTGCCCGATATTTTAATTTAAAAATATTAAATCGTAATTTGTTGTTTGGCCATACGGAGCCGTAAACCAATGACCTACGGTTAAGTCCGTAGGGGCATCTAAATGGGAATTTAATAAAAAAAAGGCACATAAATGCCCTACGCCTCGATCTCTTTCTCTCGTTCCTAAAATTCCCAAAATTCTTTGTGATCTCGTTCCCGCGTCTCCAATTTTCTCCTCGTCGCCACCGCCCTCCGTTCGCGGCCCGCCACTGCCCTCATTCTTCCTCGTCGCCGATTGCGCGCGTCGTTGACCGCCAAGCGTCTCCGTTGTCTCCTCCACCGCCTACAGGTTAGTAAATCTCCAATTAAACATAATTTTGATGATGTTAGGGCTAGGGTTCAGGGTTCGGGTAGGGATGAGGGTTAGGGTTAGGCATCAGGTTCAGTTTAGGTTAGGGTTAGGGTTCGGTTGGTGTTAGGGTTGGGGTTGGGGTTCAGTTTGGGTTTGGGTTAGGGTTAGGGTTAGGGTTTGGTTGGGGTTTGGTGTTGGGGTTGGGGTTCGGTTGGGGTTGGGGTTGGGGTTAGGGTTAGGGTTCGGATGGGGTTGGGGTTAGGATTAGGGTTCGGCTGGGGCTGAGGTTCTAGCGTTTCATTAGCTCAGGGCATTTTCATCTTTAACATATTCTTTGTGAACGATAGTGGGTTCTTAAGGCATTACAAGAATGTAAAATTTGAAGTCGTAATCAAAAGTGAGCTCATATAAGATTGATCCCATCTAAAGTCGGCTGTTTTTGGCATAAATTAATACTAGTTAGATTACCAAGTTGAAACCATATAAGGTCATCAGATCAATAGATTTTTACATTGTTTGCATAGGCATTTTCCACATAGGGTTGGATTAATTCGTTTTTACAAGCATATACATGTACTTGCGTGAAGACCGTCGACTTTCATGACTTACATATTAAATCGCTCCGTCCATGTTTAATTTAGATGGCAAATACTAGAGCACCGATTTAATTGTCATAGATGAGAATTAAATCTTTGTTTTTTTCTTTATGTTCCTTTTAATTTGCTGGTTGTAATGATACACTTTTGTTTGTTTTTCATTAGTGATTAATTTTTAGTTTGCTATTTATTCTTTTTCAGTCTGGATACTTGATAAAATTACAATTGCTTTACTATTGTTTGCCTTTTTCCTTTTGTGTGGAAAATATATCCATTGTGTCATATGGACACTATTAATTTCACATCGATTCAAGGGAAAAATTGAGGAAGGTTGTGTTTGTTATATCAAAAACCTTTTTGTTGAACCCAACAGGTGAAAGTTTAGAGTTGTTATAAATAACTCATACATATTGTTTAATGCATGTACCATTGTTAAGAGAGTGCAAGGTGGAAAACAATAATTTGTTTCAACGGCATGTTTTTCAAGTTAAAACCAATATATGATACTCGATAATAATATGAAACTTTCATATTCTCATCGATACTCATATATGAAACTCAAAGTGCCACTTAGTCCCCGTCTATCGGTTAACATACGTTCGATATTCGTCGTGACATAGAACTATACGAAAGTTGTTAAATATCGGACGGTATAACTCGGTACTAACAACCGTCGTGTCGTCTATGTGACGAGAAGATTCAATCGTATGATAACCGATAGATTTGTTCCGTGTGGACAAGTTAGGAATGTATAAAGCAAACACCTACATTCACTTGTGTTTTCATCCGTTTCGAGATATTTCGTCGGTACTTTTCCACTGGTTCTCCGTGTACAAAGATAGATTAGATGTTCAATTCAACATTGTTTCACAGCTTTGAAATGATTATCTATTCTATTACAGTGTACTCGGAGAACAACGGGGAGGTGCTGCCGAAATTTACTCGAAACGGTTGAAAGAAAAAGCGAATGGGTGTTCGCTCTATACATTCTTAATGGGATAGAAGCCTTACCCCCGACAGCCGAAACACACACACACAACAAGAATACACAACAAACGCATCATTAGAGAACGATTCAAGATGTTCAAGTTAAAACCAATATATGATACTCGATGATAATATGAAACTTTCATATTCTCATCGATACTCATATATGAAACTCAAAGCGCCACTTAGTCCCCGTCTATTAGTTAACATACGTTCAATATTCGTCGTGACATAGAACTATACGAAAGTTATTAAATATCGGACGGTATAGCTCGATACTAACAACCGTCTTGTAGTCTATGTGACGAGAAGATTCAATCGTATGATAACCGATAGATTTGTCCAGTGTGGACAAGTTAGGAATGTATAAAACAAACACCTTCATTCACTTGTGTTTTCATCTGTTTCGAGATATTTTGTCGGTACTTTTTCGCTGGTTCTCCGTGTACAAGGTAGATTAGATGTTCATTTCAACGTTGTTTCACAGCTTTGAAATGATTATCTATTCTATTACAGTGTACTCGGAGAACAGCGGGGAGGTGCTGCCGAAATTTACTCGAAACGGTTGAAAGCACAAGCGAATGGGTGTCCGCTCTATACATTCTTAATGGGATAGAAGCCTTACCCCCGACAGCCGAAACACACACATACAACAAGAATACACAACAAACGCATCATTAGAGAGTGATTCAAGATGTTGAAGTTAAAACCAATATATGATACTCGATGATAATATGAAACTTTTATATTCTCATCGATACTCATATATGAAACTCAAAGCGCCACTAAGTCCCCGTCTATCGGTTAACATACGTTCGATGTTCGTCGTGACATAGAACTATACGAAGGTTGTTAAATATCGGACGGTATAGCTCGATACTAACAACTGTCGTGTAGTCTATGTGACGAGAAGATTCAATCGTATGATAACCGATAGATTTGTCCCGTGTGGACAAGTTAGGAATATATAAAGCAAACACCTTCATTCACTTGTGTTTTCATCTGTTTCGAGATATTTCGTCGGTACTTTTCCACTGGTTCTCCGTGTACAAAGATAGATTAGATGTTCATTTCAAAGTTGTTTCACAGCTTTGAAATGATTATCTATTCTATTACAGTGTACTCGGAGAACAGCGGGGAGGTGCTGCCGAAATTTACTCGAAATGGTTGAAAGCACAAGCGAATGAGTGTCTGCTCTATACATTCTTAATGGGATAGAAGCCTTACCCCCGACAGCCGAAACGCACACATACAACAAGAATACATAACAAACGCATCATTAGAGAGTGATTCAAGATGTTCAAGTTAAAACCAATATATGATACTCGATGATAATATGAAACTTTCATATTCTCATACATGAGTATCCTCAAATCTAACTCTGATTATCGATAATTTATTCTTTTCAACGACAAATGCACACACAAAGCATATACACGGATTTTCTCCTTTGTCAGTAACCATCCCATTCTTAGATTTCTCAATATAGTCATCATAACCTACAATTTATATGTTATACAGTCTAACATAGCCCATGAGTACGTCAGAGTTAAGGACTGGATGTATGTGGATTAGCAACAACGTATGCAACCTAAGTTTGTCGTAGGAGTTGCTGCTTTTATTGAATTTGCACATGCACATAATAAGATCGTGATAGAGAAGATTCTCTGGCCGTGCGATTGATGTGGGAATAAGTACTGGAAGAAGGTACAATTAAAAGAGTTTCATATCGTAAAAAATGGTTTTACTAGACTTTATACAACTTGGCTATATCACGGGGAAGGAGAAGAACGCAGTAATGCGGCAGAAGAAGAAGGAGAAGACGATAATGTGGCAGGAGAAGAAGGAGAAGACGGTAATGCGGCAGAAGAAGAAGACGGTAATTTCTTTCCATCAGAAGAAATGGAGGCTATGGTAGAGGCTGCCCTAAGTGAATCTATTCATACCGAAGATAACATTCCTTCCGGTCAAGGACCGCGTGCGGATAAATATGAAAATTTCATGAATGATGCTAGAAAACCAATTTATGAGAATGCAAAGTATTCCACCCTTTCATGGTTCGTCCAACTTTTCCAGATTAAGTTCCTAAATGGATGGAGCAACAAGTCATTCACAATGCTTCTTTCGTTCTTAAAAGATTCTATGCCCCCGAGAAATAACATGCCCGACGGCTGGTACGGAGCCCAGAAGATGATGTCTGATTTGGGTCTGAAGTGTGAGAAGATTCAAGCATGTCCTAAAAATTGCGTGTTTTACCGGAAAGAGAATTCAGATTTGAAAAAGTGTCCAACATGCGGAGAGGCCATGTATAAGCCGAAAGATTCTGATAAGAAGCCCGATATACCTGTCAAGATAGCACGATATTTTCCCATAACACAGAGGCTGCAGAAGCTATTCAGGTGCAAGAAAATAGTCGAGGCAATGATTTGGCATCACCATGCTCATCCAAGTGAAGATGGAAAAATGAGCCATCCAAGAGATTCACCGACATGGAATGATTTTGATAAGAGGCACGCAATATTCAGTAGCGATCCTCGCAATGTCAGGCTTGGACTGGCTAGTGATGGCTTCTGCCCATTCAACTATATGGCTGGAAGCCACAACACATGTTCCGTTGTAATGATAATTTACAATTTGTCGCCTTGGTTGGCTATGGACCAATCATACTTTATGATGCCTCTTCTTATCGACGGACCAAACTCACCGGGAAACAATATCGACGTCTATCTCGGACCTCTGATCGAGGAGTTAAAATCTTTGTTCATTGATGCTGTAGATACTTACGATGCAAACACAAATACAACCTTCATACTGCGTGCGGCTTTAATGTGGACAATTAATGACTTTCCTGCGTATGGAATGCTATCAGGTTGGTCCGTACATGGTCACAAAGCATGTCCTCATTGCCATCAACATACAACATCGAAATTCTTGAATTTTAGCAGGAAGGTTTGTTATTGCGGCCATCGACGTTTCCTGTCTCTAGACCACCCCTACAGGTTAGACGCTGTTCACTTTGATGGTCATCAGGAGCTTCTTGGACCTTCAGCCCCATTGTCCGGAGAGAACGTGACTGCTCAGTGGGATGATTACAATAATGTGACCTTCGGGATGGATCCGAAAAAACAGGTCAAACCACCATTCTGGAACAAGTTAAGCATTTTCTTCGAGCTTCCGTACTGGTCAACAAATTTAGTGCGTCATTGTCTGGACGTCATGCATATAGAGAAGGGAGTATCCGAGCACATACTCAACTTGATTCTTTATAAAGATGGGAAATCGAAAGACAACCTCAATGCTCGGATGGATCTACAGGACTGGGAAATAAGAAGTGAATTGCATCCTAAACCGGTAACGGGTAAACCAGGCAAGTTTGTACTTCCCAATGCCGCTTATCATATGTCACAACCGGAGAAGAAAAGATTCCTGCAGGTGTTGCATGATTTGAAAGTTCCCACAGGTTTCTCAGGATCATTCAGCAAGAAGATAAAAATTGTGTTCTATATGGGCTGAAAAGTCATGATCACCATGTTATCGTGGAGCACCTTCTCCCATTAGCCCTCAGGACTTCTCTCCCCGAATCGGTTGGTCTACTAATCAACGACCTATGTTGTTTTTTCAGAGAGTTATGCGCTAAAACACTGGATGTTGTGACGCTGGATAAACTAGAAAATTCTATTGCGTTGATACTTTGCAAATTTGAGCGTATTTTCCCACCGTCATTCTTCGATATCATAATACACCTGACGGTTCATCTTGCAACTGAGGCTAAGTTAGCCGGACCGGTACAATATCGATGGATGTATCCCGTCGAGAGGTACGTGGAATTTTTCGTTTCGCGCAATTTTTAAAATTATTGTTGTCCTGTATGCTCGTATTTATTTATTCAACATATTTTATTTAGGTACCTCTACACTCTTAAAAAGTATATACGCAATAGAAATCGACCAGAGAGTTCTATCATGTAAGGTTATGTTCTAGATGAACCAACCACATTTTGTTCCCGCTATCTGGACGAGAACATTGAGACGAGACTTAACCGGCCTCAAAGAATTCAAGACGAGCCATATGGTAAAACCAATTATAAGAGGGTAGACACTATGTTTATCAACAAGATATACCGGTTTATCTTGCTTAATTGCGCATGTCTTGAAAAAATTAGAGAGTAAGTTTTTTTGGATTAATTGTTATATTTGTGTTTGTGTGTGTATGAAATGATATAATATTAACGTCATAATTTATTGTCGAGAACATAATTCATTTTAACGAGGTACGCGAGGGGCATCCTGATTGGAACGATGAACGATTGGAAAAATATCATCAGGAGAATTTTTCCGATTGGGTTGCAGATCTTGTAAGTTATTCGAATAACATGTTATTGCTATCAGTTTTAATCTAAACTTATATCGTTATGTATTTGTCATAAAATTTGTTTTGTTAGATCTACGATCCGAACTTGTCTGCATCATTAGAGAGTGATTCAAGATATTTAACTCAATTTCCTAGTATGGAGGTTGCATATTATAAAGGATTCGGTGTCCTTGGATACAAATTCGAAATTAAGGACATAGAAACATCTAGAACCACTCAGAATAGTGGGATTGCGACGGTAGGATCGGATGACGTGATTTATTATGGATACTTAATTGTATACTCGGCATCCACTATCCCGGACGATCTGAACCCTTTTATATATTTCAGTGTACTTGGTACGATATGCGAACCGATACGGATAAGTGGAGAAGAAGTCTTGGGACTTGGAAAGATGAATATGGATTGACCCGTGTGAACACACTTTGATTTTACGGTCAGGAAGATCCGTTTATCTTTCCGAACCAAGCGTTCCAAGTATACTACTCACAGTGTTTGAAGCATCCGGGATGGAGTGTCGTATGCCGTTGGAAACCTAGGGATGTCTACAATGTCCCAGAATTCGAGGTCAGCGATGATGATGATGAAGAGATAAGACTTAGAGTGCTCCGACCGTCTGTTTCAAAAGACGGGCTGTCTTCGGCTGATCATGAAGTTACGTGGGTTAGAAAATATATCGATGATGAAATCTAAGTAGATATGTCTAATGCGCCCACGAAACGAAAAAGGTTATCAGTAATGTTATATTATTACTTCACATTTTACGATCTATACATATATAGTCAATGCTTGTAATGATTTTCTAATGCATCCACGAACCGTTTTATCTAGATTTGATGACGATGATGGGAGCAGCGAGGGGCGGCAGGAGCTCCATCCGCGGCACTGGAAGAGGCAGAGGCAGAGCGGTTCTGCCGCCTGGAGAGCTGCGTAGGAAGTTTCAGAAGGCCGGTCTTGCACCCCGATCGGAGACCCCTTCGGATGCCTCCTTCCGTGTGGACTTTGCCACACCTCCTGGTATATTGCACGCATATTCATTTTGAATGTAATATTATAGATATACATGCATGTTTATGTCAAAATTACTTATATTGTCAATGTTTGATTGTCTAGCTGTTGGTGATGCGTCCACATCAGGGACAGAGGCCACTCCCGCACCTCCAGGTATGTTTATATATCATATAGTGCATGTATATTGATTTAGAATTCTATATCATAAATATAAATACATTCTTTTTGCTCTTACGTACTTACAGAGACAGAGGCCACTCCCGCACCTCCAGGTATGTTTATATATCATATACCTGCGGGTATGTTTATGTATCCTATAGTGTATACATGTTGATTTAGAATGTTATATTATTGATATACGCATTCTTTTTGCAATTACTTATATACTTGATACTTGATTGTCTAATTATAGGTGGTGTGTCCTCGTCTGGTGCAAGGGCCACTCCCGTCACTTTCATACCCTCCGCTCAGTCTACAAGTTTGTATGAATAAATATAAAATATTTTTTCATTTTACATATCCTTTAAGAATAAACATAAACTTCATGTAATTTTATCAATGTTTATTTTCTAGTTGGAGATGCGTCCACGTCCGGGTCACCGGCTGTTCCTCACCGGAGGAACTATCGTCCTGCTCGTGCTGCTGCCCGGGCCCAGGCTCGTGCTTTAGTCGCCGGAGGTATATATCACACTTCAATTTTTGTTAAACCTTGATTTCTTAATACCACTTTGTCTTAATATTGATTGTCTTGATATTTCTTGTAGACGCAGGGCCTCCCCATCCCGAGAGGGGGACTCGATGCCCGAATCAGTCTCACAGGCTAAGGCCAGACAGAGCTAGGGGTAGGCAGCATTCCCCCTCTGTTTTACCCCTGATTATAGCTATACCGGTGATTATGACGAAAGGTTCAGCCGGTATATGGGGGATGAGAGCCGCATCGTGAAGAACTATCCACTTCACGTTGAGTGGGGCGACCAGCACCGACGCTCATTCGCCCTCTTCTGGGATCAGGCTTGGGTATTAATATATATTTTCATTTGATTTATCCAATATATTTATTATTAACACTTGCAATCTAATAACAATGTTTTTTTTGTATTTTTAGTTGGATTACGATTTTCATCTTGTACCCGACCCTGATCACCCTAGGAGGGTGCTTGATCTTCACGCTCTGTACAATGGCCTGATGAAGAGCATGCAGACGAAGGTCCAATACAACAGGAATGAGCTGAAGATCGACTGCTATTCCCTATGGATGGCGACCCCCGAGGCAGAGAGAGCGTCCCTCCTACATACTCCAGCCTTTGCGAGAGTCGACGTAGATACATGGCCTCTATTGTGCCAATATTTCGACTCTCATCGCAAATAGGTATGTATTTTAAATGTAATTCATTGTTTAGTATATAATTTATTTTTTTGTGTTGCTTAATTAGAAAACTAAATTTGAATGTGTTGTGCAGAAACAGGCCAATCAAAATAAAGAGAATAGGAAGTCGGCGAAGAGGGGTCGCCCCAATTATACAGGTGGCTCGAGGAATATTACTCGTGCCATGGAGTTATCGGTAAATTACAATAGACCGGCCTTTGTGATATAATGTAATATTAAGAGTTATTTTCTAATATATCTAATATTAAGAGTTATTTTCTAATATCGCAGAGAGCTCAGACCCTGGCGCAGGGTGGTACATCGAGCGTGCTGTCCGCGTATCTTGCCGTCCACGGCACCTCGACAGATCCCGCCACGGGCGAGCTTCGATACCCCGACACCGCTACCCAGGAGTATTGCGTAAGTGTTAATGTTTATTCAACCCTTATTTGAAATTTTTGTTTTGAAAGGTTCAAATTTAAATGATATTGTTCCCTGATTAAAAATCAGGAGAAGCTTCAGAGGAAACATCACGTGTTAGCACGTGACCAGCGGTCACGTGTTGGCACGTGACGTTTAGAGCAGCAGCAAAAAGCATATTTATTCCTTGATTAAAAATCAAGAAAAAGCTTCAGAAGAGGCATCACGTGCTCACACGTGACCAGTGATCACGTGTTGGCACGTGATGGTTAAGCAGCGGACAGAGAATAGAGCGCAGAAGAAGAGAAGCCCATTCCAGGGGTCACGTGCCTACACGTGACCGGCTTTAAGAGCCTTATTCTTTAACAGAATTAAATTCTGAGGATAAATCTTTCAAATCTTTCCAAAATGGAGAAGGACTATTTGAAATCGTTGGATTAAAAATCTAAAGGTGATTAAATATCACCAATTTATGGAAAAATCTTGAACTTGGAAAGATTTCCCACCTAAATCTAACCGAGATAACAAAAAGATATTTTTGGATTTAAAATCCAATGGTGAATAAAATTCACCTAATAATCCAAAGGCCAAGATTAATGATAAACATAAATCAAATCTCTCAATGAACAAATCAAATTTTTCAATGAGAAATTTACCAAACAGATTGATTCCTTTCCTTCTCCTATAAATAGGAGCCAAGAAGAGGAGAGGGGGGCCTTTGGACCTTTTCTTTTGATACACACAGAGAGAGAGAGAGCCTTTCATTCTCTGCAAAAGGAAAACCTTAAGTAAGAAAAGAAAAGGGAGGCTTAAAAAGAGAATTTAATTCTCGAAAAAGTTTAACTCTTATATAAAGAAAAGAACTTAGTTCTTTCTCTGGCGGAGGATCTGTAAAGTGCACATCTTCCCATGAATTGAGAATTTAATTCTCATTGGGTTGAGATCCTGTCATGCAGATCTAAAACACAGAGGAGGAACTGAGTTTTGAGAATTTAATTCTCACAAAATGATAGGAATTCAATTCCTTTGAGATAAAATTAGGGTTTAACCCTATGTTATAGGAATTTAATTCCTTCAAAATGAACAGAACTAGGGTTTAACCCTAATTGAGAACATAATTCTCTCAAACTCACAGGAATTTAATTCCCTTATGAAAAGAAATTAGGGTTTAACCCTATTAAGAATATAATTCTTCAGAAGAAAACTGGATATTAATTCCTCTAAAGTTTGTCGCTAGGGTTTAACCCTATGAAGAAATTAATTCTTAAAAGATGAACAGATTTTTAAAACATGCAGAGTCACGTGCTACCACGTGACCCCTGCAAAGACCCACAGAAAAGAACTCTGAAGTAAACGCCTCACGTGTTACCACGTGACTCCTGTGAAGACCTATGAAAGAGAACTGTGAGGCAATGCCTCACGTGCCCCACGTGATCTCTAAAGCACACAAAAGAAAAAGAAACAGAAAAGAGCTCTAGGGCACCCTCACATGTCGACACGTGACCCCTAATGAACATTCTAACAGATCAAAGCGCAGGCCCCCATCACGTGCCCACACGTGATGGTTTTCAGAATTAAGAGTGTTAAACACTTGTCTGTAGAACAAAATAAAGAGAAGCGGGGTGCTCTCACGTGTTACCACGTGACCCCTCTTGCCTCAATGTTTAACACTAAATTGAAACTTCTGTATTCAGTGTTTAACACTGATTTGCCTTAGTGTTAAACACTAATTTGGAATCTCTATTTCCAGTGTTTAACACTGATTTGCTTAGTGTTTAACACTAGTTTGAAAACTCTGTTCCCAGTGTTCAACACTGTTGGTCTCTAGTGTTTAACACTAGCTTTAACCCAATTGGCTAAGTTTACAGAGGCAAAGCCTCTCTTTTAATGAACCAACAGAGGGCCAATATCCCAAACATGATTGGACTTAGCCCAAGCTAGCCATAAGTCCTCAATTCAAACTCAACTGGGCCAATGGGCTCATAATACAATAATTGATCTTAGTTTCAAAATTGGACTACAGATCACTTAATCTACCTTGGTTTAAGGGTACATCTCTTCACTCCTTTGATACTTGGCGTTGTAATTCCTCAACGTCTTCAAAGAGGTGACGGGTCCCGATGACCACACATTGATACGGACTGTGGGGTCCTTAAACTCATGGACTATGAGGTCCTTAACCTTGACCGGAATGTCTTAAAACTAACATCGGACCGTGGAGTCCTTAAATCCATGGACTACGACGTTCTTAACCTTGACCGGAATGTCTTAAAACTAACAACGAACTATGATGTCCTTAATCTTGACCGTGATGTCTTAAAACTAACATTGGACTGTGGAGTCCTTAAATCCACGGACTATGACGTCCTTAACCTTGACCGCAACGTCTTAAAACTAACATTGGACCGCAATGTCCTTAAACTACCTATTGACCGCAACGTCACTAAACTAAACAACAGGGCTCCCCTAATCGCTCTCTTGTCGGATCTAAACGATCCCGTTAAGTTGATCTTAGTCTAAAACTAGACTAACGTATCCTTAACAAACGTTTAAGTCGATCTTAGTCTCAAATGAGGCTAACGTATCCTTAAACACAACCCCCAAACCCAAATCTAAGATAATACGGATTTGGACTAGTCCACGCCCTACGGGCGACGACATAATTCAGTCTCCGTATACAATCCACGGGCAACCGAACACGAATCAAACACACACGATACGAAGTGATCATCTGGAGAAGGAGAAAGTTGTTACCGCAATGCGGTAGCGTAATTAACTGCAGGGGCTTGCGCCTGCAGGGAAGAGCATCCCCACAATCAAAAACCCCTCAAGCGAGGGGGAATCTGACGAAGTCTGCTACATAGGACGCATCCATTTAAACCTCCGATACACGGTGCCATAAATAAACTTGGCATCTTCGGAGAGGTGGACGGATAGCACCAATTAGCATCTGCCCCGAATTTCAGGCAAGACGTCTCTCTGTCGTCGCGCCGTCTTTCGGAGGGGAACAGATTTAGGCACGCTCGGTGGGACATTTTCCTCTTTCCACTCCACACTTCGTGTGTCGTGTTCGCGAACGAATCGCGGTTTGCTATGGTTGCCTGTGGATTCGAGATACTAAGATTTGGTGTCTTGCTCCGTGCAGAAAATAGAAGACCAATGGCTTCAAACTGCACTAACTGCAACTCTCGCCCCGTCCCGTCCGGAGGAGTGACTTACGGGCCCCAAGCGGCCTCTATCTTCACTATGCCGGTGGAACAGGTGACTCAGGCTACCACTGGGCTGTTCTTTGGGACCATGATCCCACCTATGAGATTCAATGCCCCGATGTTGTCGCAAGAAGCCCCAAAGAAGTTGGTCTTTGATCAACTCACCACTACCGCGGCCCCTCTCAACGGGTCGTCCAAACCAAGCGCCTCAGTTTTCACCAGACCGAGCCTGAGGTCGTAAAGGGCCCGCCAAAAAACCCATGATACCTGATGTGGCCATCCCGAAGAAGACAACTGCTCCCGAGGTCGTCAAGGCGGCTTCTCCTCCCAGGGGGTCAGTCTTCGCGAGACTGACTACCCCCATTCCCGCTCCCGCTCAGAAATCTGTAGCTTCTCAATGAACGTCAGTCTTCAAGAGGCTGACACCGGCAGCAGCCCCTCCCCAGAACAGGGGGCAAGACGCAGCCTTCACTGAATCAATCCTAACAACCCGTCGTGCCCGACGTCGCCACTGGCGCCGGATAAGGGAGACTGGGGGCAACTCCCCCTCCGGGCTAACTCCACCAGCTCCAACGGTGGAGATTGAGGCTGCTATTCCAACCGGGAACAGCTTCGAGCTGCTGAACAGGGTACGCATAAATTCCCCAACTGCGGTTCTCAAAAGATCCCCTCCACCTGCGGAGGACGCTACAGAAGCGAAGCCGGAACAACCTCCTCAATGGATGTCCTCCAAGATTTATAAGGTCTGGCGACGGGTCCAAGACTCAGTAATCGACCAAGATCACTCTCGTCAACAGAAAAGGGCGAAAGTACAGGAAGAGAAGAACCGACAAGTCAAACAACAAAGGACGACAACCGCTTGGGTGCCCGCTGCAACGGCTCCCTCCACGTCGAATGCTCAAAAGAGAAGAAGGCCGGATAGAGTCCTCACTCCTGCAGCAAATATCAAGGACAATAAGCCTAAACGCCCTAAGTCTAGGGGCATGATGGTGCATACGGTATACATGGCGCTGGGAAAAGAAGACAGCCATGCATCCACGGGTCATAGACCGCTTACATGGTCAGTGACCAAAGCTCAGGAGCAACAACAGAAGCTCCAGGAAATGATGAACGCAATGGCCACACTCACTGGGCCGAAAGAAAGCCCCGAAGCGTCATCTGATCAACGCCAGGAGCAAGAAACTGATGCTGAATTCCTTCGTAGGATATTGGAGAAGAAGGATAAAGAGGCTGCCGAACAAGCAGCCAATATATAACGAATGGCCCTCCTGTTCCAGGACATGATGGGAATGATGATCCAATAAGATTCTCCTGCTGAAGATCCTCCAATAGTTCTTGAAGACGACAGGGGAGAAACGCTAAATCTTCCACCGGCACTGTCAACAGCCAAGGAGGAAACAATCTCCAAGGCTGACCTAGATGAATACATAGCCCAACAGATACGAGTTCGCCAGGCGACTGAGGCAGCCGGTCAATTTGTCAGGATGGGGCGACCATATCCGAGCTGGTATGACCAGATCAAGTATCCACCGGGCTATACAATACCGAAATTTCACGTCTATAAGGGGACGGGCAATCCCCACTAGCATGTTGTCCAGTTCAGGGCGCTTTGCGGCAACACCGGCGGTGATGATAAATTGTTGTTTCGCCAGTTCGTCGGTAGCTTGTCAGAAACGGCGTTCGAGTGGTACTCTGAGCTCCCAAACGACTCTATTAAAACATTTGCGGAGATGGAGCTGCTGTTTACCCAGCGTTTCGCAAGTGCCAGCGAACGCACTCCGATAACGGCGTTAATTAATGCCAGGGTGAGACCAGGCGAGACGTGGGTCCAGTACGTTATACGCTGGCGAAACTTGTGGTCGAAATGCGAACAACGCATCAAGGAGGCGCCGGCGGTGGGCATGTTCGTGGGTACCCTAGATCCTCATGCAACTATCTCACAGTTCATGATGTTTTTTAAGCCAACCACGTTCCAGGCTTTGATCGACAAGTTGGCCCAGATAGACCAGATGGGTCACAGACCGTCTCCCCCGAAGCCAGAACCTCGGAATGATAAGGGTAAAGGAAAGGCAACCTTCGTTGCGAACGCTCAGCAGCAACCCAGTTCCCCAAAGCTGGCGGATCAGCTGGAAGAAAGACGGCGGTATTACAATGAGAAAATGAAGCGCCCCTACTTATTCCCGCGGGATAAGACGAAGAGGCTATTCGAGCTGGCAGTACGCAACAGGCTTATCAACTTGCCAAACCCAAGGCGACCGCCGCAACCCAGTGAGGTGAATAACCCCAACTACTGCCCTTACCATCAAACGGTAAGCCATCCGATTGAGGATTGCTTCGTCTTCAAAGGATGGATTGAAGATTAATACCTACAGGGCAAGTTTGCGCTGTCCGAGAAGTGGAAGGTGAACCCGCCACAACCTCACACTGCTAAGAAGACGGACATACAGAGGGCAACTTGTTCTTTCATTGAAGAAGCTCCATGGGAAATCGTGCTTTCAGCAAAAACCAAAAGAATGTTGAATGAGCTCCAGACATGCCCGGCAGTCAGGTGGAAGAACCCGCTGGAACCCCAGATCATTGAAGGGATGCTGAAGCCGCGCCCAACTCCGAAGATCAATGGTGATGGCCCGAACACTCACAATCAGCCGTCGAAATCTTCAAAGAAAAAGAAGAAGAAAGCTAAGAAGCCCGTGAAGCCTGGCGACAAGCGCACAGACTTACAGAAACAGATCGACGCGCTGGAGGAGTACAATCAAAAGGCGTGGACTCCCATCACACTCCAAGAGTTCCTCAACCACGTCTTTCAAGAGGAAGATGAGGGGGAAAGCTCGTCGGATGAATCCGAGGGATATGTGGCGAGTTGTTATGTGATCTCCCACTCGTTTACGGACGATGAAAAAACTCCCGGCATTAAGAAACCGGGGGCAAAGCCTGAGCCAGAACTTGTATGGCCGACAGATGAAATGATCGACGCCTTTTTAGACGAGATTCGTTTGAAAAGTAAAACCGATCGGGAGCGTGAGATGGCCACATCAGAAGGAGCCAAATGCAAGCGACTAAACGAAAGAGTCGAAGCACTCCCGCCGGATCAAAAGACATCCGATGCGGATAAAAACAAATTCAAGACGAGGAAGAGGTTTGCCAAATCCATGTCAATGGGAATGAAGCTACCACCCTCGGAAGAAAACACGCTCAATAGGGCGGAAAGGCACCCTAATTACTGCTCATATCATCGGAAGATTTCACACCCCACTGAGGAGTGTGACGCTTTTAAGACATGGTGGCAGGGATATGTTGCTCATCGGCAACATTTTAAGCGAATGAAACGCAGAGCTCGTCGGGAGCAGAGAAGCACGACCGAAGGACACAAAAGAACTACCGGTAACTGTTACACGGTCAACACCGGGGATCGTAAGTGCTCACATTTGGGAGCGATTCTGACAAGGAGCTGGCTCTTAGCCCCCTCTTTAAAGAGTCCACCTCGAGAAAAGAGGAAGAACCAGAGGCCTGCGTAAACATTTAGCTGCGCAATCGCACGCTTCCCGAAAAGAATCTCGGACCCGCAACTAGAAAAGATAAGGGAAAGGAAAAGGTCGCTGAGGATATCACCCTAGATGACCAAGTTATGAAAGAGCTGACTGCCAAGGATCCGCCTAAGAAAAGTAGGGTGGACTACAACATCCTAGCGCACCTGAGGAAGCTACCCTCGCAGCTCAGCATTCTCGATGCCTTCCTGTTATCGAAGGAAGCGAGAGATTCGTTAATCAAGGCGCTACAAGAGCCCGAACTATTCCAAGCCTTCCTCGCCGAAGATAGGATGAAGGATGAACTGGAAGAAGTACACACGGCCGATATCACTTTCGGTGACGAAGACCTGCTCCTTGGGACGTGTGACCACAACCGTCCCCTATACGTCTCTGGATATTGCCACGATATAAAGATAGGCAAAATCTTGGTTGACAATGGGTCTTCCGTTAATCTCCTTAACGTGCGGGTGTTAAAGGAGATTTGCATGAGCGTCCAACACCTTGCTCGGGACAAGATCACCATCTCCGGGTTCGACTCCCAATCGTCGAGAACTCTTGGGTCTGTGATATTGACGCTACGCTTTGGGCTACTCGTCACGGACATTAAGTTTCACGTCATAGATGCCAAGACATGTTACAATGCTCTGCTCGGCCGGCCTTGGTTATACGAGTACAACATCATCCCTTCTACGCAACATTAGTGTATGAAGTATTTCAAGGATGGTCTCGAGTATACCGTAACAGGTGAGCCAAACCCATTCTCCGTGAACGAAGTCTGCAAATACGAAGATGCAAAGTACTTTTTGCCAGATTTCGAGGACATAGAGAGGTGTCACAAACCGGAGAACAAAACCGCTACCACCATCCCTGTTTTCGGGAGTGATACCGAAGAAGAAGAAGAGATAGTTTATGCTGGGCCGTCTCGACGCAACAACCCGGGACCGTCCGCCCCCATATTGATCTTCGTAAGTGACTCGGAAGATGAGGTTAATGTTGTGTTCTCCAGTCGGCCGCCAATACAAGAGTTCCTTGGTGATGATCAGAGTTTGCAAATCACCATGATCCCGCCGGAGCACTACAAAGATCTTGACATGCTTGGAGCTCACAACGTGCAAGACCTGCAGACGTTTTACGTCCCTCCCAAGTGAAAAGGCAAAAAGACGATCCTATTTTATCGATCCTCGAAAACAAGAGTGGAGAAAGAGATCTGGCATGGCACGGATTCTACACTTGACAAGTTTCAACCCATCTGTTTGCCCAGATATTACACAAATGGATTGAAAAGGCTATTGAAGCGCCAAGGGATACCCTTAAAACAGACTACTCGACAAGCTCGATTCTATAATAGGATTTGGGATGTCCCTAGGACTTAGCGCAAATTGCCCAATGGGAGAATGGAAACACTTGGGCTTGGATACGTGAGAGCCGGAAAACGGGAACGGGTCTATGGTCGCTATGCCATATATAACATCGATGAAGAAGAGGACGCCCTGTCAGGAAATGCTAACCCCTCATCGGAACTAGATCCCGCAATCGAAGTCCCGAGTCCGTCGTTTGAAGAACAAATGGACAAGCTTATCAGGAAAGCGGGTCAAAAAGCACGAGACAACCATAATCGCGAGATGACCATCTACGAGAGAGCCAGGACGCAACGTCTTCTTCGACAGGCTGCAGAAGACAAAAATACTCCCCCTTATCAAAATGCTGTGCAAAAGGCCCGACACAGAGGTAGAAGTAAATCAAAAAGCAGAAAAGGAGGTCGACAACGACAACGCAGGATCAAAGAGCCATGTGATCGGGTATTGCGCGGTCCGGATTTGTCCCTCATAAAAAAGATGAGTCAGGCATACTCTTTTCCTCAGAATAAAACACAGAAGATACTTGGCCTCGCTTTAAAACATCGAATGATTACACTTCCGAAGTCTAAACACCCTGAGCAAGCTAATGAGGTCTCTCATCCGGGCTATTGCTCTTATCACCGAGCCACAGGACACCCTATCGAAGACTGCTTCACCTTCAAGAACTGGGTCGAAGATCAGTATCAGCTCGACAAGTTCGCTCTATCTGACAGCTGGAGGGTAACGCCACCACAGAAGCATGAACCCAAAGCCACGAGAGCAGAACCAGATCCACATCGATCTTGGAAGCGGGCTCGTACTTGTCATATGATAACAATATTACAAGAAGAACCCGAGAATGTCGATGACCTCCCTTGGTGCTGCGAAAACAATGACGACGAGGTAATCTCAGAATTTCCACCAGCGCCGAAAAAGCTGGAAGATGGCATACATACTACTGCAGATAACCTCAAGAAAATTGAGTTGGGGACGGCGAACGACCCACGACCGACATTCGTCAGCGAGCTGCTATCTGAAGAAAGGGTGGCTGCGTTAAAAGACGTGCTTATGCAGCATAGAGATTGCTTCGCATGGAACTATTCTGAAATGCCAGGACTAAATCCAGAAATTGCTGTACATAAATTGGCAATATCCCCGGACGTCAAGCCAGTCAAACAGGCGCCGAGAAGAATGCGGCTCGAGCTTGAGATGAGCATCAACGCCGAAGGCAAGAAGCTGATCGACTCTGGGTTTATCCAAGAAGTTCAATATCCTGACTGGATCGCCAACATCGTCTCGGTAATGAAGAAAAACGGGACAGTGTGCATATGCGTGGACTTCCGGGATCTCAATAAAGCCTTCCCGAAGGATGATTTCCCAGTGCCAGTCACAGAGCTGATGATAGATAACACGTCCACTCACGAGGTTTTCTCCTTCATTGACGGCTCATCAGGGTACAATCAGATAAAGATGCATCCCAAAGACCAGAAGCATACCGCTTTTCGGACCCCTCTGGGAATATTCTGCTACAAGGTGATGCCCTTCGGTCTAAAGAACGCCGGTGCCACCTATCAAAGGGCCATGACGAAGATCTTCGATGACCTTATACATGAAATCGTCGAATTCTATATCGACGACCTCGTGGTGAAAAGCAAATCGTACGAGGAGGATTTAGAGCACCTGAAGACCGTATTTCAGCGCCTTTGGCAATACAACTTGAAGATGAACCCTCTCAAATGCGCATTCGGGGTATCCTCAGGCAAGTTCCTAGGGTTCATCGTCCGGCACCGGGGTATCGAGATAGATCCGTCGAAGATCAAGGCGATCATGGAAATGCCACCGCCAAGGACTCTCAAACAATTGCGGTCTCTCCAAGGGAAGCTCGCGTATATCCGGCGATTTATAGCCAATCTTTCAGGCAAGTGCCGCCCTTACAGTCACCTGATGAAGAAGGAAACCCCGTTCGTCTGGGACCAAATATGCCAAAGCGCGCTGGACGAGATCAAGCAATACCTGCAGAACCCGCCAGTGCTGGCTGCCCCGGTCAAGGGAAAGCCCCTCATTCTTTATACAACCGCCCTCGAAGGTTCCTTAGGCGCATTATGGGCGCAAGAGAACGATCAAGGGAAAGAAAGAGCACTCTACTATTTAAGTCGAGTTCTACCGGGGGCAGAAGGCAACTACTCCCCCATTGAAAAAACACTGCCTGGCGTTGATCTTTACGATAACCAAGCTCAGGCACTATGCGTTGGCACACGAAGTCCGTCTCATATCGAAGGTGGACCCACTTAAGTATTTAATGTCGAAGGCCATACTGACTGGTCGACTCGCTAAATGGGCCCTGCTCTTGATGGAGTTCTCGATAACATATCAGCCTCTCAAGGCAGTGAAAGGCCATGCCATCGCCGACTTCCTCGCTGAGCATCCGATACCGGCCGATTCTCCTTTGAACTGTGAGCTGCCAGACGAACATACGTTTGACGCGATCGACGGCGGTGGTACCCGATGGGAACTTTATTTCGATGGAGCATCTTCCATGAAGAAGAGCAAGCACAGTATTCCCGTAATCAAATCGGGGTAGGCCTTATCTTCGTAACTCCACAAGGAGGGATAATGCGCTTCGCTTTCTCCTTAACAGAACCGAGGACGAACAATGAAGCCGAATACGAAGCTTTGGTAGCAGGCCTCGAGATCGCCATCGACATGGGAATTGAAAACCTTCTCATATACGGAGATTCCCAACTGGTCGTTAGTCAAGTAAACGGCGACTACCAGACATGTAAGCCAGAACTTGTAAAGTACGGCGAGAGAGTACAGCGACTGCTGACTCAAATCCTTTCCTACACCTTGGAAAGCATACCGCGTGCCGAAAATAGTAAAGCGGATGCATTAGCCAAGCTTTCTAAAGAACTAGCTGACGAGAACCTCGATGACGTAAGAATCGTGGTACAAAGCCGTCGGGTTATTGCTCCGGCAGAAATATCTCCGGAATCATCTGAGGAAAAGGAAGCGACCGAGCAGACGACCATGCAAATAAAAGACCAAGAAACGGTTGAGGATTGGAGAGAAGTCTTCATAGACTACTTCAAATCCCGTCGAACGCCTGAAGATGCGTCCTCAAGACATCAGCTCATGAAACGAGCTCTGTCTTTCGCCTTCGTCAACGATACTTTGTACAAGAGGTCATTCGATTCTCTGTGGTTGAGATGCCTGGGACCGGACGAAGCGAAAAGAGTCATTCAGGAAGTTCACGACGGACTCTGCTGTTCTCACCAAGCCGGCCCGAAGATGAAGTTGAAGATTAAACGGATGGGCTATTATTGGCCAACGATGATCCAGGACTGCCTCGAGTATGCGAAACAATGCCACTCGTGCCAAATCCATGGGGACTTTATCCATCAGCACCCAAATCCACTACATCCAACGGTGGCCAGCTGGCCGTTCGAAATGTGGGGGACTGACGTAATCGGACCCATCGAACCAGCGTCATCCAGGGGACATCGTTTTATCCTGGCAACGACTGATTACTTCTCCAAATGGGCAGAAGCAATACCGCCGAGGGAAGTGAAGATGGAGAATATTCTCCATTTCTTCAAGACGCACGTCATTTATCGGTTTGGAACTCCGCGACGGATCATTTCCGATAACGGGCCAGCCTACAGAAGCCACAAGATTAGTCGCTTCGCGCAGCAACACAACATAGACTGGAGATATTCCTCAGTTTATAATCCGCGATCTAACGGTCTAGCTGAGGCTTTCAACAAAACGTTGACAAAGATCGTGAAGAAGACGGTGTCCCGAAACAGAAAGGACTGGCACGAGAGACTGCAAGAAGCTCTCTAGGCATATCGAACTACGTTCAAAACGGCCACGAACGCAACGCCATACGCGTTGGTATTCGATACAGAAGTGGTACTCCCCCTCGAGATAGAGTTACCCTCTCTGCGATTGGCAGTCCACTACGAGCTGACGGACGAAGAAAATGCTCACCTGTGGCTTGAGGAGCTTGATGCCCTTGATGAAACCTGGCTCATAGCGCAACAAAATCTGGAGGCTTACAAAGCAAAGATGACGCGCTCATACGAAAGATTGACCAGGCTGAGGACATTCCGCCAAGGTGAACTGGTGCTAGTGGTCAAAAGACCTATGTTCCCCAATCGAGCCAAACGGGGAAAATTCGAACCAAACTATGAAGGCCCGTATATCATAGACAAGGTCTACTAGGGTGGAGCCTACCTACTCATGGACATGCATGGTGAAAGATCCTTCAGGCCAATAAACGGTCGCTTCCTGAAGAAATACTACGCTTAACGGGCCAAGGCCTAGGTCAATGATAGATGACGACGACTATGTCCGCTCGCTATCTTCCTAAGCCCGAACTCCAAGTAGTAACCAGCATCCTTTACGGCGGACCGAAACGTCCTTAAACGAACGGCGGACCGAAACGTCCTTAAACTAACGGCGGACCGAAACGTCCTTAAATAACGGCGGACCGAAATGTCCTTAAACTAACAATGGACCACTATGTCCTAAAACTAGCTGTTGACCGAGATGTCAAGAAACTACGGTAGATTGCAGCATCCCAAAGCTGATACAAAAAAAAGAGAAAAAAGAAAACGGTATGTCCATAAGCAAAATGAGCACGGATGAAAACCCGAAAGGGCTCCGTGAGTAAAAACAGCAGGGCTACCGGCGAGTGTTTGTGAAAACCCGAAAGGGCGCAACCTTGTTAAAAGACACTTACAGGGTCCTCTCGACCTTGTGAGGAGAAACCACCCGCGTGAGATCCTTACGACTCACAAGGGAGCAACACACTTAGGAGTCCTCACGAATCCTAAGGAGAAATTACACTTGCGAGATCCTCACGACTCGTAAGGAGAACTCTCTTATGGGACCCTCACGGCTCATAAGATTTGAAAGCCTTAAGTCACAGAGACCTAAACCTGCGCTTAAGCAACCCCCACAACCTTCAATTTATGCCCTACAAATGGCTCATACTGACCCTTGTATACAATCCACGGGCGCGAATAAACATTTCCCTAACCAAGTCCCATCCGTGACTAGGGATATGTCCATATGGTGAACGACTATTGTAAGTCCTCTCGACTTATAAGGAGAAAATCTTTTTGTAAGATCCTTATGACTTACAGGGAACATGCACTTAGGAATCCTCACGATTCCCAAGGATAAAACACACCTACAAGATCCTCACGACTTGTAGGGAAAAATACCTTTGTGAGACCCTTACGGCCCATGAAGTCAAAAGCCTTAGTCGACAGGACCCTTAACCCTGTTTACTAAGCCACCTTTGTTCAACATCGACAGAGGCAAATGATGATTCGCTCCTGGCAATATCCCAGTAGTAGCGGCGCTGATGCCGAAATCGATGTCTAATTCAGAGCTTGCAGCGAAAAGCCAGCAAGCCACACATGCATACGAAATATCCGAAATGAAGGGGCAACTTGCAGACAAAATCAGCAAGTAAAAATATATGCATGCAAAATAGCCGAAATGATTGGGCAACTCGCAATAAAAAGCAGCGAGTAAAAATAAAAAATAGCCAAAATGATTGGGCACCACGAAAAATAGCCGAAATGATGGGGCAATCGCGACCTTCGCGATGTAAAAGCTGAAATGATAGACCATCGCGGAAAAAGAAATAAAACAAAAAATGAAATTTATGCCCTATAGGTGATATTACATCAATCCCTGTATACAATCCAGGGGCGCAAATAAAGAAGGGATCATACTCCTCCCCCAGGTTCATCATAGGAAGAAGCCAAATCGCGACGAGCTGCAAGTGAGCTAGAGATCGTCTCAACACTCGTCTTGTGACAACGGACAAAACTTCAAGCGAAGCGGAACAGTGGCAACTCCCAGTTCCATGGCTCGGCAATATACAGATCACCAAGAGTCAAACCCTCATTCCGTAAAATGCGGATACAATCAGCAAAATTCCTGGTCACGTGGAACGCGGATAACGTCACTCTTTGACCCCGTGGAAAACGTCCAGAGCAGAGCCTAGTCCTCGCCGAGCACAGCAGTGAACCCGTGTGAAGAATCTAGTGCAAAATTCCTGGTCACGTGGAACGCGGATAACGTCACTCTTTGACCCCGTGGAAAACGTCCAGAGCGGAGCCTGGTCCTCGCAGAACACGGCAGTGAACCCGTGGGAAGCATCCAGAGCAAAATTTCTGGTTACGTTGAACGTGGATAACGTCACTCTTTGATCCCGTGGAAAACATCCAGAGCGGGTCCTGGTCCTCGCAGAGCACGGCAATGAACCCGTGTGAAGCATCCAGAGCGGAGCCTAGTCCTCGCCGAGCACGGCAGTGAACCCGTGTGAAGCATCTAGTGCAAAATTCCTGGTCACGTGGAACGCGGATAACGTCACTCTTTGACCTCGTGGAAAACGTCCAGAGTGGAGCCTGGTCCTCGCAGAACACGGCAGTGAACCCGTGGGAAGCATCCTGAGCAAAATTCCTGGTTACGTGGAACGCGGATAACGTCACTCTTTGACCCCGTGGAAAACGTCCAGAGCGGATCCTGGTCCTCGCAGAGCACGGCAGTGAACCCGTGTGAAGCATCCAGAGCGGAACCTAGTCCTCGCCAAACACGGCAGTGAACCCGTGTGAAGAATCTAGTGCAAAATTCTTGGTTACGTGGAACGTGGATAACATCACTCTTTGACCCCGTGGAAAACGCCCAGAGCGGAGCCTGGTCCTCGCCAAGCACGACAGTGAACCCGTGTGAAGCATCCAGAGCAAACACCGGACTGTGGAGTCCTTAAAATCCACGGACTATGATGTCCTTAGCCTCGACCGTAATGTCTTAAAACTAACGATCAACCACGATGATTCTAGACTGATTTTACCTTGGTTAAAGGGTACATCTCTTCACACCTTTGATATTTGGCGTTGTAATTCCTCAACGTCTTCAAAGAGGTGACGGGTCCCAGTAACCACACATTTCGTAGACTGTGGAGTCCTTAAATCCACAGACTATGAGGTCCTTAACCTTGACCGTGACGTCTTAAAACTAACATTGGACTGTGGAGTCCTTAAACCCACGGACTATGACGTCCTTAACCTTGACCGTGATGTCTTAAAACTAACATCGGACTGTGGAGTCCTTAAATCCACGGACTATGAGGTCCTTAACCTTGACCGTGACGTCTTAAAACTAACATTGGACTGTGGAGTCCTTAAATCCACGGACTATGAGGTCCTTAACCTTGACCGTGACGTCTTAAAACTAACATTGGACTGTGGAGTTCTTAAACCCACGGACTATGAGTTCCTTAACCTTGACCGCGATATCTTTAAACTATGGTACCCTGGAGAACATCCCAAAGCAACCCCTAACCCCGTGAAATACGGATAAGGGTGACCGCACTCAGCACTCGCGGGTCCTCACACCCTGCAAGGAAGAAAACTCTCTTGTGAGATCCTTACGACTCCCAAGGGAAAACCCGCTTAAGAATCCTCGCGATTCTTAAAGAGAACTCACACCTACGGGATCCTCTCGACCTGTAGGGAGAAAAGACTCTTTATGAGACCCTCACGGCTCATAAAGCCCAAAAGTCTTAGGAGGCAGATCTTAACCCTGAATCCTAAGCCATCGCTACCCTGCAAGTAGGCCAAGATAAATTGTCCGCAGAACACATTCAATAAAAGGAGACACACCATTGAGAAGAAAAATATGTCTTTACTCATAAACCAAAATGGGTACAAAGTACAATTCATGAAAGAACAAAAAGAAAAATACTCTCGTTCAGGAGTATGTACAAAAAGGGAAAGATACAAGCTTTTCAAGCCGGCGGGCGATTTAGCAACTTCGCTAGGTCATCCTGCTTTTGCTGGGCCACGGCTTCACAATTCAGGATCGCCAGAAGACGGGACTCCGCCTGGGCCTGCTGGGCCTGATACGAGGTGAGCCGGCCTTCAAGCTCTTTCTCAGTGGCCTTGTGAGCCTCGACCCTTTCACGAGTGAACACAGCAGCTTTATCAAGAGCCACCACCTCTTTGATAGACTCTTGAAGCACCCGCTAGAGTTCGTACTCTTTGTTGGCCTTGACGGTAAGATTAGCTTGAAGCTCGCTCAGCGCCTTAGAGGCCGGCTCCCTCTCCGAGAATTTACGGTCGAGCCTCTTCTCGCACAACAATATGTTCTCCACACGTCGTTCTATCAGACCACGCAAGCCCGCTTTCGCGACCGCAACCTTTGAAACAGGACATATACACTCAAGGCCGTCTAAACAAGCCTCCAGTCGATAGCAATAGTCGATTTAAAACACGCGCACATCATATGGTATGGGAAGCAACAAAAAAAATCT
The DNA here is from genome assembly GCA_030015575.1 of Agapanthus africanus. Taxonomy (NCBI): domain Eukaryota; kingdom Viridiplantae; phylum Streptophyta; class Magnoliopsida; order Asparagales; family Amaryllidaceae; genus Agapanthus; species Agapanthus africanus. The sequence continues at coordinate 146,175,695 of JASDDO010000022.1, read as the reverse complement.
CGATGTATATCCTATCAAGCATGCATTCGCAACTATATGAATATCCGAAAAGAAATAATACCCGAAGCTCTGATGTGCATGAAACATGGTGATAGTGTTCGCAATTAAAGAAAGTTCTCATGGGAAGAACACAAAGTTCATTTATTCAAGCAAAAACATACATACGAGTACCCAGCATACATGAAAGTTCAACATAAAGCATGCGAAAACTAATTTGAATATACTACGCTAGCGGGAAAAGGTCACCAAACAAAGGATCGGTAGCACAAGGGTTAACAAAACAAAGAACAAAATTCTCCATCTCTCTCTCTGCTTTCTCCAACACATCAAAGCGACGGTATTCGCGAGGAGTCGCTCCCCATCGATTGGCGCCATGTTCATCCGCAAAAGCAGACATAACAGCCCGACGGGCTCTTATTTCTCTCAAAAGGTGAACTGAGCGATCTTTCAAAGCTTGAGTAATTAGGCATGCTTTGTGAAAGCCCTCGAGCTTTTCTTCAGCCGCGTCAAGCATCGCCAGGGTCATCCCAGCCGGGTGAGGAGGGATGTCGGCAAGCACGGCAGCAAGAATCATCCGGAGCCAGAGGGAGCCCATTGGGAGGGGAGACCCCCTGCGGATCAAGAGTTCATATGCCGCTGAGTCGCATTCGTCGCCGGTAAGGAGGGGATCCACCAATCGTGCGGCGAAGCGGGGGATCATCTCCTCGATAGGAACTTCCCATGGCTATCGACGAGCATGAGGGCAATTGCAGGCCATGGCGCTCAGTTTTCTCTCAAGACAAATCACACCAAAATGAGAATAAATTTCTCTGTGAAGAGAAAAGAAGGCCATGGCCCCAGGATATAAAGAGGGGCAGTAAATGCTGCGCACGGAAAATCCTGCATGGTGGAGCTATTTCCAAGGCCCAAAAAAGGGGAAGGCATTGGAAATCAAAGAAAGGGAACTATTTCTAAAGCTCTTTTTCTGCGTCTAACACCATACACAGAAAAGGTAGCATGAAAAATTAAATGGCTCCATAAAAGGGCCCCACATGTGGAGCACGTGAGCACCATGCCTGGTGAGTGCTGGAAAATGAAATAATGCCCTACACACTAAACACATCAGCAGCAACAATTAAAAAAAATGATGACAAAATCCCATAGAAAGGCATGCAAACATAGAAGGGAACGATAAAACTTATCATTCATGCTTTAAAAAGTTCATACAAAATGAAAAGAAAACGTTTACAACGGTAAGACCTCAGACGCGGGGCATGGATTGAGGAACTCGAACGTAACTTTGTCTAAGATCTTCCAGGCATTTCGAACCGCCCTAGTATATTTTCTCTCACGATCACAAGCGTCGGGGTCCTCGCGAATGTCCTCCACCCTCCGATAGGTGGCAAGTATGGCCGACTGCTGAAAAGCCTGGTGCAAGAGATCAATGAGGTTGTCGCGCCTTCTCTTCGAGATTAGACTCATCAGATACACCGAATGTATCTTATCCTCGGCAGCGTCCAATGCCCTGAGCGGTACACCGGTGCAGAAGAGAGGAAGCGCCTCCCAAATCGCCAGCACGATGAGTCTCAGAAGAGAAGAGTAACGGGGGAGTAGCCGATAGTTGTACTTATCAAAGCGGCTCATAATCTCAGCACACTGAGCGTTGGTGAACTCCTGATTCTGACTATGGCCCAGTGCACGAATATTCCCGTAAGAAATGATTTCGTCAAGATCATACAAATGGGCATCCATGACACCTGAAATAACGATCATGAAAAATTCATTACAAACTTTTTCCTCTCGGATGTGAAAGAGGACAACCTAGGGCAAGAAAACCCTAAGAAGCCTCCATGGGAAGAACTAAGTTCTTCATGGAAATTAAAATCCTTATTAAGAGAAGGGAATTAAATTCACAGAAACATTTTTTTAAACGGAATTAAATTCCTTGGAAAGGGCAACGGATCTCATCATATCCCTAAAGATCAAATGAACTCTGAAAGACCTATTGATTCGAAGATTAAGTGGTTTTCCATTTCTTTTTGTTTGTTGACGAATTTGAAGAAAATGGGTTCATATTAAAGGGGTCAAACCCTTGCTATGGATTTAAAATCCAGAAGGACATGAGAGTTCATCGTTCGTTCGAGAGCATTACCTGAAGAAAAGAATTCTTTTCGAACAGAGTTAAACTCTGAAAATTTTTCAAGGCAGAGAACTAAACTCTGGAAACGAGAATTAAATTCTCAAAGTGAAAAGTTGTAAGGAAGAAGATAAGCAAAAGTGGAGGCGCTTCTGAAGTGACCCATATATTTATAGGATGGGATGAAAAACGTTTCATCTACCCTACTCCCAGAGCAGATCCGACGGTCACAAAAGTGAAAGCGTTGCACTCACGTGCAGACACGTGAGAACAACGCTGTGGGGGCATTTATTCCCTGATTAAAAATCAGGAGAAGCTTCAGAGGAAGCATCACGTGTTAGCACGTGACCAGCGGTCACGTGTTGGCACGTAACGTTTAAAGCAGCGGCAAAAAGCACATTTGTTCCCTGATTAAAAATCAAGAAAAAGCTTCAGAAGAGGCATCACGTGCTCACACGTGACCAGTAGTCACGTGTTGGTACGTGATGGTTAAGCAGCGGCCATAGAACAGAGCGCAGAAGAAGAGAAGCCCATTCCAGGGGTCACGTGCCTACACGTGACCAGGGGTCACGTGGCTACACGTGACCGACTTTAAGAGCCTTATTCTTTAACAGAATTAAATTCTGAGGATAAATCTTTCAAATCTTTCCAAAATGGAGAAGGACTATTTGAAACCGTTGGATTAAAAATCTAAAGGTGATTAAATATCACCAATTTATGGAAAAATCTTGAACTTGGAAAGATTTTCCCCCTAAATCTAACTGAGATAACAAAGAGATATCTTTGGATTTAAAATCCAATGGTGAATAAAATTCACCTAATAATCTAAAGGCCAAGATTAATGATAAACATAAATCAAATCTCTCAATGAACAAATCAAAACTTTCAATGAGAGATTTACCAAACCGATTGATTCCTTTCCTTCTCCTATAAATAGGAGCCAAGAAGAGGAGAGGGGGACCTTTGGACCTTTTCTTTTGATACACACACACAGAGAGAGAGAGAGAGAGCCTTTGATTCTCTGCACAAGGAAAACCTTAGGTAAGAAAAGAAAATGGAGGCTTAAAAAGAGAATTTAATTCTCGAAAGAGTTTAACTCTTATATAAAGAAAAGAACTTAGTTTATTTCTCAGGCGGAGGATCTGTAAAGTGAACATCTCCCCATGAATTGAGAATTTAATTCTCATTGGGTTGAGATCCAGCCATGCAGATCTAAAACACAGAGGAGGAACTGAGTTTTGAGAATTTAATTCTCACAAAATGATAGGAATTCAATTCCTTTGAGATAAAATTAGGGTTTAACCCTATGTTATAGGAATTTAATTCCTTCAAAATGAACAGAACTAGGGTTTAACCCTAATTGAGAACATAATTCTCTCAAACTCACAGGAATTTAATTCCCTTAAGAAACGAAATTAGGGTTTAACCCTATTAAGAGTATAATTCTTCAGAAGAAAATAGGAATTTAATTCCTCTAAAGTTTGTCGCTAGGGTTTAACCCTATGAAGAAATTAATTCTTAAAAGATGAACAGATCTTTAAAACATGCAGAGTCACGTGCTACCACGTGACCCCTGCAAAGACCTACAGAAAAGAACTCTGAAGTAAACGCCTCACGTGTTACCACCTGACTCCTGCGAATACCTATGAAAGAGAACTGTGAGGCAATGCCTCACGTTCCCCACGTGATCTCTAAAGCACACAAAAGAAAAAGAAACAGAAAAGAGCTCTAGGACACCCTCACGTGTCGACACGTGACCCCTAATGAACATTCTAACAGATCAAAGCGCAGGCCCCCATCACGTGCCCACACGTGATGGCTTTCAGAATTAAGAGTGTTAAACACTTGTCTGTAGAACAAAATAAAGAGAAGCGGGACGCTCTCACGTGTTACCACGTGACCCCTCTTGCCTCAGTGTTTAACACTAAATTGAAACTTCTGTATCCAGTGTTTAACACTGATTTACCTTAGTGTTAAACACTAATTTGGAATCTCTATTTCCAGTATTTAACACTGATTTGCTTAGTGTTTAACACTAGTTTGAAAACTCTGTTCCCAGTGTTCAACACTGTTGGTCTCTAGTGTTTAACACTAGCTTTAGCCCAATTGGCTAAGTTTACAGAGGCAAAGCCTCTCTTTTAATGAACCAACAGAGGGCCAATATCCCAAACATGATTGGACTTAGCCCAAGCTGGCCATAAGTCCTCAATTCAAACTCAACTGGGCCAATGGGCTCATAATATAATAATTGATCTTAGTTTCCAAATTAGACTACAGATCACTTAATCTACCTTTGTTTAAGGGTACATCTCTTCACTCCTTTGATACTTGGCGTTGTAATTCCTCAACGTATTCAAAGAGGTGATGGGTCCCGATGACCACACATTGATACGGACTGTGGGGTCCTTAAACTCATTGACTATGAGGTCCTTAACCTTGACCGGAATGTCTTAAAACTAACATCGGACTGTTGAGTCCTTAAATCCACGGACTACGACGTCCTTAACCTTGACCGGAATGTCTTAAAACTAACAACGAACTATGACGTCCTTAACCTTGACCGTGATGTCTTAAAACTAACATCGGACTGTGGAGTCCTTAAATCCACGGACTACGACGTCCTTAACCTTGACCGCAACGTCTTAAAACTAACATTGGACCGCAATGTCCTTAAACTACCTATTGACCGCAACGTCACTAAACTAAACAACAGGGCTCCCCTAATCGCTCTCTTGTCGGATCTAAACGATCCCGTTAAGTAGATCTTAGTCTAAAACTAGACTAACGTATCCTTAACAAACGTTTAAGTCGATCTTAGTCTCAAACGAGGCTAACGTATCCTTAAACACAACCCCCAAACCCAAATCTAAGATAATACGGATTTGGACTAGTCTACGCCCTACGGGCGACGACATGACTCAGTCTCCGTATACAATCCACGGGCAACCGAACACGAATCAAACACACACAACACGAATTGATCATCTGGAGAAGGAGAAAGTTGTTACCGCAATGCGGTAGCGTAATTAACTGCAGGGGCTTATGCCTGCAGGGAAGAGCGTCCCCACAATCAAAAACCCCTCAAGCGAGGGGGAATATGACGAAATCTGCTACATCGGACGCATCCGTTTAAACCTCCGATACACGGTGCCATAAATCAACTTGACATCTTCGGAGAGGTGGACGGATAGCACCAATTAGCATCTGCCCCGAATTTCAGGCAAGACGTCTCTCTGTCGTCGCGCCGTCTTTCGGAGGGGAACAGATATACTTATATTTTACTGGTTAATGTGGGTGTAGGAGCGGGTGGTTGAGCAGGCGGAGGCATCGGGGATCAATTTTACTGGACAGAACGATCCGATGCTGCTGACCCCAGTCCTAGACGCCGCACACGGAGGGCACCACGGAGGTTGGGAGAGAGGCCGGGGACTGGGTCCTAGCAGGGCCCATATGAGGTTGGACTCCACTCCAGCGGTTACTTCCTCTATCTCCCGTGAGCGACGTTTCCAGCAAGAACTCGACACCTTGAAGGCCACCGTTCAGGAGTTGAAGGAGATGTTGGTATGTATACTACTTAATAGTAAAATATTATGTCATATTATAGATAGCAACATATCCAATATTAGTACGTAGCCTGAGCTTATTTGGTTGTAGACTTAGCTTTGATTAATCATACATACATATCTAATTAAAATAAACCACGGTTTTCCAAACTAGATATCCAAACGAGGCCTAAGTCCCTAAGTATACATAGATTGGGGTTTCGCAATAACTTGATAACGATACGAATTCGACTAATACACAGTTCTTACTCATTTATTATACACAAAATTGAACAGACGCGACTGGGTACATCGGCCGAGCCTCCACATGCATCTCCTTCAGCTGGGCTCCGCAAGCCACTACCTCGGCTGCGGTTGCGCAGACAACTCCTATAGCTCCATTGCCCGCTCAGACTCCCGCAGCTGCGGCTCCGCAAGCCACTACCTCAGCGGCAATTGCGCAGACCACTCCTACAGCTCCACGTCCCGCTCAGACTCCCGCACACTCCGCATTGCTCGAGATATTGACTCAGGGTATATCTGAGGAGCAGGCGCGCTAGATTACGGCGTTTATCAGAAGTGGAGCTGGACCGAGATAGGGTAGCTTTTTTATTCTTATATTTTAAACATGTATTTACTTATATGATACATATTGTATATATTTTGGACGATATTTATATTGGTGGTGTCTGCGTGTTTATATTGATTTAGATTGATATCGTATTTTGCTTGTTGATTTCTTTTGTATATTATACGTGAGATGTGATTATGAATACTGCGGTATATATTCTGCGTGTTGATTAATTTTATATATGATGTATATATTATTGTGCATAGGGCGAGAAAAAAACAAGCAACCCTTTTTTAAAAAAAAACTGATAATATGTCCCTACAGATTAATCCGTAGGGCCCGACATTGCCCCTACAGATTAATCCGTAGGGCCCGACATTGCCCCTACGGATTAATCCGTAGGGTCCTACTTTTCCCCTACAGATTTATCCGTAGTGGCAAAATATCACGATACCTGATATTTTGCCCCTATGATCTCAGTAAGAGAGGGTTATACTTGTCCCTACGGATTTGACCGTAGGGGCTTAAACATGCCCCTACACAGGTATCCGTAGGGACCAAATATCAGGATACCTAATATTTTGCCCCTACACATCTGGACCTACACATGTATCCGTAGGGGCAGACATTTGGCCCTACGGATAACTCCGTAGGGACAACTATTTTATTTTATAAACCGATAAATTAAATAACTTTTTTGTCCCCACAGTCTAATCCGTAGAGATATATGGACCTACACATTACGCCGTAGGGGCAGGTATTTAACCGTAGGGGCATGTTTAAGGCTAAGACTTGCACCTACGGCGTTTGCACCTACAAGGTAATTTCTTGCCCATACGGACATATCCGTAGGGGCAACCCCTATTTGTAGTAGTGAAATAGAGATCGTGTCTGAACTGTCAAACGTCTGCTCAAACTATTTTTTCATATGTTTGAGACATTTTTTCATTAACTCCTCCTCAGAAATATTAGGTTATTTTCTCTGAAATGAAGATTTTAACTTCTGTAGAGAATTGTCTGTTGCTAATTTCTCATTAATCCTTTTATCAAATATTCTATTATTATTTTTAATAGTCGCTTTTATTTCGACTATTTTTTCTTCTTCTTTAATTCCGGTTCACCATTTTATCTGGAATTTTCGAATAAGAATGGGGATATTACCCGCATCAAATTCTGCCAATACAGTCCACCTCCAAATATAGAGGATCTCATTTTCAATGAAGCTGTATAACATACTTTCATTTTCTTTAATTAAGGTGTCATCCATATTATGAATAATAATGGATGAGATTCCATCCATGACATAAATAAATTATGAATTTGTTCTGACAAAATTTTTAACTCTGTTAAAATATGTATCTTTATACCATCAAAAATGGGTTAAAATGGGACATTTTAAGTTTTACAAAAGAGTCATTATCTTTCCCCTAATTGTTTACATCCCATGTAAAATGATCGAGAATAGTAAGAATTAAAGTATAAACTGCGTCGGGAACTTGAGCATTATTCTCAATTTTTACCGCACCAAAAATCTCTAGCCTTTGAGTAGGAGAGAGACATGATCCCACCAGCCTTTTAAAGTGTCAGTGAAACTACAAGAAATAAATCTCGTTAAATCAATATCGGTATTACCATGTTGTTTTGTAACAGCAGCGTACATCATTATTCGATATAAAGTATAATGGATTTGTTTATGAAAGCATGTCTTAGCACCTCTGCAAGTTCGCTATGAACATCAAGTATGCAATTTTTAAAATTTTAGAGGGCTAGGTATACTAAATAAGATCATACTAGAGTTTTAGGATTTAGATAAGAAAACTAAGTTCTGAACTAAGTGAAGAGCTGCTATAACCTTTAAAGTCTAATCATTCACTTCAAAATCTCCAAGTTGAAATCCCTAAAACTCTTCTTTGACTCCACTTGATGGATGAAACGAGCTTGCTCGAAATCTTTGTCGTTGAAGATGATCCACTTTGAAGTTTCTCACACTCAATCTCACAATTCACTAATCTAAGTATTAGTGAAGAGAACAACCTAAAATTATTTGCTAGATAGGTTTAGGTTGATGAAGTAAGATTTAAACTCACATAAAAATCTTATCTTTTCTCTTTTTCACTCTTGAATGAATAATGACTCGAGAAGAGATGAACATGAAGAAGATTAAGAGGGTGATGAGGATGAACCTTGAGGATAAGATAAGAACAAATATTTTTAATTTGTATGAACTAAATATAAAAAGAAAAGATAAGTCATTGCATCTCTAAGGTTCTCCAAGAGTCTTGAAGTAACGACTCATTCTTCTTTTTCTAAATTCACATAATAAATCTTTTATCTCTTATCTTTAACCCCAATATAATTCTCATACATCCACGTGTTGGATATATGTATGACCTAGAGGCCATTATTTGATAGTGGATGTTTGGACATGTATATATACAGTGGACTTTCTTGCTCAACATGATAGTATGCTATCTGGTTACTCTTTATCTTAACATGTTCACTTTATTCTATATACTGTTCATTTGATACATGTTGATAAAGCCCTTAGGATATTAGCTTGACTACCATGATTATGATGCAGATCATGCTAGTGGGGTATATGTAGTCTATAAGCATGTCCTTAAATGTTCCTAGTCGTGGGTGTATCGAGAAGGGGTATCGATATTCCAGAGTAGACTAGTGTATACGTTTCTTGACCTAATTGAGTGGGCGATAGATGATCCCATATCCATTGGTGTTTGACACTAAAGATTGTATACGGGTGCTCATTGGAGACTGAGTACACTGAACGGACTCGCCGATAACTCCTATATGGTATTATATCTAACGTCGGATAGCTGTTTTCAGGTGACACTTGTACAGGTTAGTCTGTAAACCCAAGATCGTCATAGAGTCTTGTGTGTTCTCCCACCATGCTTTAATTTCCACCCTACCAAGGCTCTACCGAGTCGTGCAAACATGTGGCTTTTGGGTATAGTCCCGAGACACATGGAGGCAATGAGCGATAGGAGGGGTTTCGTCTCTTCCGGTATTGGGAGTTGAAGTTGTACTATACGCGATTGGCTATAATTGAAAGTCCCTGGTCATGGCTGATGAGATTTACTGATAAGTGTTATCAGTAGTTTCTCGACTTATTATAGGCCACACATCGGCATGACTTATTGAGTTATTGAGGTCAACGACACCATCCTTAAACTAAATATGCAACATATCAGACGAAGAGACCAGACTGTACGGTAAGTGTTGCTGGTTGGCTCTACGGGAGTTTGGATAAGTTCGCTTGTTGTTCTTCTGTTCGCTCAATACCTGAATAGCCGTTACGTGCAGCTAGTACCGCTGACGGTTTGTGGGTATCTGATATGATCACTAGCTATTGCTAGCGTATTGACGAGTCTTAGAGTCCCACATAGGGGTTTTCGAGTTAAGGAGAAACGAAGTGGGGGAACATATGGAGATATATGCAGGAGTTTGATTAATACGAGTATATGATACCGTATTTTAATCTGGCGTTTTCTATTGGTCGGGTTATATATGATATGACCAGATTATTAAATCAAGTGTTGATTTAATATGATGACTAATTGCTCGTTACTAATTCCTTTCTTTATATGTGCCTGTATGTATGTATATTTATATGGAATTATATACACATATACATGTGTGCATGTATCATGGTGGATGATACATTGAACATGGCTATGCTAGACTCACATGGAAATATATTAGATGTTTTATTGATTTTGAGTAAATGGAAATTGAAATAATGAAGACATGGTTCTACACTCTTCTTAAAATATCCTATTAACCATAGTTCATTATTTTAATCCCTCTACTAACTAACTCTAAAAAATATTTAAGATATTTTCATGGCTCATATTTATTAGATTGTGAGTGTGACTCTCTCTCATGGTTATCATTATTATTCTCTCAAGCTTAGCCATTTCTTCATCTTCTTCCTCCAAGCTCTCTACCCTTTTTCTAGTGAGTAAAAGAGAAAGAAAGAGAAAGATTATTAGTGAGAAAATTCCCACTTCATCAATCTATATTAGTCTAGCACACTTGTATAGGTTTTTTGCCTCACTTCTACTTAGGTTAAGTGAAGCAAGAGCTTGAGTGTAAGGAACTCCGTGATGGATCATCGTGGACAACGAAGGCTACAAGCGTACGTGTTCCAAGCTTCGAGTGCAACCAAAGAGTCCAAGGACATCTACACGGAGCTATAGAAGAGTAGAAGAGGTCTACAAAGGTTGTAGTTCTTTTTCTCTTAGTGTTAGACACTACTTTGTATATGATACTTACCCTAATCTCTTGTTCGATTCATGGCTTGTGTGCTTTAGCTATCTAATTTTTTAAAATACACCATATATTGTTGTTTAAACCCTAGTAGAGATACCAAACACACCAACACCACGTGTGTGTGTGTGTGTGTGTGTGTGTATATATATAATGGGAAGAAAAGAATTAAAGTGAGCTTAATATTAGTTTATATATATATACACATTAAGTTATCAAATCAACACTTGATTCAATAATCCGGTTATATCTATATAACCCGGCTAATATCAATTAAAGCTAGGTTAGAATACGGTATCATATACACGTATTTAATCAAGCTCCCGCACATATCTCCATACGTGCCCTACTTCATTTCGCTTGAGTTAGCAAAGCTCTATGTGGGACTCTAAAGACTCGCCAATACGCTGGTAGTACGTAATGATTACATCAGATACCCACAAGCCGTCAGCAGTACTAACTAGACGTAATGGCTATCCAGCTATTGAACGAATAGAAAACCAACAAGCAAAATTGTCCAAACTTCCGTAGAGCCTATAAGCAACACTTACCGTATAGTCCAGTTTCTTCGTCTGATATGTCGCATATCGAGTCTGGATAGTGGAATCGTCAGATTCCAATAACTCGATAAGTCATGCCGATGTGTGGCTGTCACGCCCCGCTTCCCAATGTGCGGGCAAGAGGACGTGGCAGGGACGTGGCTTATTTACTCAGAAATAAACATGTTAAGCGTAAATAAGCAATATAAATGAATAACAAAAGAATAACAGGAGATATAATAAAACAACAACTATTTTTATTGATAAACATTCTTTACATACAACTGAAAAGTAAATACAATGCTGGAATGCGATGCCTAAACAATGGCATATGAATTGAAAGTAGAGTAAGTACAAGTAGATCTAGAACTCTGTATCTTCAATGAACTGCTCCAAATCGTCATGACTGGGCTCGATCGCCTGAGAGTCGGGTCCTCCTGACAACATTCCAAAAAAAGAAGAAATAGGAAAGTCGTTAGCGAACTAGCGCTCGGTAAGTCCCAAGAGGTAGAATAGAAATAGACAGGTAAGAGAATAAAATAATTAACTTATATGTTTATTATGCTAACGTAGTTGTTTGTAGGTTGGTACAGAATATATCAGTATATATGAGAGGAATCCAACTTTCCCCGTGAACTAAGGTAACCCGTAGTACAAGGCTCCGTAAATACCCACGGAACAACGACAATGGATATTTATCTACGTCTTTTAGTAACTATCTCTTGCTACTTTTAACACATTCTGTACCAGTCTACCCCTTTAAAAACCCTGTAATGCATATTGTATTGATTGTAATGAGTTATAGTATAATGTTAGTTATATATATGCCATAGAGGCCATTATTGTACATATGATGTATATTGTAGTGGATGCTTGGATATATGTTGAGAGGACTTTCTTGCTCGACATGATAGTATGCTATCTAGTTTCACTTTGTCTTAACATGTTGACTTGTATTGTATTACTGTCTTGCTCTCACATGTTGATAAAGCCCTTATGATATGTACTTGACTACTAGGACTAGGATGCAGATCATACTAATGGGGCCAGGGTAGTCCACGATTACATCCTATAATTGTTCCTAGTCGAGGGTGTATCGAGACAGGGCATCGATACTCCAGAGTAGACTAGCGTATACGCATCTTGACCCATATAATGGGTGATGGATGATCCCACATCCATTGGTGTTTGACATCAAAGATGGTGTACGGGTGCTCAGTGGAGACTGGGTACACTGAACGGACTCACTGAGAACTCCTAGATGGTATTATACCTATTATCAGATAGCAGTTCTTTGGTGACACTGGTACAGGTTAGTCTGTAGACCCGAGATCGTCATAGAGTCTTGTGTGATTCCCACTGTGCTTTGATTTCCACCTTATCACGTTCATGAGAACGTGCAAAACAGTGGCTTTTGGGTACAGTCCCGAATCACATGGAGGCAATGAGCGATAGGAGGGGTTTCTTCTCTCCCGGTATTGGGGGTTGATGTTGTGCTGTGTTCGATTGGCTATAATTGGAAGTCCCTGGCCAGGGCTGATATGGAGATCTACTAGTAAGTGTTATCAGTAGTTTCTCGACCTGTTATGAGACTCACATCGACATGACTTATCGGTTACTGGGATCTGACGTTTACCACCCCTAGACTGGATATGCGACATATCTGACGAAGAGACCGGACTGTACGGTAGTGTTACTGATTGGATTCGCAGGAGTATGTACAGGCTTGCTTGTTGATTTTCTGATCGCTCAATACCTGGGTGGCCGTTACGTTTAGCTGACCACTTGCGGATTGTGGGTGTTTGATATGATCATCGCCTACTGCCGGCGTATTGACGAGTCTTTAGAGTCCTACACCGAGGTTTCCGGGCTCAGGAGAAACGGGGTAGGAGTACATATGTGATATGTGTGGGACCGAGATTGATACGATATGTGATACCGCATTCTATTCTCGCGATATATGATATCGGCCGGTTATATATGATATTGCCGGGTCATCAGATCAAGTGTTGATTCGATGAAATGATACATTTTATATCACTCGGTTATATGAAATATAGCCGGATTATCGGATCAAGTGTTGATTCGATAATTTAATGTATAATTATATATTTGATATATTAAATTACATTAACTAATATATGCTCACTTAAGTATTTTCATTTTCTCACTTTGGATACATTTAATATATATGTGATATATGTTTATTGTATTCATTTCTTTGTTACATTAAATATTATATATGTGATATATAATATTGTACTATGCTGGGTTATAAATGCAACTAGGGTCTATGAGATTAATACCATGGCTAGGTTTATGGTTAGGTTTTTAATTATCTTAGTTAATTCTAATTGAGTGGATTAATCTTCAGATATTTTCTTGTGTTGACTTAGTCCACCCTTCTTGATATTTCTAAGATATTTATTAACCTAACCTTTAACCCTAACTCATAGTTTATTCTCTACATGAGTTAGCCATGACACATTTAACCTATGGTTGCATTTCTAACCTTATCACAATTCATTCTCACTTGAGCTTGAGTTTCTTCTTCTTCTTCATTTGATATTCTTGCTCTCTTGATTTATTCATGTGATGAAAAATAGTGAGAAATAAATTTCTAAAGTGAGAAAAATTCCTACTTCATCATCCTCTTCTATACTAGCCATATAGATTAGTGTGTTAGTTTCACTAATCCCTAATTAGTGAAGAGATAGCTTGGGATTGTGACTCCTCAAGGTAGATCATCTTGGATTGTGAAGACTTCAAGTAAAGATCATTCACCTCATGGAGCCTCTCTAGAGTCCGGGAGCTTGATGATCGCAGTGAAGGGACCACAACTTGGAGTTTATGAAGTGAAGGAACGGACTACAAAGGTTGTAATCCCTATCACTTAGAAGTAAAGTAGTTTACTTGTTGTTTCTAACCCTAATTCTCTAGTAAAGATCCTTATTTAGGTTGTTTGGCACTTGAAAATTTTAAATACGGCATGTTTGTTGCCTTGTAGAACCTTGTTTTAGTGCCTAAGAACCTTTCAGTGGTATCAGTGCCTAGCTAGAGCATTAGGCGTTGCGTAGGCGAAATTAAAAGTCCGGACGAACTCCGAATAACCAAATTTTCCCACTTTCTGGAAATTTTTTCAAAAGTTGAAAATTTTCATATTAAAAATATTCAGAAAATCATGCAGGTAATTATATGGAGCCTCTTGAAGAATGAGTCCCTGACTCGCTTTAGTGACCATGGAATCGCGGCCAAAACATGGTTTTGGCGGCGGTTCCGCGGCGCCACTAAGGAGGTAAAGGACGACACTTCAACGGATAGGTCCATTGGTACTGGAGCATGCTTCTGAGAATTTTTAATAGTGCTTAAGTGTTGAGCTCTCTGGGAATTTTGGGAACTCGTTGATTCGATCGAATTGTTTAACGTCGTCTAGTTATCTGGAATGTGATATAATATGTGGAATTCATATAGTTAGGCATGAAATCCGTAATATGTGATATTTCGGGTTTATGATGTCTAAGGTGATTGTGGATTCCAAATGTTGTAGTTTTTCACTTTCTTTTCTGTGACCGTAAGTGTAATATGTGGTGTATCGCCGGTTTCGTGGCTATACATCAACGACAATTGGGATACGCATATTTACTTACGTTGATGATATGTGATGTTATGTGTTGCTGTGATATGTTATATTGGATCGTCGTGTTTTGAATAGCCGGGGGTTTTATGTGAGATGAGGGTTTTTATTTTCATTCATGTAAAATTCATTGTATGTAATATTCTTTTATTGGGGCAATTTCGGGTTGAGGATGATGTCACCATTGCATATTATTTACTTTTCCGCATTAGGATAGACCCAAGGAGGAGAGCACAAGCAACCGGGTTCTAAGGTCCAGTGGGAGGCCATCTCGAGGAGTCGAGACTGGGTCTCCTAACCCTAGAATTGGGAGGCTGCTTGCCGCTCTCGTAGGGGTCTAGGAATGTGGGTTTGGTTATTCATCGCGACCGTAGAATCCGTGTTTTATACAGGCTCACAATAAAACACGGACCTCCTAGTATATCCAATATTTCATATGTTATTTTCTGCTGCTGATATTCTGTGATGTGATCATTTTATATGCATGAGACGAATGCTTTATTACTGTATATATGATATATAATAAACGTTGCTTATGTTCTGCACCCGCGCTAGTCCCGCCCCGCTGTGCCGTTAGTTAAGTAACCTAACGGTGCATAACGGGATACTGTGGCGAATGCGGATGACATAAGCGTACGTTGTATTTTCGTTTCTTATGTGATGCTTAGGAAGCTTAAATGATGGGACGCCATTAATGAGATTAATGAAAAAAAAGAAACCTAAAAGATATTGTAGAATCAAATTTTTAAAAAGTGTAGCTCTAGTTTTTGCTTTGCATAGTGGTATTCCTTGTAAAATATCCAACACCTTATTCGATAAGGAAAGAGCCGAGATCCCTTCACCAGGAGTGGCCTCTTTAGCGAAACTAGCAGATGCTACAACTCACTCAATTATGTTTTTGATTCTTTCTATAGGTCTTGCTTTGCATAGAGGTATTTGTGAAATATCCAGCGCCTTATTAGATAAGGAAATAGCCGAGATCGTTTCACCGGGAGTGACCTCTTTAGCGAAACTAGTAAAAGCCTCAAAAACACTCCTTTCAAAATCACTTGTTTCTACAACAATATCAAGTTCATTACGCAAAAGGTTTTCATAAAAACCTGTCATAGCCCTCCGTCATTTCAGATAAGTCCTACTTAGTATTCGCGCTGAGTTTGTTGACCTCCGTCAAGGCGTAGTGTGCGGTAGCTGACTAGTATTTATCTGCTGCATATGATGTGATTGTTTTAAGGTAGTCGTACGACCTTGTTGACCTCCGTCAAGGGTCGTGCGGGTTGGTTTAATTCAATCAGGAAATGACGGGTTGAACTTGACTAGTAGCCTATGGTTTGTTGACCTCCGTCAAGGTCATAGGACGCTAGGGGCAAAAGCATTATCGGGAATTTCAAGTGTTGAAATTTGCAATAAAATTGCATACCTTCTATGAGATAGTTGGATCCTGATACCTACTGCGAGTAAGAGTTACTCCTGGGAGAGTTTTACACATGACAATTAGCCGATCAAGTAGCTGTCTAGAAAGATGTTAACGGGGTTATGCCTCTGGGAAAACGAGGTTTATTTTAATTAGGTCCGTGCGAAAGCACGGGGAACCTCCCTCAAAGTACCAACACTGATCTGACAGAAAGATTGGCGAACTTGTAAGGTGTAATTAATCCCGGCTAGTCTTACTTTTTAGGGTTAAGGAAGATTTGATAAAAGCAGTGGGAGCCATCCTGATTAGATAAGATAATAACCAATCTAATCTTGCAAGAGCATACACTAAAATGTTTTCTTCTCTCTCTCTCTCCAGGTAGCGACTATGTCAGGCTTAATCAAGATAATAATATGGATGTATTGACCGAACCTGCTTATTATACTGAGCAGGAGAACGTTGGTTCCGTTCTTTCTTATAATTGTTATAAGACTAAACAGGAAATAGGGGAATATCCGGAATCCCACGCCACCCAAACGAAGAACAAGCATGTTGATGCATCTTCTTCGGGTGTGTTTGTTATCGAGAACTGTTTCTCAGTTCACTCTACGTCCTGGGTATTAGATATCAGATTAGGATCCCACATATGTAATATGTTACATGGGCTAAAAAAAGGTAGAGAACTGGGAGAGGGTGATCATTCCGTAAGAGTAGGGAATGGTGCAAATGTTGCAGCCAAAGCTGTTGGCGAATATCATCCGGTGTTACCAAATGGTAATACATTGATTCTAAAGGAATGCTATTACATTCCTACCCTAATATGCAATTTTATATCAGTTTCTTTATTGAGTAAAGAAGGATATAATTTTGTAGTACGAGATAATGTCATGAACATCTTCCTGAATCAAAAATTGATTGGATCAGGCTCGTTAATTAATGGCATATACGTTTTAGATCAAACCACGGTTCTTAATGTACAGAACACACACAAGAGGAAGAGTTCAGAAATGAACGAATCTTTCTTGTGGTATTGTAGACTAGGTCATATCAATGTGACACGACTAGCTAAGTTACATAAGGATGGATATTTGAATTCGTTCGAATTATCATCTTATGATACTTGCCATTCATGTCTCAAAGGAAAAATGACCAAAACTCTGTATAGTGGACATGGAGAAAGAGTTACAGAACTCTTGGGACTGATACATAGTGATGTATACGGTCCCATGTCTACACATGCCAGGAATGGTTTCTCGTACTTCATTACATTCACTGACGATCTCTTAAGATACGAACACGTGTTCCTGTTGAAACTCAAGTCTGAAGATTTTGAGAAATTCAAAGAATATAAGTATGAAGTAGAGAACCAAACGGGTAAAAGTATTAAGATCCTTCGATTTGATCGAGAAGGAGAATACTTGAGCAATGAGTTTCTAGAAGATCTAAAAGAGAATGGGATTCTCTCTCAGCTTACTCCTCCGTATACACCACATCACAACGGTGTATGGGAGCGGAGGAATCGCACCCTATTAGATATGGTGTGCTCTATGATAAGAACTGCCGAGTTGCCTATTTCCTTTTGGGGGTATGCGCTTGAGACAGCCATATACCTATTGAATAGAGTTCCAACCAAATAAGTGCCTACAACTCCATATGAGATATGGGAGGGGAAGGGACCATATATTAATTTTGTTAAGATATGGGGTTTCCCGTCTTATGTTAAAAAGCAAAATTCGGACAAGCTCGGAGAAAGATCTGTTCTGTGCAAGTTTGTAGGATATCCCAAGCATTCGCGAGGTCATATCTTCTACCACCCTGAGGAACAAAATGTGTTTGTTGCTCAGCATGCCACCTTTTTAGAAAAGGAATTTCTTACAAAGGAAATTAGTGGTAAGGAGGTAGAACTGGAAGAAGTTCCAGCGATACAAACTACGACAAATGATTTGGTAGAACCAGAGGATTCGATAGTAGCCAACGAACCTCAGCCTCTCCGCCGATCTAGTAGGGTTACTCATCCACCTGAGAGATATTACGGTTTTCTCATTGATGGTGGGAGCGAGGATTGCATTATGGAAGATGATGACCCGAATAGTTTCGAGCAGCCCATCACAAGTGGGGACTCTATGAAATGGATGGATGCAATGCGATCTGAGATGGAATCCATGTAAACCAACAAAGTATGGACTTTGGAAGTTGCTCCTGAAGGGGTAAAACCCATTGGGAGCAAATGGATCTTTAAGAAGAAACTTGGTGTAGATGGAAAAGTTGAGACTTTCAAAGCTAGACTTGTTGCAAAGGGTTTTCGTCAATGACCAGGTGTGGATTATGACGAAACATTTTCTCCAGTGGCTATGCTTAAGT
Organism: Agapanthus africanus; assembly: GCA_030015575.1. NCBI lineage: Eukaryota > Viridiplantae > Streptophyta > Magnoliopsida > Asparagales > Amaryllidaceae > Agapanthus > Agapanthus africanus. Next base: position 146,157,228 of record JASDDO010000022.1, on the reverse strand, counting down.
CCATCCGGATCCTACTTGCCATTGATGCATACAATGACTACGAAATCTGGCAAATTAATGTTAAGACCGCCTTTCTAAATGGTGATTTAGAGGTGTGCATATACATGACTCAGCCAGAGGGCTTCATAGACAGTGGGAGCAGCAGAAAGGTGTGCAAGCTGCTTAAATCCATCTACGGGTTAAAGCAGGCATCGCGGAGTTGGAACATCTGTTTTGATGTGGTAGTCAAAAAGTTTGACTTCATCAAGAATGTAGATGAACCTTATATTTACAAGAAGGTGGCAGAGAGTAAGGTTGTCTTCCTCGTATTGTACGTGGATGACATACTCTTGATAGGAAATGATATTCCTATGCTGCACTTAGTCAAGCTCTTCTTATCACAAAGATTCTCAATGAAAGATCTAGGTGATGCCTCCTGCATTTTGGGGATTAGGATCTATAGAGATAGATCTAAAAGGATATTGGGATTGTCCCAATCCAGGTACATTGACACCATACTAAAAAGGTTTAGTATAGAAGAATCCAAGCGTGGGAATTTACCCACGATCTCTGGACTCACTCTCTCCAAAGAGATGTCTCCTAAGACTGATTTGGAAAGAGCTCGCATGCAAGGGATACCCTATGCTTCAGCAGTAGGCTCTATCATGTACGCGATGCTATGTATCAGACCCGATGTAGCATACTCACTAAGTGTAGTGAGTAGGTATCAAGCAGATCCTGGAGAGAGTCACTAGATAGCTGTGAAGATCATTCTTAAGTACTTGAGAAGGACTAAGGAGATGTTCTTCGTGTATGGTAACGGAGAACTCCAAGTGAAGTCCTTTAGCGATTCGAGCTTCCAAAGTGATAAGGACGACTCTATGTCGCACTCGGGATTTGTCTTTACCCTTAATGGAGGGGCGGTTTGTTGGAAGAGTTCCAAATAGGAAACCGTGGTAGACTCGACGATGGAGGCTGAATACATCGCTGCCAACGATGCTGCCAAAGAGGCTGTCTGGATGAAGAAGTTCATAACTGAACTAGATGTGGTTCCATCCATTGAGCATCCAATACCTTTGTATTGTGATAACAATGGAGTTGTGGTTTTGGCCAAGGAACCCAGGTCCCATCAGAGATTCAACCATATTCTGAGGCGATATCACCTGATCCGGGAGATAGTTGATCGCCGCGAGATCAAGGTCAGGAGAGTTGACACGAAGGACAACACTGCGGATCCACTCACGAAGTCCATACCCCAGATACAATTTGAGAGACTCTTCGGGATGTTGGGTATGAGATACTACAACAGCTGGCCTTAGTGCAAGTGGGAGATTGTTAGTTATATATATGCCCTAGATGCCATTGTTGTACATATGATGTATATTATAGTGGATGCTTGGATATATTTAGAGAGGACATTCTTACTCGACATGATAGTATGCTATCTGGTTTCACTTTGTCTTAACATGTTGACTTGTATTGTATTACTGTCTTGCTCTCACATGTTGATAAAGCCCTTAGGATATGTACTTGACTACTAGGACTATGATACAGATCATACTAGTGGGGCCAGGGTAGTCCACGATTACATCCTATAATTGTTCCTAGTCGAGGGTGTATCGAGACGGGGCATCGATACTCCAGAGTAGACTAGCGTATACGCATCTTGACCCATATGATGGGCGATGGATGATCCCACATCCATTGGTGTTTGACATCAAAGATGGTGTACGGGTGCTCAGTGGAGAATGGGTACACTGAATGAACTCACCGAGAACTCCTAGATGGTATTATACCTATTGTCAGATAGCAGTTCTCTGGTGATACTGGTACAGGTTAGTCTATTGACCCGAGATCTCATAGAGTATTGTGTGATTCCCATTGTGCTTTGATTTCCACCTTACCACGTTCATAAGAACGTGCAAAATGGTGGCTTTTGGGTACAGTCCCGAATCACATGGAGGCAATGAGCGATAGGAGGGGTTTCGTCTCTCCCGGTATTGGGGGTTGATATTGCGCTGTGTTCGATTGGCTATAACTGGAACTCCTTGGCCAGGGCTAATATAGAGATCTACTGGTAAGTGTTATCAGTAGTTTCTTGACCTATTATGAGCCTCACATCGACACGACTTATCAGTTATTGGGGTCTGACGTTTACCACCCCTAGACTGGATATGCGGCATATCTGACGAAGAGACCGGACTGTACGGTAGTGTTACTGATTGGATTCACAGGAGTATGTACATGCTTGCTTGTTGATCTTCTGATCGCTGAATACCCGGGTGGCCGTTACGTTTAGCTGACCGCTTGCGGCTTGTGGGTGTTTGATATGATCATCATCTACTGCCGGCGTATTAACGAGTCTTTAGAGTCTTACACAGAGGTTTCCGGGCTCAGGCGAAACGGAGTAGGAACACATATGTGATATGTGCGGGACCGAGCTTGATATGATATGTGATACCGCATTCTATTGTAGCAATATATGATATCAGCCGGTTATATGTGATATAGCCGGGTCATCGGATCAAGTATTGATTCGATGAAATGATATATTTTATATCAGTCGGTTATATAAAATATAGCCGGATTATCGGATCAAGTGTTGATTCGATAATTTAATATATAATTATATATTTGATATATTAAATTACATTAATTAATATATGCTCACTTAAGTATTTTCTTTTTCTCACTTTGGATACATTTAATATATATGTGATATATGTTTATTGTATTCTTTTCTTTGTTACATTAAATATTATATATGTGATATATAATATTGTAATATGCTAGGTTATAAATGCAACTATGGTTTATGAGATTAATACCATGGCTAGGTTTATGGTTAGGTTTTTAATTATCTTAGTTAATTCTAATTGAGTGGATTAATCTTGAGATATTTTCTTGTGTTGACTTAGTCCACCCTTCTTGATATTTTAAAGATATTTATTAACCTAACTTTTAACCCTAGCCCATAGTTTATTCTCTACATGAGTTAGCCATGACACATTTAACCTATGGTTGCATTTCTAATCTTATCACAATTCATTCTCACTTGAGCATGAGTTTCTTTTTCTTCTTCATTTGATATTCTTGCTCTCTTGATTTATTCAGGTGATGAAAAATAGTGAGAAATAAATTTCTAAAGTGAGCAAAATTCTTACTTCATCATCCTCTTCTATACTAGCCATATAGATTAGTATGTTAGCTTCACTAATCCCTAATTAATGAAGAGATAACTTGGGTTTGTGATTCCTCAAGGTAGATCATCTTGGATTGTGAAGACTTCAAGTAAGCATGGATCATTCACCTCATGGAGCCTCTCTAGAGTCCGGGAGCTTGATGATCGCAGCGAAAAGACCACAACTTGGAGCTTATGAAGCGAAGGAACGGACTACAAAGGTTGTAATCGCTATCACTTAGAAGTAAAGTAGTTTACTTATTGTTTCTAACCATAATTCTCTAGTAAAGATCCTTGCTTTGGTTGTTTGACACTTGAAAATTTTAAATACGGCATGTTTGATTCCTTGTAGAACCTTGTTCTAGTGCCTAAGAACCTTTCATATTAGACTTGCTGAAACCATGATATAAGTTGTTCATGTAAACGGTTCAGGATGTAAACGGATAGTCATGTAGTCAAGTCAAGATATATCCATGGTTCGGTCAAGTCAAGACATGTTGCATGTATTGTTCGGTATTCATGTTCAAGTGATCTTGTTTGATATATTGGATTCATGTTGAATTGGGGTTATAGTTGGATTCATGTTTGGATTGTATTCAGATTAGACTAAAACTCAAATTGAGTCAGACACTTAAACAGATTGGGATCCTGAATTAGGTTTAGGAGTTATTGGTAACTGCTGAACATGGACGGCAGGATTTATGACTTTTTCCAAGTCAATTACCATTGATAACCCCGTTTTAGTTTTCTACCTTAAATAGGAAAGCACCCACTTTATCCGTCTCTCTGAGGCTCAAGAGAATTGATCCCGCTTAAACCTATATTTACTAGGGTCTTTAATGTAAATTTAATATAACTTGAGAGGGTTTTATGAAAAATATTTTTAGTATACTTTCAAAATAAAGCTCAAGTATTTATTTATCGTATTTAGGGTTTTCATGGATGTAATTTTTTTTAAAGGTGAGGTATTTTAGTGAATAAATACCTAGCTTGAATAATACATGGTATTTTAGTGTAAAGTTGACTTGTATGGATTTTTGATGGTATTTTCATGAAACTTATAATTCTTTTCTTTTATTTAGAAAAACATGGAATTTATTATATATTTAAAATAGATGGTTTGATAATATTTATATATAATTATTAGAAATAAAATTTATTTATTAAATAGAAAATCACGCTTTTCTTAAAAATTGTATTAAAAATTCCATCGAGATCGTATGCTCCGTGAGAAGGTCTACATCTCACTCTACTAGTCCCGAGGATGTGCGATAACCCGCACCATCCTGATCAGGTTCCCCAAAATGGATTGTAGAGGTATAATTGCAAGGAATTTAAATAACACAATTTAAAGAATACGGGTTTTGATAGTTTATGGTATTTTGATGTAAGTCGTATTTGCTACAAAATTGTTATTCAAGAGAATCGTGCTATATCAAGATGCGTGTTTGTGAGAGGTAGGTCATTACCTCGTGAGATTTTTCTAAAGGTAATATAAGCAAGAACGATTAAACGATGTCATATGTAATTTCATGGTATTTAAGCGTAAAAGCTTAATAAAAGTTGTTTTTCATGAAATTTTAAAATGAAACTTGTTTCTAAATATTAGTTAATGTTTAACAAGCAAGATTTAATGATGTGATTAAGTGGTTCTTAAGAAGAAATTGAAGTTTAAAAGAGAATAGAATTAAAGGTCGGTATAACTCCACTTACCGACGTGATTTGAAAAGAGATCATTTTAAGTTAAGAAGAAGAGAAGAGAAGTGGGACTTGCTAGTTAAAAAAATAGAAGGGAGGTTGAGGAAAAGAATGATGCCCTTCGTGAAGTCGCGGGGTCGCTGGAAGTGCTTCGAATCCTCGCCGGAAAAGGAACTTGGCTAACTCCACTTGTACCTTTCTTTGACTCAGACGATTTTGAGGATTTTTGACAATAAATTTCAGAATGCGTAGGGCTAGGAGATGATGTTGTATTTATACAGTAAAATTAGGGTTTTGAGAATTGAAGAGAGAATTAAAAATGCATTAAAAATTGAATTAAAGAGTGAATTTACACCCTCTGGATAAATACAGGAAAATCAAACAGAAGAGGGGTTAAGGGGGTAGGCCAAGTGTCATATAGGCAAAGCACGGGGGCTTTTTCCCACGGGGGGGGGGGGGGGGGCGTCGGCGCCGGGTAGAACCCCGATCTCGCCGGCCATTTAGGGGACGTGGGGCTATGGATCGATGCCACGTGTCCTAGTCGGTGTTAATACAATTTTGCACATGTTTGATATTCTGGCTTTTATTTCTTACGTGTATTGCACGTGTAAACTTTTGGGCTTCCAAAAAGTATAAAATAAAAATCAGTAAAAATAATATGTGGCTTGGAGGATTTGAACACGGGGGTTATGTCACAGCAGTGCAAGGCTTTACCAATGAGCTATAAGTTATTTCTTGTTGTTTTCAAACAAAAATAATACTTAAAGTATACTCAGACTTACAAACTCCTTTCTGTACTTTTAAAAGAAAATTTTGTACAGAAAATTCAGGGTCGTTACATTCTACCATTCTTTTAAAAATTTCGTCCTCGAAATTTATAGAAGGAAGCTGTAACAGATTCAAGAAAATTTTGATGACAGCGGTGGTGAAAGAACTACTGAAAGTGCATGAAAAATATTTGAAAGAACGAAAGGATGCAAGGGTTTTGAAAAGGTTGAGTGAAATTACCAGTGTTACCTTGACCTAAACTTTCGGCTTCCACAGCCGCTAAAGTGAATGTTTGTCTCCTAGGTACATTTCTCCTAACTGGAGGCACATTCCTTCGTCCTTGGGGCATGTTTCGCTGCCTTTGAGGCATGTTCCTCATTACCTGGTGGAACTGACGAGGAGACTGTGCAGGAGGTCCACGAAGAGGTGGAGCTGAGAGAGCATGACGAGGAGCAGGTGCCTGAATAGCTGACCGCTGCGGGAAGTTGATGTGTGCTGGAACTAGGTTGCGTCTATGAGGACATGTCCTAATATCGTGAGTAGATGCGCTATAAACTAAACACATGTCGTTTACGCATCTGTAGTCTTTCAACAGGTGTCCATCTCTCTTGCAGTAGTCGCAAAAGTATGGACTTGGCCGGTTAAATGTTACTTCCGGTCTTTTGGGTGCAACAGTTGGTATTGAAGAGGCTCATCCTGGTATCTAAATAGCAGGGTGCTTCACACCGGCAGATTGAGGTCTGCCCTTCTTCTTCACTACTGCCTCATATCTTCGGGCAGCCTTTAGTGCAAGGTCGTGGATTGGGAAATCCCCTATAGCCAGAGCAGCTTGGATTTCCGGGTCCAACACTTGTTGAAATCGTCTAACCCTGATCTCAACAGTCGGTATGAGATGTGCTGCGAACCTGCTCAGCATGGTGGATTCAGCATCATACTCATCCATAGATTTCGTCCATATAGAGCCTTGTTGCAGGTGAATGAATTGCTGCTCCATGTAAAAACAGGCAGTCTCAAGAAAATATTTCGCGTCGAACATGTCATGAAATGTCTTCCATTCGATCGGCTGGGTAAGTCGGCTTTTTTCAGCCTTCCACCATACCCTGGCATTGTCTGTAAGCTGCAGTTTCGCAACTCTTACCCAAGCAATCTCTGGCACTTGTGCTGCTTCCAGATCGTCCTCAATCGACTGAGCCCATTCTTCATCTTGTAGGGGCTCTCTTTCCCTGAAAAGTTCTTAGGGTCCAATGCCCGGAATTGCTTCACTCAAGGTGCCTCAGCTTCTGGGCGGTGCAATAGATAGCAGTCTGTTGCTGCTGTCCCTCCAAGAGGCTCTTGATTGCCTCAAACAATACCGTCTATTCATTGATAGGAGCTGCTACGGTAGGTGTAAGTGGTAGAGGTGATTGTGGGCTGTTTCCATTCACGTTGGTGCTAGTGTTGTTCGGAGAATTCATAACCTTGAAAGAAAAATAGGGTTAGGATAGATCCAAGGAATTTGAAATGTAAAGAATATTTTTAGTTGTTGATTCATATAATTCTTGTGATATATTGCTTAAGTTTCCATGCAGAACTGACCTGCATGGTTATGTAGGTTTCCATACAGAACTGACCTGCATGGGCTGCCAAAAAAACCTATCACGCCCCGCTTCCTAATGTACGGGGAAGAGGTTGTGGCAGGGATGCGACGTATTTACTCAGAAGTAAACACGTTAAGTGTAAATAAGCAATATAAATGAATAACAAGAGATATAATAAAACATCAACTTTTTATTATTATTGATAAACATTCTTTACATACAACTGAAAAGTAAATATAATGCTAGAAAGCGATACCTAAACATTGGTATATGAATTGAAAGTAGAGTAAGTGCAAGTAGATCTAGAACTCTGTATCTTTAGTGAACTGCTTCAAATCGTTCTGACTGTGCTCGATCTCTTGAGAGTCGGGTTCTCCTGATAACATTCCAAAGAAAAAAGAAATAGGAATGTCGTCAGCGAACTAGCGCTCGGTAAGTCCCAAAAGGTAGAATAGAAATAGACTGGTAAGAGAATAGAATAATTAACTTATATATTTGTTATGCTAACGTAGTTGTTTGTAACTTGGTACAGAATATATCAGTGTATACGAGAGGAGTTCAAATTTCCCCGTGGACTAAGGTAACCCGTAGTACAAGGCTTCATCAATACCCATGGAACAACGACAATGGATATTTATCTACATCTTTTAGTAATCATCTCGTGCCACTTTTAACACATTCTGTACCAGTCTACTCCTTTAAAAAACCCGTAATGCATATTGTATTGTTTGTAATGAGCTATAGTATAAAACTTGCCGAAACCATGATATAAGGTGTTCATGTAAACGGTTCAGGATGTAAACGGATAGTCATGTAGTCAAGTCAAGATATATCCATGGTTCGGTCAAGTCAAGACATGTTGCATATATTGTTCGGTATTCATGTTCAAGTGTTCATGTTTGTTATATTGGATTCATAATGAATTGGAGTTACAGTTGGATTCATGTTTGGATTGTATTCAGATTAGACTGAGACTCAGACTGAGTCAGACACTTAAACAGATTTGGGTCCTGAAATAGGTTTAGGAGTTATCGGTAACTGCTGCATATGGTCGGCAGGATTTGTGACTTTTTCCAAGCCAATTATCATTGATAACCCCGTTTTAGTTTTCTACCTTAAATAGGCAAGCACCCACTTTCTCCGGCTCCATGAGGCTCAAGATTATTGGTCCCTCTTAAACCTATATTTACTAGGATCCTTAATGTAAATTTAATATAACTTGAGAGGGTTTTATGAAAAATATTTTTATTATACTTTTAAAATAAACTTCAAGTATTTATTTATCGTATTTAGGGTTTTCATGGATGTAATTTTTTTTTAAAAGGGAGGTATTCTAGTGAATAAATACCTAGTTTTAATAATACATGGTATTTTAGTATAAAGTTGACTTGTATGGATTCTTGATAGTATTTTCATAAAACTTGTAATTCTTTTCTTTTGTTTAGAAAAACATGAAATTTATTATATATTTAAAATAGATGGTTTGATAATATTTATATATAATTATTAACAATAAAATTTATTGATTAAATAGAAAATCACGTTTTTCTTTAAAATTGCATTAAAAATTCAGTCGAGATCGTATGCTCCGTAAGGAGGTCTGCATCTCGCTCTACTAGTTCCGAAGATATGCGATAACCGGCACCATCCCGATCGGGTTCCCCAAAATGTGTTGTAGATGTATAATTGCAAGGAATTTAAATAACACAATTTAAAGAATACGGGTTTTGATAGTTTATGGTATTTTGATATAATAGTCGTATTTGCTACAAAATTGTTATTCAAGGGAATCGTGCTATGTCAAGATGCGTGTTTGTGAGAGGTAGGTCATCACTTCGTGAGATTTTTCTAAAGGTAATATAAGCAAGAATTATTAAACGATGTCATATGTAATTTCACTGTATTTAAGCGTAAAAGCTTAATAAAAGTTTTTTTTTCCATGAAATTTTAAAATGAAACTTGTTTCTAAATATTAGTTAATGTTTAACAAGAAAGATGTAATGATATGATTAAGTGGTTCTTAAGAGAAAATTGAAGTTTAAAAGAGAATAGAATTAATGGTCGGTATAACTCCACTTACCGACGTGATTTGAAAAGAGATCATTTTAAGTTAAGAAGAGGAGAAGAGAAGTGGGACTTACTAGTTGAAAAAACAGAAGAGAGGTTGAGGAAAGGAATGATGGCCTTCGTGGAGTCACGGGGTCGCCGAAAGTTCTTCGAATTCTTGCCGGAAAAGGAACTTGGCTAACTCCACTTGTACTCTTTTTTGACTTGGAATATTTTGAGTATTTTTGACAATAGATTTCAGAATGAGGAGGGATAGGGGGTGATGTTGTATTTATAGGGTAAAATTAGGGTTTTGAGAATTGAAGAGAGAATTGAAAATGCATTAAAAATTGAACTAAAGAGTGAATTTACACTCTCTGGATAAATGCAGGAAATCAAACAGAACAGGGGTTAAGGGGGTAGGCCAAGGGTCATGTGGGCAAAGCACGGGGGCTTTTGCCTATGGGGGGACCATCGGCGCCGGGTAAAACCCCGATCTCGCCGGCCATTTGGGGGATGTAGGGCTCTGGATCGATTCCACTTGTCCTAATCGGTGTTAATACAATTTTTCACATGTTTGATATTCTGGCTTTTCATTTCTTACGTGTATTGCACATGTAAACTTTTGGGCTTCCAAAAAGTTTAAAATAAAAATCTGTAAAAATAATACGTGGCTGGGGGGATTTGAACACATAGGCTATGTCACAATAGTGTAAGGCTTTACCAATGAGCTACAAGTTATTTCTTGTTGTTTTCAAATAAAAATAATACTTAAAGTATACCCAGGCTTGCAAACTCTTTTCTGTACTTTTAAAAAGAAAATTTTGTACAGAAAATTCAGGGTCATTACAGTAGCGTATAACCTTTCGAGAAACTACTGATAACACTTATCAGTAAATCTTATCAGCCCTGACCAGAGACTTGCTGTTATAACCAATCGAGCATAGCACAACATCAACTCCCAATATCGGGAGAGACGAAACCCCTCCTATCGCTCACCGCCTCCATGTGACTCGGGACTGTATCCAAAAACCACCTGTTTGCACGACTCAGTAAAGCCGTGGTAGGATGGAAATTAAAGCATAGTGGGAACCACACAAGACACTATGATGATCTAGGGTCTACAGACTAATCTGTACAAGTGTCACCAGAGAACTGCTATCTGACGATAGGTATGGTACCATCTAGGAGTTCTCGGTGAGTCCTGTTCGGTATACTCATTCTCCAATGAGCACCTGTATACAATCTTTGATGTCAAACACCAATGGCTCTGGAATCAACCATCGCCCCATACAGGGTCAAGAAACGTACCCACTAGTCTATTCTGGAATATCGATACCCTGTCTCGATACTCTCTCGATTATGAACCGTTAAGGATGTGCTTTTGGACTACTCAAGCCCTACTAGTATGATCTACATCATAGTCCTGATAGTCAAGCCAACATCCTAAGGGTTTATCAACATGTATCAAAGAGACAGTAAATTAAAACAAGTGCACATGTTAGCATAAAGAGCAACCAGATCACACATTATCTTGTTGTAAGTCAACGGTAGCGCCCCGGTCGTCTACAGACGCCAAATGCGGAACAAAAACTTTTTAACTGGCGCTATCGTATACTTTAACCCGGATCTACCATTATTGCTAAACTAACAAACTGTAATGAGAGCAGAAAGGTTATACCGAACGATCCGAGTCCTTCGTTCTTTAACCATCATCCCACGCTCCGTTGCGGCTGCTCCGTTCTCGTCGATCTCCGATCTCCTCGTCCAGGTGGCACCACGTCAACGATTCTTTAAACGGGCTCCCGCCTCTGACTCGAGGCAACTCGGTCGTCAAGTTTGTTAAAAGAGACGACCAAGAATGATGTAGAGAATAAATAGATTATCTCACTTCGTCCAAAGCCGTGGACGATCGGTAAATGAAGTTGCCATTTTTTTTATCGGGTGATGGAATGAAAGAGGCTATGAAATTTCCATGCACCATAAACCATAGCCTTTTTTTTTACCAAAAATGAAATCAATCTCTCTCTTATTCTCACAAGGGGCCGGCCACTTTTAAACCAAGAGGGAGGTGAGGGTAGGAGCAATGAGAGGGTAACCATAAGCAAAAGATCAAGAGCAAATATCCTTAAGTAAACAAGAAGCATTAAAGCTTAAAGCATGAGTCATTATAACACATCATCAAGTCTTTAATGCACCAATTAATGTCAAGATGACTCATTAGCCACCTCACCACTTCTAGAACCTTCTAGAAGCATCCACACTCATCTCAAGAAAAGACAAATCCGTCTTTAACCGAATGTTAAAAGACGGCTGATAGAAAACTGGAAACTGGCAACTTCCAAAAGTGATCCCGAAACGAATTTCAGGATAACCCCGTAACTGTATAAATATACCCGCATTTGTATTACAACTGAATACAGATGCAACTGAGACAAAGATATTATATCTACTCAATATAATACTCGGATCCGGCTTAAACCAAAGCCGACCAGTATCATCTGCCCGAAATCTGACACGTTCGTAAACGCACGTGCATTTTCCGAACCCTGCCATAAAACCATACGGCCTCTACAACGTTTCGCCCGAACTTGGAAACTGTCTGTGGGGGACTCTAATGACTCGTCAGTACCCTGGCAGTGGGTTTAACCACAAACCGTCAGCGGCACTAGCTATGCGTAACGGCTGCCCATGGACTGACCTCAAGGGAGGCCGATGAGCGAACTCATCCGGAAACCCTACTGAGCCTAACAGTGACAATGTATATACAGTCCAGTCCGTTCGTCTATGAGTATCGTATATCTGCCTAGAGCGCTAGTAACGTCAGACCCCCAATAGCAGTATAAGTCGTGTCGGAGTGTAGCCCAATAACACGCTGAGATACTACTAGAGTACCTACCAGTAAATCTCCTGCCACGGCCGTGGGCTTTGTGTAATGGCTCTCCTAGACACAGCACGATCTCGCCCCCAATACCGGGAGAGACGAATCCCTTGCCGATCCGCTCACGTGCCTCCATATGGCTCGGGACTGTACCCAAAAACTACCTGTTTGCATGACTCCTTTGAGCCGTGGTAGGGTAGAAATCAAAGCACAGTGGGAACTCACACGAGACAAATGACGACCTCAGGTCGATGAACTAACCTGTACACATGTCACCAGGGAACTGCTATCTGACGATAGGTATAGTAATAACTAGCAGATTCCCGGCGAGTCCTGTCCGGTGTACTCATAACCCAATGAGCACCTGTATACATCTTAGGTGATCCAACTGACACCAGTGGCTTGTGAGACCGGCCACCGCCCCTCGTCGGGATTTCGACTGTATACACTAGTCTACTCCGGAGTATCGATGCCCTGTCTCGAAACTCCCACGACTAGGGACCACAATTAAGGATATGCGTATAAACCATCCAGCTCTCACGTATATGATCGCCATCATACTGTTGGTAGTAAAGCAAGATCCTAAGGGCTCTATCAAAGTGTAACATGTAATCAGCCACCTGAACATGTACACGACTGATAAAGGCAAACCAGATAGCATACTATCATCTCGAGTAAGACTGTCCTACTGGTATAGGTCCTCCGCAATCATTGCAATCACGTACCTGCGATCCAATAATTGACTCTGAGGGCACTATCTCCAACACTTGTTGAGCAAGACAATCCTATATATATGTCCAAGCATCCACTATGATATACAATAATGGCTTCTAGGGCATACATATTCCTAACAGTTTATCAGCAAATTCATCAATATTCCATTCATAAATGGTTTTACCAGAATATGAACTTTGCATAATTGCCTCATTTCCACATAAAGAACATCCAAAGGCTTTGACTGTTTATAATAATATTAACTAACCGCCTTTTGAAAATATCTGATAGTATTAATGTTTGTATTATTGTTTATCTTTTCAAAAGAATTTCGATTCTTCATAATATCAGTATAATTGATTTGGGATTCTTTTTCAGTATTATTGACATCATCTCTTTTTGATATTTCAGAAGTTTCACCTTCAAGAGTATTTAGTTTAGCACCGCTAAACTTTTCCTCTAAAGCAGATATGATGCTGGCCTGATAGGAACAAAACTAGTATTACTAGCTAGTTTTACCACAGTAAGGGTATCTATAATTGCAAGAGACTGCAATTTAGAAATTAGGTTTTGTAAAGACGATTCTATCCTTATCAGTTGTTGTCCAATAACCTGTATATAAATATTAGTAAAATTACTCTGCTTAAAAACATTCTGAAGTTATTTAAGCATAGTTTCCATTCTCTCTTCACAAAGATTTAATAAAAACAGTTGCTTCAAAATTGGAGTAAGAAACTCTAGATAATCTTAAAGGTTCAGTTGGAGGATGAATGGAACGAACAAATTTTCCACTTATAGTAGGCTATTGTTAATAATGTTCTTCAAAAGTGTTAATCTTATTATTATGTTCTTGAATATAATATTCAAGAAACTAGTCAACAAAATATATAATATCTTGTTTTTCTTATAGGTGTTTATAAACCTCATCCTTATAAATATATCGTTGTTCTCTGTTAAATGATTTATTAAACCATTCTCTAAAAGCAATATGCTTATTTTCCATAAATTCCTTTTGAAGGAATATTCTGATAATACTATTTGGTGTAAGATCCATAAAAGAATTTTACATATGAAAACCCATTTCTTCTGAGGTAGAAGAAGTTTTATTAGTCTTCTCATAAATTGGTTGTGGAATGGCAGATTCCGAAATATTTATGCCTTGAATATTTTGTTCAGATATTTGACGAAATTTTGGTCTTGAATAGGACCTTTTACCCATGGAGGTAGTAGCCTCATCACAAGTAATCCTAGTAATTTGGTTAAAACCAAATTTTATCTCGATTTCTCCCTCTTCTGTTTGGATTATCGGATCTATTTCAGTATCTATTATCGGTTTAGGAAGGACAACAAAGATTAACAGCCAGCTTTCAGGAAATTTTATTTCTTCCCATTTAATGACTCTATTGGTCGCTACATCAGAAGATAATAAATTTGTCTCGAGTTTTACCACGTTCATTCTTTGGTTTGGTTTTAGGTGCCATCGTTGATAAAACCTTAAAATGGATTCGATAGAGTTTAGCAATAATCTCAGATTCAGGCATAAAATTGTACTCGTTTATATTCAAATTAAGGGGAATTGCCTCAAGTATATTTGAGTTAGTTAGAAACAAAATTAAATTTTGGTAAACGTCAAAATAGACCGGTCCATGAGAAAGACTAGTTTGCATCATTCCAATAAGGGAAGGTATCAAGTCAAGGCATCTAGCATCTCTGAGAGAAGTAAGTATAGAAGCATTAAAAGCTTGTAAGGTCAGACTTAAAAGCCACCTGAATTAGACCTATATGATGGTAATTATAATTTTTTCCATAAAAATATCTTCTTCAGAAAGAAATTTGATAGTTTGTTCATTATCTTCAATAGAGACCGTTTTTTCCATAATTTTTAGGACAATCTCGAACTAAAATCAAAAGTTTTAATACTATAAACATCTTTTAAAGGAACATTTGGAATGGTCCAATTGTTCAGTTGTTCCTGAGGAATAATCTATAAGATTAGTATTTTTTAATATGCATACACTTATTTCGAGTAAGTCTTGTAGAAACGGAAAATGATAAGGATAACTCATAAAGATTCTATCCGGAGCTATGAATAAATTAGCTAAAAAGAAATAATATTTCACTATTATATATAATCTTAAAAAATTTCAAATGAGTTATACTTAAAATTTATTAAAATTTAGTCTTTACTCATACGGCTGTCAATGAATTACAAATTACTATATGAACACCAATCTCTGGCCGATATGGAAAAACCTAACACGATTTTGGTGTCGTTCCATAAGTAATGGCCAAATAAAATAATTTATTATCAAAGAGAAGAAGATGATAAAATAGAGAAGAAGAAGACTTGTAGAGAAGCGTCCCTTCACCAAATAACTTCTTTATTTATTATCAAACTATTACATATGTACACATAGGAAATTTAAAACTATTATTTTCTAATAATAGGTTACATGTGTACACATCCGACTCTGGTGTAAAGCTGGTATACCTATCTTTCTTTATATTAATAGAAATTGATTAGGGGTAGTGAACTTTTGACAGTGGCATAACTTCCTCTTAATTACTACTCTGCCATCACTTAATAATTATGACTCATCAATTTGAAGAATGCCACTTGGTAAATTAGTAATATATATCATGTGTGACGGCATTTATGGTAAACATATAAAGATATAAAGTGACAAAACTTCTCTATAATTACAATCCTGCCATCATTCAACAAAACACCCTATATTTCGATAAAATCAATGTACTTTTGAAATTTTCACATAAACACCATGGATTATGATTATTACAAGTAAATAACATGAAGTACAATGGATTTTTAACCGTTTTCAGATACATATCATGGAGTTTGATGTTTACAAATAAATATCATGGACTTCGTTTTTCAGAAAAATACCATATACTTTCTTTTATAGAGACAACTAGCATGGACTTTCACCATTTTTTACTTTTATGATGGAAAATTTTCAAAATAATAACGTTTCTGCCATCAACTCGAATCCTCAATAGATTTTCATTAAAATACCATGAACTTTTCATTTTTTGATAAATACCATGGGCTTTGTTTGTTACAAATAAACAGGCACATTCAACGTTTTACGTATAATTACCATGTACTTTATTTGTTACAAATACATACCGTGCATATTCAACTTCTTCGGATAAATACAATGGAATTTTTTTCTCCAAATAAACACCATGTTTTTTTTTGGATAAATATCATGGGCTATATTTTTCACAAATAAATACCATGTACTTCCAATATTTTTGGATAATACCTTGGGCTTTGTTCTTCACAAATAAATACAATAGACTTCTACCACTTTGTTTGTCACGAATAAAGTGGACTGACTGGTTAAAGCGAGAGTAAAATTATGAAATTATTAAATCCTAAGTATTTATGTTTTTTCATTAAAATGACTGAGCGATCCATCGTCCAAAATGTAATGTACATTTATTGTAATTGAAGTCAAAACAAAATATATTGAAACCTATACTAAATTTGTTCACAAAATATTATGAAATGCCTAAAATTTCTAAATACAATATTTAAAATTTTAAAATAGAAAATATATACCGTAACGTAATGTATGCTAAATAAAAACCTAAAATTTTTTTAAAAAAATTGCAAATTAAATGCCATAATTTTTTTATAATAATACAACATATTATATGTCACGACCCGAAATTGGCACGTGACGGCCCTAATACTATGCAGTGTTTACAGACGTAACGCAGTAAAACAAAACCAAAACCCAGAAATCTAAACCATTAAAAAACAAGAAAAGATAAGAAATATTGTATAAACTTTTGAAAATCTCAAGTATAAATTCTTTAAGTCCAACTTACTTTCGTGAAAATTTCGGCAGCACCTCCTTTGTAAAATTTAACCCCAAAAATGGGTACAATATAAATATAAAGTAAAGCATCCCCAACGGGAGCAAATCCATGCCCAACGGCGAAAAACAACCACCACAACAGATATACGACGCCGTAGCGAAAAAATAAAAGACGATAAAATGGAAACTGTATAAAAGACAACCCAGTCACAAAATAATATACAATATCGTCCTCACCAAGTCTCTAAGTCAACATGAAAATAGTAGATGAAGAGTACAAGAATACAACGAATATACAATACAACAAAAAATAAGCACAAAACCCACTTAAGCAAACTGCACACTGTGAGCTGATGTGATATCCGCAACAAAATATGATAAGATAGATGAATAGCCTGTCTCGACTACTCTGAGGAACAACCTGCAAACACTGTGGCACAACGGAGGTGAGTTGCCAACTCGTGAATAGTAAATAACATATGCAGATAATCGCAAATATGCACGTACAGCGCGAATCTAAGATAAGCATCTAATAGCAACAAAAGTCATATGTGTGCAATAGTCATGAAAGGTACACTAGCAGGTATCACTAATACATGAAGCAGTAATATGACAATCTGTATTGCAACAATCATGTAAGTTACTTTATCAGGTACAACTAATACATGAAGCAATTATATGACAATGTATATATGCAACAGTCATGAAAGGTACTCTATCAGGTACTACTAGTACATGAAGCAAGGCATATAAAGTAAAAGTACGTAAATGCAACAGTCATGGAAGGTACTCTATCAGGTACTACTAATAAATGAAACAGTGCATAAACAAAAAATGTGGAGTATGGAATGAAACATGTCATTTCCATGGAATCCTGACATCGTGGTAGGATCAAGACAATCCAAATCCTAATTTCCTCAAATCAGCCCCTAAATTAGCTCTCATATCATATAAATCTCACAAATGCTTAGTGTACAATATCGAATAAATCTCATATATCCTGAATGTACAAAATCAGCAATCTCATATATATCCTGTATCTAATATCAAATGAATCACCTATATCCCAAATCCAATATCAAATAAATCTCTAATATCCAAAATATATTTGCATGAATAAATATGATGATGTATATAAATTGATATCAATACACATATATTAGCGTCCTATTCCACTAATATTGGTGTAAAGGCATATATAATAGTGTCCCATTCCACTATTATATATACTTAGGAGTAAAAAGAAATATCATGAAACCAATGTGTCAAGTATCGACACAGAAATGCTGATCTATCAGGTGCTGTCACCAAGACCGTCCCCCTGATAGGTACATATCATACGCTATCCCGAAAGCTCGAGTGCCTAGCTCTGACCCTCGCCTCTCGACGCATCCATACGCACATGACTCCCGTCGGTATCCCCATGATAACCGCCGAGTCATTGGTAATGTCACCGGAAAGTATGGTTCCCTCACTAACTCATCTCCTCACTGAGATTCTTGTCCAGGGGTACTCCGGCCCCACCATGTACCCGCACACGGACCGCTCCGTTTCTCGCGTGGGGTATATATATATCCGAACCGATAAATCTCATGGTGGCTGCTGAAATATCATATCAAGGGAAACCGGGTTTTTCAAATAATGCAAAATTTCATAAACTCCCACGGTCCCCAAATCCAGAAAATATCATAAAAAATCTATATCTCAATGCGAAAATCCATGAATATAATATATGCAACATAAAACTGTAATGAAAGCATATAAAAGGAAAGCCGCTAATTAACTGCAACAAGTTAATATAAAATATCATGCGGTTCCCATTTTCTCCAATTCTAAATAATATTAAGTAAAGGTAAACATGTAGCTATAACCAGATATATGTGTAAACATAAAAGTATCGCAAGGTATATGCATCTATCTATAAGTAATGATGTAATATACCCCCTGGGTATAAGTGAAGTATGTGTGCAAGGTATATCTGTAGCTATATCATGAAGTGTGTATGTGCCTATCGCTAATGGTACAATACTCTATAGGTATACAGGTAACTAGCATGTAAGCATGTCAAGATATATGTGTAAGCATGTAAGTATACAGGTATGCTATATGTCATATGCCATATGCATAAAGAAATATGAATCAATTTCTCAATGTCCCTATCCAAACAATATTATATCTATACGGGTGTAGTGCGTGACATGACAATTATTGACGGGGTGTGTGGCATACAATCAGTGCTCGTGCAATAAGAGCCGTCAATAATATGTACAGTGTCCTAAGCGTACTAGTCTAAGCACAACAATTAATTAAGCAATAAGGTGTATGCGCAAATTAATTATATGAAATAGAATGCGCGACAAGTCAAGTCATCTCTAGCCCAGACTCATAACGCCATGAGGGCGATTCCCCTATAGATGTTAAATCTACTCACCAACGCTTCTGGTTAAGTGAAGCCTACCACCTGTTTTCCCTTTGTCGTAGCGTCCGAAGTCACCGCCTGCGAACCTAAAATTTCACAAACACATCACATAATCTAAATATCCTGAAACGACGAAAACACAACGAAACATAAGGATAACGCCCTGAAAAATGCACTGCACACTTAGCGTATCTATCGCGCACGACATCGGCCAAAAACACTAAGTAGGGTCGCTAAACTACGAAACACCATGCCTAGACTCCGATCGTCCCGATTGCGCAACACAACACAATAAATATGAGAAATATAATAGATATAATCTCGAAACGACTAATCGAACCCACGTCGGAAAAACCCCGAAACCTAGAAAACAACTTATCGCAATATTTCGCAGTAGAATCAAGCTAACATATTTCTAGCGATTACAAACACCTTAAAATAGCTTAACTAAGCTATCAAAACCAATTCTATATTTATAACACTTGCAAAATAAGTTTTAGCAAAAACCTAGTAACTAATATAACATAATTAAACAAAGTATTCATTAACAATAATTGACATTTTCTACTAGCTTAAGCTTTTCCTAATCACAAATTAACACTTCAATAAAACATTAAACACTTAAATCAAGGTTTAACCTTAACTTGAATTTTTAAAACCATTTCTAGAAGTTTGAAACATGAAATTAAAGCTTAAATTAATATCTAATTAAACTAGCATAAAGTATTAAGCAACAAAAAAGAGATTAGAATTAAGGTTTTATACCTTCAAGAACACCACTTGAATCAAGAATAAAACCATAGTTTAGCCTCCAAAATTCTCACCAGAATGAAGATCAAAGCAACTTTTGTGAAGAAGAATGAAGGTTTTGGATTTTATTTGAATTTCTATGAGTTAATTTGGATTTTTCATGATTTATTTGAAGCAAAATGAGAAGAAATGAAGCAAAAATGATGAAGGGCAGCAAAGGAATGATTGTGGCCGACCAAGGAGGAAGATATGGTTTGTGTGGAGTTTTCTAGAAGGAAAAAATACAATAATTTGCATAATAAAACAAAAATAGCATTATTCACCATTTTCTTTAAAAAAATCCATTAATTCCACCAAAAATCAAGATATTTGGAGAGAAGCTTCTAAACATATTTCAAATGATTTGTTTAGCATAAATACCCATTTGTAGTAATTTACCCGCATAAAAAAATAATTACCCCAAATAAAGTGCCCAAATAAAGCATTAAAATAATAATTTAAATAGGGAAAAATTCTATCTGAACAAAAACCTCCCATATACCCACAAAGTTCGCGCACTAGTTTTATTTTAGCAAAACTAGGTGCCGGCAAGTTTCTACGGACGTTTGATCGAATCGGGTTAAAACGGAAAATACCGACTATTTTGCCCTAAAACGGAAAAATTCGCAAAATGATTTCTGAAACGTTACAATTTTCCCCCTTATAGAAATTCGGTCCCCGAATTAAAATTCATCTACGCGTACCTTCAAAAAGATGAGTACAAAACTCCCAAATTTCGCTCGCAGCTTGCCAAGTGATCACCTCACTATACAGCTACGCCAAACAACCCTCACAAATGGCAAGACCCTTGACCGAAGTTCCTCCACCTGCCGATCCACTATAACTAGCGGCTGCTGGTGAACGAAATATCGCGTCCAAGCTAATTGGTCTGATGCTGAATCATGTGAAAAAGGTCCTGAAGATAATTGCGAAGTATCGACACAAGGAATACGGGTAAATACTCAAAAATCTGGGTGGAACTGCCAAATTATAGGCAACGGAATCAACTCGCTTCAAGGATCTCAAAAGGACCTACAATCGTGGGATACTTCCCAAAACTCAACACGTCATTCATCGGAAAATACCGTAGGAATACATGATCTCCCACTGCGAACTTAAGTCCGCAACCACTACGGTCGGCATATGACCTCTGTTTGCACTGGGCCACTCTCATCCTGACCTGAACCAACTGGATCATCTCCAAAATATCTAGACTAGCTGGGGTCCAAAAATCCTACTTACGCAGAGTCAGAAAACAGACTGGAGATCGACACGACCTAACAACTAAACTTAAAGGTTGCCAATTGGAGTGCCTCCTGATAACTGCTATCGAATGAGAACCCTAACAATGGAAAGTGACGATCCCCACAGCCGACAACAATTAGTACGCACGCATAAGCATATCCTCCAGAGTCGGTATAGCCCGCTCTCACAAAACCATCATCCTGCGGATGGAAAGGCGGAGCTAAAGCTCAACCAGTACCTAAGGCTTCCTGAAGCTCCTGCCTAAAACGGAAAGTGAACAGGGTGCCTTCATTGGATACGACCCATGAAGGAACTCCATGCAACGCACAAACTTAACAAAGAATAACTGAGCAACCCGAGTATAACCGGACAACTAGCATCCGAATGGAGTCACACCTGACTAAACCTTGTTAGACGCCATAACGAATATTCATGGAGATCTGCTCCCATTCCCACTCCGGAACGGTTAAAGGTTGTAACTCTCCAGCAGGTCTCAGATGCTCAATCTTAGCACGCAATAAGACAGACACCCTGAAACAAAATCCGAAACTTCACTCTTCACCCCTGCCCATCCGTAACTATCTCATAAGTCATGCTACAAATTGGTGGAACTTGAATGAACACCGAAAGTTGACTGATGTGCTTGCTCTAGGATTTCGCGTCTCTGCCCATCAGCAACAGGTACACAAACGCGTCCCTAAACGTAGCACACCTTGGTCACAAATCAAGGACTCCGAATCATTACCCAGCTAAGTATGCTCAAGTATCTCTGACGAACGAGTATCGGCGGGCAGTGCCTCGCGAAAGCGATTAAGGAAAAGTGGTCGGTCGCGGACATGAGCAAACTGTCCCCTCAGTAGAGGCGAACTTAAGCTATACTCAATGATCGAACAAGAACTGTAAATCTGCAGAAGACTATCTCAACAATCAAAATCCGCTGCAGGAAGATGTACATTAAGCTCTGGTGGTTCGTGAAAATCTGACACGACTCTCGAACAAGTAGTGTCTCCAAATCTCCAATGCACGACCACCGCGGCCATCTCCAGATCATGAGTGGGATATCCTGCTCGTACTTCCTCCAGATGTAGAGAAGCAAAAGGGATAACTCTATAGTGTCACCTCAGTACACAATCGAGCCCCACTCGCGAAACATTACAGTTAGACAACAAAGTCGCCTAAACCAGAAAGCAAAGAAAGAACTGATGCAGTTGTTAACCAAGTCTTCAACTGCTGAAAAACTTCGCACGCATGCCTCAGTCCAAAGAAAAGAAACCTCCCTTCCAGCCAGTTCAGTCAACGGTGCAGCACTACACTAGAAATCCTGCACGAAACGGTGGTAAAAACCTGCTAAGCCCAAAAATCTGCGGACCTCCATCCGTATACAAGTCTGGGCCAAAGTTGTATGGCCTCGATCTTCCTCGGAACCATACGAAAACTGTCTCCCGTAACTACAAGACCTAGGAGTCAACACAAACAAGACTGAAGGAACACTCCGAGAATCTAGCAACAGCTGGGGCTCTCCCAATGTCTGCAAAACAAATCCTCAAGTGCTACTCCTGTCCCTCACGACACATTGAATAGACCAGAATGTCATCAATAACACAACAATAACCGGTCGAGGAACGGCTTGAAGAAATCTGGTTCATCACCTCTACGAATGCTGCTAGGGCATTGGTGAGTCCAATGACACCACCAAAACACACAAAGCCCGTAGCACGCACAAGGCAGTATTCGGAATGTCATCACTCCGAACCCGCAACAATGATGACCTGATTCCAAACAAACTTAGAAAATGTTTCGCACTCGGAAGCTGATCGAAGAAATCATCAATGCGAGGTAAAGGATACTTATCCGTACCGTAAGCCGGTTAAATTGACGATCAATCGATACATAACCTCAACTGCCGTCCTTCTCCTGACAAACAGAATAGGAGCTCCCCAAATGCGAAACACTCATACGCACAAGCCCCCCAACAAACAACTCTGCAGCTGATCCTTAAGCTCCCTAAGCTTCGCCGACTCATCTAGAACGACGTCGGAAAACTCTCGGACGAAGGAAAGCCGGTCCAACAAACCCACTGTGGCTCCGGTATCACGAATGAACGCCAAGAATTCTCGACATCTTCTCCTCAAAAGCCGACTCACGAAAAAGACTGAATTCAAGCTGTGTGAGGCGGCACCACTGCCCTCCCATACACAACAAGAACTGACTCGCCGGGAAAACAAACCCTGTATGTTTTCTCACGGCAGTCCACAGATGCATAGCACGTAAGTAACCAGTCCGTGCCCAGGAGAACGTCAAATCCAACATCTCTAGAAGGATCAAAACGACGGATGAATCTCTATCTCCTATCCGATTGGTACACGACTAAATTACGTGTCGCGTAACAAAAGAATCGCTGACATAAGTTAACACAACAAACGGCTGATCTAGCTAACCGACTCTCATCCCAACCACGGCACATGTGTGTAACAAATAAGTACATCAACAGAACATACGAATTTAGAATACCTGAAACTCTGCATTAGACGCCCGCACGTCCCGATGAGTAGAAGCAAACTCTCGTGTCTACCCCCCTACCCGCAACTGGCTGAAATCCTTCTCTGCCAACCTGTCCTCTCTGAGCGAATCCTCTGCGACCACGACCTCTCTGCACATAGGCCCGACGCGGTGCTAAGGAACAATGTCTGATGAAGTGATGAAGGCTCCCGCATCGAAAACATCCACGCGATGACTGTTGACCCTCGTAGGGATGAGAGCTGAACGACTGTCCTCGTCCTAAACCACTACTACTCCCACGACGGTCACGAAATCTGTCTCGACGACTAGGCCTCTGTCTCAGGGCTGGTACACCGGTACGAGTCCTCCACTGTTCCGGAACTCTCAAAGTCACTGGAATACGTGTCTCGTCAACTGGGGCTGCATCCACTGGTGCTATGTAGGTGACGGAATGCTGCATGCTGATTGCAAGGAACAACTGGGTAACAGAGGTGACAACCTCTTGTCGCTGTGCTCGAACGACCTCAACCAATGAACTCATAGTCTGGCGCTTGTCCTGCATCTCTGCCACAAGCCTAGCGATACTATCTGTCGAAGGCGAATCCATCTGCACCTGTGCAACGAGCGTGCCATCCTAGTCGGTCCTCGTCCTACCCGAGTCAATCCTGACCTCAGCCCTCGCTGCATCACTCTGAGTCTCCATAGTTATCGGCGACAAAGGCTATAAATAGAAATAAGATTCGATATGAACACGGAGATCGAATCACAAGGATATGTCATCAAGAAAGGAATTTCAAGCAATTTATACTTAGGTCACTTTAGGCGGAGTACCGCATCGTGAGTATGCCGCGGACATACACACACTATGTTACTCTGCTTAAGTTACCTACTCCATCATACCAAGGTCATCCTACACTCCGAAAGGTAAAACCTGGCTCTGATACCAACTTTGTCACGACCCGAAATTGGCACGTGACGGCCCTAATACTACGCAACGTCTACAGGCATAACGCAGTAAAACAAAGCCAAAACCCAGAAATCTAAACCATTAAAAGACAAGAAAAGATAAGAAATATTATTTAAACTTTTGAAAATCTCAAGTATAAATTCTTTAAGTCCAATTTACTTTCTTGAA
Organism: Agapanthus africanus; assembly: GCA_030015575.1. Lineage (NCBI taxonomy): Eukaryota > Viridiplantae > Streptophyta > Magnoliopsida > Asparagales > Amaryllidaceae > Agapanthus > Agapanthus africanus. The sequence continues at coordinate 146,132,449 of JASDDO010000022.1, read as the reverse complement.
AATTTTGGCAGCACCTCCTTTGTAAAAACCAACCCCAAAAATAGGTACAATATAAATATAAAGTAAAGCATCCCCGACGGGAGCAAATCCACGCCCAACGGCGGAAAACAACCACCACAACAGATATACGACGCCGTAGCGAAGAAATAAAAGACGATAAAATGGAAACTGTATAAAAGACAACCCAGTCACAAAATAATATACAATATCGTCAACACAAAGTCTCTAAGTCAACATGAAAATAGTAGATGGAGAGTACAAGGATACAACGAATATACAATACAACAACGAATAACCATAAAACCCACCTAAGCAAACTGCACACTGTGAGCTAATGCGGTATCCGCAGCAAAAGATGATAAGATAGATGAATAGCCTGCATCGACTACTCTGGGGAACAACCTGCAAATACTGTGGCACAACGGGGTTGAGTTGCCAACTCGTGAATAGTAAATAATATATGCAGGTAATCGCAAGTATGCACGTACAGCGCGAATCTAACATAAGCAACTAATAGCAACAAAAGTCATATATGTGCAATAGTCATGAAAGGTACACTAGCAGGTATCACTAATACATGAAGCAGTAATATGACAATCTGTATGCAACAATCATGTAAGGTACTCTATCAGGTACAACTAATACATGAAGCGATGACATGACAATGTATATATGCAACAGTCATGAAAGGTACTCTATCAGGTACTACTAGTACATGAAGCAATGCATATAAAGTAAAAGTATGTAAATGCAACAGTCATGGAAGGTACTCTATCAGGTACTACTAATACATGAAACAGTGCATAAACAATAAATGTGGAGTATGGAATGAAACATGTCATTTCCACGGAATCCTGACATCGTGGTAGGATCAAAGTCCATCAAGACAATCCAAATCCCAATTTCCTCAAATCAGCCCCAAATTGGCTCTCATATCATATAAGTCTCACAAATGCTTAATGTACAATATCGAATAAATCTCATATATCCAGAATGTATAAAATCAGCAATCTCATATATATCCTGTATCCAATATCAAATGAATCACCTATATCCCAAATCCAATATCAAATAAATCTCTAACATCCTAAATATATATGTATGAATAAATATGATAATGTATATAAATTGATATCAATACACATATATTAGCGTCCTATTCCACTAATATTGGTGTAAAGGCATATATAACAGCGTCCCATTCCACTATTATATATACTTAGAAGTAAAAAGAAATATCATGAAACCAATGTGTCAAGCATCGACACAGAAATGCTGATCTATCATGTGCTGTCGCCAAGACTGGCCCCGTGATAGGTACGTATCATACGCTATCCCGAAAGCTCGAGTGCCTATCTCTGACCCTCGCCTCTTGACGCATCCATACGCACATGACTCCCGTCGGTATCCCCATGATAACCGCCGAGTCATTGGTAATGTCACCGGAAAGTATAGTTCCCCCACTAACTCATCTCCTCACTGAGATTCTTGCCCCGGGATACCACTGAGCCCTACCATGTACCCGCACAAGGACCCCTCCGTTCCTCGCGTGGGGTATATATATATTCGAACCGATAAATCTCATGGTGGCTGCTGAAATATCATATCAAGGGAAACCGGGTTTTTCAAATAATGCATAATTTCATGAACTCCCACGGTCCCAAAATCCAAAAAATATCATAAAAAATCCATATCTCAATACGATAATCCATGAATATAATATATGCAACATAAAACTGTAATGAAAGCATATAAAGGGAAAGCCGCTAATTAACTGCAACAAGTTAATATAAAATATTATGCGGTTCCTATTTTCTCCAACTCTAAATAACATCAAGTAAAGCTAATTATGTAGCTATAACCAAATATATATGTAAATATAAAGGTATAGCAAGGTATATGTATCTACCTATAAGTAATGATGTAATATACCCCCTGAGTATAAGTGAAGTATGTATGTAAGGTATACTTGTAGCTATGTCATGAAGTGTGTATGTACCTATCGCTAATGGTACAATACTCTATAGGTATACAGGTAACTAGCATGTAAGCATATCAAGGCATATGTGTAAGCATGTAGGTGTACAGGTATGTTATATGTCATATGCATAAAGAAATATGAATCAATGTCTCAATGTCCCTATCCAAACAATATTACATCTATACGGGTGTTGTGCGTGACATGGCAATTATTGACGGTGTGTGTGGCATACAATCAGTGCTCGTGTAACAAAAGCCGTCAATAATATGTACAGTGTCTTAAGGGTACTAGTCTAAGCACAACAATTAATTAAGCAATAAGGAGTATGCGCAAATTAATTATATGAAATAGAATGTGCGACAAGGCAAGTCATCTCTAGCCCAGACGCATAACGCCATGCGGGCGATTCCCCTGTAGATGTTAAATCTACTCACCAACGCTCCTGGCTAAGTGAAGCCTATCACATGTTTTCTCTTTGTCGTAGCGTCCGAAATAACCGCCTGCGAACCTAAAATTTCACAAACACATCACATAAGCTAAATATCCTGAAACGACGAAAAGACAACGAAATGCAAGGTAACGCCCTGAAAAATGCACTGCACACTTAGCGCATCTATCGCGCACGACATCGGCCAAAAACACTAACTAGGGTCGCTAAACTACGAAATACCATGTCTAGACTCCGATCGTCCCGATTGCGCAACACAACACAATAAATACGAGGAATATAATAAATATAATCTCGAAACGACTAATCGAAGCCACGTCGGAAAAACCCCGAAACCTAGAAAATAACTTATCGCAATATTTCGCAGTAGAATCACGCCAACACATTTCTAGCGATTACAAACACCTTAAAATAGCTTAACTAAGCTATCAAAACCAATTCTATATTTATAACACTTGCAAACTAAGTTTTAGCTAAAACCTAGTAAGCAATATAATATAATTAAACAAAGTATTCATTATCAATAATTAACATTTTCTACTAGGTTAAGTTTTTCATAATCACAAATTAACACTTCAATAAAATATTAAACACTTAATTCAACGTTTAATCTTAACTTGAATTTCTAAAACCATTTCTAGAATTTTGAAACATGAAATTAAAGCTTAAATTAATATCTAATTAAGCTAGCATAAAGTATTAAGCAACAAAAAAGAGATTAGAATTAAGGTTTTATACCTTCAAGAACACCACTTGAATCAAAATCAAAACCAAAATTTAGCCTCCAAAATCCTCATTAGAATGAAAATCCAAGCAACTTTTGTGAAGAAGAATGAAGCTTTTTGATTTTATTTGAATTTGTATGAATTGATTTGGATTTTTTATGATTTATTTGAAGCAAAATGAGAAGAAATGAAGCAAAAATGATGAAGGGCGCAAGGGAATGATTGTGGCCGGCCAAGGAGGAAGATAGTGTTTGTGTGGAGTTGTGTGGAATTTTCTAGAAGGAAAAAATACAATAATTTGCATAATAAAACAAAAATAGCATTATTCACTATTTTCTTTAAAAAAAATCCATTAATTCCACCAAAAATCAAGATATTTGGAAAGAAGATTCTAAACAGATTTCTATTGATTTGTCTGGCATAAAAACCCATTTATAGTAATTTACCCGCATAAAAAAATAATTACCCCAAATAAAGTATTAAAATAATAATTTAAATAGGGAAAAATTCTATCTGAACAAAAACCTCCCATATACCCCCAAAGTTCGCGTACTAGTTTTATTTTAGTAAAACTAGGTGCCGGCAAGTTTTTACGGACGTTTGATCGAAATCGGGTTAAAACGGAAAATACCGACTATTTTGCCCTAAAACGGAAAAATTCGCAAAACGATTTCTGAAACGTTACATTATAATAAGCCGATCTTTATTGTGATTATTTGTATAATTTTTTAAATTTCTAATTTTTACACTAAAAACTTTTAAAATATATATAAAGCACTAAAACAACATAAATTTTCTTCCAAATTTCTGCATCTAAGTTTTTAGCTTTAATTTAAAGTATTATGATATTTATCTAAGAGTTGATGCAGTTTTTAATGAAAATTATCTTAATCATTCTAAAACTTCACGCATTCAGTGGGGCTTTATCCCTAGTATTCTATTATATTCTTGTCCAGAAAGATCAAGTTGAAATGTTTATTGAATTTTTATATATCCAAAGGAATTAAAATAACTCTATTATCAATATGTAACAGTGACAACACATAAGCAAATATTTGCTCAAGCCCCTAACCACAATCAAGATTGGGTCCAATGTGTACCTTGATTTGGGTGCATCATCCTCTGCACATGGTGTCTAGTCATCATCATGGTTGGGTTTGAAGTGCAACACCATTTGTATGGTGCCATCACCTAAATTATATTGGTCCCTTGAGATCCATCTCTTGAGAAGACTATATATGGATAATTATTAAACTCTTGTAGAAACTTGGAGACTCTCCGTGTGGACACAATAGTTGTCGGATCTTAAATGCATCAACCTAATCAATAGGATTAAGCAATGATGATAAGATTTAGTGTATTATTTGGGGCATGACATTTGTATGACTCGCCAAAAGGCTGTTTGGTTAGACGCACTTGGAGCTTTCACGTTATTCTCATATGAAAAATGAAATTATTTTTCCTATTTATCTATTGTTTCAGAAATGAATCTCTTTTTGTCAAATGATGCATAAACTTATTCTTGATTTGGGGGGGGGGAGGGGTGGTTTGTGGAAGGGATTGGAAAAATTACTCGTCTTTTGATCTGGATCTAAGAATAGCTAAGAAGATTATGATATGTCGAGTATTTCAGTAGCAATCCATCAATGCTTGAGTTATTCCTTGTGTTTTAGAGCGTAAGAGAGGTTATAAGATGAAGGTGATGAGATTTTGAATTTGTCTTAATTCATAAAAACCATCTTACGGTAATCCGATTTGTCTAACAACTTCTAAGGTTATAAAATCGATCATCAAATCCTTTAAACAGAACCTCCCGACCTGTAGTGTTCATACTTTTCAGCCTTTTCTTTCTTACATACTCATCTAAATATTTCAATAAACATTTCAATAAAATGCATTTCCGAAATAAATAAAAATTGTTGCAACTCTTACAAAGTTAGAAATATTTTTTCAACCGTTAGGACAAAAATTAAGGGTATCTATTACTTCCTCCGTTTCAAAATGTAAGTCTATTTTTTTTTTATCTCTTTTTAGTTTCAGAATATAAGTCCTTTTATAAATATCAAGAAATATTTTCATTACCAAGTATAGCCATATACCTGAAAAGGGGGAGACAAGGGAAGCCACAAATGAGACGGGGATCCGGGTTAGCTAGTAGGAGTCGCCACCCGTGTCTAAAGACAGGAAAAAGAGAATGAAGAAGTGGAAAAAAATGGAGTAGGAGGTGAAAAACCAGAGAAGGGAGGGGTAAGAAATATCAAAACCCCTGTGGAAACCTGACGGAATTGACTGTCCATGAGAAAGCCCAATCGGGTACAACTCGACTTTGCTTTAGGGAATTTCAGACGTTTTAGCGTCGAAATACTCCCATATAACACAAGTGTGCGTGTATGGAGGTATGAGATGTGCGGAAGCAGTGGAGAAGACCGAGAAAAGGCAAAGCCGGGGGAAAAGAAACCTTACAAACCGAGACAGCGGCTGTCTGGGGTTTCGGGGTACCTGGGCACCTTACTAAAAGGCGCCTATGTACCTCAGGGTAACTGGACGCCTTATCAAAAGGCGCCTGGGTACCTAGGCAGAAAAAAATCCAATACGCTATTTTATTCAAATTCTCTTCTGATTTTTGCTTGAGTTTTGGTCAAAAGATATGTATAACAGAGGGTTCTCAGATATAACCCTACCCTTTTTGGTCTTTTGGCCAAAGGTCATGGAAAATGGCCAAGACAAGAAGTCGACCAAAGAACTAAACCATTTTTTAATTTCTTTTGATTTTTTTTTTGGATTTTTGAGAGATTTCAATCTATGGAGAGAGTCCTAGGACGAATTCTTCTCTCTTTATCTAATAGATCCCAGTCTTAAGGGAAAAAGAAAAAGATCAAAAAGAAAAAGAAAAGATAGAAGCCCTTCCACTTGTATAAGCAAGGAAAATGTGATAGAAATGCATAAAAAAATGAAGAAAAGACGAAGAGGGGATCTTGGATCCCCATTTTTTCAGAGTTGTTGTTTGAAGGGTTGAAATTCAAGCTAGACAATTTAGAACTAGAGAAATAGGTTCTTGAATCCTAAATCCTAATCCTAAATAGGAAAATTTGAGTTTTTCTTTCTTTAGCTCATGATTTTTTGAAGTTTTTTTTTGGTTTTTTTTAGGGATTTCTAAGCTAATCTAAGGGTTGTTTTTGTTGAAGGGAGAAGGCTTGAGCTCTTAGAGAGATCAAGTCAAGAGTTGAGTGTAACATCTTAGAATGCGATTAGAGTAATTAAACGATATTATGCGGGTTTTTAATAAAATTTATCCAATAATTATTTTAACATATTTTATTTAATTATTTTTGTGCTTGCACATATATGTGCATGTTCAACTAGGGTTAAGGATGGGTTAACCATGTTTTGGTTAGCATGACACCTTAACCATTATTGTAATATGTCATGTATATATATTTAGTTTTTAAGTAAAAGAGTTTATTTTATTTTAAGAGATGAGTTGAATTTTTGAAAATGGAATGATGAGGCATGGAGTGGGGGGGGGGGGGGGGCAAGCATGTGAGGCATTAATGAAGAGAGAGAATAAGGCATGGCTCATTCTCATACCCTCTAATTATCTTCACCTCACTCTCTCTCTCTCTCTCTCTCTCTCTCATTCCCTCAACACTCATACTCTCTCTCATTTTCTTGTTCTTCTTCTCCTTCACAAAATTCTTCACTTGATATATTTTTCCTCCTCAAACCTTAAGCCTAAACCCTTGTCAAGCCTCACTAAACCTTCACAAATTATGTGTAACCTCTTGTGGTGACTTGGAGCTTGGAAAGTTAGGGGTTTTCCCCAAGTTTTAGTGAGGTATTGATCCTTAACTTCTAATTAGGCTCTAAGGAAGTTTGTTTTATTAAATAGTTATAGTTTTGTGTCGATATCGTATTTTTGCTAGTTTAGTGTCTCTGTTGATTCTGCTGTTGTTAGGGTGATCTATAATTTAAAATTGATAAACATCTTTAGGATCAAATATGTTTGTTCCGAGTTAAGTAATATCAAGAATAGTTCATAAAGTAAGGTGAATATGAAGGGTATTATTGAGGTTTTAATATGAAGCTACAAGTCTGAAAAATAACCCATCTGGAACTTTGTTGGAGTAATTTCACACTTAATCCATATGTAACGTCTTCGAATTTAAATGAAATGCTGGCTATATCTCCGTTTTTACCGAGTTCAGAATATTTTAAATAAAATGAGTCGTTTGTGTTGTGGCCTTGGTAACTTGGGTAATTAAGTCTTTGGGGTGTCTCCATACCTAATGCCCTAAACCATCTGGTTTGGGAGTCATTGACCCAAAGCTCGCTAAGTTTCCAATCACCAAATAAAACAAGCTAAGCAAGTGTTCTCTTCGAGTTAAAAGTCCTCACATTTCTTTGTGGGAGAATAATCTTGGAGGAGACAAATTTTCTATTAAAACAGTTTTTTCGCGGAGATATGAAGGTTTGTATTTATAAAGATGTTTTGCACGATAAAGAAAGGTGTGTATGAACTAGAACAGGTGAAAGGTAGGAGTGAAAACTAAGACTTAGGTTCTCTGTTAAAAACAATAGAAATTCTGATTTGAAACCTAACTTGAGAACAAAAACTTGAGAAAATCTGAACTCCTTTCAAACTCGTGTGATCATTCAGAAGTTTATCCTGGTCCGTAATTATGACATGATGACCCTAATCAACTTCTTAAAAACTTATGGACACTATCCGCACAATCACGAAAAGACGCGTATGAACTTATGTTAAACAAGTTGTGAGGAGTGAAAAATAGGGTCTAACGTTTCTAACTTAGGTGATACAACTTCTAACTTTGATCTCTAATTTAAGATTAGAATCAACAGTTTCTCCACAACGCTAACTTGACTGGATTTTGTGGGTGTAATCTGCTGAAAACCCTCAGGAGACAACACTCCTCCTACTAGGGACACCTAGAGGTTTAACGGTTTGTTGCACATGCTCAGTGCAATCGCGTTCCCTGCGAAATTGAGGCTAGGATTTTTTTTGTTTTGCTCGGGAGAGCAAAAGATAAGTTTGGGGGTATTTGTTCATCTCAGAAAACTGCATTTTAATACCGCTCATTCATTATCTATTTTGTTATATATCGATGCTATTAACCAATGTCTGCTCAGTAATTACAGATTACAGGTGTTCGTGATTAAAATACTGGAAACAAACTCAATATCACGGATGTAGCGTTTGGGATCCAACACTGCAAACTGAACAGGAAACCGACCGATATCCAAAGAGTTCTTTTGAAAATAAACATGTGTACACAATTTTGGTCCAACACAACACAAGTGTGCACATAGCACTTTGATGACTTGGACCATGGTGGGGCTGCCTTAGCACACACAAATGATGAATTGTGCAACTAGTGGGCACATGTGGGTGTGATGGATAATAAATGCAAAAAGTTGTGATGTGAGTTAAATGTTTGATTTCCCTCCAAAACTACTGGGTACAATACAAGTTTCTATAAAAAAAACAAACAGCACCAGGATGATATTGGAGTCGACAAGAGACCACCACATCAATACGAGCCTCATTGCTCGGATGTGACCCGACGACATGCCCATATGATCCGAGCTCGCCGGCCCCTTGCCCCGTTTGTCCCCATCTTTTCTCTGTCCCTCGCTTGTAGTCACATCACCTTATTTTTATTACTTGTTTAATCTTTTTTGGTCCTATAAAAGCCAGATCAGTGAGCAAGGGAAGGGCTCATATATATATATATATATATATATATATATATATATATATATATATCTCCATTTTTTATAGTTTCTTTTGTTTTTGGTTTAGGCTTGAGAGTGAGTGGGGTTTAACTTGGTCTCTTCTTCTTCTTCCCTCTTGAAGTTTTCTCTTGAGAGCTTCATTATGGAGGTTGAACAAGTTACCAATATCTTGTACCTCAAATTCAAGTGTTAATATATTGCTTTGTTATTTGCTTTCTTTTCTTTACTTTCTTTGCTTTTCTTTTCATTATTATGTGTAACTAATCTTCTTTGGTTGTGGTAATGGTGAGGAAATGAGATGAAAGGATTTGCCTCCTCCCCCTTTTGTGATTGTTTAAAGTGCTTAATTTTGATTGTAAGCTTAAGATTGTTAAATAGAAGTGTTCGATATGATATGATGATTTTGAAGGTTATTTATAACCTTTATCTCATATCCTATTCCTTCATATCACCATTTGCAAGGTTAAGCTTAGAATCAATTGTGTGTTAAACTTACTAGGTAGTTGAGATATGATATGTTGCTTATGTTTCTTGACATCTTTCATTCAAGCATATACCATATACTTTTACCAAGCTACTTGGCAAGTGTAATACCTACTTTTACTTCTTATTTGCAAATTGATGTGTATTGATGTTGTATGCTTGCTAACCCGTGTGCTTAGTATTGATACATCATGCCTGGACATAAAGATGGTAAGTGCGAACGTAACGGAATCGTTTCGTATTTGCATCGATTATCGGAATTTGATGATTTGTGCTTCGCAACCGCGTTGACAAGTCATGCTTCATGCCGGGATCGACGTAAGGACGGACAACTCATGATCAAGGGAGCGTCGAAGGAATCGTCGCAATTCGACCTTCCGAGCCAAACCCACAACCACTTCCTTCTTTGCTTGCTTTTCTTTGTTTTCGTATTCTTTCTATTTTTAGTGACAAACAAACCATTCGTTATTTGTTGAACCTTAAACAAAAAGACCTAATACACAATTCCCTGCGAATTGACCCGTACTTGCCGTCTTGCTACAACACTCCGTGCACTTGCGGTTTATAAATTTTAAAATGAGAACGATCTCGCGTGCGAATTCCATTTCCTTAAAATCATATCCGTTTCCAAAACATACGCGTTTGCGCGCGCGGGTGAATTCCCAACAGCCCGTATGGAATTATGCATCGAGAGTTAGATTCAGTGATATAACCATATGCTTATATGTATATATATTGATTGTGCATGAGTACCATTTTACACATCCCATTACCTGTTGTACATGGATATAGTATTATTGGACACTGCACCATTACTAACGGTTCACGTTGCACGAGCCCCGAATTGTATGACGTACACACACCGTTGGTAATTGCCATGACATGAACATTATAGAAATTGCCATAGGTAACATAGTGTACCTCTTCCATTATTATTAACAGTTAGACATTGATTCTTGTTCTATTGCGCATATGAATTGCATCATACGTACATACATACATGCATACATACATACATTACTATAGTCATATATATACTCTCATATGATGTTGCATTTCAATTTCGTGGATTTGGGAAACCGCAAGATACTTTTGAAACTTGATATATTTAAAAAGAGCGGTTTTCCTTTGATATGCTCACATTACCGTTCCATGTATGCATACATCGTATTTCATGGATATATGCATTGATATACTGATTTCATGCGATTTCTGGAATTGAGAACCGCGGATATATTTCAAAGGAAATTATAAATCTTTTTAAAAACGCGGTTTCTCGTGATGTGATTTCGAGGCGTCCACCATGAGTTTTCTCGGTTCTGAGCTTATTTTCGAGACCTGATTCTAGGAGTTGGACGAACCATCTGCGGGTACATGGTGGACCCGGTAAGGTACCTCGGGGCAAGAAAATGATTTTTGTGGAGTAGACGATGAGCCTGGCAGAGGGAGTGCTACCTACCGGTGATTTTATGGAAACTCGGCAGATATCCGGAGGATATCGTTTTGGAGTTATGAGATGAGATAGATATGAGGGCCGATCAGAGTGACAGTGCTTGAGATATTGGGATTTGGAGTGTCGTTGATGGACACCGATTTTCCATGATGATGATTCATTGATGAGGTTTATGTTTTATCTATACTCAGGATTTATTTGACATGCACTGTTTCATATAGTTGTTATACCCTGGTGGTGTACCTTGACCATGATTTTGCTGCATATCTGTACTGTTATACTTATGCCATCAGATTGCATATTTCAGATTATCACTTTTCGTGCATACTTGCGATTATCTGTACGATGTTATTTACTATTCACGAGTTGGAAACTCACCCCCGTTGTGCCACAATGTTTTGCGGGCTTGACCCTCAGTGTAGTCACGACAAGGCTCCTTATTGCATCTACTTCTGCGAATACATCTACTGTTGGTCGTGATTTTGGTGTAGGTGGATGGTTTTGCGGTTATCCGTATGATTTAATTATATATCTTATTATATCTAGTACTCTCCATCTACCACTTACATGTATTTGACTTAAAGATGAGATTGTGAGGATCGATATTGTATTATATGCGACTCTGGGTGCCAAGCTCGTGTGAGCCGGCTTTTTATTTGTTTTTTTGCGATGTTGTTTTACCTCTTTTTATGCCGTTTTCCTTTCTTATTGGCTTATTTCTTCGCTACGGCGCCGTATATATACCTGTTGTGGTGGTGTTCCGCCTTTTGTTAGTTATGTATATGCCCTAGAGGCCATTGTTGTACATATGATGTATATTATAATGGATGCTTGGATATATATAGAGAGGACTTTCTTGCTCGTCATGATAGTATGCTATTTGGTTTCACTTTATCTTAACATGTTGACTTGTATATGTTTACTGTCTTACTCTCACATGTTGATAAAGCCCTTAGGATCTGTACTCGACTACTGGGACTATGATGAGATCATGCTAGTGGGGCCACGGTAGTCGATGAGTACATACTATAACTGTTCCTAGTCGAGGGTATGTCGAGACAGGGTATCGATACACCAGAGTAGACTAGCGTATACGCATCTTGACCCATATGATGGACGATGGATGATCCCATATCCATCGGTGTTATGACATCAGGGATGGTGTACTGGTGCTCAGTGGAGACTAGGTACACTAGACGGACTCGCCGAGAACTCCCAGATGGTGATATACCACATGTCAGATGGAAGTTCTCCGGTGATATTGGTACAGGGTAGTCTGTAGGCCCGAGATCGTCATAGAGTCTTGTGTGATTCCCACTGTGCTTTGATTTCCACCTTACCACGTCCAAGAGGGCGTGCAAAACGATGGCTTTTGGGTGCAGTCCCGAATCACATGGAGGCACTGAGCGATAGGAGGGGATTCGTCTCTCCCGGTATAGGGAGTTGATATTGTGCTGTGTTCGATTGGCTATAACTGGAAGTCCCTGGCCAGGGCTGATATAGAGATTTACTGGTAAGTGTTACCAGTAGTTTCTCGACCTGTTATGAGCCTCACATCAACACGACTTATCCGTTACTGGGGTCTGCCGTATACCACCCCTAGACTAGATATGCAACATATCAGACGAAGAGACCGGACTGTACGGGAGTGTTACTGATTGGATTCACAGGAGAATGTACATGCTAGCTTGTTGATCTTCTGATCGCTCAATACCTAGGTGGCTGTTACGTTTAGCTGACCGCTTGCAGCTCGTGGGTGATTGATATGATCATCACATGCTACCGGCGTATTGACAATTCTTTAGAGTCCTACACAGAGGTTTCTTGACTCAGGCAAAACGGAGTAGAGGCACATATGTGATATGTGCACGACCAAGAATAATGCGATATGAGATACCGTATTATATTCTCGCGATATTTAGATATGAACCGGGTCATCAGATCAAGTGTTGATTCGATGAATCGGTACATGATATATTAGTCGGTTATATTCGATATAACCGGATTGTCGGATCAAGTGTTGATTCGATAATTTAATGTATAATAATATATATGATATATTGCATTACATTATCTAATATTGACTCGTTTTATTATTTCATTTTCTCACCGGGTAATACATTGATATATATGTGATATATATTAATTGTATTATTTTCTTTTGTTACAAATATATAATATATATGTGATATATATTATTGTAACATGATATGATTACTAATGAAACATGTTTAGTGGAGATTAAACAAGGTTAGGGTTTGATTTGGGTTAGTTCATTCATGAACATTCTAGAAGCTTTTCTTTTGTCATGAAAAAGATATTATGGTTGATATTTTCTTATGACTCATTGTTTAACTCAACCCAAACCCTAGCCTTAGTTAATTCTCTACATGAGTTATCCTTGTCATCCTTGACCATGGTTGCATTATTAATGATAAATCATTTCATTATTCATCACAAAAGGATTATGCATTATTTCTTCTTCTTCTTCAACCTTGAGCTTTGAAAAAGCTTTCTAGGTTTTCTTCATGTGATGATTTTGTGTGAGAATTTGATATAAAAAGAAAACATAAATACTACTCCATCATCCTCATCTAATCTAGCCAATTAGATTAGGGTGTTCACCTCATTAGAGTGAGAGAGCTTGAGTTATATAAACTTCGACGTAGATCATCGGAGAAAAGGAACACTACAAGCTAATATGGATCGTTCGAGTCGTGGAACCTCTCTTGAGTCCGGGAGATCGTGGATCGCAGCGAAGGGACTTCTACTCAGAGCTTATGAAGCGAAGGAGCGGACTATAAAGCTTGTAATCCCTCACTTTTAGTTGTAAAGATGTTTACTTGCATGTTAAACCCTAATAATCTAGCAAAGATCCCGGCTTTGGGTTGTTCGGCACGTCTAAATTTTTATTCGGGCATGATTGATGCCTTATGAACCCTTGTAAGAGTTCATAGGAACCCTACAATGGCATCAGAGCCTAGCTAGAGTATTAGGCGACGTGTATATGAAGTTAAAACTCCAATCGAAACTTGAAACGTCGAAATAGACCCCTCTCTGGAAATTTTGTAAAAATGTGATTTTTTCTGCATTAAAAATACTCAAAAAAATCAGCAGGGAATTCTAAGAGTTACTGTAAAATACGACATCCCAATTCCACTATATCGCCGCGGAACCGCGGCAATACCTTGCTTGCGCGGCGGTTCCGCGGCGGAACAGTAGAATTAGGGTTAGTGTTTTGTACAGTAATATCCATACCTGTTAGTGTATATTTCTGGGTATTTTTAATCTGTCTCAAGTGTTGAGTGTTCTGGGGATTATTTTAAATTCATTGATTCGATCGGATAGTTTAATTTCGTTATGTTTTCCGGATATTTTAGAAACTGTTAAAATGTTCGAACGGATATCATTAACTCACTTTTTCCTGGCACGAAAAACTTTCAAGTGTTGAATTTTTCTTGGGTTTAAATCTTTCGGAAAAACGTGCAAGTAACGCGGTGGTCCCTCTAGAAGAACACAAACCTTAACTCGATTATGTGACCGTCTGAACCGCCTCTAAACCTTAGGATTTGGGGCAGTACGGCGTGCCACATGTGAGGCGTTGGCTTGACCCTTCTACGGCTGGACCATTGGTACTGTGACGTATTCTGGGACTTTTTGAACTCCGCTTAAGTGTTGAGATATTTAGGAAATCTTGGGTATTTGATTATTCGATCGGAAATTTTAATACTGTCTATTTATCTGGAATGTGATACAATATGTGGAATTCATAGGTTAGGCATGAAATGCGAAGTATGTGATATTTCGGATTTACGATGTCTAAAGAGTTTGTGGATTCCAAATGTTATAGTTTTACAATTTCTTTTCTGTGACCGTAGGTGTAGTATGTAGTTGTATTGCCGGTTTTCGTTGCTATACATCAACGACGATCGGTGTATGCATACTTACTTACGTTGATGATATGAGATATTATGTGTTGCTGTGATATGTTATATTGGATCGTCGTATTCTGAATAGCCGGGGGTTTTTATGTGAGATGAGGGTTTATATTTTCATTCATGTAAAATTCATTTTTATGTAATATTATTTTATTGGGGCACTTCCGGGATGAGGTTGATGTCACCAGTGTATATTATTTACTTTTCCGCATTAGGTAGACCCAAGGAGGGGAGCACAAGTAACCAGGTTCTAGGGTCCAGTGGGAGGCTATCTCGAGGAGTCGAGACCGGGTCTCCTAACCATAGAATTGGCAGTGTTACTTGCCGCTCTCGTAGGGGTCTAGGGATGTGTGTTTGGCTATTCATCGCGACCGTGGGATTCGTGTTTTATACAGGCTCGTATTAAAAACACGGACATCCTAGTATATCCAATAT
Source organism: Agapanthus africanus (assembly GCA_030015575.1). NCBI lineage: Eukaryota > Viridiplantae > Streptophyta > Magnoliopsida > Asparagales > Amaryllidaceae > Agapanthus > Agapanthus africanus. The sequence continues at coordinate 146,117,232 of JASDDO010000022.1, read as the reverse complement.
TTCATATATGTTCTTCTGCTGCAATGTTCTGTGATGAGATCATATTACTGCCTGAGACGAATGCTTATACTATATATATATGCTGATATATAAATATTACTGCTTTCGTTTCTTCTGTGATGCTTAGGAAGCATAAGCTGATGGGATTTATTAATGAAATTAATAAAAAGAAAAGAAACCTAAAAGATGTTTTAGAATCAAAACTTTATAAAAAGGGTAGCTACAGTTTTGCTTTGCATAGAGGTATATATGATATACCCTGCACCTTATTCGATGAGGAAAGAGCCGAGATCCCTTCACCGGGAGTGAACTCTTTAGCGAAACTGGCAGATGCTACAAACTCACGGTTTAGTTTTTGACAGCTTTTATAGTTCTTGTTTTGCACAGCGGTATATATGATATATCCTGCATCTTATTCGATGGGGAAAGAGCCGAGATCCCTTTACCGGGAGTGACCTTTTTAGCGAAACTAGAAAAGCCTCAAAAACATTCTTTTTCAAAATCACTTGTTTCTACAACGATATCAAGTTCATTACGCTCATGGTTTTCTGAAAAACCTGCGTAGCCCTCCGACATTTCAGATTGATATTATTTAGTATCCGTGCTATGTTTGTTGACTTAGTCAAGGCGTAGTGTACGGTAGCTAAATAGTGTTTATCTTCTAAAGCATGAGATGTGATTGGATTAGGGTAGTCGTACGGCCTTGTTGACTTAGTCAAGGGTCGTACGGGTGGGTTTAATTCAATCGGGAAATGTACGGGTTGAACTTGACTTGCGATTTATGGTTTGTTGACTTAGTCAAGGTCATAGATCGCTAAGGGCAAAATATTATCGGGAATTTCAAGTGTTGAAATTTGCAATGAGATTGCATACCTTCTATGAGATAGATGGATCCTGATACCCACTACGAGTAAAAGTTACTTCTGGGAGAGTTTTACATAGGACAATTAGCCGATCAAGTAGGTGTTTAGAAAGGTGTTAACAGGGTTAAGCCTCTGGGAAGACGAGGTTTATTTTAATTAGGACTGTGCGAAAGCACGGGGAACCTTCCTCAAGTACCAACACTGATCTGGCTGAAAGATTGACGAAATTGTAGGGTGATTAATCCCGGCTAATCTTACCTTTTAGGGTTTGAAGGAAGATTTGATAAAAACAGTGAGAGATATCCTGATTAGATAAGATAATAACCAATCTAATCTTGCAAGAGCATACGCTAAAGTGTTTTCTTCTCTCTCTCTCCAGGTAGCGACCATGTCAGGCCATAATCAAGATAATAATATGGATGTATTGACTGAACCCGCTTATTATACTGAGCAGGGGAACGTTGGTCCCGTTCTTTCTTATAAGAGTTATAAGACTGAGCAGGAAACAAGAGAATATCTGGATTCTCATGCCGCCCAAACAGAGAACATGCATGTTGATGCACCTTCTTCGGGTGTGTTAGTTATTGAGAACAGTTTCTCAGTTCACCCTACGTCCTGGGTATTAGATACCGGATCGGGATTCCATATATGTAAAATGTTACATGGGCTACGTAAAGGTAGAGAACTGGGAAAAGGTGATCATTTCGTTCAAGTAGGGAATGGTGCAAGTATTGCAGCCAAAGCAGTTGGCGAATATCACCTAGTATTACCAAGTCGTAATACACTGATTCTGAATGAGTGCTATTATATACCGAACATGATGTGCAACATTATATCAGCTTCTTTATTAAGTAAATAAGGATATAATTTTGTAGTACAGGATAATGTTATGAACATATTCCTGAATCAAAAGTTGATTGGATCAGGCTCGTTACATAATGGTATATTCATTCTCAATCAAAATACAGTCCTTAATATACAAAACACACAAAAGAGAAAGTGTTCAGAAATGAACGAATCCTTCTTGTGGCACTGTAGACTTGGTCATATCAATGCGACACGGCTAGCTAAGTTATATAAGGATGGATATTTGAATTCGTTCGAATTATCATCTTATGATACTTGCCATTCAAGTCTCAAAGGAAAAATGACCAAAACTCCGTTTAGTGGACAAGGAGAAAGAGTTACCGAACTTTTAGGACTGGTACATAGTGATGTATGCGGTCCCATGTCTACACACGCCAGGAATGGTTCTTCCTACTTCATTACATTCACTGACGATCTCTCAAGATACGGACATGTGTTTCTGATGAAACACAAGTCTAAAACTTTTGAGAAATTCAGAGAATATAAGCACGAAGTAGAGAACCAAACGGGCAAAAGTATTAAAATCCTTCGATCTGATCGAGGAGGAGAATACTTGAGCAATGATTTTTTGGATTGTCTAAAAGAGAATGGGATTCTCTCTCAGCTTACTCCTCCTTATACACCACAGCACAACGGTGTATCGGAGCGGAAGAATCACACCCTATTAGATATGGTGCGCTCTATGATTAGCGATGCTGAGTTGCCTATTTCCTTCTGGGGGTATGCGCTTGCAACAGCCATATACCTATTGAATCTAGTTCCATCTAAATCTGTACCTACCACACCATATGATATATGGAGTGGGAAGAGACCATATTTTAAACGAGTTAAGATATGGGGTTTTCCGGCCTATATCAAAAGGAAAAATCCGGACAAACTCGAGGACGATCAGTTCTTTGCAAGTTTGTGGGATATCCAAAGAATTCTCAAGGATATTTTTTCTATCACGCTAAGGAACAAAAATTGTTCGTTGCTCAACATGCCACCTTTTTGGAAAAGGAATTTCTTGCAAAAGAAATTAGTGGCAAAGAGGTAGAGCTGGAAGAGGTTCCAGCACCGCAAACTACAACTAATCATTTATTGGAACCAGAGGATTCAGTAGTACCCGACGAACCCCAGCCTCTCCGCCGATCTAGCAGGGTTTCTCATCCACCTGAGAGATACTACAGTTTTCTCATTGATGGTGGAAGCGAGGATTGCATCATGGAAGATGATGACCCGACTAGTTTCGAGCAGGTCATCACAAGTGGTGACTCTGTGAAATGGCTGGATGCAATGCGATCTGAGATGGAATCCATGTACACCAACAAAGTATGGACTTTAGAACATGTTCCTGAAGGGGTAAAACCTATTAGGAGCAAGTGGATCTTTAAAAAGAAAATTGGTGTAGATGGAAAAGTTGAGACTTTCAAAGCTAGACTTGTTGTAAAGGGTTTTCGTCAACGACCAGGTGTGGATTATAATGAAATCTTTTCTCCAGTGGCTATGCTTAAGTCCATCCGGATCTTACTTGCCATTGCTGCATACCATGACTATGAAATCTGGCAAATGGATGTTAAGACCGCTTTTTTAAACGGTGATTTAGAAGAGTGCGTGTACATGACTCAGCTAGAGGGCTTCGTAGATAGTGGGAGCAGCGGAAAGGTGTGCAAGCTGCTTAAATCTATTTATGGGTTAAAGCAAGCATCGCGGAGTTGGAACATCTGTTTTGATGTTGTAGTCAAAGAGTTTGACTTCATCAAAAACGTAGATGAACCTTGTATTTATAAGAAGGTTGCAGAGAGTAAGGTTGTCTTCCTCGTATTGTACGTCGATGACATACTCTTGATAGGAAATGATGTTCCTATGCTGCAATCAGTTAAGCTCTTCTTATCATAAAGATTCTCAATGAAAGATCTAGGTGATGCCTCCTGCATACTGGGAATTATGATCTATAGAGATAGATCTAAAAGGATACTGGGATTGTCCCAATCTAGGTACATTGACACCATACTAAAGAGATTTAGTATGGAAGAATCCAAGCATGGGAACCTACCCACGATCTCTGGACTCACTCTCTCCAAAGAGATGTCTCCCAAGACTGATTTGGAGAGAGCTCGTATGCAAAGGATACCCTATGCTTCGGCAGTAGGCTCTATCATGTATGCGATGCTATGTACCAGACCCGATGTAGCATACTCACTAAGTGTAGTGAGTCGGTATCAAGCAGATCCTGGAGAGAGTCACTGGATAGCTGTGAAGAAAATTCTTAAGTACTTACGAATGACTAAGGAGATGTTCTTGGTGTATGGTAACAGAGAACTCCAAGTGGAGTCCTTTACCGATTCCAGCTTCCAAAGTGATAAGGACGACTCTAAGTCGCACTCGGGATTTGTCTTTACCCTCAATGGAGGGGCGGTATGTTGGAAGAGTTCCAAACAGGATACCGTTGCAGACTCGACGATGGAGGCTGAATACATCGCTGCCAAAGAGGCTGTCTGGATAAAGAAGTTCATTAGTGAACTTGGTGTGGTTCCATCCATTGAGCATCCATTACCTCTGTATTGCGATAAAAATGGAGCTGTGGCTCTGGCCAAGGAACCCAGGTCCCATCAAAAGTCCAGACATATTCTGAGGCGGTATCACCTGATCAGGGAGATAGTTGATCGCCAGGAGATCGAGGTCAGGAGAGTAGATACGAAGGACAACACTGCGGATCCACTCACGAAGGCCATTCCCCAGATACAGTTTGAGAGATTATTCGGGATGCTAGGTATGAGATACTACAGCAGCTGGCCTTAGTGCAAGTGGGAGATTGTTAGTTATGTATATGCCCTAGAGGCCATTGTTGTACATATGATGTATATTATAATGGATGCTTAGATATATATAGAGAGGATTTTCTTGCTCGTCAAGATAGCATGCTATTTGGTTTCACTTTATCTTAACATGTTGACTTGTATATGTTTACTGTCTTACTCTCACATGTTGATAAAGCCCTTAGGATCTGTACTCGACTACTGGGACTATGATGAGATCATACCAGTGGGGCCACGGTAGTCGATGAGTACATCCTATAGCTGTTCCTAATCGAGGGTGTGTCGAGACAGGGCATCGATACACCAGAGTAGACTAGCGTATACGCATCTTGACCCATATGATGGGCGATGGATGATCCCATATCTATCGGTGTTATGACATCAGGGATGGTGTACGAGTGCTCAGTGGAGACTGGGTACACTGGACGAACTCGCCGAGAACTCCCAGATGGTGATATACCACACGTCAGATGGCAGTTCTCCGGTAACACTGACAGGGTAGTCTGTAGACCCGAGATCGTCAGAGAGTCTTGTGTGATTCCCACTGTGCTTTGATTTCCACCTTACCACGTCTAAGAGGGCGTGCAAAACGGTGGCTTTTGGGTGCAGTCCCGAATCACATGGAGGCAATGAGCGATAGGAGGGGATTCGTCTCTCCCGGTATAGGGAGTTGATGTTGTGCTGTGTTCGATTGGCTATAACTGGAAGTCCTTGGCCAGGGCTGATATAGAGATTTACTTGTAAGTGTTACCAATAGTTTCTCGACTCGTTATGAGCCTCACATCGACACGACTTATCGGTTACTGGGGTCTGACGTATACCACCCCTAGACTAGATATGCAACATATCAGACGAAGAGACCGGACTGTACGAGAGTGTTACTGATTGGATTCACAGAAGAATGTACAAGCTAGCTTGTTGATCTTCTGATCATTCAATACATAGGTGGTTGTTACGTTTAGCTGACCGCTTGCAGCTTGTCGGTGATTGATATGATCATCACCTGCTACCGGCGTATTGACGATTCTTTAGAGTCCTACACAGAGGTTTCTTGACTCAGGCAAAACGGAGTAGAGGCACATATGTGATATGTGAACGACCGAGAATAATGCGATATGAGATACCGTATTATATTCTCGCGATATTTAGATATGAACCGGGTCATCAGATCAAGTGTTGATTCGATGAATCGGTACATGATATATTAGTCGGTTATATTCGATATAGCCGGATTGTTGGATCAAGTGTTGATTCGATAATTTAATGTATAATAATATATATGATATATTGCATTACATTATCTAATATTGGCTCGCTTTATTATTTCATTTTCTCACCGGGTAATACATTGATATATATGTGATATATATTAATTGTATTATTTTCTTTTGTTACAAATATATAATATATATGTGATATATATTATTGTAACATAATACGATTACTAATGCAACATGTTTAGTGGAGATTAAACAAGGTTAGGGTTTGATTTGGGTTAGTTCATTCATGAACATTCTAGAAGCTTTTCTTTTGTCATGAGAAAGATATTATGGTTGATATTTTCTTATGACTCATTGTTTAACTCAACCTAAACCCTAGCCCTAGTTAATTCTCTACATGAGTTATCCTTGTCATCCTTGACCATGGTTGCATTATTAATGATATATCATTTCATTATTCATCACAAAAGGATTATGCATTATTTCTTCTTCTTCTTCAACCTTGAGCTTTGAGAAAGCTTTCTAGGTTTTCTTCTTGTGATGATTTTGTGTGAGAATTTGCTATAAAAAGAAAGCATAAATACTAATCCATCATCCTCATCTAATCTATCCAATTAGATTAGGGTGTTCACCTCATTAGAGTGAGAGAGCTTGAGTTATAGAAACTTCGACGTAGATCATCGGAGAAAAGGAACACTACAAGCTAGCATGGATCGTTCGAGTCGTGGAGCCTCTCTTGAGTCCGGGAGATCGTGGATCGCGGCGAAGGGACTTCTACTCGGAGGTTATGAAACGAAGGAGCGGACTACAAAGGTTGTAATTCCTCACTTTTAGTTGTAAAGATGTTTACTTGCATGTTAAACCCTAATAATCTAGCAAAGATCCCGGCTTTAGGTTGTTCGGCACGTCTAAATTTTTATTCGGGCATGGTTGATGCCTTATGAACCCTTGTAAGAGTGCCTAGGAACCCTACACCTTTAGGCGTGAGTTGCTCCTGTTTGGGGATGCTTTATATATATTCTATGTTTGTACCCGTTTGGGGCTAGTTTTTATAAAGGAGATGCTGCCGAAACTTTTAAGAAAAATAAATTTGAGTTTTGAGATTTTATAACTTGAGATTTTTAAATGTTTTTAACAGATGTTTATTCGCTTTACTTCTTTTCTTGGTTTAGATTTCTGGGTTTCGGCATACTTGAATTGCGTTACGCCTTTTGACATCGCGTGATTTAAGTGCCGGTCGCATTCCTAAATTGGTTCATGACATTGAGAGAGTTAAGAAGGTGATAGATGGAAGAAGCCTTCTCTCATACTCATTAGAAAGGTTTATTTATAGAAGAGGGGGTAGTTAGGAAATGAAATAGAGGGTTGTCTGTTCCCACCAAATTTTTTGGCTCAAAACTTACTGTTCCCTATAAAAATACAGGGCAGCCTCCACGTGTTAAACACGTGAGCACTCACATGAAAAGAACGAGAGTACCGGCTTAATATAGGATTAAATCCTATGATGACACCTAATTGTTAAACACGTGAGTACTCATGTACAGAGCACGTGAGCTGTAGTGCAACCTCTTGGTATTGCCTCACGCGATATCTACGTGAGCGCACATGCCAGCCTCATGCGTTACCTCACGTGATATCCACATGAGCGCACATGACAACTTCTTGGCAGCTCTCACATGATATCCACGTGAGCGTTATAGGCCAACGCCTTATGTGCAAAGCACGTGGCGCACATGACAACCCATTGGGCAATGCCTCATGCGGAATGCACATAAGTGTCCCTTCTGATAGAATTAAATTCTATATGGGAAATATTTCCCCGATCTTTCTTAAATAAGAAAGATTTTTTCTGTTAAACAGAGAACCCTTGGATTAAAGATCCAACGGTGATTATAAAGTTACTAATTGATTATCTGATAGAATTAAATTTTATCTTAGGAAAATATTTTCCTAATCTTGTTAAAAAATAAGAAATATTTTCTCTGTTAAACAGAGAGCTTTTGGATTAAAAATCCAACGGTGAATAAAATTCACCGGTTGATCTTTAAGATCAATTCGATTGATTATGAAATCAATCATGATCTCTCAATGAAAAATTTTCTCAAACAAATTGATTTTTCTCTTCTCCTATATAAACTATCCAAGAGATTAAATCTCATATGAGAGAGACCTTCCATAAGATTCGGCAATAGAGAATTTAAATCTTTTTGAAGAAAGAAGATCTCCTCCTCTCAAATCCTAGGTAAAGAAAAGACAGAGATAAAAGAATCTCCTTTACCCATCATATCATATATAAGGGTTTAACCCTTCAAAAGAACTTACTTCTTTGTTTGGATCTGAAATCCATAAGACAGATCTCACATAAAGAGAATTTAATTCTTGTAGGGAAGATCTCGTTCTTCGGACACAAAGATCCAGGGGAGAGCGATGTTGAAAAGAACATGGATAAAAGAACATGAAAAAGATGGAGTTTATACTCTAGGAACTTAGTTCTCTCATAATCAAGAACTTAGTTATTAAAAAACCTGATCTCAGATGCTCAAAATATTGATCTTGGTGATCGTTAATGGTCAAAACACCATTAACAGAGTTTAATTTCTTTGAAACATGAATATAGATTAAATCTCTAAGGAAGATGCGCATCACGTAAAAAGAACGTGTGCGCACTTCATTGCCTATGAAGGCATGCTGTCACGTGATATCCACATGAGCGCAGGTGGTAAAAATTACCATGCAACTGTATGTCTTACGTGAGCACTCAAAGACATGCGCATCACGTGCAAATCACGTGAGCACCTAATAAGCTAGCATCTCACGTGATAGCACGTGAGCATCTAATACTTAACGCCTCACGTAATAGCACGTGAACACCCAAAAGACAAGCACGTCATATGCAAATCACGTGAGCACCTAAGAAGCTAGAATCTCACGTGATAGCACGTGAGCATCTAATACTTAACGCCTCACGTGATAGCATGTGAACACCCAAAAGACATGCGCATCACGTGAAAGGTACATGAGCACCCAAGAGCAGAAGACTTAGCTTCTCATGTGATATACGTGAGCGTCTGAGAGTGCGCATCATGTGATATCCACGTGAGCGCTATAAAGACAAACAAGTGCGCAGCTCATGTGATATCTCGTGAGCATCCAAGACAATCTTGTTAGTTATATGTATGCCCTAGAGGCCATTACTGTACATACGATGTATATTGTAGTGGATGCTGGGACATATATAGGGAGGACTTTCTTGCTCGACATGATAGTATGCTATCTGGTTGTACTTTATCTTAACACGTACTCAGATTGTCTCTATGTTACATGTTGATAAAGCCCTTAGGATATGTACTCGACTACTGGGACTATGATGAGATCATACTAGTGGGGCCACGGTAGTCGACGAGTACATCCTATAACTGTTCCTAGTCGAGGGTGTATCGAGACAGGGCATCGATACACCAGAGTAGACTAGCGTATACGCATCTTGACCCATATGATGGGCGATGGATGATCCCATATCCATCGGTGTTTGACATCAAGGATGGTGTACGGGTGCTCAGTGGAGACTGGGTACACTGGACGGACACGCGGAGAACTCCCAGATGGTATTATACCTCACGTCTGATGGCAGTTCTCCGGTGACACTGGTACAGAGTAGTCTGTTGACCCGAGATCGTCATAGAGTCTTGTGTGATTCCCACTGTGCATTGATTTCTATCATACCATGTCCAAGAGGGCGTGCAAAATGGTGGCTTTTGGGTACAGTCCCGAATCACATGGAGGCAATGAGCGATAGGAGGGGATTCGTCTCTCCCGGTATAGGGAGTTGATGTTGTGCTGTGTTCGATTGGCTATAACCGGAAATCCCTGGCCAGGGTTGCTGAGATTTACTGGTAAATGTTATCAGTAGTTTCTCGAACTGTTATAGACCTCATATCGACACGACTTATCGAGCTACTGGGGTCTGACGTTTACCACCCCTAGGCGAGATATGCAACATATCAGACGACGAGACCGGACTGTACGGGAGTGTTACTGTTTAGATTCACAGGAGAATGTACAGGCTTGCTTGTTGATCTTCTGAGTGCTCAATACCTGGGTAGCTGTTACGTTTAGCTGACCGCTTGCAGCTTGTGGGTGTTTGATATGATCATCACCTACTGCCGGTGTATTGACGATTCTTTAGAGTCCTATACAGAGGTTTCTTGGCTCAGGCAAAACGGAGTAGGGGCACATATGTGATATGTGCGGGACCGAGGATAATGCGATATGTGATACCGTATTATATTCTCACGATATTTGATATCAGCCGGGTCATCGGATCAAGTGTTGATTCAATGAATCGGTACGGATAAATATTAGTCGGATATATGCGATATAGCCGAATTGTCGGATCAAGTGTTGATTCGATAATTTAATGTATAATAATATATATGATATATTAAATTACATTAACTAATATTAGCTCACTAAAAGATTCTTTTTCTCACTCGGGTAATACATTGATATATATGCGATATATGTTAATTGTATTATTTTATTTTGTTATGATAAATATTATATATGTGATATATAATATTGTAACATGATATGATTACTAATGCAACATGTTTAGTGGAGTTTAAACATGATTAGGGTTTGGATTAGGGTTAAGCTTTCTAGATGATTCTAGAAGGTTTTGGTTTTGTTTTGTGAAAGATATTTTCAAGTGACTCATGCTTTAACCCAACCCAAACCCTAACCCTAGTTAATTCTCTACATGAGTTTGGTTGACCATGGTTGCATTATTTATCATATTAATTCTTTCTGTTCATCACAAAAGGAATTGAATAATATTGTTCATCTTCTTCCTTCTTCTTCTTTGCTTGAAAAGCTTTCTTGCTTTGATCAAAGTGATGAATAAATGTGAGAAAAAGATAAATAAAGAGAGCAAATATCCTACTTCATCATCCTCATCTTCCCTTGCCATTTAGATGAGGGTGTTCACATCATTTCATGAGTGTTAGCTAGTGTTAACGAAACTTCAAGGTAGATCATCTTAGTATCGAAGATCGGAAGCAAAGGTTGCATCTTTCTCTTCGTGGAATCTCTCGAGAGTCCGGAATCCGATGATCGCAGCGAAGGGACCACAACACGGAGCATATGAAGTGAAGGACCGTATCTACAAAGGTTGTAATCCCTCTCACTTAGTGTTAAAATGTTTAGCATGTTAGTTTTCGCCTAATCTCTAGTTTAAAGATCCGTATTCGGGTTGTTCGGCACGGCTAATTTTTTAATCGGGCATGGTTGATGCCTCGTTGACCCTTGTGCGCGTGCATAGCAACCCCACAGTGGTATTAGAGCCAAGCTAGAGCTTTAGGCGAAGTCTAGACGAAGTTTAAAGTCCGATCGAACCCGGAAAACCCGATATACCCTAGTTTCTGGAAATTTTTCGAAACTGTGATTTTTTCCAAATTAAAAATTCTCAAAAAAATCAGCAGGGAAATACAAGAGTTACTGTGAAGCACGTGCGCCTGATTCCACCAAAGAGCGGCGGAACCGCGGCACAAGCATGGCTTGTGCGGCGGTTCCGCGGCCATTTAGTCACGTCTGCATTTGAAATTTGCACAGTAATTCTCATCTTTTAGTGCTGTATTTTCTGGGAATTTTTAATATTTATTCAACTGTTGAATTTTCTGGGTTGTATTGGGGATTCGATGATTCAATCGGGAACTTTAACTGAGTCTTTGTGTTTGTCCGGATAATTTTTAGAAACTGTTAAAAAGTTCGAACGGATATCAATAACTCACTTTTTCCCCTGTCAGAAAATTTTTCAAAAGTTGGATTTTTCTCGAGTTTGAAACTTTCTAAGTCGTGCAAGTAACGCGGTGGACCCTCTAGAAGACAACAAACCTTAACTCGATTATGTGACCGTCTTGAACTGCCTTTTGAACCTTAGGGTTTGGGGCAGTACGGCGTGCCACATGTGAGGCGTTGGCTTGACCCTTCTACGGCTGGACCATTGGTACTGTGGCACGTGATGGATGTTTTTAAACTGATTTCAAGTGTTGAGATATATTGGGGAAATCTTGGGTGTTTGATTATTCGATCGGAAAGTTTAACTTTGTCTATTTATCTGGAATGTGATACAATATTTGGAATCCACAAAAAGTTATGAGATAACTGATTTGAATGTTATAAATCTAGCAGTTTAGTCTCAGAAGATCGGTTGCCATGGAATTTTGATGTGATCAAAAGTCCGTCGCAATCACGTAGCGTACGCGGATACTCGCCGGATAAACTTAATAGACAGCTACGCCCCAAAGCCCCGACCAAGTGACTGTAGGAGAACCCCGTCGCCGAAAGCATCCGTTCGGGTGCTCGCGGCAGCGGTGTTCCGCCTTAGTGCACTTCGTCGACGGCATCTGGGGGTGCGGCCGTCTACTAAAGTTTGCGACGAGCATTCGATCAGGACGTCGGGAATCTTGTTGAATTGCCCGACTTGATATTGAAAAGAGTTTTCGATAATGAGACTAAAATGCGGGGTTTATAATTGTTAGGCATGTGATGTCTAAGGAATTCATTTGGTTAGGCATATGATGTCTAAGGAGGTTGCGGATTCCAACTGTTGTAGTTTTACACTTTCTTTTCTGTGACCGTAAGCGTAGTATGTGGTGTATCGCCGGCTTCGTTGCTATACATCAACGACAATCGGGATAGCATACTTGCTTACGTTGATGATATGTGATATTATGTGTTGCTGTGATATGTTATATTGGATCGTCGCGTTTTGAATAGCCGGGGGTTTTATGTGAGATGAGAGTTTTTTCTTTTTCATTCATGTAAATTTCATTTGTATGTAATATTCTTTTATTGGGGCACTTCCAGGTTGCGGAAGATGTCACCGTTGTATATTATTTTCTTTTCCGCATTAGGTAGACCAAAGGAGGGGAGCACAAGTAACCGGGTTCTAGGGTCCAGTAGGAGACCATCTCGAGGAGTCGGGACCGGGTCTCCTAACCCTAGAATTGGTAGTGTTGCTTGCCGCTCTCGTAGGGGTCTAGGGATGTGGGTTTGGCTATTTATCGCGACCGTGGAATCCGTGTTTTATACAGGCTCGTATTAAAAACACGGACGTCCTAGTATATCCAATATTTCATATATGTTCTTCTGCAGCAATGTTCTGTGATGAGATCATATTACTGCCTGAGATGAATGTTTATATTATATATATGAGATATATGTTATAATGCAGATTTCGTTTCAAAAGAGATGCTTGTGAAGCATAATAAAATGGGACTTCATTAATGAGATTAATGAAATAAAAGAAACCTAAGATGTTGTAGAAACTTGTTTAAAAACTGGTAGCTCTAGTTCTTGCTTTGCATAGCGGTGTTCCTTGTAGAACATCCAGCACCTTATTCGATAAGGAAAGGACCGAGATCCCTTCACCGGGAGTGACTCCTTTAGAAATAACTGGCAGATGCTACAAACTCGGTTTGTCATTGCTTCTATAGTTCTTGCTTTGCACGGTGGTATATATAATATATCCTGCACCTTATTCGATGAGGAAAGGGCCGACGATCCCTTCACCGGGAGTGACCCCTTTAGCAAAACTAGAAAGGCCTAAAAAACACTCCATTTAAAATCACTCGATTCTACAACGATATCAAGTTCATTACGCTCAGGGTTTTCTGAAAAACCTGCGTAGCCCTCCGTCATTTCAGATAGATATTATTTAGTATTCGTGTTATGTTTGTTGACTTAGTTAAGGCATAGTGTACGGCAGCTAAGTAATGTTTATCTGCTAAAACATGAGATGTGATTGGATTAGGGTATTCGTACGGCCTTGTTGACTCAGTTAAGGGTCGTACGGGTGGGTTTAATTCAATCGGGAAATGTACGGGTTGAACTTGACTTGCGATTTATGGTTTGTTGACTTAGTTAAGGTCATAGATCGCTAGGGGCAAAATATTATTGGGAATTTCAAGTGTTGAAATTTGCATTGAGATTGCATACCTTCTATGTGATAGTTGGATCCCGATACCCGCTGCGAGTAAGAGTTACTCCTGGGAGAGTTTTACACATTACAATTAGCCGATCAAGTAGGTGTCTAGAAAGGTGTTAACGAGGTTAAGCCTCTGGGAAAACGAGGTTTACTTTAATTAGGTTCGTGCGAAAGCACGGGGGACCTCCCCCAAAGTACCGACACTGGCCTGGCTGAAAGATTGGCGAACTTGTAGCGTGTAATTAATCCCGGCTAGTCTTTCCTTTTAGGGTTTGAAGGAAGATTTGATTAAAACAGTGGGAGACATCCTGATTAGATATATTAGATAACCAATCTAATCTTGCAAGAGCATACGCTGAGTGTTTTCTTCTCTCTCTCTCCAGGTAGCGACCATATCACGCCTTAATCAAGATAATAAAACGGATTATTGACCGAACCAGCTTGTTATACTGAGCTGGGGAACGTTGGTCCCGCTCCAACTTATAATTGTTATAAGACAGAGCAGGAAATAGGGGATTACCAGAATTCCCATGCCGCCCAAACGAAGAAAGTGCATGCTGATGCATCTTCTTCGGGTGTGTTCATTACAGAGAACTGTTTCTCAGTATCCTTTACGTCCTGGGTATTTGATACCGGATCAGGATCCCGCATATGTAATCTGTTACATGGGCTACAGAAAGGTAGAGAACTGAGAACGGGTGATAAGTTTCATAAGACAGAAAACGGTGCAAGTGTTGCAGCCAAGTCTGTTGGTCACTTTCACCCTGTATTACCTGAATACATTGATTCTGAACGAATGTTATTAGATACCGAACCTGATATACAAAATCATATCAGTTTCTTTATTAGTAAAGAAGTGATATAATTTTGTATTGTTGCATAATGTTTTGAACATTTTCTATATTAAGAGTTGATCAGTTCAGGCACGTTATCTAAAAGCTTTAACGTTCTAAATCAAATTACAGTTCTTAGTATATAGAACACACACAAGAGGAAGAGTTCAGAAATGAACGAATCCTTCTTGAGGCATTGTAGACTAGGTCATATCAATGCGACCCGACTAGCTAAGTTACATTTAGATGCATATTTAAATCTGTTTGAATTTACATCTTGTGAAACTTGCCGGTCATGTCACAAAGTAAAGATGACCACAGCTCTGTTTATTGGAAACAGAGAAAGAGTTAGTGAACTCTTGGGATTGATACATGCTGATGTATGAAAGTCTCCTGTCTACACATGCCAAGACCGGTTCTTTATACTTCATTCCATTCTCTGATAATCTTTCAAGATTCAGACATATGTTCCTATTGAAACACAAGTCCGAACCTTTTGAGATATTCACAGAATATGAGTTAGAAGTAGAGAACTGAAAAATACGGGTAAAAGTATTATGTCCTTTGATGCGATCAAGGAGGAGAATACTTGAGCACGGAATTCCTGGACTATTCTAAAGAAGAATGAGATTCTCTCTCAGCATTACTCCTCCGTATACACCATAGCACGATGGTATATCGGGGCGGAGCAAACTCACCCTATTAGATATGGTGTGCTCTATGATGAGTACTACTGAGTTTCCTATTTCCTTTTGGGAGTTATGCACTTGAGAAGCTGCATACCTATTGAATAGGGTTCAAATCAAATCAGTTGCCTACCACTTCATATGTGATATGGAAAGGGAAGAGCCCATATCTTAAGTTGGTTAAGATTTGGGGTTGTCCGGCCTATGTCTAAAAGCAAAATCCGGACAAGCTCGAGGCAAGGTCTGTTATGTAGAACTGGAAATGTTCCAGCTGTACAAACTGCACTGATAATTTGGTAGAACCAAAGGATTCAATAGTTTCCAACGAACCTCAGCCTCTCCGCCGATCTAGTAGGGTTCCTCACCCACCTGAGAGATACTTCGGTTTCTCTATGACAGTGGGAGCGAGGATTGCATCATGAGATGATGACCCAACTAGTTTCGAGCTGGTCATCAGGAGTGAGACTTTGTAAGAATGGCCGGATGCTTATCGATCTGAGATGGAATCCTTATACACCAACAAAGTATGGACTTTGGTTGCTTTATTTGAAGGGTTAAATCCCCATCAGGAGCAAGTATATCTTGAGAAGATTACTTGGTGTACATGGAAAAGTTGAGACTTTCAAAGCTATGCTTAAGTCCATCCAGATCCTACTTGCCACGGCTACATACCATGACTACGATATCTGGTGGTTGGGTGTCATGACAGCTTTTCTAAATGATGTTTTAGAAAAGTGCGTCTATAAGTACACAGCCAGAGGGCTTCGTAGACAGTGGGAGCAGCGGAAACGTGTGCAAGATGTTTTATATGATAAAACAGGCATCTCGGAGTTAGAACATCTGTTTTGATGTGGTAGTCAAAGAGTTTGACTTCATCAAAATGGTAGATGAACCTTGTATATACGAAAAGGTAGTAGAGAGTATGGTGGTGATCCTCGTAGAGTACGTGGATGACATACTCTTGATAGGGAAGGAGTTTCCTATACTACGCTTGGTCAATCTCCGCTTATCACAATGATTCTCCATATAGGATCAAAGTGATACCTCCTAAATCCTGTGTTTTGGATCTATGAGATAGTTCTAATTGGATGTTAGGATACTCACTAGTTGTAGTGAGATGGTATCAATCGATCCTGGGGAGAATCACTGGAAAGGTTCCAGGGTGATAAGGACGACTGAATGTCAGTTGCAGGCATTGTCTATACCCTCAGTGGAGGGACGGTATGTTGGAAGAGTTCCAAGCTAGATACCGTGACATACTAGACGATTAAAGGCAAGATACATCATAACCAAGGATACTACCAAAGAGGCAGTCTGGATATATAAGTTCATGAGATGAACTTCGTTCCTACCATTGTGTGACAATGGAGTTGTGGCTTTAGCCAAGGAACTACCGTCCCATCAGAAATCCAGATATAATTCTTAGGCAGTATCACCTGATCATGGAGATGGTTGATCTCCAGGGAGATCGAGGTTAGGGGAGTAGACACAGAGGACAACAGCGCGGATCCACTTACGAAGGCCTTTTTCCCAGTAGAGACTTTTATGGGATGGTTGAGTATGAGATACTTCAACCGCAGCTAATTGTTGGGTATGAGATACCACAACAGATGGCCCTAGTGCAAGTGGGAGATTGTTAGTTATATGTATGCCCTAGAGGCCATTACTGTACATACGATGTATATTGTAGTGGATGCTGGGACATATATAGGGAGGACTTTCTTGCTCGACATGATAGTATGCTATCTGGTTGTACTTTATCTTAACATGTACTCAGATTGTCTCTATGTTACATGTTGATAAAGCCCTTAGGATATGTACTCGACTACTGGGACTATGATGAGATCATACTAGTGGGGCCACGGTAGTCGACGAGTACATCCTATAACTGTTCCTAGTCGAGGGTGTATCGAGACAGGGCATCGATACACCAGAGTAGACTAGCGTATACGCATCTTGACCCATATGATGGGCGATGGATGATCCCATATCCATCGGTGTTTGACATCAAGGATGGTGTACGGGTGCTCAGTGGAGACTGGGTACACTGGACGGACTCGCCGAGAACTCCCAGATGGTATTATACCTCACGTCAGATGGCAGTTCTCCGGTGACACTGGTACAGAGTAGTCTGTTAACCCGAGATCGTCATAGAGTCTTGTGTGATTCCCACTGTGCATTGATTTCTATCATACCATGTCCAAGAGGGCGTGCAAAATGGTGGCTTTTGGGTACAGTCCCGAATCACATGGAGGCAATGAGCGATATGAGGGGATTCGTCTCTCCCGGTATAGGGAGTTGATGTTGTGCTGTGTTCGATTGGCTATAACCGGAAATCCCTGGCCAGGGTTGCTGAGATTTACTGGTAAGTGTTATCAGTAGTTTCTCGAACTGTTATAGACCTCATATCGACACGACTTATCGAGCTACTGAGGTCTGACGTTTACCACCCCTAGGCGAGATATGCAACATATCAGATGACGAGACCGGACTGTACGGGAGTGTTACTGTTTAGATTCACAGGAGAATGTACAGGCTTGCTTGTTGATCTTCTGAGTGCTCAATACCTGGGTAGCTGTTACGTTTAGCTGACCGCTTGCAGCTTGTGGGTGTTTGATATGATCATCACCTACTGCCAGCGTATTGACGATTCTTTAGAGTCCTACACAGAGGTTTCTTGGCTCAGGCAAAACGGAGTAGGGGCACATATGTGATATGTGCGGGACCGAGGATAATGCGATATGTGATACCGTATTATATTCTCACGATATTTGATATCAGCCGGGTCATCGGATCAAGTGTTGATTCGATGAATCGGTACGGATAAATATTAGTCGGTTATATGCGATATAGCCGAATTGTCGGATCAAGTGTTGATTCGATAATTTAATGTATAATAATATATATGATATATTAAATTACATTAACTAATATTAGCTCACTAAAAGATTCTTTTTCTCACTCGGGTAATACATTGATATATATGCGATATATGTTAATTGTATTATTTTATTTTGTTACGATAAATATTATATATGTGATATATAATATTGTAACATAATATGATTACTAATGCAACATGTTTAGTGGAGTTTAAAAATGATTAGGGTTTGGATTAGGGTTAAGCTTTCTAGATGATTCTAGAAGGTTTTGGTTTTGTTTTGTGAAAGATATTTTCAAGTGACTCATGATTTAACCCAACCCAAACCCTAACCCTAGTTAATTCTCTACATGAGTTTGGTTGACCATGGTTGCATTATTTATCATATTAATTCTTTCTATTCATCACAAAAGGAATTGAATAATATTGTTCATCTTCTTCCTTCTTCTTCTTTGCTTGAAAAGCTTTCTTGCTTTGATCAAAGTGATGAATAAATGTGAGAAAAAGATAAATAAAGAGAGCAAATATCCTACTTCATCATCCTCATCTTCCCTTGCCATTTAGATGAGGGTGTTCACATCATTTCATGAGTGTTAGCTTGTGTTAACGAAACTTCAAGGTAGATCATCTTAGTATCGAAGATCGGAAGCAAAGGTTGCATCTTTCTCTTCGTGGAATCTCTCGAGAGTCCGGAACCCGATGATCGCAGCGAAGGGACCACAACACGGAGCATATGAAGTGAAGGACCGGATCTACAAAGGTTGTAATCCCTCTCACTTAGTGTTAAAATGTTTAGCATGTTAGTTTTCGCCTAATCTCTAGTTTAAAGATCCGTATTCGGGTTGTTCGGCACGGCTAATTTTTTAATCGGGCATGGTTGATGCCTCGTAGACCCTTGTGCGCGTGCATAGCAACCCCACAGTGCCTCACGTGAAGATCACGTGAGCGCATATGAAGACCTTGCCTCATGTGAAAATCACGTGAGCGCACATGAAGAAAATAGCCTACGTGAAAATCACGTGAGCATACAACCCTCAGCTGCTTATGCGATACGCACATGAGCATCCCAAGACTCAGCATCTCACGTGATGTCCACGTGAGCACTATATGTTTAAGTGCTTAGCACTATTGAAACCCAACCTTAGCCCCAAATTATGTAAGTCTAAACTTCTTTCAGCCTATATGTTCACATGTTTATGTCGACCTTAATTTAAAACAAGATTAACGGTCCTTAACCACATGTTAAGTCGATCTTAATCTATAACAATATTAACGATCTTTAAACCCCTGAACTTATGGACCTCATTTATATGATATCTACATTCTAAGTTCAAAAACCAAAATCTAATATATGGATTTGGACTAATCCGCGCCCTACGGGCGACCAAATTAGTCTCAGTATACAATCCAAGGGCAATCCCAAAATAAACAATATATACAACATGACGTGAAGTGATATTTATGGAGAAGTAGAAAGTTTTTATCGCGTTGCAATAACGTAATTAACTGCAGGGGCTTGCGTCTGCAGGAAAAAGCGGCCCCATAATCAAAAACTCCTCACATATGAGGGGGAATCTGATAAGTCTTCTAAAACGGTCGTATCTATCCAAACCTCCAATAGACAGTGCCATAAATCAACTTGGTATTTTCGGAGAGGTGGATGTATATGTTCCATATAGCATCAGCCCCCAAATTCAGGAAAGACGTTTGTTGTCACGCTCCGCTTCCCTGTAGACGGAAATGATGACGTGGTAAGCCCGCGACATATTTATTCAGAGAAGGTCATTCCCTAAATAAATATACTAAGCATATTGAAGCAATAATACACAATACAAGAATAAATGGAGACTGTAAAATTTTCAACAAATATCTTTATTTACATTCAACTTCCAATATTTAGAAGTACATGAGTTTCAACTGGAAAGTAAATACGATAAAGGAAAATGCCTAAACATGTGGCATACATAAACTGAATAAAAAGTGAAGCTAAGCTAATCCCGAGGAGCAATCTGGCTGTAGTATTCCTTTATGGCCTCTACTTCCTCCGTCTCGATCATACCCGACGAACATTCCAAGAAAATAAGGATGGGTGGAATGCCTATCAGCGAACTAGCGCTCGGTAAGTCCTAAGGATAAAGTAAGAGTAAATGAATGACACGTGTAGAATATATATATGACGAGTAAAAGTATATGATCATAAGTGAATATGTACTATAGGTCTCTATATGGTCACTATGTTAATGTTAAGTTCTAAGTGTGAATGCCAACTCAGCCGTAGAAGTATTCACGAGATCAAGAGTGGGGCCCCAGGAGCAAGGAAACACGGGCCCATTTCATATATTAATATCGGGGCTCTAGGCTGTGGATGAGTCGACCTGACTGATATTCAAGTAAAATAAAGAGGTTAATACGGGACTCCTGAACCTCCGTTGGATTCATACAAGAAACTATCCCAAGCACACCGAGTGTAATATTATAATTGTAAGATAGCCTTAGTTGATTTGATTGGTTGATTATAACATGTCTTGATCGAAACCATAGATTACAAAAGGTGAAATAATGAAGTCGAGTGAGTCGAGTAAAGTTTGAGTTATGCCAATTTCAATCTTGGGTCGATTCAAGTTAGTTCAAGTAGATTGAATTCGAGTACAAGTTCAAGTTTAGATTCGATTTCAAGCTCAAGTTTAGATTCGGGTTTGGATTCGAGTTCAGATCTTTTTCATATGAATTGATTTAACTGTTAAGATCTTATGTTCGTGAGAAATCGACAACTGTTGCACATGGACGGCAGGATTTGTGTCTTTTTCCAAGAAAATTGCCATTGATAACTCCGTTAAGTTGTTTAACCTAAATAGGCAAGCACTCACTTTCTCCGGCTCTTCGGGGCTCAAAAGAAATGATACCACTTAAACTTATATTAATCTAGAGTCCTTAATATTGTTTGCATATCTCGAGGTTTTTTTTTAATGAAAAATATGTTAATATTGTTTAAAAATAAGACTCCAGGGTGATTTATAATATTTAGGGTTTTCATGAACATATATTTTAATTGTTGTGGTAATTTAGTGATAAAACCTAGCTTTTTGAAAGTTTATGGTATTTTTATGAAAACTACTACTTTTGAAAACTTGTTAGTATTTTATTAAAAATTCTAATCTTTCATTTTAAAAATATAGTTTCATAATTTGTTTTAATTGAAAATACGGATTCATAACTTTATATAATTTTTTTCAAAGTTTGTTTTGTTTAGAAAAGTGGTATTTCTTAAAAACCGTATTTTTATTTCCTTTAGAGACCGAATACTCCGTGAGAAGTTCTGCATCTCGCTCTACTATCCTAAGAATGTGCGATAATCCACATCATCCATTAGCGGGTCTCCTAACGAGGGTTGTAGAGGCCCAATTCCTAAAGATTTCAAAACATCGATTAAAAGAAACCCGTTTTGAAAAATGTGGTATTTTACTGTAAAACCTATTATTTAAATAAACTATATATTTAGAACCTCATGCTATGAAACATAGTGTGCGTGTGGGGTAGGTCGCTACCCCGTGAATGATCTAAAGGTTTATACTCTAGTTATTGAAAATACGGTTATATTAAAGTTTATGGTATTTTTATGAAAACTTCATTTTATGATTATTTCACATGGAAAATTTTATTAGACTAAAAGCTAAATGATTGTAAATAAGGTTAAGAGTGGTGTGAGGATGTTAGTTTGACCTATTTTGCTTATAAAGTGGAGTACAATTGTTAAAAAAATAACATCATATCATAGCTAACTCCATTTTGTCGATGTGTTTTTAGAAATCGATTTGAGATGAAAGAAATAGAGAGAAAAGGGAACTTACGGGTTTAGCTTATTAACAAGAGAGAGAGAGAGGAAACCTTCGAGGGTTTTAGTCTCGTCGGAGATGTTCCAACCGTCGAGCTTGGCTTGCTACTCCACTTGGATGCTTAACTGCACTTGGTACTTAGAGAGTTTAAGAGAATTTTTGATAGAAATTTCAGAATGGTAGAGAGCTAGGGGATGGGGTCGTATTTATAGTGAAATTTGAGAGTATGGGAATTAAACAAGTGAATTAAAATGATGTTAATGGGGGATTTGAAGAGTCTCTGGTCAATTGCAGAGAAATCAAAAACTACAGGGGAGTAGTGGGGAGTCAAAGGGACGCACATGCAAAGAATGGAGGCGATTAGGGCTACTTGGACTGTCGGTGGTGGCTAAAACGAGGATTTGGACGGTTAGATTTACTCTATCTACCTCGAGATTCATGCCATGTATTTTATTCTGTGTTTACTCATTGTGCCTGTTTGATTTTTCTCAAACCTTTCGATTATCCGTGAATTGCACGTGCAACTCTTGGGCTTCCGAAAAATTAAAAAGAAAAATCTTAAAAATAATTAGAACTGAGAGGATTCGAGCACACTGGCTATTTCACAGCAGTGTAGAGGTTTTACCAGTGAGCTACAAGTTGCTTCTTGTTTTTATTGAACAAAAATAACTTATAACTTCTACACAGCCTGAAATACCCTTTTTTATACATTTAATTTTGTACAGGGATTTCAGAGTTGTTACATTTGTCTTCCCAGTTTTCGGCGGTAAACAGATTCTGGCATGGCCGGTGGGACATTTTTCTCGTGTGTCATGTTTTTCACGAAAATAATCACAGTATATATATATATGTTTATATTTGCCCTTGGGTCTTAGAATACCGAAGCCGACATTCCGTCTCTATGTAGAGATCAATGGCGTTCGCTTGCACTCACTGCAACTCAAGCTCTGTTACATTCGGTGGAGTCATGTATAGGTCTCTTGCATCCTCAATTCTCTGCATTTCGGCTCTTCAAGAAATGAATGGGATTTTCTTTGGGACGATACTCCCACCTCCTACCATTGGTGCCTCAACTCCATAGGAGGAAGCTCAGAAGATGTTTGTCTTCCACAGACTGGTTCCTCAAGCTTCAGCTCTGCTGACGGTATCGGTCTTCAAACAACTGGCACTTGCCGAAGGCCAAGATCAACCCAGGGGGCATCATAGTCATGCTCTGAAAGAAAACAGGGGACTAGCCAAACAAGTTCCTGAGACTGAAGAAGCTCCAATTGAAGGACACGATTGACGTCGATATTGGCATTAAATAAGACAAGCTGGGAGCAGTTATCCGTCCGGGTTGACTCTACCCGCTCTAACTCCAATGGTGAATGCTGTTGTTCCAACCGGGAGCATCTTTGAATTGCTGCAAAAGGTCAGACAAAATTCCCCAACCGCAGTATTGAAGAAGTCTCCGCAATCCGTGGAGATCTAAGAAAAGCATAAGCCAGATCGCTCTCCAAAAAAACTTTCCTCACTATATATAAGGTGTGGAAGGAGGTGAAAATCTCCGTCGTTGTCTACAGCTCTTTTCACAAGTTCAAGAAATTGAAGTGTCAGCCAAACACTGATAACTCCCATTCCAAATACAAAGGGACTCATCCCAAGGCAGTTCCTTCTATGATGGTTCCTCCTAAAGCGTCTTTTTATAAAAGAGAGAGGCCAGAGAAAGTTCAAGCGCCTGAGACAAACTCAAAGGACTGATATCCCAAACACCCCAAGTCTGGGGGTATGGTAGTTCATATAGTCCACATGGTGAAATCCAAAGATCAAAAAGTGCTTCTACTAGTCACGGACCGCATACTCGGTTTTTTACAAAGGCTCAGTAGCAACATGAAAAGCTGCAGGAGATGCTTTCTCAGGCGGCAGCACTCGTTAGTCCACAGCCTAAGGAAAAGCCCGAGGATGCACCCAAAGAGAGGATAGGGCAGGAGTTGGATATTGATTTCCTGAAAAGCATTCTCAAGAAGAAAGATGAAGAAGCGGCATCGAGGGACGCTAAAATGAACAAGATGTCCTTCTTGATCCAGAATATAGCTGGAATGATGGTCCAATCAAAACCACTGGCAGATAAACCGCCGGTAGTCACTCTTAATAACAAGGGTGATGACTATCATAGAATTTCGCTATGTGTTCTATTTGTTCTATTTACTTACCGCAATCAAGACGGTGTCGCTTTGCAGCTAGTCGGCTGAGCACGGGTCGATCCGCAAGGAGATGGTAGTATGTCCGTTCGTGTTTTACACAAGCCAATTCAAGAATGTATATGTGTTATGTTCAATTCTATCTTAAGTGTTCATATTTATGTTCAAGTAAGCTTGTTAGGGTTAAGCTTAGTTAATAGAGTTAGGATTAGTCTTGTACTTGTCTTTTGTCATTCTTAAAACGATATTGGGATAATCGAACTTAGCGGGGATTAGGAGGACATAGGAATGGGATTTGTGAGTTTAAGCAAGCTTTCCAACGCTAAATCCATTCCTAGTGCCCCTTGTCCTTCCGCTACGTGCGCTTATTTCCAACCCTAGGCCAAACACCTACAACCATGTATCCAATTAAGTCACAACTACATGTAACGTTGTAGTGCACCCAAAGGACTTCTCGACTTAGTCACGGCTATATGTCACATATAGCGCGCCTAAGTGAGGGGGTTGTGTTTGTTTGGTCTAGGTTCGTTTCAAGGTGTTTGGTTAAGAGAAGCACAAGGTATTTTTCCGTCCCTCATACTAATCTTCCTTAGCCCCTAACAAGTGTGGAATTATTCACACATTTCAAAGGAAAATAAAACAAGAACGAAGAAAAGAAAGAAAGGAAAATACGGTTTTACAAATGGTAGCAAGCTAACTATTTGGGCCCTGACCTAAGTAAGGGACTCTATAGAGTACCATGGCTTGAGAAAAAATACGGATAAGAAGAAAAGAAAAGAGCAATAAGAAATAACAACTACTTAACAACAATAAATAAGTTACACTAAGAATTAAAATTACAATACAATAAATGAAAGATACAAGATAATAAAAACCCTCATCTTCATTAACATCCACTCAAGAGCTCTCACTACACTTTCAAGGAGGAATTATGAAGAAGAAGAAGAAAAAACAAGCTAAACTACACTAAATCCTAACAAAGAAGAAGCCTTTTTACTTGGCTCAAAACTGGGCTATTTATAGATAGAGAACTGAAACCTTAGGGTCATTATCTGAGCCCTAATACAATTACCAAAATACCTCCAAATACGATAAAGAGAAGACATGATGGCGCCGCAGAATCGCCGCGAAAATGCCATATTGGCTGCGGTTCCGCGGCGGTTTGGAGGCATTGGTGTTTCATTTTTCTAAGGCTTCTTCATGTTGCTTTCTTCTATTGTTTAGCAGGTCCTAAATTGAAAAATGCTTCCAAAATATGTTCAGATTTTCAATAGTCCAAAATGGCTTCACTTTTAATTCATTTGACATTTATCTCTCTCGAGCTCCGTGCATTCTTTGAATTTTGTGCTGCCCCTCTCATGCTCTGTGCTTGACCGAGACAAGAATGACCACTGTTATTTGTCTTATCTCTTGAACCGGTAAGCGGCACTGGACGGATGCAGATGACCGGAACCCGGATTTTATCTGTCTGTGGCAGATGTTCTGGATTTTGGCGTAACTGTGGAGATTTTGTATGATTTGCGTTATTTTGGACTAGAAACCTGTAACCTATAAATATGTAGGAAATACGGATCAAAAGCACCTGCCTATGAACAAACAAGCTGAAGAATGGGCGGTATTAAATGCAATATTCTGGTGTGAACAAATATCCCCAAACTTATCTTTTGCTCGTCCCGAGCAAAACTATTTATTTTCAAAAAGTCCTAAGCTCACCTTCGTAGGCATCACGGTTGCACTAAGCGTGTGCATCAAGCCGTGAAACCTCTAGGTGCCCCTAGTAGGAGGACTGTTGTCCCCTAAGGTTTTTCAGTGGATACTACCCACAAAATCCCGTCAAACTAGTTTTATAAGTTAACATCGATTCTGCTCCTACAGTTTAGTGTCTAATTTAGAAATTCTATCATCCCAAGTTAGAAATATCCATCCCTTATTTTTCACGCCTCCTATTTATTCAACCCAAGATTCTATACGTTTTGACAAGTTTAGAAAGATCTCAGTTTCTCTTGAGTTTTCCTTCTAAAGCGCAGTTTTCAATCCGGAATTTTTATCATATTTACGGAAAACATAAGTCTTATTTTTTATCCCTATCTTTCCTCCAAACATCGATCGTATACCCCCACGTGTATGTAAATTTTCACCCCTACACTTAAGAATTCAATTCAAGCTATAGTAACCTTGCTTTAATACCCAATACTACTTCTTTTCATTAATGATGGATGGAATTGCTCACACATCTTTCATGCGACTATTAATGCTTCCTGAGGCACTAACCAGCCGATTATTGAATGTGTGAGTTTAAAGCGTAAATAGCAGTTTCCAGGTCTTGTAATTTATTATTTATTTTCTTTTTTTCCCTTCTTTTTTTTCTTTTCCTTTCAAGACCGGAAATATTTTTCAATAATGCTCTTTTGGTAGTTAGCTTTAAATACCGTTTTTTTCCTTTCATACTAGGCTTTCAGGCAAGAGTATTTCTATGTATCCTCTACTATCCCAAGTTTCAAGGTGCGTGTAAGTGCAATTTGTAGGGTATATACTTTCTAAATTTGGAATCAAGAATAAGAACTATTTTTCAGACTTATCCTTAAATAAAGCTTTCAATACTTTCCCTTCATCTCGACTTAACTCAAAAACTGAACTCAAGATTACCTACTTCTAAACAAAACCTGTAAGGACGTATATTTACCAAGGTTAAATAGAAGGAGGGTTATTTTAGGGTTTTCAATTTCTAAGCTTAGGATTTAGTTATTTCTAACCTATCAAACTAACTTTTCGGAAATAAAAATCTAAGTTACCCTATTAGCTAACTTGACGACAAAGTTTTTATATTTTTGTAAAATTTTTCGATTTTTGTGGGTTTTTAAATAAGTATGCAAATGCAAAATATACACATGAATGCAAAGGTAGAAAGCTTACCGAGCACACTCGCAAACATAAACTTGACAGTACCCTCACTGTCATGCCATACCAAAGGGGTCAAAATTGTCGGTGCTCCCCTGTTTTTTTTGTATAAAAGAGAAAAAAAACCAAAAAATACACACACACACACACACACACACACACAAAAAGGGTCCCTCCAAACTTAAGTGAAACAGTGTTGCCACTGTTTAAGCGTTGAAGTTCAGATTTAGGGGGGAGAGAACATCATCAATCTATACAAGGCCTTACACAGGACAAAAGTTAACACCAACCATTCAAAAAATTTATCGTGATAATGTGCAGGTCGGTGAAAGAATTCGTATAGAAAGGAGAGAAAGAATACGCGAGACCATGTGTGGATGGAAATTGGATACGGTCTTGGTGTAGGAGACGAATGGCGAAGGGGAAAAAGAAATGGAATACAAACTTGAGGATGGAAATGGAGTGAATAAATTAGTACAATTTGTAATGATCGAAGTGAAAAAATGGATTGTACTAATCTATCAACATGTCGAGAAATGGGGTCAAACCTCTCAAGATTCATAAGAAAACATGGGTCGACCGAACTTGGTGAACCAGACGTAAGAAATGAAGGTGATACGACGTCTTACAAAGTGGGAATGATGGAAAGGATGGAGGGAAGGGATTGAGGAATGGTATCGGTTAAATGTTCATGATGGTGAGCACAGTCAATGAAAGGGACATGATGAATTGGAAAATCCGACTCATCTAATAAAACTGGTTCATCCTCAATGCTATCCTCAAGACTCTCCTCAAAATTCTGCTCATCCATGCATTTATCATCAACAATATCCAGACGCATATGGGGTTCAGGAAAAACAGTTGATGGTTCGGGATGATGTCCACACAGAATTGAAAGGACATGATGAATTGGTGAGAAAAACTCATCCAAAACTGTGGGTTCTTCATCCAAAATATTCTCAGCGTCGATATCCTCAATCAAGTGAAAGTCAAATTTCTCAGACACTTCATCAAAAGCATGATTTTCAATCAATTCTGGTTCTAAAGTGGAGGTGTAGAGATCAAAGGGATTGGGTGTGGTTTCACTTGAAATGGACCCTTCACAATCGGGTAAATCAAACACTACAAAGTCGCAGAACACATCAAACATTCTATCTTCAATTGGTGAATCATTTGGGACACTCGATAGACTTTCAAAACTGGAGTTATGGAATTCAATTTGCAACGGATAGTTTTGATTTGGAAGGGTGTACTGCTCACTCTCACCATGCAAATTCTTAAATTTTCCTATCGCCTCATCATACGTTGGAAAATTTTGAGCCAGTTGGAAACCAGCTGCCCGTTCGTTAGGTTGTATGAGGGCGGCCATGGATGCATTCAAATCCACCATCTGTTGGCACGACGCTACCCGAAATTCTTCCAATGACTGTTCAAGACTAGACATGGGTTGTGAAGGGGTTTCGGTAAAAGATTCAAATTCGTATGGATACATGAAACTCCCAAATGGCTGTTCAAAAGCAATGTCTAGGGAAGGTGTAAAAGTCGGACATGATTGATAAGAATCAGATGGATGCGAGAAATAGACAGGATTAGGATTAACGTTATGATAATAAGGTGATTGGAATTGTTGTCCTCACGAATTTGGAGTGGTGAAAGGAGTGAAAGATCGGCTATGAGATTGTTCAATTATGTCAGCAATGGACATGGGTTTCGGAGTCGGAACATGACTCTCAGAAGGGGTATCAACATGAGAAGGTAGGAGAGGTTGAAACGGTTGATACGAAGTGGATTACGGAGTCCAATTGTTTATCCTATACACGTTTATCCGATCTCTCAATGAAATTTTAGGCATGATTGGATCGTTCGAAGTACGACCAAAGCAAGAGCCGCAAGAAGAAATGTCTAGTTGTGGGTACCAAAGTTTGGCAAGAGTTGGTCAATTTGGGGTACCTATGTTATGAAAAGAGTGAAAGGTAGGGAGGTGGGAATTTTTTTTGGAGTTTTTGAAATTGTTTTTTTGGTTTTAGAAAAAATACGGAATCATAGGACTAAACTTTACACAAGCACAAGCCAATCACAATATGCACAAACAACACCTAGAGCTATGGTCTTCAAAGTCCAACTAGACCGCTCCTAGATTCCAAGTGACAAGTTGCAAGATAACCCTCGAATCGCCTCTTCACTGCAATTGTGGCCAGGTAAGCACAAGTGAGCTAAGGAGGGTTCCGCTCACAAATTACCGTAAGACGGGCCTTTTAAAATTACCTCCTCACTTATCTAGCCTAGGCACCACAAAGTCAAGTTTAGATAAACGACCGATTCCCCGCAACCTTCATTTGTCCTAAATAAGCGCGACAAGTCCTTATAGGTTTGGTCTAGATATTTTTTATTAACTCAAGGTAATGCGTATACTTTTTGTGATTTGTGGGGTCTTAGGAAGGGTGATGAAATCCCCACCCAATCTGAAATGGTGTTCAAGCCCCTTAATGTCCGTATTATTATATGCAAAGTGTTTAAACAAAAAAATCTAAAACAACAAAAATTTTATTTGGCGGCGGCGCAAATTTGTGCAAAGAAACCTGCAGAAAAATACAGTTCAGTGGAGTTGACAGAGAGTTTTGGAGAAGGAGAAGGGGTGTAAGAAATTTTGGGCTGAGAAGCCACAAGATGACCGCAGAACCGCCGCAATATCCTAGATTTGACCGCGGTTCCGCAGTGGAATGGTGGACTTAGGGCTTCAAGTTGGTTCTATGCACTCCCCTCTTTCCTATCTTCGTTATCCAATCCTCTGTTTCTTGGTTAGATCACTGTACTTGCTCCAGATTCTCTTGCACACTTGCACAAAAAAAAACAAAATAACAAGATGGATTTTTTTAATATTTATTTATTAATTTTTATATATATACAAAAAAAAATTAACCCAAATAACAAGAAAGAAATACATTAATGTCTCCCCGGTAACGACGCCATTTGATTGTCGCAAAATTTCGCTATGCGTTCTACTTGTTCTATTTACTTACCGCAATCAAGACGGTGTCGCTTTGCAGCTAGCCGGTTGAGCACGAGTCGATCTGCAAGGAGATGGTAGTATGTCCGTTCGTGTTTTAGACGAGTCAATTCAAGAATGTATATGTGTTATGTTCAATTCTATCTATCTTAAAAGTTCGTATTTATGTTCAAGTAAGCTTGTTAGGGTTAAGCTTGGTTAGTAGAGTTAGGATTAGTCTTGTACTTGTCTTTTTCCATTCTTAAAACGATGTTGGGATAATCGAACGTAGCGTGGATTAGGAGGAGATATGAATGGGATTAGAAAATTTTAGTTTGTAAGTGAGAACCACGGATTTGAAGTATTTAAAATTTTGGCACTATCTCCCCTTTTTAATTAATAATAAAAGCTGTTATAAAGTGTTTAATTAAGTTGCATCCCTAGTTGGGAGCAAAACAACGCCAAACGGCAGAAACCAATACAAAATAATAATACGATGCTTAAAGCGAAGAATTTCATGCATAAAAAAGGAAGAATAAGTTAACACAACTAAACGATCTCACTCAGTCGAATTTAAACATATACAAACATATTTCTTTCTAAGTCAATATACGGGTCTGATGGAGAATTTCTAGATCCAATATACATATACCAAAATAGGAGGTTACTACGTAGGTAACCCATCTAGCAAAATAAGCGATAAAAGCTGACAAGTGGATCCGCGCTGCTGCTACTTATCAACGCGTCTCTTGTAAGGAACTATGGCACAACGGGGGTGAGTTTCTAACTCAGTGAATAAAACTAACATCTAACAGCTGATAATGTAAGTATGACGAACTAGAGCTAACAGTAGTAAGGATAATTATAATGTATGATAACATGTGGAAGCATGAATATGTACTAACTGAATGTATAAATCAACACCGAAATCTCATCAATTATTTCCAAAGAAAGCTCATTTTTCCGTGTCCAACATCGATACAAATCTTCTGTTTCCTGTAGGCATCGTTCCCCGAACGATCCTATCAATCCATAACATCGGTCGGTATCCTCCAAATATCTGCCGTGTTTCACAACTATCTCCGGTATCGAGTATTCTCGCTAAGCTCCCCGCCTCAAATGTGGCTATCCTGCCCCTCGGTCTTGACCGGGTCCACCATGAATCCGACTGTATAGCTCCCCCACTCAGTCCGGATAACGTAAAAATCCGCAACCGTATAGCTACCCTAATCGGTTCAGAATAAAACCAAATCATAAAAACATCTCATGGTGGACATGTCATATCAATCATGAAGAATCACCGAATATACTATCTAGCACATAAAACTCAACACCAGAAATCCGCATAATCCAATGCATCTTTTGTCATGATTAATAATACTTGAAATGAAGCATGATATATGTTCATAATAACATTGTTGCAATTTAACTACCATTATTGATGTTTAAGGTATGAAATGAATCATATGTGACATAATAAGTACTAAGTGTATTTGTGACATGTTAATATCGACGAGGTGTAGTATAACATGTAGATATGTGCACGTGCAACATGACTCGTCGATAATTTGTGCAGTGTTCTAGTAATGGTTAAACATGACAATTTATATATAAGAATGCATATGGTGGAGTTGCTAAAATCAATTTTTATACACAAAGAAGCAATTATAACTACACTTAAATCTACGGGCGTATTACGCCATCCATACAAAATCTCCCGGTGGATGTTTAGTTTACTCACCGGAATACGTCGAATCTACTCAGATATCATCAATCCCTTTCCTTTTCTTACGGACTCCGAAGTTTCCGTATTCGAACCTCACATCGAAATTTACTTTCGTATAAGAAACGGCTAAGCTCCGATACAGCGAAAACGTGAAACTACAAGATTTACATACTAAATATGCTATGTATGAATATAGTGAACTTCCTAGAACTTATATTAACCTGAACTAACCCTTCGCTGTTCATATCAGTAAAACAGAATCGCAAACTCAAGATATCCGTATCGTATTAGAATTTTAATCCCAAAACAGATATTTGTTTCCAGATTTTATATACTGAATAAATAACATAAACTAGCAATACCAGATATCCTAACACATATACAGAGAGCTACCCTTAAAATTTCAACACCCAACTCCCACACAAAACCGGCGACGCCGGATTTTCATTGAATGTCGCCGGCCAAAAATCCGAGGAATGGGTCCGTGTTTCTAGTGGTTATTCTAGGTCCAGATTACAATATGAAGGTACTATTTGATTTTGTTGAAAATTACCTTGACTATAGAAGATTCAAAATAGAGCCTAAATTTATCAAAATACTATATTTCCGACATCACAATTCTACACTAAAACAGTACTGAACTTAAATTTGCAGGGTTTAAACTTATACCTATTGAATGATCACAGAAAGGTTCCTTCAAAGATGCACAAGCACACACGATCCTAGGTTGAGGGTGGTGGTAGTGATCCTTAGCACTTAGTTTCTCTTCTCTTCTCTTTTTTTCTTTGGTGTGATCTAAGTTTTTCTTTATTTTCTAGTTTTGCCAATTTGTTTCTAATTTGATCACTCAACTGAAGCAAAAGAAAGGATAAGAATAGGGGAGTGATGAGGTGTAGGAGGAGGTGTCACCTAGAGGGAGTGTGGTATATCCATGTAAGTAGGAGGTGTAAGCATGAAAGGTTCATACAAGGAGAAGGTGTATGCATGAAGTGTACATGCAAGGAGGAGGTGTATTATTATGTTATGATATTCCAAGAGTTTAACTTAACCTTAACCATGTCCTAACCTCTTTACACATAAACCCTCACAAAATTTCCAAATTCTATAAATAATTAAACTTTTCACAAAACCCCTCATAATACTTATTATTATATAAACAAACTATTTCTTTACTAATTTAATCTACTAAATGTTAAAAGGTCTTTAATTACAATAAAATTTAATTTAACATTTTTAATTAATTAAATAAAATAAATAAATTTTCTAAAACATTTCGAATTGTTACAGGGTAGTAATCTAAGAACAGTGAGAACACACTCGAGGCGAAGTAGCGATGTCAAGTCAGTGGACTATGCTGTACTCATGTCACCTGGGAACTGCTACCTGACGATATGCATAGTACCAACGAGCAGTTCCCCATGAGTCCGTCCAGTGTAACTCATAACCCAATGAGCACCTGCATACTATCTCCAGTACGACGTACTAATGGCTGTGGGACAGACCATCTCCCTTGCTGGGATGAGAAGCGTATACTCTAGTCTACTCTGGAGTATCGATATACTGTCTCGATAATCCTACGACTAGGTATCTGTATAAGGATGTGCTTATAGACTACCCAGCCTCCACTAGTGTGATTGCCATCATAACGCTGGTAGTCAAGTGATTGATCTGTAATTTTGTGAAAGAAAAAGTAGTAGTAAAATAACCACAATCAATAACGATATCGTGTGTAGCGAACCTTTAGTGAGTACTGGTCGTCCTCTGGGATTCATGGAATTTTATAGTTCTTACTTTAGATCGGTTGAAAGAAATAGAAAAGAGAAAATCAAGAAAATCAAGAAGATAGTTTCAAGAAAATCAAGAAAATAGTTTCAAGATCTCATTGAATTATCAAGAAAATGGTTCAAGATCTAATTGAGTTATGAAGAAAATTTTATATGAAGAAGGCTTGTAGGATTCGATTGGATTTAGTAGCCCTGGATGACTAATAAAGATGACTCCTCTTATCTATTGATAGATTTAAAACTAGATTGATGGCGATGAATGGGGATTAGGGTTCTTTGGAAGAAACTAGGGTTTCTGCTCTATTGAACCTTATTCTTTCATTGATCTCCATTCATATCTAGCCCTTAACAAAAAGATCGTTAATCTCATCTCAAATCTTGGTCGAGATTATCAAGAAATTGATGTCACGCCCGATAAGGATGTTGACGATTCTTTTGCTAAAGTTTATAAACTTTATAAGATTTAAGAAGAGTATAGAATTTTCTCACCCATTGATTTACCTTAATCCTTCGAATCCTATCAAACGGAGAATTACCCGCACATCATGAAAATAAAAGAAAGATTAGAGAAAGAATTCATAATGCAGAAATTAAAAGAAAGCGAAATGATAAAACTAATTATCTACCTTTATTACGTAACTTCACAATACATTTCTTTGAGTTTAGATTACAAGAGGAAGAAGAATTGCTCTCGATCTCTGCCTCGAAGAAGTAAATGTTCCGTCGATCTTCACATCGCTTGATCACCTCGAGTCTTGGACCTGTCTTGGATCGCTTGCTCGTTGGCGGTGATTGGCTTCGTGTAAAGGAGAATTGATTGATGTCGCTTGATGAATTTCTCGATGATTTCTTAATCTTGGAGCTTAAGATCGAAGATTCTTGATCTTAGATCTTAGATTCCCTTTTTGATATTGGATTTGAACTTGGATATGATGTAGAGATTTTGGCTCTTTTCTTGATTTTATTTGAAGAGATTGGATCCCCCTTGGATCTAGCCCTCGGTCCTTTTTATAGCCCCAAATCCAGTAACAGAAAATCCCAACAAACTAAGTTTGTTGCACAGAAGCTTCCAGAAGAATCTTAAACCCTAACTCCTCTTCTTGACCGCTGAACTGCGGCAACTCGTCTGACTCGGCCGCGACTCGGTGGGTTCTTGGCTTTATTCTTCTGGAATCTTCTCCTGTTGGTATTTGGTTATTTCTTTGATGTCTGGAACCTTCTTATCTCTTCTGAGTCTCTGCCAATATTTGATTCTTCGACTTTCTTTACTTTATCGGCAGATTCTTGATTCCTGATATCTGACCTGAGCTAATCTTGCAGAATATCTTCAATAAACAATGTTAGTTATATTTGAGGTACAAAATATTATGCGTAAAATATTAAACATACAATTTCCTTCATAATGTTGATTATAATATATATAAACACATGGTAAATGATATTTTGTAGATGAACTTATATCAAACACCTTTAGATGATTAAGAAAAGGAAGGAAATTGTTATGTTAAAAATGCACTATTTTCGACTGAACAAATACCCCCAAACTTGACATTGATTGTCTCGAGCAAACTATTTATTCAAGGGAAGGAGAAAAGAAAAATAGAAAGAAAAAACTAACTAGCACACTTTCGTAGGCAACACGATTGCACTGAGCACGTTCAATAAGCCGTTAAATCTCGAGGTGTCGCTAGTAGGAGGAGTATTGTCTCCTGAGAGTTTTCAGCGGATTACACCCATAAAATCCTATAATAAAAGAAAGACTGTGAGAAATTACATATAAAAATAAGAACTATATAAAAGAAAGAATTTGAAAATAAGAGTTTCCAACTACACTAGCTTTTCGGTTGTTAGGAGCCCTATCTTAATGGTCATGAAAAGATGTTAGAAATCACATCACCCCTCAATAAAACATCACCTTTAGTCTTCCTCCCTACCTTTCTTCCAAACACCGATCATATACCCCTACGTGTGTGTAAAAGACATCCTTACACTTGGAGAATTCAATTCACGCTATCATACTCTTGTCCATCGACCTTAGTACTTTTAGTCGGTGAATATTTTGGATGGAATTGCTCACACATTCTTCATGCGACCGTTAATACTTCTTGAGATACTAACCGACCAATTACTAAATGTGCTCACTTATTAGGCGTAATTAGCAATTTCCTTATCTTGCAACACCTAAGGCTTAGCAGTGGCTCCCAAACCAGTTGGGCGCACTACAATGTGACATGTAGTTGTGACTTAATTGGATACATGGTTGCGTGTGTTTGGCCTAGGGTTGGAAATAAGCGCATGCAGCAGATGGACAAGTGGTAGTAGGAATGGATTTGGCGTTGGAAAGCATGCTTAAACTCATAAATCCCATTCCCATGTCCTCCTAATCATCGCTACTTCCGATTATCCCAATATCATTTTAAGAATGGTAAAAGAAAAGAACAAGACTAATCCTAACTCTACTAACCAACCCTAACCCTAACAAGTTTACTTGAACATAAAATACGAACACTTAGGATAGATTTGAACATACACATACACATACACATACACATACACATACACATACACATTCTTTAATTGACTGGTCTAAAGCAAGAACGGACATAAAACCATCTCTCTGCGGACAACCCATGCTCAACCGAGTAGCTGCAAAGTGACATCGTCTTGATTGCGGTAAGTAGAACAAATAGAACAAAATAGAACACATAGCATAAAATTTCTGCTTCAATCACAACGTGATAACATAATTAACTGTAGAGGATTGCGACTATAGGGAAGTGCGTCCCCACAATCAAAAACCCCTCACATACAAAGGGGAATCTGATGATGTCTACTACAACGGTTGCATCTGTCCAAACCTCCGATATTCTGTACCATAAATCAACTTGGTATCTTCGGAGAGGTGGACGGATATGTCCAAATAGCATCTGCCCCTAAATTCAGGCAAGTTGTTCAATTCTAGTTCGTATCTTTTTTCGGCGGTGAACATATTCTGGCACGCCCGATGGGACCTTTTCCTCTTTCCATTCCACACTTCGTGTGTCGTGTTTCGTAAACAAAATTGCGGTTCTCTATGGTTGCCCTTGGATTCGAGGCACTAAAACTTGATGTCTTTCTCCTGCACAGAAAATCAATGGCTTCTCAATACACTGCATGCAGCAACAACTCTCGCTCTACCCCAATGGGAGGAGTGACTTATGGGCCCAATGTGGCCTCTATCTTCTCAATTCCAGTGGGGCAAGTCACACAAGACACTACTAGATTGTTCTTTAGGACCATGCTCCCACCTGTGAGTTTCGGTGCCTCAGCACCTCAAGGAGAAGCTCTTAAAAGGTTGGTTTTCGATCGACTGGCAATCACAATGGCCCCTCTCAACGGCCGTCCAAATCCGGCGTCTCAATCTTCAACAGGATGAGCAAAAACTCAAACAGGCCTGCAAAGAAGCTCGTGATACTTGAAGGGGCTATCCCAAAATGGCTAGCCCTCCTAATTCCTGCTGCAGGCGAAGCCGTCAAAAGTGCTTCCCCTATCAAAAAGTTGGTCTTCGAAATATTGGCCGACCCTCCTCAAACCTTAACAAGGACGTCGGTCTTCAACAGGCTGACACCAATTACAGCTCCTCAGCAAAACCAGGGGCATGATGAAGCCGCTTTCAAAACTAAGGCGATCCCTTCAAAAAGTCATGCTCGACATCGCCACTGGCACCGAGCGAGTGAAGCTGTAGGCAACTCCCCTTCTGGACTCACCCCACCAGCTCCAATGGTGGAATTCGACGCTGCTGTTCCAACCGGGAACAACTTTCATCCGCTTAAGAGGGTACGTAAGAACTCCCCAATGGCGGTGTTAAATAAATCACCCCCACCTGGAAAGGTTATAGTGCAGATAAAGCTGGAGCACCCTCATCAGCGGCTCTCCTCGGAAATTCATAGGGTCTGGTGAAAAGTTCAGGACTCCGTGATTGACCAAAACTACCCTCGTCGACCAAAGAAATTGAAGGTTCGATAAGAAAAATATCACTCCACCATACAACGGAGGACTTCTCCTAAGCAGGTGCCTGTCAACGGCTCCTTCAACTCCAATCTCTCATAAAAGAATAAGGCTGGAGAAAACTCTACCGCCCGCGGTAAATTCCAAAGGCGATGGATCCAAACACCCTAAGTCTAGGGGCATTATCGTCCATACGGTCTATATGACCAATAGGCAAGAAAGGAGCCATGCTTCGATGAGTCACCGACCGCAAACTCGGTCGCTAACCAAGGCTTAGGAGCAACAACAGAAGCTCCAGGAAATGTTGACTAAAATATCAGCACTTACCGGACAGAAAGAAAGTCTGAACTAAGAAGCTGAACAGCGCCAAGAATAAGAGACCGATACAGAGTTTCTGCGAAGGGTGCTCTAGAAAAGGGACAAAGAAGCTGCTGAACAAGCTGCTAACATGAAGCAAATAGCTCTCTTGTTCCAAGACATAGTTGGAATGATGATCCAGCCAGATCCCCCGGCCGAAGATCCGCCGATAATCATCGACGATGACAGAGGAGAAACATGAAACCCTCCTTCGGCCTTATCAGCAGCTAAGGAGGAAACAATCTCCAAGGCCGCCCTTGATGATTACATTGCTCAACATATAAGAGCTCATCAAGATATTGAAGCTGCTGGCCAAATCGTCAGAACTAGGCGACCATATCCAGGCTGGTATGAACAAATCAAATACCCTCCGGGATATACGATCCCCAAGTACTATGTATACAAGGGACATGAAACCTTCACCAGCACATCGCACAGTTCAGAGCTC
The DNA here is from genome assembly GCA_030015575.1 of Agapanthus africanus. Lineage (NCBI taxonomy): Eukaryota > Viridiplantae > Streptophyta > Magnoliopsida > Asparagales > Amaryllidaceae > Agapanthus > Agapanthus africanus. The sequence continues at coordinate 146,078,898 of JASDDO010000022.1, read as the reverse complement.
TATGCGGCAACATTGGAGGCGACGACAAATTGTTGCTTCGCCAATTCATTGGTAGCCTGTCAGAAACAACTTTCGAATGGTACTCGGAGCTCCGAAATGACTCCGTGAAAACATTCGCAGAGATGGAACTGCTGTTCACGCAGTGTTTCGCGTGTGCGAGCGAACGTACTCCAATCACGGCATTAATTAATGCCAGGGTAAAGACGGGAGAAACCTGGGTCCAATACGCGATCTGGTGGCGGAACCTGTGGTCTAAGTGTGAATAACGCATTGAAGAATCCCCTACCGTAGGCATATTCATCGGGACCCTTGATCCTTAAACGACTGTGTCCCAGTTCATGAAATTTTTCAAACCAACTACCTTCTAGGCTCCGATAGATAAACTGGCTCAAATGGACCAGATGGGCCACATGCCTTCCTACTCAAATAAAGACTCTCAAAATGCAAGGGTAAAGGGAAAGCAGCCTTCTTTGCCAATACACAACAACTGCCGAGCGGCCCAAAACCGGCCGTTCGCTAAAACAACGCGCATCCGCGCCCGTCCTTAGAGGAAAATCTAGGACGTGCTTACTCGTTTCCCCGAGACAAGACGAGGAGACTATTCGAATTGGCAATGTGTAATAAACTCATCATATTTCCAGACCAGCGGTGTCCACCGCAACCCGACGACGTCAACAACCCTAACAACTGCTCCTATAACAGAATGGTGAGCCATCCAATTGAAGATTGCTACGTCTTTAAGAATTGGGTTGAAGACCAGTATCAACAGGGAAAATTCAAGTTGTTTGATAACTGGAGGGTAAACCCACCCCATAAGCACACTCCAAAAAAGGTTGACGCACAGGGGGCATCATGCTCACTCGTGGAAGAAACTCCATGGGAAGTGGTTCTTTCAGCAAAAACCAAAAGAATACTGAAGGAACTACATGCATGTCCAGCAGTCAGGTGAAAAAGCCCACTTGAACCCGAAATAATCGAAGGGATGTTAAAAACTCGTCCCATACCGAAAATTTTTGATAAGGGAAAAATCCCCAAGTCAAGCCTTCAAAGTCTTTGAAGAAAAAGAAGAAGACCAAGAAGCCTGTATAGCCTGCCGAGTATGACGACAAGCGCACAGACTTGCAAAAATATATTGACGCGCTGGAAGAGTATAACTAGAAGGCACGGACACCAGTTAAGCTCGAAGAGTTCCTTAAGCATATTCATGAGGACGAAGATAGGGACTACGATGAGGAAAATGACTCATCAATAGACACCGAAAACCGTGTAACAAGTTACCACATGGTCTCCCATTCGTCATTATATGACGAAGAGGCTCCCTCAACGTCAGAAAACAACGCAGAGGAATTGGTGGAAGAATCGGCGCTAAAATCCTCGGAACTACCAGAAGACCCGATCGATTGACTGTTAAACGGAGCCTTTCAAAAAAGCAAAGTTGATCGAGAACGCGAGACTGCCATATTCCAAAAGGCTAAGCGTCAGCGTCAGGAAAAAGAAGCTATGGTAAGGATGAGTCATAAAGTACTCCAACCAAACCAAAGCACACCTGCTGCAAATAAGAGCAGGATCAAAATAGAGAAGTGGTTCGCCAAAGCCCTGTCAATGGGGATGAAGCTACCACTTCTCGTAAGGAACACTCCCGGGGTCATATGCCTCGATGGAGAAGATGCATGCCCAAACTATTGGCTATATAAACGGAGGGTCACCCACCCCACTGAGGAATGCAGTTCCTTCAAGAAGTGGTAGCAAGGATACGTTTCCCATCAAAAACACTTCAAGAGGATGAAGCGTGAAACTCATGCTCGTCGACGGTAAAATAGTGCAACAAATGTCCATGAAGAAATGACTGGAAATTGTCATATGGTTGGTACCAGTTCGGAAGGGGAAAACCCTAAATTCTTACCTTCGGGAGTGATTCTGAGGATGAAATACCCCTCAGCCCTCTTTTCAAAGATTCCACCTCCGAAAAAGAAGAAGGGGAGAAGAACTGCGAGAATATTCAGCTGCGTAACCGCACGCTACCTGAGAGGAATCTCGGACCTACAAACAAAGGTTCGAACAAAAAGAACAAAGGGAAATGAAAAATCCCCGAGGTGATCGCCCTCGATGAGGAAGCAGTCAAAGAGCTCGCGGCAAAAGATCCGCCTAAGAAAATCAAGGTGGATTATAACGTTCTGGCACATCTGAGGAAAATACCCTCGCAACTGAGCATATTCGATGCTCTCCTCTTGTCCAAAGAGGTATGAGATTCCCTGATCAAGGCATTATAAGAGCCCGATTAGCTCCAAGCTTTCTTCACAGAAGAGAAGATGAACGATGAGCTGGCATAGGTCCACACGACTGACATTACATTCAGTGATGAGGATCTCCTCCTTGGTACATGCGAGCATAATCGCCCGTTATACGTCACCGGGTACTTCCACGACATCAAGATAGGGAAAATACATGTCGACAACGGATCCTCCGCCAACCTTCTCAACGTGAGAGTGCTGAAGGAAATTTGCATGAACGTTCAGCACCTTTCCCGAGATAAAATTACCATCTCAGGGTTCGACTCACAGTTGTCACGGACACTTGGGTCCGTAATACCGACGTTACGCTTTGGGCTGCTCGTCACTGACATCAAATTTCATGTCATTGACGCTAAGACTTTCTATAACGCTTTGCTCGGTAGGCCCTGGTTACACGAGTACAATGTCATCCCTTTTACACAACATCAGTGTATGAATTTCAAGGATGGCTCGGAGTACACCGTCACGGGAGAGCTAAACCCGTTCTCTGAAAACGAAGTCCGGAAATATGAACACGCAAAGTACTTCTTACCAGACTTCAAAGATACGAAAATGTGTCTTAAGCCGGAGGAAAAACAGAAGTCCGTCGCCACTATCCCGATCTTTGGGACCGATACCGAGGAAGAAGAAGAAATAGTCTACTTGGGGTAACACCAGAAAGAAAACAATAAGCCCCGACCATCTACTCTTATTTTGGTCTTTGGCAGCGATTCTAAGGACGAGGCCAACGCAGTGTTCTCCATTCGCCTGTCAATGCAAACCATCACCGGAGCAGATCAGAGTCTGCAAATCACAATGGCTCCGCCTCGATATTATAAGGAACTTGATCCGCTCTATACATACAGCGTACAAGAAATGCACACTTTCTACGTATTTCCCAGGTGAAGAGGTGAAAAAGATCCTCTTCTACCAATCTACGGAGACCAAAGTAGAAAAAGAAATTTGGCATGGTGTCGATTTTGTACTCGACAGGCTCCAACCCATCCATCTGCCAAGATACTATGCAGAGGGATTGAAAAGGTTGTTAAGTTGCCGAGGTGTAACCCTTGAACAAACTATTCGACAAGCCCAATTTTACAAAAAGATTTAGGATATTCCTAGGACTCAGCAAAAGATGCCCAATGATAAGATGGAGACAACCGGGCTAGGATACATTCGGTCCAAGAAACGGGAGCATATCCATAATTTCCGCATCGTAAACGGCTCCAATGAAGCGGAAGACGCTCTTCTAAATAGCCGTGACTTCAAACCAGAGCGAGATCCCATTCTAAAAACGTTGAGTCCGTCGCTTGAAGAACAAATTGACAAGTTAATAAAAGAAGCTTGTCAAACGAGCCGGGACAACCACAGCCGTGAAATGACCATTTATGAAAAGGCCAGGATGCAGCGTCTCAGTCAGCAATCTGTAGAGAATGTAGACCGTAATGCTCTTCATCCCCGGCCCGCTATATGTTCTCGCGAAAAGGGAAAACCCCGAAATGGAGGCAAATACACGGCAAAGAACGTAAACAGCGTTCGAAAACATCAAAGCGGATCCAATACACTGTTCGATCTAGAAAAGCTCGAGCGGAGCCCGTCCTTTATAAAGAAGATAGGTCGGGAATACTCTTTTCCTCAAGACAAGACAAGGAAAATATTTAACCTTGTCATCAAGCACCAAATGATGATACTTCTGAAGTCTCGGCACCCGAACAAATAAATGAGGTCCATCACCCGGATTATTGCTCCTATCACCGAGTAATAGATTATCCTTTGAAGACCGCTTCACCTTCAAAGACTAGATAGAAGAGTGGCATCAGTAAGTTGGGTTCCCTTTATCCAACAGCTGGAGGGTAACCCTGCCGCAATAACATGAGCCAAAGAGGACCTATACCATGAGGATAGGACCGGCTTAACATCAAGAATGAAAGTGAACTCGTACCAGCCATATGGTAACACTCTCAAAAGAGGGAGGGCACGAGACTATGGATGACCTCTACATGTGCTTCGCAAATGAAGACGAGGAAGGGGTGATCTCAGAGTTTCCACCAGCACCAAAAGAGCTGGAAGATGAGATACATACCGCGGCGGACAACCTAAGAAAAATTGACTTAGGGACGGAAAATGATCCGAGACCAACGTTCTTCAGTGAACTACTATCTAAAAAACAGGTGGCCACTTTAAAAGACATGCTCATGCAGTATAAATATTTCTTTGCCTGGAACTACTATGAAATGCTGAGTCTAGATCCAAAGGTGGTAGTACATAAACTGGCTATATCGCCCGGTATAAAGCCAATCAAACATGCGCCAAGAAGGATGCGACTCGAGCTTGAGATGAGCATCAATGTTGAAGTCAAGAAACTAATCGACTCCGGCTTCATCCAAGAAGTTAATTATCCTAACTGGATCGCTAATATCATTCCGGTGATGAAGAAAAATAGGACGGTGCGCATCTGCGTGGACTTTCTGGACCTCAACAAAGCTTGCCCGAAGGATGATTTCCTAGTACCTGTCACCGAGATGATGATCGATAATACGTTTATCCATGAGGTCTTCTCCTTCATGGATGGATCTTCAGGATACAACCAAATAAAAATCCATCTAGAAGACCAAAAGCATACTGCCTTCCGGACCCCACTGGGCATATTCCGTTATAAGGTGATGCCCTTCGGTTTGAAGAACACTGGCGCTACCTGTTCATACCAGAATATTGCATTTTATACCGCCCATTCTTACGCTCGTTTGGTTATAGGCAGGTGCTTTTAATCAGTGTTTGCTACATATTTACAGGATACTGGTTCTCAACTCTAGACAGTGATATTCATAGAAAAGTACGTCAAATTCCGGATTACTGCCAACAACAGATAAAACACGGGTCTCCGCTCTCTATCCGTATGTTGCCACACACCAGTTTAAGGGACAAAATGGCAAATCGATGTCATTTTCGTGCACAAAGCTCAATGTCAACACAAGATCCAACATATCTACGCGGAGCTCGAGGAAATCTTGGCAAAAGATCCACATCACATCACCTTTTGATCTAATGAAATTCTGGAAGAAATGGGAAAAGTTTCTGAGAAAAAGTCATATACCACACTGAAGAGTACTAAAAACTAGGGAAAACCACCAAATTTCATGGCCTAACTCCTCTAAACGGCCGCGGTTTCTCGGCATAAGCGCGCTTAGGCTACGGAACCGCGGCCATTTAGTCTCCTCTCGTTGTCGTTTTTCAGGAGCATGTTGGTCTTTTCTTGTAGGGGCAGATTCTTACCCTAGGTTTCCAGTTCCCTTCCTATAAATACCCCAGAACTTGCCAAGCTTTTGGTGTTAACTTCTTATGCCTCTTTTGTAGGATTTAGTGTAGTTTAGTCATCTTCTTCTTCATTCTTTTCTCCATGAAAATTGTAGTGAGAGCTTTTTGAGTGGAAGATCAATGAAGATGAGGGTTTTTGTATCATTCTCTTTTGTTTAACTTCCCCTTGAGATCCTTGCTTTCTCTTGATCTTTCAACCTCTTCATTGAGCTTGAAAGTTTAAGGGTTTTTTATTGATTTCAAGGGTTGTATCTTCTTATGGAATTAGTGCTTCATTTCACATGAGTTCTTTACCCTTCTCTTGATCTTGCAACCTCTTGATTGAGCTTGCAAGTGTAAGGGTTGGCTATTGATCCCATGCTTGTCTTGAGTTCTAGTTTCTAGTTCTTTTTCTTGCTTATTTATTTCTTGCTTTTTATTACCTTGCTTTACTTTCATGCACTTAAATTCCATGCCCTTACTTACTTGTAATCTTTTCTTTTCTTTTGCTCTTCTTTGTTCTTTTTGTGAATGGTTATAATTATTGTTGTTGTTAAGAATCAATACGATATTGTAAGTTAACGTTTCTTTGCTCATTTCTTTTTTCCGTTATTTTCCATTGAACTCACCCCAAACGATACGCAAGCGCTCCGTTAAGCACCCTACCCTAACAAGGTAACGGTGATTCCTAACCGCGACCGATTGCGTTCGGTTTGGCCGGAGGCGAAAGCAAGAGACAAGAACGGAAGGACAAGGGTAAATAAGCCGGATTCCACGAATACCGCGCTTAAATCCCCTAATCCACGTTGTTGCCGATTGCTCTAGCTTCAATTGGTCAAGACTCGGCTCAAAGGTTTTGAGTACGGATTTCTTTAGCTTACAATCTCGTATCTTTTTCTTAACAATTTTATACTTGCAAATAAAACACATGGGTTAGACTTGAACAAACATATACTCATTCTTTATTGACTCGTCTAAGACAAGAACGGAAATACAACCATCTCCCTGTGGATCGATCCGTGCTCAACCGGCTAGCTGCATAGCGACACCGTCCTGATCGCGGTAAACTTTAGAACTTTGAACATCCGACACGCCAAAAGCGTGCGATCAAATGGCGCCGTTGCCGGGGAGACGGCAGCGTATTTTCTTTCTTGTTATTCGGGTTAATATTCTTTTTGTATATATTTATAAAAAAAAATAAAAATCTTTTTGTTATTTTTGTTCATTTTTGTGGGCAAGAGTGTAGATTTTTGCGGGTTTGCAAACTGCGATTGTGGGGAGCAAAGTGTACGTTCAAGGCTACGGTGTTTGCAAAGTACAGTGCCAAAGATCCGGGTAGTTTGACCCGCGCAAGCGAACTTTTCAAGCTTACCGGATTTGATTCAACGGGGGTTTCCTAACCCAAAATCTTAACGGTACGTACTTTACTAACACCTTCTTCTCAAATCCGACGCATCCAATATACTATTCTTTGCAGGATTCTTTGCAAGTTCGCTAGCAAACGCTAAAAATTGACTAACCCGTATTTGTTGCAGTGCCGTGCTTAAACTAAAAAACGATTGTTTGATTCTGTATAGAATTTTTATTGAATTGCGCATTGCATACATTAATACGGACTTAAGGGCAAGCGAACCCCATAATATACGGTAAAGGATTTCATCACCTTTTCCGTGGCCCACAAATCACGAACTTGAGCATAACGTTTACCCGCACAAATTTTAAAAGAAATTAGACTTTAAGCCTTAAAGACTTCACGCTCACTAGGAGAAGTTAACTGTGTTTAGAACCTCGCTTAACGGTATATTGTTTACGGGGTGTCTAGGAAAGTGTTAACGGCGAAACCGCCAAAAGAGAAAGGGTTATTTAATTAAGGAACTTCGCGAAAGCGTTGGAAAACCTCCCCTTATCTCTGCACTTACCTGGCCTCGTGATCAGTGTATCTTGAGCCCGTTTCTCGACACAGTTTTACTTCGACAATCAAGTTCTGGAGCAGGTCTAGTTGACCTAGGTGAACCCTAGAACGATTAGGTGTGTGGTATTTTTGTGTCGTGATTGTTTTTGTCCATATTCTTTTTTTTGTGTATATTTCATTCTTTTGTTAATAGCTAACTAAAAAAATAAAAAATAAAAAAATATCACATTCTTTTTCCCCTCCTTTTCTCTGCCTTTCTTTCTTTCTCTCTTCATATCATGGGTACTCCACCTCGCAAAACTCTTGCCGAACTTTGGTACCCACAACCAGACATTACTTTTCACGGTTCTTGCTTTGGCCGAACTTCGAACGATCCATCCATGCCAAAAATTTCATTGAGAGATCGGATAGACGCGTCTAGGACAAACAATTTGACTCCGCAATCCACTTCGTATCAACCATTTCAAACATTCACCCATTCTTACGTTGATACGCCTTCTTCGAGTCATGTTGCAACTCCAAGACCTATGTCTATTGCAGAACGTATTGAACAATCTCGTAGCCGATCTTTCACTCCTGTCACCACTTCAAATTCTTGGGATCAACAATTTCATTCACCTTCTTATCCAAATGTTGATCCTACCCCTGTCCAACCATTCAATTCCTACCAGTCCTACCCAACTTTTGCACCTTCTCTAGACATTGCTTCTACACAGCCGTTTGAGAATTTTCAGTATCCATACAATTTTGAATCTTTTACTGAAACCCCTTCACAACCCATGTCTAGTCTGGAACAGTCGTTGGAAGACTTTAGGGTAGCGTCAAGCCAACAGATGATGGATTTGAATGCGTCCATGGCCGCCCTCATACAACCTAGTGACCCGGTAGCTAGTTTTCAACTAGCTCCAAATTTTCCAATGTATGAAGAGGCGGTAGGACAGGTTGAGAATTTGAGTGGAGAGAGTGAGCTGTACCCCCTTCCAAATCAAACCTACCGGTTTCAAATTGAATCCCACAACTCCTGTGTTGAAAGGCTATCAAGTGTCCCAACTGAATTATCAATTGAAGATAGAATGTTTGATGAGTTGTGCGACTTTGCAGTGTTTGATTTACCCGATTGTGAAGGGATCTTGCCAAGTGAAACCACACCCAATCCTTTTGACCTCTACACCTCCATCTTAGAACCAGAATTGATTGAAATCCATGCCCTTGATGAGGTATTTGAGAAAATTGACTTTCACTTGATTGAGGATATTGACGCTGGGAATATTTTGGATGATGAACCCGCAGATTTGGCTGAGTTTTTCTCTCCAATTCATCATCCCGAGTCATTAAATGTTTTTCCCGAACCCCATATGCGTCTGGATATTGATGATAAATGCATGGATGAGATAACTTTTGAGGAGAATATTGAGGATAGTACTGAGGATGAAACAGCTTTAATTGATGAGTCGGATTTTTCAATTCATCCTATTCCTTTCATTGACTGGGTGCACCCTCCCGAAACCTTAACCGATATCCTTCCTCAATCACTTCCCCCCACCCTTTCCATCGTTCCGACCTGGCAAGAAACCGTATCATTTTCAGTTCCTGTGTCTGGTTTACCAAGTTCGGCGTACCTATGGTTTCTCATGAATCTTGAGGGATTTGACCCCATTTCTCGACGGGTTAATAGATTAGCACAATCGCTTTTTACACATCGGTCATCACAAATTGTGCTAATTTATTCTCTCCATTTCCACCCTCAGGTTCGTACTCCATTTCTTTCTCCCTTCGCCATTCTTCTTCTCATATACCGAGACCGTATCCCGCTTCTATCTCCATACGGTCTCGCGTATTCTCCATTTCTTTCCTCTTCACTTTCTTTCACCAACCCGCATCTTACAGAGATAAAATTTTTGAATGGTTGGTATTAACTTTTGGCCTGTGTAAGACCTTGTATAGCTTGATACTGTTCTCTTTCCCCCCTAATCCTGAACTTCAACACTTAACAGTGGAAACACTGTTTTACTTAAGTTTGGGGGGGACACCTTTTTTGTATATATTTTTGGTTTTTCTTTTTGTTTTGTATATAATTTGTTTTAAGGGAGAGCGCCGACAATTTTGACCCTCTTGGTGTAGCCTGACAGTGAGGGCACTGTCAAGTTTAAGTTTGGGGGTGTGCTCGGTAAGCTTTCTTCCTTCGCATTCATTTGTATATTCTGCATTTGCATACCTTATTAAAAACCCACAAAAAATCGAAAATTTCCAAAAATATGAAAACTTTGTCGTCAAGTTAGCTAATAGGGTAACTTAGATTTTTATTCTTAAAGTTTAGTTGATATGTTAGAAATAACTAAATTCTAGGCTTAGGAATTGAAAATCCTAAAAATAACCCTCATTCTGTCTAACTTTGGTAAGTATACGTCCTTACAGTTTTTTTTGAGAAATAGGTAATCTTGAGTTCAGTTCTTGAGTTAAGTCAAGATGAAGGGAAAGTATTGATGCTTTACTAAAAGATAAGTCTGAAAAATAGTTTCTTTTCTTGAGTTCAAATTTAGAAAGTATATACCCTACAAACTGCACTTACACGCACCTTGAAACTTGGGATAGTAGAGGATACCTAGAAATACTCTTGCTTGAAAGCCTAGTATGAAAGAAAAAACGGTATTTAAAGCTAAACACCAAAAGAGCATATTGAAAAATATATCCGGTCTTGAAAAAGAAAAAGAAAAAGAAAAAGAAAAAGAAAAATAGAATAAAGTCAAGACCTGGAAACTGCTATTTACGCTTTAAAGTTCACACATTCAGTAATCGGCCGTTAGTGCCTCAAGAAGCATTAATAGTCGCATGAAAGGTGTGTGAGAAAATCCGTCCATCCTTAATGAAAAGAAGTAGTATTAGGTATTAGCGCAAGGGTATTATAGCTTGAATTGAATTCTTGAGTGTAGGGGTGCAAATATACACACACGTAGGGTATACAATCGATGTTTGGATAAGAGATAGAAATAAAGAATAAGACTTATGTTTTCTGTAAAGTTGATAAAAATCCATGATTTAAGACCACACTTGAAGAAGGAAAACTCAGGAGATACCAATATCTTTCTAAACTTTTTTGTAACGTATAGGATCTAAGATTAAATAGATAGGAGGTGTGAAATATAAGGGTTGGATATTTCTAACTTAGGATGATAGAATTTCTAACGTAAATACTAAACTATAGGAGTAGAATCGATGTTAACTTATAACACTAGCTTGACGGGATTTTGTGGGTGTAATCCGCTGAAAACCCTCAGGAGACAACACTCCTCCTACTAGGGACACCTAGAGGTTTAACGGCATGTTGCACGTGCTCAGTGCAATCGCGTTCCCTGCAAAAGTGCTGTTAGGACTTTTTTGTGAATAATTGGTTTTGCTCGGGACGAGTAAAAGTTAAGTTTAGGGGTATTTGTTCATACCAGAATATTGCATTTTATACCGCCCATTCTTACGCTCGTTTGGTTATAGGCTGGTGCTTTTAATCAGTGTTTGCTACATATTTACAGGATACTGGTTCTCAACTCTAGACAGTGAAATTCATAGAATAGTACGTCAAATTTCGGATTACTGCCAACAACAGATAAAACACGGGTCTCCGCTCTCTATCCGTATGTTGCCATACACCAGTTTAAGGGACAAAATGGCAAATCGATGTCATTTTCGTGCACAAAGCTCAATGTAAACACAAGATCCAACATATCTACGTGGAGCTCGAGGAAATCTTGGCAAAAGATCCACATCACATCACCTTTTGATATACTGAAATTCTGGAAGAAATGGGAAAAGTTTCTGAGAAAAAGTCATATACCACACTGAAGAGTACTAAAAACTAGGGAAAACCACCAAATTTCATGGCCTAACTCCTCTAAACGGCCGCGGTTCCTCGGCATAAGCGCGCTTAGGCTACGGAACCGCGGCCATTTAGTCTCCTCTCGTTGTCGTTTTTCAGGGGCATGTTGGTCTTTTCTTGTAGGGGCAGATTCTTGCCCTAGGTTTCCAGTTCCCTTCCTATAAATACCCCAGAACTTGCCAAGCTTTTCGTGTTAACTTCTTATGCCTCTTTTGTAGGATTTAGTGTAGTTTAGTCTTCTTCTTCTTCATTCTTTTCTCCATGAAAATTGTAGTGAGAGCTTTTTGAGTGGAAGATCAATGAAGATGAGGGTTTTTGTATCATTCTCTTTTGTTTAACTTCCCCTTGAGATCCTTGCTTTCTCTTGATCTTTCAACCTCTTCATTGAGCTTGAAAGTTTAAGGGTTTGTTATTGATTTCAAGGGTTGTATCTTCTTATGGAATTAGTGCTTCATTTCACATGAGTTCTTTACCCTTCTCTTGATCTTGCAACCTCTTGATTGAGCTTGCAAGTTTAAGGGTTGGCTATTGATCCCATGCTTGTCTTGAGTTCTAGTTTCTAGTTCTTTTTCTTGCTTATTTATTTCTTGCTTTTTATTACCTTGCTTTACTTTCATGCACTTAAATTCCATGCCCTTACTTACTTGTAATCTTTTCTTTTCTTTTGCTCTTCTTTTTCTTTTTGTGAATGGTTGTAATTATTGTTGTTGTTAAGAATCAATACGATATTGTAAGTTAACGTTTCTTTGCTCATTTCCTTTTCCCGTTATTTTCCATTGAACTCCGCCCAAACGATACGCAAGCGCTCCGTTAAGCACCCTACCCTAACAAGGTAACGGTGATTCCTAACCGCGACCGATTGCGTTCGGTTTGGCCGGAGGCGAAAGCAAGAGACAAGAACGGAAGGACAAGGGTAAATAAGCCGGATTCCATGAATACCGCGCTTAAATCCCCTAATCCACGTTGTTGCCGATTGCTCTAGCTTCAATTGGTCAAGACTCGGCTCAAAGGTTTTGAGTACGGATTTCTTTAGCTTACAATCTCGTATCTTTTTCTTAACAACTTTATACTTGCAAATAAAACACATAGGTTAGACTTGAACAAACATATACTCATTCTTTATTGACTCGTCTAAGACAAGAACGGAAATACAACCATCTCCCTGTGGATCGACCCGTGCTCAACCGGCTAGCTGCATAGCGACACCGTCCTGATCGCGGTAAACTTTAGAACTTTGAACATACGACACGCCAAAAGCGTGCGATCGCTACCTACCAGAGGGCTATGATAAAGATCTTTGATGACCTCATACACGAGATCGTCGAATACTACATCGACGACCTTGTGGTGAAGAGTAAATCTCACGAGGAACATTAGGAACATATAAGAATAGTGTTCCAACGCCTTCGGAAGTATAATCTGAAGATGAATCATCTAAAATGTGCGTTTGGAATTTCCTCAGGCAAATTCCTAGGATTCATCATACGTCACCGAGATATCGAAATCGACCCTTTAAAGATCAAGGCGATTATAGAAATTCCCATACCAAGAACCCTAAAACAACTGCGGTTTGTTCTAGGAAAGCTCGCGTATATCCGTCGGTTCATAGCTAACCTCTCCCGGAAATGCCGTCCTTACAGTCATATGATGAAGAAGGGGACCCCGTTCATTTGGGATCAAAAGTGTCAAAACGCACCATACGAAATTAAACAATACCTGCAAAATCCGCTGGTATTGACCGCTCCGGTTAAAGAAAAACCCCTTATCCTATATACAACATCCTTTTAGGGTTCTCTAGGTGCACTATGGGCATACGAGAACGATTAGGGAAATGAGAGAGCTCTATACTATTTAAGTCGAGTTCTCCGGGAGGAAGAAAACAACTATTCCCCTATCGAAAGGTTTTGCCTGGCACTGATCTTCGCAATAACGAAGCTCAGACGTTATGCCATGGCACACGAGGTCTATCTTATATCAAAGGTGGATCCTTTCAAATATCTAATGTCAAAGGCCATACTAACAGGAAGGCTTGCCAAATGGGCCCTCCTCCCGATGGAATACTCGATAACATATCGACCCCTTAAAGCAGTGAAAGGTCAGGCCATAGCTGACTCTCTAGCGGAGCATCCAGTACCAGCCGACTCCCTGTTAAATTGCGAATTACCAGACGAACATGCGTTCGATGCAATTGAAGAAGAGAAAGAAGAAAATGATTCCTAATGGGAACTCTACTTCGATAGAACATCTTCCATAAAGTAACAAAAGCAAAACACCCCCATAATCAAAACCGGGGTGAGCCTTATCTTCGTGACTCCGCAAGGAGGGATATTGTGTTACGCCCTCTCCTTAACAGAGCCAAGGACTAATAACGAGGCTGAATACGAAGCTTTGATAGTAGGTCTAGAGATCGCTATTGACATGGGAATCAAAGACCTTCTCATATATGGAGACTCCCAGCTGATCGTTAGCCAAGTAAATGGCGATTATCAGACATGCAAGCCAGAGCTGATTAAGTATGGTGAAAGGGTGCAATAACTGCTAACACAAATTCGTTCCTACACCATAGAAAATATACTACGAGCGGAAAAGAGCAAGGCAGATGCATTAGGCTAAGGAACTGGCCGATGAAGACCTCGATGACGTAAAGATCATTGTGCAAAACCGCAGGATTCTTGTGCCAACAAATATATCTTCGGAAGACCTGATAGAGCCATCCGAAGGAAAAAAAAATGACTGAACAAGTAGACCTTCAAATAGAGGACGAAGAAAAGGTTAAGGATTGGAGGGAAGTCTTCATAGACTAGTTCAAATCCCAACAAACGCCCAAAAATGCGTCGTCTAGACATCAGCTCATAAAACGAGCTTTTTCTTTCGCCTTCATCAATGATACTATATATAAGAGATCGTTCGACTGTCTGTAGCTAAGATTCCTGGGGCCGGAGGATGCAAAGAAAGTCGTCCAAGAAACTCACGACGGACTCTGCGGTTCTCATCAAGCCGGGCCAACGATAAAACTGAAGATAAAAAGAATGGGTTACTATTGGCCCACAATGATTCTGGACTGCCTCGAATATGCGAAGCAGTGTTACTCATGCTAAATTTATGGGGACTTCATCCACCAACATCCAAATCCGCTACACCCAATAGTGGCTGGCTGGCCATTCGAAATGTAGGGAATCGATATAATCGGCCCCATTGAACTGGCATCGTCCAAAGGACATCAGTTCATACTGGAAACGACCGACTACTTCTCTAAGTGGGTTGAAGTAGTACCACTAAGGGATGTGAAGATGGAGAATATCCCCCATTTCTTCAGAACCAATGTCATCTATCGGTTCGGCACTCTGGGATGAATTATCTCGGATAATGGGTCAGTTTATAGAAACCATAAAATAAGCTGCTTCACACAACAACATAAAATAGATTAGTGATACTCTTCAGTCTATAATCCTCGGGCCAATGGTCTAGCTGAAGCTTTCAACGAGACCTTGATAATGATTATAAATAAAATGATGTCCAGAAACAAAAAAGACTAGCACGAAAGGCTGCACGAACCTCTCTGGGCGTACAGAACAATGTTCAGGACGTCCATGAATATACCGTACGCAATGGTGTTTGCCACGGAAGCAGTGCTCCAATTGGAAATAGAAATCCCCTCTCTACGAGTAACACTTCGATACGAGCTGACGGATGAAGAAAATTCTCATCTTCGGCTTAAGGAGCTCGATGCCCTCGATGAAACTTGCCTTATAGCACAACAAATTCTGGAGGCTTATAAGGCAAGGAAGACACGGTCATACGAAAAACTGACCTGGCCGAGAATGTTCTTTCAAGGCGAACTCATTCTAGTTGTCAAAAGACCAATGATCCCTAATCGTGCAAAATGGGGGAAGTTCGAGCCGAACTATGAAGGCCCGTACATTATAGACAAAGCCTATCAAGGTGGATCCTACCTGCTCCTAGACATGCATGGAGAAAGACCCTTCCGATCAATAAACGACCGATTCCTCAAAAAATACTATGCTTGACGAGTCACAATTTAGGTCAATGATAGATGACAACGCTCGTGTTCGCTCGCTATCTTCCCACGTCAGAATCTTGAGAGTAGTATCCAAAAGCGTCGTCGCCTCAAAAATGGCGATGTTGGACCGAGACGTCCCTAAATTAAAAATGGACCGAAACGTCCTTAAACTAATATTCATCCCAAAAAAGGGAATGTCGGACCGAGATGTCCCTAAACTAATATGGGACCGAAATGTCCTTAAACTAACGTTCGTCCCCAAGTTGGGAATGTTGGACCGAAAAGTCCTTAAACTAGAAATTCATCTCAAACATGGCGATCATGGACCGGAACGTCCCTAAACTAGCGCATCGCCTTAAATACAGCGATCTGCTCCCTTGAGATCTATATTGCAATCGAAGTCCTAGCGACAAAGGTTGAGACAAAGGTTACAACTCAAGTCCAACTGGCTGCACAGCTACTCCAGCAATGGAGCTACCCATAAGTCCTACCGGCAGACAGATGGGTCACCTGTGAAGAAACTATTCTCGAGAGTTAAAAAAACGGTATGTCTACAAGCAAAATGGGCACGGATGAAAATACAAAAGGGCGCTGTGAGTAAAAACAACAGGACTGCCGGCGAGTTGTGAAAACCCGAAAAGGTCGCAAACTCGTAAAATAAAAAAAAATTCATTTGCACATGTAAGGTCCTCTCGACCTTGTGAGGAGAAAATATTTGCGTGAGATTCTCATGACTCACAAAGGAGCAACACACTTAGGAATCCCTACGATCCCTAAGGAGAAATTACTCTTGCGAGATCCTCATGACTCGTAAGGAGAATTTCCCCCTATGAGACCCTTATGGCTTATAGAATTGATTGATGTGATTTTTATGTAGTAGTAGTTAACCGCAATCAATAATGGTGTTGCGTGTAGCTAGACCGAGATGAGTACGGGTCGTCTTCAGGGAAACGTTGAATATTTTATTCTTACTTTAGGCGTGTTGAGGAAGAAATGAGGAAGAATAAAGAATTGTGAAGAATGGTTGTAGGATCTAGATCTACGTCAAACACGGATGCAAAATATAGATCTAGAATAACTACGGATGTAGGTTTTATAGTAGGAGAGGGCTTGTAGGGTTCATTGGGATTTAGTAGTTATGGATGATTAATTAAAGATTACTCTTTTTATCCTTTAATAAATTTAAAACTAGAACGACAGCGATGCATGTAGATTAGGGTTTCTGGAGGGAAAAGGGTTCCCACTCTTAACCCCTATCTTGACATGGAACTCCGTTCATATCTAGCCTTTACCAAAACAATTGTTAATCTAATCTCTAATCACGGTCGAGACTAGCAATGAATTGGTAGCGCGCCCAATTAGGATTTTAACTATTCTTTTGATAAAGTTTTTAAACTTTATAGGACTTAAAAAGAGTTTAAGAATTTTCATCATCCATTAATCTACCATAATCCCATGAACCTTAACAAGCAAAGAATTACTCGTGCATGTTGGGAGAAGAAGAGATAGAAATTATGAAGAAAATAAAATGCAATAGAATAAAACTACCTTTATTAATCAACAAAATCAAGTACACTTTTTCCCTTAGAAAATGATTACAAAATGCTAGTTTGCTTCTCGATCTCTTCTAAGGAGGTAGATGAACCGTTGATGATCAGCCTGAATGCGTGAGCCTGTCGTGGACTTCGTGATCTCTTCAGCTTGATGATTTTTCCAAGAGGCTCTCGGTCCTTATTTATACTCACAAAGCCGGAACCCTAGTTTTCTAATATGGTAACTAGTTGTTATAATTCTAACAAAAAAATCCAGAATCCCAACTCTCTTAAAGTGCGGCGGAACCGCAGCCGTTGGATGGGTTTGACCGCGGATCCGCGGTTTTATGGTGGGATCTTGGCCTTAAATTTCTGGGCTTTATCTATGTAGCTCTTGGTGATCTTTTGAATATCTAGAGTTTGAAAATCTTCTCCATCTTTCTGCCAGAATTGGTTTCTTCAATTTACTTGAATATCTTCGGCAGATTTGATCTCGCCAACTCGGATTTCCTTGATTTTAGTCATGATATAATTCCTGCACAATTATCTCAATAAATGATGTTATTAGAATTTATTTTTATTGAGATATTATCTTAACCATTTTTCATGATATTTTAGTTTTAAGAGAATTGGTCAAAGATATTTCATATTAAAATACTCCAAATATTATATGAATATTATATGCTTACCATTTTCCTTTATAATGTTAATTATAATATTTAAACACATGAAAATAGTATTTTTACGGATAAACCCTTATATATGTCATATTTATAATAAACATCTTTTATTATATATAAATAATAAGGAAAATGTCATATTAAAAGTGCAGTTTTATCAACTGAACAAATACCCCCAAACTTATCTTTAATCGTCCCGAGCAAACTAGTTTATTCAAGAGAAGCAGAAAAAGAAAGGAGAAAGCTAAGCATACTTTCGTAGGCAACACGATTGCACTGAGCGCGTGCAACAAGCCGTTAAACCTCTAGGTGTCCCTAGTAGGAGGAGTGTTGTCACCTGAGGGTTTTCAGCGGATTACACCCACAAAATCCCATAATAAAAGAAAGATAGTGAAAGTTACATATAAAGATAAGAACTATAAAAGAAAGTACTTGGAAATAAGAGTTTTCAACTACACCAGTTTTTCAGTTGCTATGAGCCCTATCTTAATGGTCGTGAAAAAATGTTAGAAATCACATCATCCCTCAATAAAACGTCGTCTTTATTCTTCATTCCTATCTTTTTTCCAAACATCGATCATATACCCCTACGTGTGTGTAAAAGGCATCCCTACACTCGGAGAATTCAATTCAAGCTATCATACTCTTGTCCATCTACCTCAGTACTTTTTAATTGATATTTATATGGAATATGCTCACACATTTTTCATGCGATCGTTAATACTTCTTGAGTTACTAACCGACCGATTACTCCTATGCTTGCTAATTAGGTGATTTTCCTCGTCTTGCAACACCTAAGGCTTAGCAGTGGCTCCCAAACCAGTTGGTCTAAGGCACTAGGTGATAAAGCACCATCGCTATATTTTTTTATTGCTGCCTTGGCGATAACAGAACCAGTGTTCATTTTTCTTCACCATTTTATATTTTCTTCATTTATTATTTCCTTCATACTTTGGCTTTTAGACAAGAGCATTTCAAGGTATCCTCTACTATCCCGAGTTTCAAGACATGTGTAAGTGCGTATAGTAGGGTATCAACGTTCAAATGTTTGGCTTCCAGAATAGGAACTATTTTTCAGACTTATTTTTATCCGCAGATTAGTGACTTCTTTCATCTTACTAACCCTTGGGACAACGGCTCATAACTACTTATTAATAGTTTCGTTTAAGAAAACATCTAACTTTCTTATTTTTCTTAAACTATTCATATCTTTCATATGTAAATTTTCACTTTCAAACTTTTATTATCAAATTTTTTGTGTGTACTTATATATAGTATAATGCAAAGTAATGCGTAAATAAGCACAAACCTCCCCCAAACCTGTTTGCAGCAGTTTCCTCACTGTTGTTTCTTTTAAATCTCAAAAACCTGTAGACTTGGGAGGAAATGTTATTAACGGGGGCTACAAAAATTGAAAGTGAAAATCCTCCCCCAAACTTATTTTTGGCTCACAATTTTAAGTAAAAATTTTATTTTCAAGAGCCAGATTATACCCCCTCCAAACTTAAGTTAAACAATGTTAAGCTTTGAAAATCACAAGAGGGGGTCAAAGTTATTGGTCAATGCCAAGCTTTGTAAAGACCGAAAGTCAACACCAACCATTCGAAGATTTTATCTGTGTAGTGTATCAGTTGGTGGAAGAACATGTTGTAGAGAGGCAGGAAGAAGTGGGGAAAAGATAAGTGGTGGGATAGAATGTGTTTGCATCTCGTTTTGGAGAGACGACACAGTGATTGTGATGGATTACTCGCATTCTCTTTATAGTCCAGAAGAAGGGGTGGAGGTTCAATTTCTTTGTTTTGTAGATGATTCATCTCAACACCCGTGTTTGTTAAAAATGCGAGTTCATCAGTGAAGATTTCCTCAGAGCTTTCATCGATACCCTGAAAAATAATGTCATCAGAAAAAATGGGGTAATCGTCAGACTCTATAAAAAGTTCATCATCATCATTAGATGTTGACCCAGACAACTCGGTGGAAGAGTCCGTGTATGTATAATACATAGTTGGGTCAAACAACAACATATTAAAAGAGTCAGTATCATGAGGCTGATCAAATTCGCTGCTGTCGACATCCATTAATTCGACAGAACATGCTTGAGTAGTAGGTTCGGAGGGTACACTTCCCAACTTGTAAATATTAATCTCAATTGACTTCTTCCCAAAGGATAGGGTTATAGAGCCGTTTCGACAATTGATTACAGCATTGGAAATCGCAAGAAAAGGTCGACCTAAAATTACCGGAATTTGGTTTCGTGGGTTCGCTACAGGTTATGTATCAATAACGATAAAGTCCACAGGAAATATAAATTCCCCGACTTTGATTAACACATCCTCTAGCTCACCCCTAGGTTGGGTGATAGATCGATCGGCCATCTGAAGAGTGCAATGCGAAGGTTTTAACTCTCCGATCCCTAATTGCTCATAAACAGAATACGGAAGCAAGTTAACACCAGCACCTAAATCGAGTAGAGCACGGTTGATATTTTTACCCCCAATAGAAATAGAATTGTAGGACTTCCGGGGTCCTTTCTTTTCTTGGGTAATTGTTGTGTAAAAGCATTGCTCACATTACTCGCAAGGAAAACTTTTTTAAGTACTTGAACTTTTTTCTTCCTAGTGCACAAGTCCTTTAGGATTTTCGCATAAGACAGAACTTGTTGAATAGCATCTAAGAGAGGAATGTTTATGTTAACTTGCTTAAAAATTTCCACAATCTTCTCCATTTGTGGACTTGGTCTGTTGCCCCTTAACCTGTTTGGATAAGGTGCTTTATCAATAAGGGTGGGGTCCAACATTGGAGAGAATTGTGGGGATGGAATGGATCCCAGAATTGGAGTGGGGATCGTTTTAGATAGATTTGTGGAAGTGGGCTGAAGGTTCGAGCCTTGTGGGAAGCGTAGAATAGGCTCGGAAGTAGGTGGGAGACTAGATGAATTAGGGGAAGAATTAGAAGCCGGGGTATCATTGGTATCACTAACATTATCAAATTGCTCACCCACTCGGTTATTCAGCACTTTTCCTGATCTCAACGTAGTAACGTCATTCACATTATGATTTTGTGAGTGGCCAGGATTCGGTAGGGGTTGAGATGGGAGTTTCCCTTTCTCTCTCGCACTCATTGCGGCGTTCAACTGTGCAATTTGGTTTTCTATTGATTTAATACTCTCACCGTGGGAAGCAGAGTCTTTCTTTATGGTATCAATAGAAGAATTCATATCAGCCGACATTTGAATGGTATGTTTCATAAACAAATCCAAAGTTTGTGCGAGTGAAGAGTTATCAGTACTTTCCAATTGTGGTGTAGAAGTGTTGGCCGGATTTTGAAAATTTTGTGACTGAAAGGGGTGCTGACTTTGTGGTTGTAGTTGCTGTTGCTGTATAGAAGGTCTTTGATAATTGCTTTGAAACTGGTTTTGATTTTGGGGTTGGTTTTGGTTCCAAGCAAAATTAGGACGATTCCTCCATCCTTGATTATACGTGGAAGAATAAGGATCGTTTCTAGGTCGCTGCTGAAAAGCAGCATTAGTTTGCTCGTGACCTTGAAACGATGCATTTATAAGACATTCTTCCGTCAAGTGTGAAGGATCTGAACAACAACCACACACTGTCTTGGGAAGCGTTACCTGATTTAGGGAGACTGATGAGAATTTGTTCTCAATAGCGTCGGGTTTCTTTTGCATCGCTGCCATTTCGGCTTTTACTGCGATGGAAATATCGAGCTGATGAATACCTCCCCTAGATGAAGGTGGTCTTATGCTTTCCCACTGCAAAGTGTTTTCAGCGAGGTCTTCCAGATATTTCCAAGCTTCACCATCATCTTTAGACATGAAATTGCATTAACAATTTGTTTCAAGCATCTGCTTTGTCGCTGGATTAATGCCCTCATATATAATTCGGCACAAATCCCATCTATTGATTCCATAATGAGGACATTGGACAATCAGATCCTTGAAACGTTCAAAGCACTTCCAAAATGGTTCATTGGGAAAGTGGGTGAACTGGTTGATCTCGCTCCTAACACGGGCGGTCTTATGGTTTGGGTAAAACTTCTTAAGAAATGCTATTACGAATTCATCCCAATTAGTGATAGAGTGTGCGGCAGTATTATAAAGCCATTTTCTGCCAAGTCGCACAAAGTGAATTGGAGAAGACGCAAGCGCATAGCATCCACAGTCAGTCGTGAAGTACCCATCATTGCGCATACATTTTCGAATTTAGTGATGAAAATGTACGCGTCTTCAGACTCAAGCCTATGAAATTTGGGCAACAGATTGATGTAGTGGGGTTTAATTTCAAAATTATCCCCGTTGGCTGGTGGAATAGATAAGCAAGTGGGAAGTGGACCACGGATAGGATAGCATCTCTCTTGGAGAGAGATGCGAGGTGGATTCTGCTCACCTACGGGCGGTGGCAGCGTGGTATTATAATTTGATGGAGCACCGTCCATCTCGGTCGATGTGGTGGGTGGTGGGGGAAAAGAAGATGAAGAAGTACCGATTTCGGAGTCGATAGCAGGAACGCGGACAAGACGGGCACTAGAATCCTGTGTCCAGCCGAGCATGCACTAAGCGGGTTTAGCACAAGTGGCAGCGTGTGTGTGATTTAAAATTGGTTTGTTTTGAAAAAGTGGGACTTAAGACAAATCACACAAAAATGCACAAACAACCCTAGAACTGAGGTTACCTAGGTCAAGTCTCTAAACCGCTCCTAGACTTCCAAAGGACAAGCCGCAAGATCAATCCTCTACCACATTTTTACTACTTTTATGGCCAGGTAAGTGCCAAGTAAGTGGGAGGTATCTGCTATACGAATCACCAAAAATAGCAGGCCTAATTTAGTAACCACTTGCCTTAGACACAGTTGCCTAGGCACCACAAAAGTAATGCGGATAAGCGATAGATTACCCACGACCTTCCTCTGTCCTTATCGAGCGTGACAGTCCTTAGAGTCTTGTCTAGATATTTTTTAAATTAATGTAGGGTTGATGCAGATGCTCGGTTTGTGATTTGTGGGGCTTAGGAAGGGTGATAAAATCCCTACCTAATCTGAATTTTGGTCTTGCCCCTTAAAAATCCGTATTAAAATATGAATTAACAAACCAATAACAAAAATTTGCAAAAAGATTTTTGAGCGGCGATATTTTGCAAAGAATCCTGCAGAAAAGATATTTTATTGGATTTCAGAGGAGAGAGAAAAGATATCCCATGAACCCTAACAAGCAAAGAATTACTCGTGCATGTTGGGAGAAGAAGAGATAGAAATCATGAAGAAAATAAAATGCAATAGAATAAAACTACCTTTATTAATCAACAAAATCAAGTACACTTTTTCCCTTAGAAAATGATTACAAAATGCTAGTTTGCTTCTCGATCTCTTCTAAGGAGGTAGATGAACCGTTGATGATCAGCCTGGATGCGTGAGCCTGTCGTGGACTTCGTGATCTCTTCAGCTTGATGATTTTTCTAAGAGGCTCTCGGTCTTTATTTATACTCACAGAGCCGGAACCATAGTTTCCTAATATGGTAACTAGTTGTTACGATTCTAACCAAAAAAATCCAGAATCCCAACTCCCTTAAAGTACGGCGGAACCGCGGCCGTTGGATGGGTTTGACCGTGGATCCGCGGTCTTATGGTGGGATCTTGGCCTTAAATTTCTGGGCTTCATCAATGTATCTCTTGGTGATCTTTGGAATATCTAGACTTTGAAAATCTTCTCCATCTTTCTGCCAGAATTGGTTTCTTCACTTTACTTGAATATCTTCGGCAGATTTGTTCTCGCCAACTCGGATTTCCTTGATTTTAGTCATGATATAATTCCTGCACAATTATCTCAATAAATGATGTTATTAGAATTTATTTTTATTGAGATATTATCTTAACCATTTGTCATGATATTTTAGTTTTAAGAGAATTGGTCAAAGATATTTCATATTAAAATAGTCCAAATATTATATGAATATTATATGCTTACCATTTTCCTTTATAATGTTAATTATAATATATAAACACATGAAAATAGTATTTTTACGGATAAACCCTTATATGTGTCATATTTATAATAAACATCTTTTATTATATATAAATAGTAAGGAAAATGTCATATTAAAAGTAGAGTTTTGTTAAAAGTCTTAAGCTACAGTGATCTAAACATGTTCTTAAGCAATCATATTCCCGTAATATTTCCCTACAGGCGGTCCTATATTGACCCTTGTATACAATCCATGGGCATAAATAAATATTCCACCAATGACGAGAATTTCCCCCTATGAGACCCTCATGGCTTATAGAATTCAAAAGTCTTAAGCTACAGGGATCTAAACATGTTCTTAAGCCGTCATATTCCCCTAATATTTCCCTACAAGCGGTCCTATATAATGAACGACACTTGCAATTTCTCTCGACTTATAAGGAGAAAACACTCTTGGAAGATCCTTATGACTTACAAAAGAAAATATCATTTAGGAATCCCCATGATTCATAAGGAGAAAATACACCAACGGAATCCTCACGACTCGTAGGGAGAAACACCTTTATGTGACCCTTACGACTCATAAAGTCAAAAAGCTTTAGTCAACAGGATCCTAACCCTATTTGCTAAGCCATATTTGTCCAAATTAACAAAGGAAAATGATGATTCGCTCCTGGCAATATCCCAGTTAAAGCGAAGCTGATGCCTAAATAGGTATCAAATTTCAAGTCCTCGCAAAAGCAAATGATGATTCGCTCCTGGCAATATTCCGGTTGTAGCAATGCTAATGCCAAGATTGGTATCAGATCTTAAGTTCCTAACTTGTAATAAAACTCAACGAGTCGCAAAAAAATGCATATGAAATAGCCGAAATGATGGGGCAACTCGCAATAAAAAACAGCGAGTAAAAATAGCCGAAATGATTGGGCACCATGGATAAAAAGCCGAAATGATTGGGCAATCGCGACTTTCGTGACATAAAAAGCTGAAAAGATAGTGTATCGCGGAAAGAAATAAAAAAATGAAGAAAAAAGCTGAAAAGATAGAGTGTCACAAAAAGAAATAAAAAAAATGATGAAGTGAAAATGAAACTTTTCTGCCCTGCAAGTATGTCCATATTGACTGTTGTACACGATCCATGGGCATAAATAAAGGAAAATGGACCATATCTCCCTCCACGCTACATCAAAAGGAGCCCCAAGTCTTAACGGTTCATATACAACCTAAAGATTATCCCTGTGTCCCCCCTCCTCATTCCAGCAGGGGAAGACACAACAATTAAATAAATGTGAAGTGACGGCAAAATCCTAGCTTCAGATCTTAATGGCAACATCTAAAGCCTAGAGATCACCCCGACGTTCTTCTCATTCCTGCAGGATGCAGATGAAACGTCAACAAAAGACCCAAGGGTCAAAACAATAATAGAGCCATGGCAAAATCCTAGCTCCAAGTCTTGACGGTACATATACCACCTAGAGACTATCCTTGTGTTACTCGTCACTCAAGCATGGGCGGACACAACAATCAAATAAAATGAAGTGACGACAAAATCCTAGCTTCAGGTCTTAATAGAAATAGCTACAGTCTGGAGATCAGCTCGACGCACTTCTCATGCCAGCAGGATGCAGACGCAACGTCAACAAAGACCCAAGGGTCAAATAAAAATAGAGTAATGAAAAAATCCTAGCTCCAAGTCTTGACGGTTCATATACAATCTAGAGACTATCTCAGTGTTCCCCTTCATTTCAGCAGGATGCGAACGCAATTATCAAATGAAATTGGAGCAATGGCATATCCATAAATCCAGATCTCGATCGCAACACATACAGTTTAGAGATCACATAGATGTTTCCCGAATTCAGCAAAGAATCAGCGAGACATCGTCAAAACAAAAGAAAAACGAAATGATGTCATATTCCTTGCTTCAGGTCTTGACGGCAACTCATATAAAGCCTAAAAGATCATTCCACCCCAGAAGGGTGCGGTTATGACTTATTGGGGCTCCAAATTGAGCCTACCCTCAAGTAAAAAGCGTCATGGCAAACTCCTAACGCTTGCTCTTCCGACGGTAATATGACCTGAGGAGATTACTCGAAGACGTCTTGTTCAGCCCCCAAAGGGATCAGAGATACGAAAGTCGCGGGGCTACTCGAACAGCAGCTTAAAGACTGCATATCGAGGAATATATCAGCTAACGCGACAGTACCACGGACTAAAACCTTAGTACCACAAACCTAATGGACCCTTGTCGTAAAGAATGGGGGTTATCTACATACAACGTTAGGACAAGTTTTCCTGTAAACCTAAGGAAGACAAACTAAAAATACTCCGAAATGAGTATATAAACTAAATACTCCAAAATGAGTAAATAAACTAGAGACTCTGAAATGAGTGAATAAACTACAAACACCGAAATGAGTACAAAAACTAAAAATACTCCAAAATGAGTACATAAACTAAATACACCGAAATGAGTACATAAACTAGAGACTCCGAAATGAGTGAATAAACTACAAACTCTGAAATGAGTACATAAACTTAATAAAAAAAAACTCCGAAATGAGTACATAAACTAGATACTCCGAAATGAAAACATAAACTAAAGACTCCGAAATGAGTGAATAAACTACAAGCTCCGAAATGAGTACATAAACTAGAGACTCCGAAATTAGTGAATAAACTACGAACTCCGAAATGAGTACGTAAACTACTTCATGCTAGATCAAGATATCAAACACAGAAGAGAGCGCACAAAAGAAAAGAATATATATTCTTTATCGAAATGTTTGAAAGATACAATTTATATAAAAAAAAGGGGATACAGTTCTAGCCTTTAAGAGGGTGGGGCTTTCAATAAAGTAACGACCCATTCACTCTCTTGCTGCAGCTTCTCCTCATGATCCACTATTGCGGCTACCATTACTTCGACTTGAGCCCGTTGTTGCAAGCACAAAGAAAGGTTCTCAGAGATTTCCTGCTTAGCAATTTCGCAGTCCCGCATTTCTCGCTCAGTAGAGTTAAGGTTCTTCCTTAGCGTCACTCCTTCAGAAATGCATTGTTGAAGATTTTCAAAGATAACTTGGAGATGCACAGCATTCGCTTCAACTTGGGCACACAATTGGTTTGATTCATTGAAAACCGTATCATGCTCCTTCTGCTTCAGGACCATCTTCTGCTCGAAGTATCGAATGGAAGCGGCAATTTATTCAATCCATGCGACCAATTAAGCCTTCGAGGATAACTTGTGTTTTAGTTAATTGTCAAATAAACGGTAATATAACTTGTGTTTTCCGTAAAATTTAATTATAATTATTTTTCAACACAAACTTAAATATACCTGTTCTGGCTATATAATTGCTAGTATTTGGTATTTAATTGGTCAATTGTAAATTTCTAGTTTACTTAAATATTTTTCCAAATTAATTATTTTATATATTATTTCAAGCTGTCACTTATATATTTAATTAGGGATTATTACGAATTAGATTGCGTTAATATAAGTTTAGTGCAATATGACACGCTAAACATTTATTTATAACATGGCTCTAGAATTTTGTAGAAAGGTAAAATGTATATGAAAAATAAAAGATAATGTTGAGAAAAGAATAGAATAATGGAGATAAGGTGCATATTATATTGGGTATGTGTTTCTTAACTTGCACACACACACCTCACACACACTCTCCCCTCTTTTTTTTTCTTCTGACCGAGCCTTGGGCTACCCCCATTCCCCAATTCCCCACTTCTTTTTCCGCTTCAAAAAATTAAATGAAAAGAAAATGATGAGATAAAGAGGTATGGTGTTAGTTGACTCGAGGTAAGGAAGGGTTTTCTTTACTTGGAACTTTCTACACTCACCCACACACACTCATTCCTCACTCTTTGGCCGAGGTTCCAGCAGCAGCCACCTCCAATTCCCCATCTTAATTCCACATCATAACTCCTCAATTTTTTCATCAAAATCCACACTATACCTCACAAATTCAAAGATAATCCTTCACCCAATTTTCCTTGGCCAAATCTAGCATGGATCTTGGAGCAAGGAAGCAAATTGGGGGGGCTATATTTGCATGTTTGATCTCATGATCTTGAGGTATAAAACTTCATCCAAATTGTTACTTGTTAATTATATGTTTAAATATAATTTTAATTAGATGTTAATATAAATTTAATTGCAAAATAAAATTTTAGAGAGAAGAGTTTGAGATTAAATTAAAGTTTACATCACTTGATTTAGTTGGCAATGTGTAGTTTAACATGTTAAGACATGAAAAATCTAATTTAGTTGTTAAGTTGCTAATTGTTATTTTTAAATTGTCTTAATTATATATTTTGCAAACTAAGTTTTTAATTAGTGTGTAATTAGGTGAAATTAAAATTTAGTTAGGGTTTGTGTGGCTTAATTAAATTATTAAAATTATTATTGTGGCCACTAGTTTTGTTAAAATATCTAGTTTTGAACTAAAATGGTAAATTGATGCTTACTAGGTTTTTGGAATAAATCGATTTTAATTAAGCTTGAGGTTTTGATGATATACAACCTTTTTAATATAATATTTAGTGTGTTGTGAATGCGCGATTGGTGCGATTGGGTTTTTGGTTTGGTAGTTGCCACGTATAGCGACCCTAGTTCTGGTTTGTGGCGTTGTCGCGAGCGCGTTTTGTGCACCAAGTGCGTGCGCGTTTAGTTAGTGCGGGTAGTTGACTTGTATTGTTTGTGTCCGCGACTATTTATATATTTATTCTCTTATTTCCTTGTGTATATTTCTAGGTTCGAATGCAGAAGCGTCGGATGTGGCACGGAAATGGCAGAGCTGAATTTGGATCAGATTAGCCGAGGCGTCCCGGTGAGTAAATGTACACATCTACGAGGGAATCTTCTGGATGGCACAAGATGCCCGATAGTCAGGATTACTAGTAGTGCTTGTAATTATATGCGTAGTCTCCTAGTCATTCATCTCATTGCATTGCATCATCATAAATATATATGATTTTATCTTATAGGACACTTGCACCATTACCATTAGTTCATGCCACATGCACTATTCATGCGAACACACACGCCTTTGGTAATTGTTATGTCACGAACACTATAGAACTTGCTTAGAATCGGTATCTGTGGATTACATCATATATGATCTGTAAACCTATGCCTGTGTAGTCATTTCATCAGGATGGATACGTAGGATTGTTAGTCATATATACATATCTCATTGTATCATGATTCATGCATAGCTTCTGGCCGTATTTCGCATGGTATATACTATCGTATCATAGACTTCCATCATCGCCGACATGTTTACATATTGTGTTTCTTCTCGAGGATTTCAGTATTTATAAGATTTATGTATTTTGGAGAAACCGCAAGGATTTTAAGAATGTATTACCATTTTACAAATGTAAGTTATGGTTTTCTCGTGATATGATGTGTGTGGCGTCCGCCACGGGTTTTCTCAGTTCTTGAGCGGTATCATGCACCCTATTCGAGGTAGGGCGAGGGACCTTCTGTGGGTGCATGGTGGACCCGGTACGGTACCCTGGGGCAAGAAGGTCGCAGATGATGGCGTTGAGCCCGGCAGGGGAGCACTACCGACCGCTTATTTTTGACGCGGCGGATATCCGGAGGATACCAACGTAGTCATGAGATTTGATGATATGGGCCGATCCGGAGTGATGGAGCCCGTGATATTGAGACATTGGGATATATA
This sequence comes from Agapanthus africanus, assembly GCA_030015575.1. Lineage (NCBI taxonomy): Eukaryota > Viridiplantae > Streptophyta > Magnoliopsida > Asparagales > Amaryllidaceae > Agapanthus > Agapanthus africanus. Next base: position 146,049,643 of record JASDDO010000022.1, on the reverse strand, counting down.
TTTTGTGTCGATGCTTGACACGGATTTTCTCTTGATTTCATTAATGATACTTTAGTTTATTGCACAGAGGTTTTTCTTAGATAAGAATAAATATTTTCTCATACCAGACTTGTGCAGGTTTCGTGTTTAATTATGCATTCATGTTGCATTCATGCTAGTACATAGTATCATTTTGAGATACGTGGGTTGTGACGCATTGGCGTGCATGCTTACGATAGTATTATTAGATGTTACTTACTAATCACGAGTTGGCAACTCTCTCCCGTTGTGCCACAGTATCTTGCAGGTCCGATCCGTCAGCACAATAGCGGCGGGCGCACTTCTTCATTTGTTCCTTTTGCTTGGACTAACGGCATTGCTCGTAGGTGGGTTGCAAGGATATTTTATCCCATCATGTATATTATTTGTATCTAGTATACTCCATCTACTCTTGTATATTTGACTAGACGGTGAGACTCGTGGGACTTGTATTTGTGATGTTGGTGTCGATGCTCACATGAGCAGACGTGGTGTTTCTCATTTCTTGCTTTCAGATGCTTATTTCACACTTTTGATATACATATTGCATGTGGTTGTGATTCCGCCATTGGCGAAGAGCTAGCTCCCGCTTGGGAATGCCTTATTTTATCATTTATATGTATTTTCATGTGTTGTACCCATTTGGGGGCCAGTATTTACAAAGGAGACTCTGCCAAAAATTTCGGGAAAATCTGATGTTTCTTTTAAATGTTTAATGCCACTTATTTTGTTAAAACCACTTGCTTTAAAACAAGTTTTTCTTCACTCTAATTGTCAAACGGTTTAGTTTTTTGGGGTTTGGCTTACTTTGATTACGTTGCGTCTTGAGACGTTTCGTAGTTTAAGTACCAGTCACGTTCCGTACCTTCGGGTCATGACAAAGTTGGTATCAGAGCGATAGGTTTTACCTTTCTGAGTGTAGGATGACCCTTGGTTGATGGAGTAGGTGACTTAAGCAGAGTGACGTAGCGTGTGTATATTCCGCGGCATACTTACGATACGGTACTCCACCTAAGTGACCTTAGGATATATATTTTCTTGTATTTACTTACTTGATTCCGGAAATCCTTTCATTCGATCGCAATGTTCCTATCAATCCTGTTTCTTGTTCCAGCCACTATGCCGCCGGAGACTACGAGGGCCAGAGGGCTGCCGCTGAGGATGAGATTAGAGTAGGCTCGTTTGAGACGAGGAACGATCAGGGCGGTACGCCTACCCCTTAGGGACAGAGAGATCCGCCTTCTCCAGGACGGATAGCTAGGCTGGAGTCGAGTATTCAGGACTTGTGATAGACGGTTGGATTGTTAGTTGAGGTTAGCCGAGCTCTGAGAGCCGATGATGTCCCTCCTACTGCGGGGACTGTGATTGTACCTGCTGCTCAGGCAGCTGTTTCTGTTGTTACCAAGTTTATTTACGTATCCTTATAGGAGTTTTTGAGGCTGAAGCCTCTAGTTTTTACAGGCACAGATGCAGTGAAGGATCCGTAGACATTCCTCGACAGGATGGATAGGATTTGTCGTTCACAGAGATGTTCTGACGAGATATGGATTGAGCTTGTGAGTTTTCGTCTAGAGAGGTCTTGCACAGACGTGGTGCGAGTCGATTGAGAGAGCCGAGCTGCAGATCTATTTCCTATGACTTGGGATGAGTTCACAGCTGTATTTCTTGCTCGTTTCCTTCCGAAGAGTGTTCGGGATGTCTGAGCTCATAGTTTTGAGTCTTTGCACAAGACTCCAGGGATGACAGTGTCCGAGTATGACATTAGTTTACTTAGTTGTCCGATATGCTCCTTACCTGGTGGACACTGAAGAGAAACGGATAAAAAGGTTTGTGTGGAGATTGGACATGCAGTTATTTCTTGCCATCTGCACCCAGCATTTTGACACTTATGCAGCCATGATGGATGCAGCCTTACTGCTAGAGGAGCGCATTTATGAGATTTCGGTCGTTTTTCGATCGAAGCGGATTTGTACCGGTATGCCATCTCAGAGGCGATTAGATAGGCGCAGTTGTAACAAGTATTCTTTCAGTGTTTTCTTTCGATGTGTGTATTTCTTTTATTGTTTGAACTTGTATCTACGCACTTTGTACCGAGATTGGACCAAGAGTCATCCTTGTTTGATCTGCCACTGGTTGTTATTATTCCAGTAGGCGAGTCTTTTGTCGCTTGAAATGTTTTTCGTTCGTGTTTGTTTTGTTCGTATTGGAGATAGGGATTCTTCTGTCAATTTGATTCTTCTTGATGTGTTTTGACTTCGAAGTTTTTTGGGCATGGATTGGTTTGCCTTGTGTTATGCATCCGTGGACTGCCGTGAGGAGGCAGTCAGATTTAGCTTTCCGGGTGGGCCAGTTCTTGTTATTTTAGAAGACCATAGCGTCGCCTTTCGCAGTTTGATTTCTTCTCTACGTGCTAGTCAGCTTTTGAGAAAAGGATGTCAAGAATTCTTGGAGTTTGTTTGTGATGCTAGAGCCGCAGAGGTCCCATTGGACCAGGTTCCGATTGGGAGAGTGTTTCCAGATGTTTTCCTGACGAGTTGCTTGGTTTGTCGCCAGAGCGCGATATTGAGTTCTGCTTTGACTCGATTTCCAGAACGGAGCCTTTTTCTATTCCGCCATATCGGATGGACCCGGCGGAGCGTAAAGAACCGAAGGATCAGTTGCAAGATTTGTTGAATAAAGGGTTGTTCGTCCAAGTGCATCACTTTGGGGAGCTCCTGTTCTGTTCGTCAAGAAGAAAGACGGCAGTTGTGTTTGTGTATCGATTTTGTCAGTTGAATCGGGTTACTGTGCGAAATAGATATCCCTTACCTCGTATCGATGATTTATTTGATTAGCTCCAGGGTGCGGGACATTTCTCGGAGATTGACTTGCGATCAGGTGACCATTAGTTGCGGGTTTGAGAGGATGATATTCCGAAGACCGCTTTTCACACACGTTACGGGCATTATGAGTTCTTGGGGATGTCGTTTGAGCTCACCAATGCCCCAGCAGCATTTATGGACTTGTTGAACCGTATATTCGGGTCGTTCTTGATCAGTCTATCATTGTGTTCATTGAAGACATTTTAGTATACTTTTGGAGCCGAGTGGGGCCTGGGCAGTAATTGAGGATTTCATTGCAGACTTGAGGGAACATCAGCTATTCGCTAAATTATCCAAGTGTGTTTTCTGGTTGGATAGTGTTGACTTCTTGGGTCATGTAGTTATGAGAGATGGTAAGTATGGAACCGAAAAAGATCGAGGCCGTTCAGCACTGGCCCAGACCTGTATCAGTGATGGAGGTTCGCAGCATTTTAGGTTTGGACGGATACTATTGATATTTCGTACAGGATTTTTCGCATATAGCTGCAACGTTGACCGGATTGACCCGGAAGGGAGTTCCTTTTCTTTGGACCGAAGCATGCGAGCAGATCTTTCAGCAGTTGAAGACTCGTTTGATTACAGCGCCAGTATTATATTTGCCTTTAGGATCAGGCGGTTTTGTTAATTATTGCGATGCTTCTTGGCAGTTGAAGAAGCACGAGCAGAATTATTCTACGCATGACTTAGAAATGGCTGCGGTGGTTTTTACACTTAAGATTTGGAGACACTACTTATATGACTAGTCGTGCTAGATCTTTACGGACCACAAGAAGCTTAAAGTATACATTTCAACAGCGAGATCTAAATTTGAGACAGCACAGATGGATAGTGCTAGTGAAAGACTATGACTGTGAGATTCTTTATCGTCTGGGAAAGGAGAATTTGTGGCAGATGCTTTGAGTCGGAAGCCCGAAGTTAGCTTTTCTTGTTTGAGTACAGTTCAGAGACTGTCGACGGCAGATTAGCAGATTCCTTGTGACAGCCGAGTGCAGTTCGAGTTTACGTCGACCGGGGGACAACTTGTCCGTGTCCGTACACGTCCCCAGTTACTTGATCGTATCTGTGAGGCACGGTCCGATGTCGTTCGTTTGTCAGAGATCATGGAGCAGGTTCGACAGGGAAGAGTTTCAGAGTTCGTGATTGATGATCAGGGAGTACTACGATTTGGAATTCGACTGTGTGTGCCAGATTCCGAGGGACTGAGACACGATATCTTAGAGGAGGCACATATGTCAGCAAACAGTGTTCATCCGGTTTCCACTAAGATGTATTATGATTTGAGAGAAGCCTACTGGGTGAAGGGATGAAGAGAGATGTTACAGATTTTGTTTCGGGATGCTGACTTGACAGCGAGTCAAGGCTGAGCATCAGAGACCAGCAGGAGAATTACAACCTTTTCCTATTCCGGAGTAGGAATGGGAACAAATTTCTATGGATTGTATTGTGGGTCTACCTAGGACCAATCGAGAGTATGGATCTATTTGAGTGATCGTAGACCGATTGATGAAATCAGCTCACTTTCTGCCATTGAAGACCACTTTCGGATTTGTTCAGTATGCTCAGACATATGTTGATGAGGATGTACGAATACATGGAGTTCCGACTTATATTGTGTCTGACAGAGGCACCCAGTTCACCAGTCAACTATTGTAGAAACATTAAGAGACCTTGGACACCCGATTGAGTTTCAGTGCAGTTTTCTATCCGCAGACCGACGGTCGATCAGAGCGGACCATTCAGACTCTTGAGGATATGCTCTGAGCTTGCGTTCTAGATTTTTGTGGTAATTGGGATCGCCACTTGCCTTTGATAGAGTTTTCCTATAATAACAGCTTTCAGGAGAAGATTCAGATGGCACCCTTCAAGGCATTATATGAGAGGAAATATCGATCACCAGTTTGTCGGACAGAGCTCTGTGAGAGCAGTATTTTGGGACCATAGATTGTGCAAGAGACGACCGAAAAGTTTTAGTTGATTTGGGAAAGGATGAGAGCGGCCCAGAGTAGGCAGAAATCTTATGCAGATTGACATTAGAGCAGACTTGAGTTATAGTAGGCGATCATGTTTTCTTAAGGGTTTCTCCGATGTGGGGCGTATTAAGATTCGAAAAAAGGGAAGGCTTAGTCCCAGATATGTGAGTTCTTTAGAGATCTCGAGCATGTCGGCACAGTTACATATCATTTGGCTCTTCCACCCAATTTCCCAGATGTTCACCCCGTGTTCCATGTATCGATGCTCCGCAAATACCTTCATTACCCCTCTCGCGTGATACAACATCAGGCTGGAGCGCGATCTTTCTTTCACCAAGCAGCCGATAGTCATTACAGATTGGCAGCTGAAGAAACCGAGGTCCGAGGACGAGATGCGGAAGGAATATTCCCATCTCTTCGAGAGTACGCGTAGTTAGATTTTAAATTCGGGGACCGAATTTCTTTAAGGGGGGAAAATTGTAACGTTTTAAAAATCGTTTTAGTTAATTGTCCGATAAACGGTAATATAACTTGTGTTGTCCGTAAATTTTAATTATAATTATTTTTCAACATAGACTTAAATATACCTGTTCTAGCTATGTAATTGCTAGTATTTGGTATTTAATTGGTCACTTGTAAATTTCTAGTTTACTTAAATATTTTTCCTAATTAATTATTTTAAATATTATTTCAAGCTTTCACTTATACATTTAATTAGTGATTATTACGAATTAGATTGGGTTAATACAAGTTTAGTGCACCATGACACACTAAACATTTATTTGTAACATAGCTCTAGAATTTTGTAGAAAGGTAAAAAGGAAATGAAAAATAAAAGATAATGTTGAGAAAAGAATATAATAACGGAGGTAAGGTGCATATTATATTGGGTATGGGTTTCTTAACTTGCACACACACACCTCACACACTCTCTCTCCCCTCTTTTTTTTTTCTTCTGGCCGAGCCTTGGGCTGCCCCTATTCCCCAATTCCCCACTTCATTTTCCACTTCAAAAAATTAAATGAAAAGAAAATGAGGAGATAAAGAGGTATGGTGTTAGTTGACTTGAGGTAAGGAAGGGTTTTCTTTACTTGGAACTTTCTACACTCACCCACACACACTCATTCCTCACTCTTTGGTCGAGCTTCCTGTAGCAGCCACCTCCAATTCCCCATCTCAATTTCACCTCAAAACTCCTCAATTTTTTCATCAAAATCCACACTATACCTCGCAAATTCATAGCTAATCCTTCACCCAATTTTTCTTAGCCAAATCTAGCATGGATCTTGGAGCAAGAAAGCAAATTGGGGGGCTAAGTTTGCATGTTTGATCTCATGATCTTGAGATATAAAACTTCATCCAAATTGTTACTTGTTAATTATATGCTTAAATCTAATTTTAATTAGATGTTAATATAACTTTAATTGCAAAATAAAATTTTAAAGAGAAGAGTTTGACATTAAATTAAAGTTTACATCACTTGATTTAGTTGGCAATGTGTAGTTTAACATGTTAAGACATGAAAAATCTAATCTAGTTGTTAAGTTGCTAATTGTTATTTTTAAATTGTCTTAATTATATATTTTGCAAACTAAGTTTTTAATTAGTGTGTAATTAGGTGAAATTAAAATTTAGTTAGGGTTTGTGTGGCTTAATTAAGTTATTAAGTGATTATTATGGCCACTAATTTTGTTAAAATATCTAGTTTTGAACTAAAATGGTAAATTAATTCTTACTAGGTTTTTGGAATAAATCGATTTTAATTAAGTTTGAGGTTTTGATGATATAAAACCTTTTTCATATAATATTTATTGTGTTGTGAACGTGCGATTTGTGCGATTGGGTTTTTGGTTTGGTAGTTGCCACGTATAGCGACCCTAGTTGTGTTTTGTGGCGTTGTCGCGAGCGCGTTTTGTGAACCAAGTGCGTGCGCATTTAGGTAATGCGCGTGGTTAACTTGCATTATTTTTGTCCGCGACTATTTATATATTTATTCTCTTATTTCCTTGTGTACGTTTCTAGGATCAGGTGCAGAGGCGTCGGATGTGGCGTGGAAATGGCAAAGCTGAATTCGGATCAGATTAGTAGAGGCGTCCCGGTGAGTAGATGTACACATCTACTGGGGAATCGTCTGGATGGCGCAAGATACCCGATAGTCAGGATTACTAGTAGTGCTTGTAATTATATGCGTAGTCTCCAAGTCATTCATCTCATCTCATTGCATCATCATAAATATATATGATATTATCTCATAGGACACTTGCACCATTACCATTGGTTCATGCCACGTGCACTATTCATGCGAACACACATGCCTTTGGTAATTGCTATGTCACGAACACTATAGAACTTGCTTAGAATCGGTATCTGTGCATTGCATCATATATAATCTGTATACCTGTACCTGTGTAGTCATTTCATCAGGATGGATACGTAGGATTGTTAGTCATATATACATACCTCATTGCATCATGATTCATGCAAAGATTCTGGCCGTACTTCGCATGGTATATACTATCGTATCATAGACATCCGTCGTCACCGACATGTTTACATATTATGATTCTTCTCAAGAATTTCAGTATTTATGAGATTTATGGATTTTGGAGAAACCGCAAGGATTCTAAGAACTTATTACCATTTTAAAAATGCAAGTTGCGGTTTTCTCATGATATGATGTGTGTGGTTTCCACCATGGGTTTTCTCGGTTCTTGAGCGGTATCATACACCCGATTCGAGGTAGGGAGAAGGACCGTCTATGGGTGCATGGTGGACCCGGTACGGTACCCCGGGGTAAGAGGGTCGCAGATGATGGCGTTGAGCCCGGCAGGGGAGCACTACCGACCGTTTATTTTTGATGCAGTGGATATCCGGAGGATACCGACGTTGTCGTGAGATTTGATTATATGGACCGATCTGAACTGAGAGAGCCCGAGATATTGAGATATTGAGACATTGGGACATATATTTTGTGTCGATGCTTGACACGGATTTTCTGTTGATTCATTGATGATACTTCAGTTTATTGCACAGAGGTTTTTCTAAGATAAGAATAAAGATTTTCTCATACCAAACTTGTGCAGGTTTCGTGTTTAATTATGCATTCATGTTGCATTCATGCTAGTACATAGTATCATTTTGAGATACGTGGATTGTGACGCATTGGTGTGCATGCTTACGATAGCCTTATTAGATGTTACTTACTACTTACGAGTTGGCAACTCACCCCTGTTGTTCCACAGTATCTTGCAGGTTCGATCTGTCAGCACAGTAGTGTCGGGCGCACTTCTTCATTTGTTCCTTTTGCTTGGACTTGCGGCATTGCTCGTAGGTGGGATGCGAGGATATTTTATCCCATCATGTATATTATTTGTATCTAGTGTACTCCATCTACCCTTGTATATTTGACTAGACGGTGAGACTCGTGGGACTTGTATTTGTGATGTTGGTGTCGATGCTCACTTGAGAAGACGCGGTGTTTCTTATTTCTTGCTTTCAGATACTTATTTCGCACTTTTGATATACATATTGCATGTGGTTGTGATTCCGCCATTGGCGAAGAGCTAGCTCCCGCTTGGGGATGCCTTATTTCATCATTTATATGTATTTTCATGTGTTGTACCCATTTGGGGGACAGTGTTTACAAAGGTGACTCTGCCAAAATTTTCGGGGAAATCTAATGTTGCTTTTAAATGTTTAATTCCACTTATTTTGTTAAAACCACTTGCTTTAAAACAAGTTTTCCTTCACTCTAATTGTCAAACGGTTTAGTTTTCTGGGCTTTGGCTTACTTAGTTTACGTTGCGCCTTGAGACGTTTCGTAGTTTAAGTGCCAGTCATGTTCCGTACCTTCGGGTCATGACAACTATATATATATATACATATACACACACACACACACACATATATATATATATACATATACATACATACATACATACATATACATATATATATATATATATATATTTTGCCAAAACGGCCGAGTGCTTAGCACTGATTGGGCAGCGCCCCACATGCTCCTCACATAGACGCATATAAAAAAAGTGCTTAGCACTATATATATATATATGTATGTATGTATATATATGTATGTATGTATGTATGTATGTATGTAGCCAAAACGGCCGAGTGCTTAGCACTGATTGGGCAACGCCCAGCGCCGTACGTGCTCCTTACGTGGACGCCATATAAAAAGTGCTTAGCACTATATATATATTCAGTTAAAATAACTGAGTGCTCAACACTAATTGGACAGTGCCCATAACTGAAGGTCTCACATGATACTCATGTGAGCACTAGAGCTTCAAACAAGTGCTTAGCAATTTTGAACAAAAAAAGAGGCTGAACAAGGAGAGCTCAAATAAGTGCTTAACACTTTTGAACAAAAAAAGGGACTGAGCAGACTAAGCCCAAATTGGTTAAGTCTCTCTGAAATTTTTTTTACGGCTGAGCCCAATTTCTCTGTTGTTGGATCTTAAATAAAAACGATCCTTAAAATTCTGCTATGTTGATCTTAGTCTCAAATAAAACTAACGTATCCTTAGCTGCAAAAAATTGAGCCAAAATGCTTATATATTTAAGTTGATCTTAGTCTCAAACTAGATTAACAGTCCTTAAGTAAAACAAATCTAAATCTGAAATATACGGATTTGGACTAATCTGCGCCCAACGGGCGACAACATAAAATAGTCTCCATATGCAATCCACGGACAACCAAAATAAACAAAAATACACACCATTGGAAATGAACTGCTGGAGCAGGAGAAAGTGGTTATTCCAAAGCGATAACGTAAGTAACTTCCAGGGCTTGCGTCTGCAGGGAAGGGCGTCCCCACAATTAAAAACCCCTCACAGACTAAGGGGAATCTGAAGAAGTCTGGTACAACGATCGTATCTGTCCAAACCTTTGATATACGGTGCCATAAATCAACTTGGTATCTTTGGAGAGGTGGACGGATATGTCCAAATAGCATCTGCCCCTAAATTCAGGCAAGACGTTCAATCCCAGTTCGTCTCTGTTTTCGGTGGTGAACAGAGTTTCACGCCTCATCCTCTTGAAGTGTTTTTGATCGGCAACGTATCCTTGCCACCACTTCTTGAAGGCACTGCATTCATTGGTGGGGTGGTGACCCTCCGATGATATAGGTAGTAGCTTGGATGTGATTCTTCTCCATCGATGCATATGACCCCGGGAGTGTTCTTTATGAGAGGTGGCAGCTTCATTCTTATTGACGGGGCTTTGGAGAACTGCTTCTCTGTTTTGATCCTGCTCTTATTTGTTGCAGGTGTGCTTTGGTTTGGTTGGAGCACTTTACGACTCGTCCTTACCGTAGCTTCTTTATCCTGACGCTGAAGCTTAGCCTTTGCATATATTGCAGTCTCGCGTTCTTGTCTAATTTTTCTTTTTTGAAAGGCTTCGTTTAGCAGCCTCTCAATCGGGTCTTCTTCTGGCAGTTCCGGGGATTTTAGCGTCGATTCTGCCCCCAGTTCCTCTGCGTTGTTTTTTGACGCTGAAGGAGCCTTTTCGTCATATAACGACGAATGGGAGACCATTTAGCAACTTTCTACACGGCCTTTAGTGTCTTCTGATGAGTCATTTCCCTCATAATTGCCGCTTTCTTCGCCCTCAAGAATATGCTTGAGGAATTCTTCGAGCATGACCGGTGTTCGCACCTTCTGGTTATATTCCTCCAGCGCATCTATGCATTTTTATAGATCTATGCGCTTGTCGTCATACTTGACAGGCTGCACAGGCTTCTTGGTCGTCTTCTTTTTCTTCGAAGACTTTGAAGGCTTGACTTGGGGGTTTTTTCCCCTCGTCGACAATTTTTGCCACGGGACGAGCTTTTAGCATCCCTTAGATTATTTCGGGTTCAAGTGGGGTTTTCCACCTGACTTCCGGACATGCATGTGGATCCTTCAGCATTCTTTTGGTTTTCGCTGAAAGAACGACTTCCAATGGAGCCTCTTCCAAGAGTGAGCATGATGCCCCATGCGTATCCACCTTTTGGGGAGTGTGCTTCTGGGGTGCGTTTACCTTCCAGTTAATGGACAGCACGAATTTTCACTGTTGATACTGGTCCTCGACCCAGTCTTTGAAGACGTAGTAATCTTCAATTGGGTGGCTCACCATTCTGTGATAGGAACAGTAGTTAGGTTTGTTGATGTCGCCGGGTTGCGCTGGACGCCGTGGGTCTGGCAATATGATGAGTTTATTACGCATTGCCAATTCAAATAGTCTCCTCATCTTGTCGCGGGGAAACTTGTAAGCACGTCCTAGCCTTTCTTCCACGGACAGGCGTAGACACGTGTTGTTTTGGTGAACAGCCGGTTTTGGGACACTCGGCTGTTGTTGCTTGTTAGAGATGAAGGTCACTTTTCCTTTACCCTTAGTATTTTGAGGGTCCTTATTTGAGGAGGAAGGCCCATGGCCTATCAGGTCTATTTGGGCTAGTTTATCTATCAGAGCCTGAAAAATTATGGGTTTGAAGAATGTCATGAACTGGGACACAGTTGTTTGAGGATCTAGAGTCTCGTTGAACATGCCCACGGAAGGAGACTCTTCAATGCGTTGTTCGCACTTAGAGCACAGGTTCCGCCACCAGATCGTGTGTTGGACCCATGTTTCTCCCGGCTTTACCTGGCATTGATTAATGTCATGATCGTAGTGCGCTCGCTCGCGCTGGCGAACTGCTGTGTGAACAACAGTTCCATTTCTGTAAAGGTTTTCACGGAGTCATTTGAAAGCTCCGAGTATCATTTGAAGTCTATTTCTGATAAGCTGCCAACGAACTGACGAAGCAACAGTTTGTCGTCGCTTCCAGTGTTTCCGTACAGAGCTCTGAATTGCGTGACGTCTTGGTGAGGGTTGCCTGTTCCTTTGTAAACATGGAACTTGAGGATCGTATATCCCAGTGGGTATTTGATTTGATCATACCAGCCTAGATATGGTCGTCCGGTTCTGAAAATTTGGCCGGCGACTTTTTAGCTTGGTGAGCTCTTATTTGTTGAGCAATGTAATTATTCAGGGCGACCTTGGAGATCGTTTCTTCTTTGGCCGCTGATAAGGCCGGAGGAGGGTTTGATGTTTCCCCTCTATCATCCTAAATGATTATCGATGGATCTTCAGCCGAGGGTTCTGGTTGGATCATCATTCCAAGCATGTCTTGGAACAAGAGAGCCATCTGCTTTATGTTAGCAGCTTGCTCAGCGACTTCTTTATCCTTTCTCTCGAGCACCCTTCGCAGAAACTCTGTATCGGTCTCTTGCTCTTGGCGCTGTTCGTCCTCTTTATCCAAACTTTCTTTCTATCCGGTAAGTGCTTCCATTTTGGTCAGAATTTTCTAGAGCTTTTGCTATTGTTCCTGAGCCATAGTCAGCGATCGGGTTTGCGGTCGATGACTCACGGAAGCACAGCTTTCCTATTTTCCTAAAGCCATGTAGATTGTATATATGGTTATGCCTCCAGACTTGGGGAGATTAAATCCATCGCCTTTGGAATTTTCCGTGGGCGGTAGAGTTTTCTTTAGCATATTTCTTTTATGAGAGATTGGAGTTGAAAGAGCCGTTATGAGAGGCATCGATTTAGGAAAAATCCCCCGCTGTATGGCGGAGAAGTGGTCTTTTTTTGTTGGACCTTCGATATCTTTAGTCGACGAGAGTAGTTTTTGTCAATCACAGAGTCTTGGACTTTTCACCAGACCCTATGAATTTGTGAGGAAAGCCACTGATAAGCTCGATCCGGCTTTTCCTACTCTATAACTTTTGCTCGTGGGGGTGATTTCTTTAGCATCGCCGTTGGGGAGTTTTTGCGCACCCTCCTAAACAGTTCAAAATTGTTCCCAGTTGGAACAGTAGTGTCGACTTTCACCAGAAGAGCTAATGGGGTGAGTCCAGAGGGAGATTTGTCCCCAGACTATTTTATTCGGCGTCCGTGGTGACGTCGAGCGTGCTTTGCTGAAGGGACCGCCTCATTTTTGGAAGCTGCTTCATTATGTCCCCGGCTTTACTGAGGGGTTTCAATCGGTGTCAGCTTGTTGAAGACTGACGTCCTTGATGGAGTTTTAGGAGAGTCGGCCAATTTTTCGAAGACCGACCGTCTGATGGGGAAACACCTTTGCCAGCTTCGTCTGTAGCAGGAGTCAGGACGGCTAGCCATTTTGGGGTAGCTCCTTCTGGAATCACAGGCTTCTTTACGAGCCCGTTTGAGTTCTTGCTCAGCCTATTGAAGACTGAGCCGCTAGAGTTTGACGGCTTGCTGATGGGCATCGTCGTGGTTGCCAGTCGATTGAAGACTGACTTTCTAGGACCTTCTTCTTGCGGCGTTGAGGCACCGAAACTTACATGTGGCAGCAAGGTCCCGAAGAAAAATCCGGTAGTGGCTTGTGTGACCTGCCCCACCGGCATTTAGAAAATAGAGGCTACGTTGGGCCCATAGGTCACTCCTCCAGTTGGGGTGGAGTGGAAGTTGCTGTTGCATGAGGTGCAGTTGAGATCCATTGATTTTCTGCACAGGAACAAGACACCAAGTTTTAGTACCTCGAATCCAAGAGCAACCATAGCGAACCACGATTTTGTTCATGAAACACGACACACGAAGTGTGGAGTGGAAAGAAAAAAAGGTCCCACCATGCGTGCCAGAATCTGTTTACCGCCGAAAGACCGGACTGAGACGTTGGAACGTCTAGCCTGAATTTAGGGGCAGATGCTATTTAGACTTATCCATCCACCTCTCCGAAAATATCAAGTTGATTTATGGCACCGTATATCGGAGGTTTGGATAGATGCGAACATTGTAGCAGACTTCATCAGATTCCCCCTCATTTGTAATTGTGGGGACACTTTTCCCCGCAGGCGCAAGCCTTTTTAGTTAATTACATTATCGCGTTGCAATAACCACTTTCTCCTTCTCCAGTAGTTCACTTCGTGTCGTGTGTTATTTTGTTTGTTTTGGTTGCCCTTGGATTGTATACGTAGAATAGTTTATGTTGTCTCCCGTAGGGTGTGGATCAGTCCAAATCCGTAAATTTATGAATTTGGATTTTGAACTTAGGTCCTTTAGTTCAAAAATATTTTGTTTTATTTAAGGACCGCTAATCTAGTTTGAGATTAAGATCAACTTAAATATACAAGCATTTGGGGTCAATTTATTTTAACTAAGGATAAGTTAGTCTTATTTGAGACTAAGATCAACTTAGCAACATTTAAGGATCGTCAAATTTTAGTTGAGATCTAACAACAGAGTATTTGGTCTTAGCTGCAAGAAACTTCAGAGAGACTTTTAGCCAATTTGGGCTTGGTCTGCTCAGTATTTTAATTTAAAAGTGCTAAGCACTTATTTATGGTTCTGTTGGCTCAGCCTTTTCTTTATGCGAAAGTGCTAAGCACTTGTTTGCGACTCTGGGGCTCATATGTGCATCATGTGAAGCACTCAGTCATGGGCGCTTCCTAATCAGTGCTAAGCACTTAGTCATTTCAATAGAATAAATAGTGCTAAGCACTTTTGTATGGCGCTCATATGTGTATCACGTGAGGCGCTGAGATATGGACGATGCCCAATCAGTGCTAAGCACTTAGTCATTTTGACTAAATATGAAGTGTTAAGCATTTGGTATGGCACTCACGTGGGGAGCATCTGAGGCTCTGAGATGTGGGTGTTGTCCAATCAGCGCTAAGAACTTAGTCATTTTGACTAACTTTATAGCGCTTTTGCATTTTTACTCAGCGCTCACGTGTATTTCACGTGAGGCGCTGGGCTTTCTATTTTGAGCGCCCATGTGGGAAGCACATGAGGCGCTGAGTCCATTGTTTTTGGAATCTTTTGGTTGGGCGCTCACGTGGGAAGCACGTAAGGCGCTGAGTTTCATTTAAGAGAATCTTTTGGTTGGGTCCTCACGTGGGAAGCATGTAAGGCGCTGAGTTCCATTTAAGTGTAACATTACAAAAAAAATAAAATATTATTTTTGGGAATTTTTGTAATTAAATAATAAAATATTGAATATTTTAATAAGGCGGTATAATTAAATACCGATAAATTGGGAAAAATTTGGAAAATTATGAAAATTACTAAAAAGAGGGTGCTTTATGCAAATTATGAAATTTTACGATTTATTATAGACTAATTTTGTGCTAATCGCGATTAAAAATCGCTAATCGGGCTTTAAGCGTGTTTTGTGCACATGACATGCACATGTTAATTTAACACTTGTTACATTTTTTTCCTACATGATTTTTGAGTGTATGGTTACTGTTTTAGGTTTACTATTGCAAAGAGAAGGAAATAAAAGAAAATAAAAGAAAAGAAAAAGGAATGATAGAATAATGAGGTATGGGCAAGTGAGAGAAAGTGAGGGGCCAAGAGAGAGCCATACACACTTGTTCCCTTCTTCTTCCTTCATCATTTTCTCCCACCATTTCCTCATGTGCTGCTGCCCTCATCTCCCCCTCCATAAATCACCTCACTTCATCACCAAACCAAACCCAAAACCCCACTCCCACTTCACAAAAAATGTGCACAAGCTCTCATGCAACCCTTTGGACCAAGAATGTTTGAGTTTTGGCGCTGTAGAGGATTCATGAGTGCAAGATGAGGTAATTATTCTATCATTAGGGTAGAATTTCCATTCCTTTAGCATCCATGTTAAATTAGAATCGATATTGTGTGGTTTTGGGAACTTTGAAAACTTTAAGTTGAGGAATAGGGTTTGAGTTGAACCCAAAGGTGAAATTAAGGTTAGTAGAGGCTATACAACCCCTGTGGTGATTGATTGGAGAACTAAACCAGAGACTAGAAACCATGTTAGCGAACTTAGAAAACCGATATCGGAAGAATTTTGGATTCTGTGAGTGTATATTGAAATCTGCTAACACCCGGGTCACCTGAAAATTATTTAGCAAAGACAGTGATACATGCAGGCAACCTAGGACCCCCACTGAAACCCAATCCCCTACCCTCTCCTCTAGGACGCAAATAAATTCATTCTGGATGCAATTTGCAGCCAGAGCAGTGTGGAATTGATTTTTTTTTGTTCTGTGGCTTTATTTCCGGTAAACTAGACCCTTGGCATATACAAAATTGGCTGATTTCACCTAGGGTAAAATCTGGGATCATTTTCTTGTGTTGGCGCATTGTTTTACGACTTGTTTTAACATGGATTTTGGTATTTGATTATTCGTTTCAATCGTGTGGCGTTTGAACATCAACGACTAGGGTTATTGGTTGTGTTTGCATGCGAGGCTATAGGTTTTTACCTATGAGCGTAGCGTATGCCATTTTGGGTTTTTCCGATTGGATTTTAATACGCATTGCGATTGGATTATATGTGTAGGTACCCCACGTGATGACAAGACGTTGAAGATGAAGATGGCGACATCGGCATCGGCACACAAGAAGCAAGGTGAGTAGATATATATTTACGGGGGAAGTCGGGTGGATGGCGTATAGCACCCCCGCAGTTCGTAGTATAGTTATGATATATATATATATATATATATATATATATGTGGTTTATGATATGTGGATGATTATCAAGATATGATTATGTGTTCATGGTTAGTTTGGTGTTATTAGAAGTGAACTAGCATAGCCTCTTAATCGCGAAACCTAGAATAGGTTTACACCCACACGCACACACCTGCATTCATTTTATTACCTGTGCGTATATGGGGATATGTATATATATACACACACACACACACACATGGGTATGGGACTATGTGTATATATATATATATATATATATATATATATATATATATATACGTATATATATACATGGATTATGAGGATAGTACTTGGGATTGGAGATGAGTCGATGAGATTGGGCTAGAGGCCGTGAGATCGGTGATGTGATATGGTTTGTATTTGAGATACGACGTGATATTTTAGCGGGTCCTTTCGGCGTGATGTTTTCAGACATACGCATGCATATACATATATGGTATCAGTATGGTACTAGACGTAGATCAATACCCCCGATCATGATATTTGATAAAGAGGATACCGGATGAATAATGTGATTGATGTGACATTGACCCGTACCCAGATTTGGGATGCCGTACGACGGATTTACTGTACGAGCTATATTGATGTTAGATCCGCACTCTTGACTCGAGGATGTCATATTTTATTAGGGTATCGTATGGGATACTATTGAGGCGGGATCACCAACTATTATTTATATATATGTATCGACTAAGATGTTAGGCGGTTTCCTTACCTTTCGATCAGCCTGTTAGTTTAGCCCGGTAGTTTACTTGTAAATGATGGATTAGACTCGAGTCATACCTATTTCAAAACTAACGAATCATGAGTATTTTAAGACAGGCCAAGGGATTTTATGGATATTTCAAAGGACGTATCTTTTCTTAAAAACACCGTAGCCCTTATTTTCAAAACACCACTATTCGTGTTATTTCAAATGGCAAAATTGTATGACTCATATTTATATAAATGCAGATTAGTTATCACTGTGTTTATTTTTCAGCTCCCGCAAATTATTGTTGCTCGAATCGAATTTCATGCTTATATTGTGTTTTCATATGCCATTATTAAGATCATGCTGTCAGGATACCAGCACCATTACCGATGATGCGTATGTTCCACATACACTTACTTGCCGGCTCACACACATCATCATTGGTAATTGCCATGTCACGAACACTTTAGAGAATATTACTCATTGACATAGCTTGTTAACTGATAGTTCGACATGGTATTAGCGTACTCGTCTTTATTTTCTAGTTCAGACATTGCAGTTATTATTTGCTACTGCATGCATATTATTATTCATTGTTATGCAATATTATGGAGTTTTATGCCGATATTCACTGTTTACTTGCTATTAATGATTGGATTTCGGATTTTCATGAGATTTCCTGGATTTGCGGAAAACCGCAAGAATATATATAAGCTTCTCTCTCTCTTTCTTTTTAAAATGAAAAGTACGGTTTTCTCGTGATGTATGAGTCGTCTACCATGATGTTTTCTCGGTTATGAGATGGATTTCGAGTCCCGATTCGAGGAGTTCGATGACCCATCTGCGGGTACATGGTGGACCCGGTAAGGTACCCCGGGGCAAGAAGCTTGCGGTGTAGATGATGAGCCCGGTAGGGGCAGACTGCCTACCGGTGATTTTACCTGGCGCGTCGGATATCCGGAGGATACTGTTTGTGGTCGTGTGATTGATGATAGGGGCCGATCCGGACTGACGGAGCCCTAGATTGTGAGATTTGAGACACTAAGATTTTGAGATTTGTGATATTGAGGTATTGAGATTTGATGATACAGGCCAGTCCGGATAGCCGGAGCCTGAGATATCGAGATATTAGGATTTATATTTTGTGTTGATGCTAGACACTGTTTATGTTGATTTCATTGATGATCCTCATTTTAAATATACAGAAATCTCACTAAGTTATGGAAGCAGTTTCTTCATTTACATGTATTCTATTTTCATGCATTCATACCTCATTCATATGATATGTTGCTACCTGAGGCACTAACACGAGCACATGGGATTACACTTATGTATAGATGTTTACCATTGCCACCTTTTCTTGTTTCAAACTTATCATTTGAGATTATATATATGTATATTGATCGTATTGACCTAGGATTGTGTCATATATACGATTTCTGCTCTGGGATGTTTTCTACTCACGAGTTGGCAACTCACCCCCGTTGTGCCACAGTATCTTGCAGGTTTTTCCGTATAGGTTTCGTTACGGTATTGCTGGCACACTACTTCCTTTCCGGGTGATTGCTTTGGTAGGTGGGTTCACTTACATCGTGACCACCATTGTACTTTATTACATTTAGTTGTATCTAGTAAACTCCATCAACCAGACATGTATATTTTATTGACTTAGAGACCGGTGATGTATATTCTTTCGACCTTAGAGTCCCGCGTTGTATTATTATGGATTTCATATTGATTAGAGTTTTCCTTTCAGTTTTGATCCTCGCCTTTCGGCGTTGCATATTATATTGCTTGCGTGGTTGTGGCCGTCGATTGACGAAGAGCTAGCTCCCGGTTGGGGATGCCTTTTATCATTGATACATATATTAATCATGTTGTACCCCATTCGGGGCCAGTATTTACAAAGGAAACTCTGCCGAAATTTTCAGAAAAGACTTGTGATTTTAAAAAACACATATTTCGGCTTATGTTGCTAACTACTTGATTTAAATTGGTTTTTCCTTCATTCTACTGCTTTACTTGGTTTTGATTTCTGGGTTTTGGCTTACTTAGATTACGTACTCCTCGAGACATTTCGTAATTTAAGTGCCGGTCATGTTCCGTACTTTTCGGGTCGTGACAAAGTTGGTATCAGAGCGTTAGGTTTTACCTTCGGAGTGTAGGATGACCCTTGGTTGATGGAGTAGGTAACTTGAGTAGAGTGACGTACCGTACGTATGTTCCGCGGCATATTTACGATACAACACTCCACTTAAGAAGCCTTAGAATGTACATTTCTTTGCACAGTATTGTATTCATTCCTATGATCTATCCTCATCAGTACCAGTTTATGGTTTTGCTGCCATGATTACGGGAAGAGAGATACGGCTAGAGTTGCGGTCAGCACGAGCTCGTCACGAACGAGGACTGACCAGGGCGTGATTCGAGGGACATACGATTTGTATAGATGCGCCGTGTTATTTTGTTTTCGCGCCATGAGCGTTTGATGGATCACTGTTATGAGATTTCTCGGGTGTGCATATTTGCACCAAAGGATTGAGCCACTGATAGAGGCCAGCCAGAATGTGATGACCATTGATGTATCACTTATTCATGATGATTGAGGCACTGTTCAGCATGCAGATGAATGAGCTAGTTGTTGCTGCGAACGACGAGATATTGCCCCAGATGTTGGAGCTATTGCAGTACGAGTTGTACTTAGAGATATGATAGAAGGTCGCTAGTCACCTGAGGATGAATGACCAGGACATGTGGTTCGTTCGCTTACCCCGATGCGAGGTCATCAGATAGATTGATTCCAGCTAGAGACGACTTCACGCAAGTACAATGAGAGGCGATAGAGGCGATCAAATGTCAGAAAACCATATTCCAAGTTTAAAGTATTCGGAAAGACATGCAAGCAATTCTATGGACCCTCTAGAAGAATGAAACCCTAACTCGATATAAGGACCGTGTGAAAGCCTTTGAACCTTAGGGTTTACGGCAGTTTCGCGGTGCCATTAGTGAGGCTTGGGTTTGCCCTTCTACGGCTGGTCCACTGATACTGTGGTATGTACTCAATACTATTAAACTGTACCCAAGATGTTGAGCTATTGGGGGATTATGTGGTTTTGACGAATCGATCGAATGGTTCGACTTCATTCTGATGCTATGTGGTAGGATGCATTGTTTGGGAGACTCCAGATACGAGTATAGCCGTTAGAGCATAGTCCATGCAGCCACGAAGAGATGAGTCCGGAGCAGTCGACATTAGATAAAAGTGGAGTAAGAGGTTCGTACAAGATCTTGATGAGATGACGTTCCACTCCGCCGACATCAGAGATGTGATACGCATGCAGAGGCGTTGTATATGGATATATCTTCCAGAAGGAGTCGCGATGAGTATGCAGCCGTTCCGGAACAAGAAACAGATTTAGTGAAGGGTAATAACTTCCGGACACTTCGGCAGAGACGAGATTTGGGAGAGACCTCGAAAGGACCTTTTTGGAATAAATTACGAGAAGACTTGGACCCAGGAGTGGTCATTTTACACACACCAGCAGGCCAGAATTTGGCATCGTCGACGAGACATGTTACGAGTGACCATGACAGTTGGCCAAAGATTCTTAAGGGATGTGTTTGAGCGGGAATACTCCGCCATACTTGATTTCGGTAATTTAGGCGATCTATTCGCATGATTGAGTTTTGATGATTGAGTTTCACGATATTTGTTTCGTGCACCATGGTTGCACCTACTGAGTATTTACGATTGGTGCACAGTTATTGCACTTGATATCGTTTTCGTGCCTTGGTTGCACATGTTTATGATTTCATGGGTTTCATACAGTTGAGTTGATTCTGTGCATATGTACACACACGATTTGGTTTTTGCACTCGGTATAGTTCATATATGCTTGCAGTGCATTGATAAGTATTTGTGCACCGCAGTTGCACTGGACTACGATTTGATATCATTTGAGATATGGATTTGGATTGTGATACGCGATATTTGTTTTGTGCACCTTATGCACCTGATTGGATTCTTGCACATATTTGACGCGCTTGGATTGGATTTTGCGCATGTTCGGCGCTTGATATTGGATTTCATGATTTCGTGCATGTTGGATGCACATGATTTAGATTTTATTCGTGCATGATGGATGCTCCTGATTTGGATTTTCGCGCATGTTGGGCGCATGCTATGAGATGCGATTTTGGTGCACACCAGATGCACTAAATCGGGATTCCTTGTGCATATCCGATGCACCCGATTTGGCTGTCAGGCACACATGTTGCCTCTGGCAGGTGTTTCGTACACACCCATTGCACTTAGATATTGTTTCTGTGCACATGTATGGAACATATATGGATTTTGATTTCCGTGCGCACCAGACGCACGTAGCATTCATATGCACATTTCGGGAATGATTTCTTATGGAGCAATACGTTTTTATGATATTTACAATTGTTTCGTACTGAGCAGGACTAGTCATAGGATAGTACCTTGATGTATTTTGCATGCATTGATAGTTATCAAAGGGATTTCCAAAAAGAGAGCTATAGTCTCAGTATTTACCTACGTGTCTGATATAACACAAAACGTTTAAAACAAGAAAACCCTTCTAAATTGTTTTCAAAAACGGCGGGACGTGCATACTAAACTAAAGATATATACATATATGGTTATTTTCTTACAATAGACGTCCGCCACTGTGCAGTGTTATGCGCATCGCACATCGACTTAAAATGGTTTGGCATGCATTTCCTTCAGATGTTTACATATATAGTTTTGATGTATATCATGTTGGTTTCGTTTTGGATTCGACATTTGTGTCTTCACCATGACTCCAATGATTGCGGGATGCTTGACGGAGTGTTTTTTTATATTATCTGCTCATTGTTCATGCGCATGCATTGCGCTATGATGCGTTTTATGAATTGATGGTTTCGGGACCCAGACGGCTTAGACTTTTTACTGAAATGTTTTAGTATTCGAGGGGTTTAAATTTAAATTCGGGGACCGAATTTCTTTAAAGGGGGAAGATTGTAACATTTCAAAAAAAAAATATTACTTTTGGGAATTTTTGTAGCTAAATAATAAAATATTGAATATTTTAATAAGGCGGTATAATTAAATACCGATAAATTGGGAAAAATTTGGAAAATTATGGAAATTACTAAAAAGAGGGTGATTTATGTGATTTTTGAAAATTATGAAATTTTACGATTATTATACACTAATTTTGTGCTAATCGCGATTAAAAATCGCTAATCGGGCTTTAAGCGTGTTTTGTGCACATGACATGCACATGTCATTTTAACACTTGTTACATTTTTTTCCTACATGATTTTTGGGTGTATGGTTATTGTTTTGGGTTTACTATTGCAAAGAGAAGGAAATAAAAGAAAAGAAAAGAAAAGAAAAAGGAATGAGAGAATAATGAGGTATGGGCAAGTGAGAGAAAGTGAGGGGTCAAGAGAGAGCCATGCCCACTTGTTCCCTTCTTCTTCCTTCATCATTTTCTCCCCCCATTTCCTCATGTGCTGCTGCCCTCATCTCCCCCTCCACAAATCACCTCACTTCATCACCAAAACAAACCCAAAACCCCACTCCCACTTCACAAAAAATATGCACAAGCTCTCAAGCAACCCTTTGAACCAAGAAAGTTTGAGTTTTGGCGCTGTAGAGGATTCATGAGTGCAAGATGAGGTAATTATTTCATCATTAGTGTAGAATTTCCATTCCTTTAGCATCCATGTTAAGTTAGAATCGATATTGTGTGGTTTTGGAACTTTGAAAACTTTAAGTTGAGGATTTGGGTTTGAGTTGAACCCAAAGGTGAAATTAAGGTTAGTAGAGGCTATACAACCCCTGTGGTGATTGATTGGAGACCTAAACCGGAGAATAGAACCAATGCTAGCGAACTTAGAAAATCGATATCGGAAGAATTTTGGATTCTGTGAGTGTATATTGAAATCTGCTAACACCCAAGTCACCTGAAAATTATTTAGCAAAGACAGTGATACATGCAGGCAACCTAGGACCCCCCACTAAAACCATAGCCCCTACCCTCTCCCCTAGGCTACAAATAAATTCATTCTGGCTGCAATTTGCGGCAGAACAGTGTGGAATTGATTTGTTTTTGTTCTGTGGCTTTATTTTCGGTAAACTAAACCCTTGGCATATGCAAAATTGGCTGATTTCACCTAGGGTAAAATCTGGGATCATTTTCTTATGTTGGCGCATTATTTTACGACTTGTTTTAACATGGATTTTGGTATTTGATTATTCGTTTCCATCGTGTGGCGTTTGAATCTCAACGACTAGGGTTATTGGTCGTGTTTGCATACGAGGCTAAAGGTTTTTACCTTTGAGCGTAGCGTGTGCCGTTTTGGGTTTTTCCGATTGGATTTTAATACGCAATGTGATTGGATTATATGTATAGGTACCCCACGTGATGATGAGACGTTGAAGATGAAGATGGCGACTTCGGCATCAGCACACAAGAAGCAAGGTGAGTAGATATATATCTGCGGGGGAAGTCGGGTGGATGGCGTATAGCACCCCCGCAGTTCGTAGTATAGTTATGATATATATATATATAGAGAGAGAGAGTTTATGATACGTGGATGATTATTGATCGCACGTTTTTGGCGTGTCGGATGTTCAAAGTTCTAAAGTATAACCGCGATCAGGACGGTGTCGCTATGCAGCTAGCCGGTTGAGCACGGGTCGATCCACAGGGAGATGGTTGTATGTCCGTTCTTGTTTTAGACGAGTCAATAAAGAATGAGTATATGTTTGTTCAAATCTAACCTATGTGTTTTATATGCAAGTATAAAGTTGTTAAGAAAAGATACGAAAGTGTAAGCTAAAGAAATCCGCACTCAAAACCTTTGAGCCGAGTCTTGACCAATTGAAGCTAGAGCAATCGGCAACAACGTGGATTAGGGGATTTAAGCACGGTATTCGTGGAATCCGGCTTATTTACCCTTGTCCTTCCGTTCTTGTCTCTTGCTTTCGCCTCCGGCCAAACCGAACGCAACCGGTCGCGGTTAGGAATCACCGTTACCTTGGTAGGGTGCCTAACGGAGCGCTTGCGTATCGTTTGGGCGGAGTTCAATGGAAAATAACGGGAAAAGGAAATGAGCAAAGAAACATTAACTTACAATAGCGTATTTATTCTTAACAACAATAATTACAACCATTCACAAAAACGAACCAAAAAGAGCAAAAGAAAAGAAAAGATTACAAGTAAGTAAGTGTATGGAATTTAAAGTGCATGAAAGTAAAGCAAGGTAATAAAAAGCAAGAAATAAATAAGAAATAAAAAGAACTAGAAACTAGAACTCAAGACAAGCATGTGATCAATAGCCAACCCTTAAACTTGCAAGCTCAATAAAGAGGTTGCAAGATCAAGAGAAGGATAAAGAACTCATGTGAAATGAAGCACTAATTCCATAAGAAGATACAACCCTTGAGATCAATAACCAACCCTTAAACTTTCAAGCTCAATGAAGAGGTTGAAAGATCAAGAGAAAGCAAAAATCTCAAGGGGAAGCTAAACAAACAAGAATGATACAAAAACCCTCATCTTCATTTAACATCCACTCAATACTCTCACTACATTTTCATGGAGGAAAGATGAAGAAGAAGAAGAAAACTAAAACTAGCAAAAAGAGGCTTAAGAATTTAACACCTTGGCTTGGCTCAGATCTGGGGTATTTATAGGCAGGGAAATGGAAACCTAGGGCAAGAATCGGGCTCCACATAAAATTACCAAACAGCCCATGAAAAATCACCCTCTGAAGAGCCTGTACGGCCGCGGTTCCGCGGCATAAGAGAGAGCTTGTGCCTTCATCTTTTGTCGTATACCCTGTTTTGTGGTTCTCTTCTGTGTGGTATATGACTTTTCTCAAAAACTCTTCACAATTTTTCCAGAATTTCAGTAGATCAAAAGGTGATGTGATGTGGATCTTTTGCCATGATTTCCTCGAGCTCCGCGTAGATTTCTTGGATCTTGTGTTGACATTGAGCTTTGTGCATGAAAATGACAATCGATTTGCCATTTTGTCCCTTAAACTGGTATGTTACAACACACGGATAGAGAGCGGAGAACCGTGTTTTATCTGTTGTTGGCAGTAATCCGGAATTTGTCGTACTCTTCCATGGATTTCACTGTTTAGAGCTGAGAACCAGTATTCTGCAAATATGTAGCAAACACTGATCAAAAGCACCTGCCTATAAACAAACGAGCGTAAGAATGGGCGGTATAAAATGCAATATTCTGGTATGAACAATTATCAAGATATGATTAAGTGTTCATGGTTAGTTTGGTGTTATTAGAAGTGAACTAGCATAGCTTCTTAGTCGCGAAACCTAGAATAGGTTTACTCCCACACGCACACACCTGCATTCATTTTATTACCTGTGCGTATATGGGGATATGTGTGTGTGTGTGTGTGTGTGTATTTATACATACACACACACATGGGTATGGGACTATGTGTGTGTGTGTGTGTGTATAGACACACACACACACACGTATACATATACATGGATTAAGAGCATAGTACTTGGGATTGGAGATGAGTCGATGAGATTGGGCTAGAGGCCGTGAGATCGGTGATGTGATATGGTTCGTATTTGAGATACGACGTGATGTTTTAGCGGGTCCTTTCGACGTGATGTTTTCAGACACACGCATGCATATACATATATGGTATCAGTATTGTACTAGACGTAGATTAGTACCCCCGATCATGATATTTGATAAAGAGGATACCAGATGAATAATATGATTGATGTGACATTGACCCGTACCCAGATTTGGGATGTCGTACGACGGATTTACCGTACGTGCTATATTGATGTTAGATCCGCACACTTGACTCGAGGATGTCATATTGTATTAGGGTATCGTATGGGATACTATTGAGGTGGGATCACCAACTATTATTTATATATATGTATCGACTAAGATGTTAGGCGGTTTCCTTACCTTTCGATCAGCCTGTTAGTTTAGCCCGGTAGTTTACTTGTAAATGATGGATTAGACTCGAGTCATACCTATTTCAAAACTAAAGAATCATGAGTATTTTAAGACAGGCCAAGAGATTTTATGGATATTTCAAAGGAAGTATCTTTTCTTAAAAACACCGTAGCCCTTATTTTCAAAACACCATGATTCGTGTTATTTCAAATGGCAAAACTGTATGACTCATATTTATATAAATGCAGATTAGTTATCACTGTGTTTATTTTTCAGCTCCCGCAAATTATTGTTGCTCGCATCGAATTTCATGCTTATATTGTGTTTTCATATGCCATTATTGAGATCATGCTGTCAGAACACCAGCACCATTACCGATGATGCGTATGTTCCACATACACTTACTTGCCGGCTCACACACATCATCATTGGTAATTGCCATATCACGAACACTTTAGAGAATATTACTCATTGACATAGCTTGTTAACTGATAGTTCGACATGGTATTAGCGTACTCGTCTTTATTTTCTAGTTCAGACATTGCAGTTATTATTTGCTACTGCATGCATATTAT
The DNA here is from genome assembly GCA_030015575.1 of Agapanthus africanus. Lineage (NCBI taxonomy): Eukaryota > Viridiplantae > Streptophyta > Magnoliopsida > Asparagales > Amaryllidaceae > Agapanthus > Agapanthus africanus. Next base: position 146,023,044 of record JASDDO010000022.1, on the reverse strand, counting down.
TATTCATTGTTATGCAATATTATGGAGTTTTATGCCGATATTCACTGTTTACTTGCTATTGATGATTGGATTTCGGATTTTCATGAGATTTCCTGGATTTGCGGAAAACCGCAAGAATATATATAAGCTTCTCTCTCTCTTTCTTTTTAAAATGAAAAGTACGGTTTTCTCGTGATGTATGATTCGTCTACCATGATGTTTTCTCGGTTATGAGATGGATTTCGAGTCCCGATTCGAGGAGTTGGATGACCCATCTGCGGGTACATGGTGGACCCGGTAAGGTACCCCGGGGCAAGAAGCTTGCGGTGTAGATGATGAGCCCGGTAGGGGCAGACTGTCTACCAGTGATTTTACCTGGCGCGTCGAATATCCGGAGGATACCGTTCGTGGTTGTGTTAGTGATGATAGGGGCCGATCCGGACTGACGGAGCCCTAGATAGTGAGATTTAAGACACTGAGATTTTGAGATTTGAGATATTGAGGTATTGAGATTTGATGATACATGCCAGTCCGGATAGCCGGAGCTTGAGATATCGAGATATTGGGATTTATGTTTTGTGTCGATGCTAGACACTGTTTATGTTGATTTCATTGATGATACCTCGTTTTAAATATACAGAAATCTCACTAAGTTATGAAAGCAGTTTCTTCATTTACATGTATTCTGTTTTCATGCATTCATACCTCATTCATATGATATGTTGCTACCTGAGGCACTGACACGAGCACATGGGATTACACTTTTGTATAGATGTTTACCCTTGCCACCTTTTCTTGCTTCAGACTTATCATTTGAGCTTATATATATGTATATTGATCGTATTAACCTAGGATTAAGTCATACATACGATTTCTGCTCGGTGATGTTTTCTACTCACGAGTTGGAAACTCATCCCCGTTGTGCCACGGTTTCTTGCAGGTTTTGCCGTACAGGTTTCGTTACGGGATTGCTGGCACACTGCTTCCTTTCCGGGTGATTGCTTTGGTAGGTGGGTTCACTTACATCGTGACCGCCATTGTACTTTACTACATTCAGTTGTATCTAGTAAACTCCATTAACCAGACATGTATATTTTATTGACTTAGAGACCGGTGATGTATATTCTTTCGACCTTAGAGTCGCGCGTTGTATTATTATGGATTTCATGTTGTTTAGAGTTTTCCTTTCAGTTTTGATCATCGCCTTTCGGCGTTGTATATTATATTGCTTGCGTGGTTGTGGCCGTCGATTGATGAAGAGCTAGCTCCCGCTTGGGGATGCTTTTTATCATTGATACATATATTTATCATGTTGTACCCCGTTCGGGGCTAGTATTTACAAAGGAAACTCTGCCGAAATTTTCAGAAAAGACTTGTGATTTTAAAAATACATATTTCGGCTTATGTTGCTAACTACTTGATTTAAATTGGTTTTTCCTTCACTCTACTGCTTTACTTTGTTTTGATTTCTGGGTTTTGGCTTACTTAGATTACGTACGCCTCGAGACGTTTCGTAATTTAAGTGCCGGTCATGTTCCGTACTTTTCGGGTCGTGACATTAAGGGAATCTTTTAGGCGCTCACGTATGTTTCACGTGAGCCGCCAAGTCCTTTTATTTTTAGAGATTGAATCTCTGTTAACGACATTTTGGCCATTAATGATCGCCAAGATGTTTGTTTTTTGAAGATCTGGGATCTTTTCTTTTTTTATTGGAGAACTAAGTTTATTTTTATATTAAGTTCTTTTATGTAGGGTTAAACCCTGTTTGCAGAGAAATTAAATTCCTAGAATCATAAGTTCTCTTCTCTCTTTTTCTTTTAATCTAGTTCTTTTCCCTAGATTTTGTGTTTGAAGAACAAAATATCCCCGATGAGAATTAAATTCTCAACTTGTAGGGAGATTACAAATCTCAGATCAGAGGAAGAAATAAGTTCTTTTTATGAAGGATTGAAACCTTATTTTCTTTATGCTATGTAAAATAAATATATTTTATCTCTACTTTTTCTTTACCTAGGGTTTGAAAGAATAAGTAGATCTTCTTTGAAGGAGAATTGAATTCTCAGTTGCAGTTTCTATCTTTTTGTTTGCAGAAGCTTAAGGGGGGTTCCCTCTTTTTTCTTCTTCTTTGAAGTCTCCCATCCTTTATATAAGAGAGTCAAATTTGTTGACTAGTTTGAGAAAATCTTTCATTTGAAAAATATCAATTGATTTAATTAGTCTCAAAAATTGTTCGGGAGATTTTATCTACCGCTTGATCTTTGATCAAGTGGATTTCTGTTTTACAGAATATATTTTCTTGTTTTTAACAAGATTAGGGAAATATTTTCCCATATAAAGAATTTAATTCTGTTAGACGGTGATTTTTAATTACCATTGGATTTTAATCCAAGGGTGCTCTTTATTTAACAGAGCACATCTTTCTTTGTTTAGAAAGATATAGGAAAATATTCTTCCATTTCATTGGACTTTTGATCCAATAACTTTATATTTAACAGAAAATATCCTTCTCATTTAGAAAAATTAGGGAGATATTTCCCCAATAGAATTTAATTATATATTTGGTGATTTTTAATCGCCATTGGATTTTTGATCCAACGATTCTCTATTAACAGAGAATATCTTTCCCTTTTAGAAAGATCAAGGGAGGTATTTTTCCAAGACTAGAATTTAATTCTATATAGGGAGGCGCTCTCATGTGTTTAAAATATGACCCTGATGTGGGTTTTCGCCTGTTTTATTTGGTGCCCATATGATTTGCATATGGGTGCTCACGCGTTTAACACGTGAGGTCAATTTGGACTTTAGCCACTTACTCTTAGTGCTTATATGCTATGCATACAAAAAATAGAATTTAATTCTATATATAGAGTTTAACTCTATCTGAAACTAATGCTTCAAAAGTGTTTAACACGTGTCCCCAATGTAGGTTTTAATCTGTTAATTTAGCGCTTATATGCTTTGCATATAAGCGCTCATGTGTTTAACACGTGCGTCCTGTTTAACTTTAGTTCTTTGCTTTCAGCGATTATATGCTTTCAATTTAAGTGCTCACGTGTCTAACACGTGAGGCTCAAAACGTGGGGAATTCACCTCTTTTGTTCTCTCCCTTTTTTTGCACGTGAGGCCTAAGTGTTGACATAGTGAACAGGTCTTGCAATATTCATGTGCATCCTTGAATAGCGTCGGCTAGTAAAAACCGCATTGCAAGACCTTTTCCGCAGTTTTCTTAAGGCCAAAGTGTCCGCCACATACTTGATCGTGGAAAAAGGACATAACACTATGGAACTCATTGTTCGAGACATACCGACAAATGATCTGGTTTGGAAAATACTTAAACAAATAGAGTTCGTCCTAGTAAAAGTGTTTCACTTGGGATACAAATCTATGTTTATCCGGACTCGACCATTCGTTGGGTATAAGTCCTATTGCTAAGTAGTTCACAATATTTGCAAATCATTGTTCGCAAGATACCGTCAAGAGATGTTCATCGGGAAAAGTTTAGTTTATCGACATTGGAAGCTTTGGAGAAGAAGAAAGTCATGAAAGATGATCGGCTACTATATTTTCACATCCACTTTTGTCTTTAATGACAAGGTCAAATTCTTGAAGTAAGAGGATCTAACGTATAAGCCTGGACTTAGCATCCTTTTTAGCGAAAAGATACCTCAGAGCTGAATGATCAGTGTGGACAACGACTGGGGAGCCAATGAGGTAGGGCCTGCATTTCTCTAAAGCAAATACAACAGCAAAGAATTCCTTTTCGGTTTTTGTATAATTCATTTAGGCATCATTCAGGGTCTAGCTCGCACAGTAAATTACATGTGGTTTCTTATCGATATGTTGTCCTAAGTCAACACCGATAATAAAGTCGGAAGTATCACACATAATTTCAAACTGATGATTCCAGTCGGGGGATGACAGAACAGGAGCTATAGTGAGAGAACATTTCAAGGATTCGAATGAGGCCAAGCATTCTGAGTTGAAATGAAATGTGGCGTCCTTGGCTAAGCCAAAAGTTAAGGGCCTAACAATCTTACTAAAGTCCATGATGAAACGTTTATAGAAACCGGTATGGACAAGAAAGGAACAGATGTCTTTGATGCAAGTGGGAGGATGGAGGTTGGAAATGTTGGCTATAGTGCCCTCAAGGCAATTATTGTAATCACAGGCAAGCAATTATTGTAATCGCAGGAAGATTGAAGGAGGACCTATACGGGTAAAACAGTCTTACTCGAGATGATAGTATACTATCTGGTACATCTCTATCGTCATGTACATGTATTATGTGGTATTACGGATCATTATTTCATGTTGATAGAGCCCTTAGGATTCATGCTTGACTACAAGGGTTATTGTGGTGATCACACTTGTGAGAACTGGGTAGTCTATTAGCATATCCTTAAATGTCCTTAGTCGTAGGAATATCGCGACTGGATATCGATCTTCCAGAGTAGACTAGTGTATACATTTCTTGACCCCGACGAGGGGCGATAGCCGGTCTCACAGCCATTGGTGTCAGTAAGTCATCAAGGATAATATACAGGTGCTCATTGGGTTATGAGTTACATTAGACGGACTCGCCGGGAACATGTTAGATGGTATTATACCTAGTGTCAGGTAGCAGTTCTTTGGTGACACGAATATAGATTAGTCTGTCAATATGAGATCGTCATTTATTTCGTGTGAGTTCCCATTGTGCTTTGATTATTACCCTACCACGGCTCTACTGAGTCATGCAAAAAAGTTTTAGTTGGGTATAGTCCCGAGCTATATGGAGGCAGTGAGTGAATCATCGGGGATTCGTCTCTCCCGGTATTGAGGGTAGATGTTGCGTTGTGCATGGGTAGCCATCATCGGAAATCCTTTGCTAAGGTGGATGAGAATTACTGATTCAGATCGGTAGTTTCTCAGTGGATGATGGGCTTCACACCGACACGACTAATCGCGCTATTAAGGGTCTGACTTTCTCCATCCCCTAAACCTGATATGCCATACTTTTAGATGAACAGACCAGACTGTACGGAGACTGTCACATTCAAGCTCAGTAGGGATACTGATAAGTTTGCTTGTCGGCCTTTCTTTCGTTCAATACCTGAGTAGCCGTTACGTACAACTACTGCCGCTGACGTGCTTGTGGTTAAACACACTGCCAGCATATTTTAGATTCTTTAGAGTTCCACATAAAGGGTTTCCCAGCTCGGGTGAAACGATGTAGTGTACGTATTTTGATACGTACAAAGGTTCGATTAAAACACGTGTTTTTGTACACTTGCTTTTAATTCGACATTTTTTAATACTAGCCGGTTTGGAAGATAGCCAGGTTATCACATTTTGGATTAAATGTGAGCTAGTATTATATATCTCTTTTAGTATCTCTCTTTTCGGTATTCGTATTTTGACAGAATACGGTATTTATAGGAATACGGGTATTTGTATAAATACGTGTATTTGTTTCTTGATACAAATACGTGTATTTTGTATCTTAGTATAAATACGGGTATTCGTATTTTGATATGTATACAGTATTCGTATTTTGATACGAATACGGGTATATGTATTTGTAGTATATACCTGTATTAGTGTATTTGTATATATTTATATATATACATATACATATGTATATGTGCACAATGAGATGACTCCCTTATCTTCTCACCTTTTCTTGTTTGTGTAGGAATGTTGTGGGCTTGTGATTCACTATGGTGAGTCACAACCCCACTCATTTCAAACACAAAAAGAAAAGAGAAAAAAAGAAAGTGAGTGGTTCTCATTTTAGCCAGGTTAGATCATTTTTCACCCAAGCTTCTTCTTCCTCCTCTATTTGATTTTCTACGATGAGAAAGATAAAAAGATTATGATAGAACAATTAGAGATTCGCCACTACATCTCTAGTGATCATTTCCTAGCAAGTTTAGATCACTAGTTGCTTCACTTGTGAAGCTAGAGCCTTATCTAGTATTCCTTCGAGGTGGATCATCTTCGGAAAGGAAGACCGACTCCTAAGTTCATTCCCAACAACCTAAGAAGCTATGGAAGTGGAAAGAAGACAAAGGACAAGACCACAAAGGTTGTAATCACAAACCTAGTAGTTAACTCTTTCTAGTTTGTTTCTAGTTTAGTGTTTGGATTCGATTCTAGATTGTAGAGTTCGTGCTCTTGTTTCGAAAATTTTCGTTTTGTATTCCGTATGGCCGCTAGTTTGCGGCACGAGCATGAGCGTCTACCTACAGGAAATGACGTCTATCTTTTCCTTATCAACCTCAATGCCGCTTCGTGAAATGATATGTCCTAAGATAATTGCTTCACGAACCATGAATTGGCATTTCTCCCAGTTCAAAGTCAGATTCTTTTCCTTACATCGGGTAAATACATCATCAAGATGTTGCAAGCACTCGTCAAAGGAATTTCTGAAGATGGAGAAATCGTCTATGAAAATATCTAGGAAATTCTAAACCATGCCGGAGAATATTCCCATCATACACCATTGGAATGTAGCGGGAGTATTGGATAATCCAAAGGGCATGCGTCTATATGCAAACATTTCGAAGGGACAAGTGAAATTGGTCTTATCCTGATCCTTTTCGGCGATGGGAACCTTGTTGTAACCTGAGCAACCGTCCAAAAAACAGTAATACTCATACCCAGCTAAGCGTTCGAGCATTTGGTCAATGAAAGGAAGCGGGAAGTGATCCTTGCTCGTTGCGGCGTTTAGTTTCCAATAATCAATATATACTCACCACCCAGTTTGGGTGCGAATTGGAATCAACTCATTCGCCCCATTGGTTATGACTGTGATACCCTACTTTTTAAGAACAACGTGTATTAGACTCAACTATTGGCTGTCGGATATTGGGTAAATGATACCATTATCCAAGCAATTGATGATTTCCTTTTCCACCGCCTCTTTCATCACGGGATTTAACCGTCTCTGTGGGTCCCAGGCTAGCATGACATCATCCATCAGATGTATATGATGTTCGACAATCAAAGGACTAATCTTTTTGAAGTCCGCCATATTCCAACCAAAAGCTTGCCGATTAGATCGCAAGACAGAAAGAAGTGCTTTCTCTTGCTCTAAACCTAGAGAAGACAAAATGATCACTGGAAGTGTCTCGTTCTCACCCAAGTAAGCATACTTGAGGTGAGATGGAAAAGGCTTGAGTTCAAGCGTTGGTGGAGAAACGATTGAAGGTAAGCTAGAGGACTTATTTTTGAACGCAAAGGACTCCATGAAGGGTTCAATGTGAGTGTACGCAACAAACTCGGATGGTTCGATCAACTCATCCAGAAATTCAAAGTATTCAAACATGGTTGACTCATCAAGATTATCCATAAAAGTGAAACATTTGTATTCTCTGTCGGTGTTGGAAGCTGTTGGATCAAAGAGAAAGACACAAGTGGCGTCAAGATCAACATGATCTAAAAGGAACTCCTCAAACTTTCAATTTTCGGGGGAAATCTCTTGGATGGAACAATTATCCAGTATATGAGCATTCAGTTCAGAGGGCTGATTCCGTAACCTGAAAATGTTGAGTTCAATTATCATTTTACCGAAAGATAGGTTCATAGAACCATTTTGAAAATTGATCACGGTATTTGAGGTTGCTAAAAGTGGGCGACAAAGAATCACCCGGGGGTTAGCTACAGGCTATGTATAAAGGCTATGAAGTCCACGTGGAATATGAAGTCCCCGAATTTAATTAACACGTCCTTTATCTCACCCCCAGGATGGGTGATTGATTTTTCGGCCATTTGAAGGGTACAATGTGAAGGTTTCAGTTCCCCTACACCGAGTTGGTCATATACCGAATACGGAAGCAAGTTAACACTAACACCGAGATCTAGAAGAGCGCGATTTATGTTCTTATCCCCAATAGTAATTGAAATCACAGGACAACCAGTTTGCATTTTTAGGCAAATCTTGGGTAAGAGCATCACTAACGTTGCTAGCAATGAACACTTTCTTCGGCACTTGAGATTTTCTCTTCTTAGTGTATAAGTCTTTAAGAATTTTCACGTAAGAAGGGACTTGTTGGATCACATCTCGTTGGATATAGTTCCCTCAAGAAATTATTATAATTGTAGGCAGGCTATTATGATAATTGATGGAGTATCTAACGGGTAGATTAGTCTTACTCGAGATGATAGTATATTATCTGGTTTGTCTTTATCATCATGTACATGTATTATGTGGTATTGCGTATCGCTATTACATATTGATAAAGCCCATAGGATTCTTGCTTGACTACCAGGGTTATGATGATGATCATACTAGTGAGGCCTGGGTAGTCCATAAGCACATCCTTAAATGTCCCTAGTCGTTGGATTATCGAGACTGGGCATCGATACTCCGGAGTAGACTAGTATATACATTTCTTATTCCTAAGAGGGGAGGTGCCGGTCTCATAGTCATTGGTGTATGGCACCAAAGATTATATATGTCATGACCCGTAATTTAGCAAGTGAACGGCACTTAAATTACGCGACTTCTAAAGGCGTAACGTAAATCAAGTAAGCCGAAGCCTAGAAAATCTGAACCTTTTTGCGGAAAATAGTGGGGGTGCAGTTTGAAATAATGGTATAATGAATTATGTTTTTCTTTGAATGCATAGCTAATAAAACATGAAAATGCAAGTGGATTATACTACAGTGAAAACATGTTTCGTCTTTAAAAATTTAGGCAGCACCTCCCTTGTATATTTTGATCCGAAAATATATACACAACAATATATAGGCATCCTTAAGCGGGAGATAGCTCTTCGCCAACTGAAGGAATCACAACCACGCAATAACATATATACGACGCCCAACGGCGAAAAATCAACCCAGAAAGAACTAATAAAGAAGCAAGACATCAAAACTCAAGAAAGCGATCATAAACCCATCGCTCTAAGTCTCGCACAATACCCAAGTCTGACTAGGTCTACCAATATACAATTCTAGTTCTGATTTGATCTGATGTAATGGAGTTTATCTAGATACAATAGAATATAACAGTACGAGAGTGGGCACGATCCAACATGTGTCCTACCTACCAAAGCAAAGCACCTTGGAAGAAGCTGTGTGCCACCAATACCGCAACTGATCCCGGGCGGTCAAACTTGCAAGAACTGTAGCACAACAGGGGTGAGCTGCCAACTCGTGAGTAGAAAACATGAGCAAGTAGAAATCGAGTAAAACAACGATTTCCTAGGTCACTATAACCTGGAGGTAATACTATGATATCCAAGATGACCATGTATGCATATATGTCAACAATCAAGTCAATGAAATGACATATATAAATAAACATCTGACATCATATGCCTGTATGCATGTGGATATCATCCACGTTTCCATCAATGACACAACAATATCATGGAACCTGAGTGTCCCACACCGACACTCGAACATCATGAAAACATAAGCCTGTATATATATGAGGATATCTACAACGTGTGTCCATCAACGACACATCAAAATCATGGAACCTGAGTGTCCAACACCGACACTCAAAACATCATGAAACCATATGCCTGTATATATATATGAGGATATCAAACACGTGTTTCCATCAACGACACATCAAAATCATTGAACCTGAGTGTCCAATATCGACACTCGAAACATCATGAAACCCGTGTCCCGTATCGACACGTAAATTCTCATATCTCAGACGCTGCATACTCAGATCGGCCCTCATATCTATCTCATCTCAGGCGCCGCATACTCAGATCGGTCCTCATATCCATCTCATATCATAACTCCAAAACGGTATCCTCCGGATATCTGCCGAGTTCTATACAATCACCGGTAGGTAGTGTTCCCACTTCTAGGCTCATCGTCCACACCACAAAAATCATTTCTTGCCTCGGGGTACAATACCGGATCCACCATGTACCCGCAAACGGCATCCGCCAACTCCTCGAATCGGGTCTCGAAAACAAGCTCAGAACTGAGAAAACTCAAGGTGGACGTCTCGAAATATCATATCAAGAGAAACCGGGTTTTTAAAATAATACATCATTTCCTTTGAAATATACCACGGTTCTCAAATCCAGAGATCTCATAAAAATAGCATCTCATTGCATATAACTATAAGGTGTTATATGCATAAAAACAACATCTCATAAAAACAGCATCTCTAGAGATCATCATCCTCTACTAGATTAGCACTTTAGTATAGGGTGTTAGCTTCACTAATCTCTCATTAGTGAAGTAGTAGCTTAGGTTAGTGTATCCTCGACGTAGATCATCTTTGGCCTCGAAGACTTCGCGCAAGCTCATTCCTTTCACCTTGTGAAACCATGCTAGAGTCCGGAAGATCACTACTTGGAGCGAAAGGACTACTACAAGGAGCTATTGAAGTGAAGGACTGGTCTACAAAGATTGTATTCCTAGTTCACTTATTTGTAAAGTAGTTTACAATATGTTTCGTATGATTCTCTAGTTAAACATCCTAGGTTAGAGTTCTTTAGCACGACAAAATTTTGAAAATGGCATGGACGATGCCTCCCGAAACCTTTTCGTTGTGCACAGAACCCTACAGTTTTCCGCTCTCATAGGGGTCTAGGGATGTGGGTTTGGCTGTTCATTACGACCATGGAATCCATGTTTTTCATTTCTAGCTAAATTTAAAACATGGACCTCCTAGTATATCCAATATTTCATATGTTTGCTTCTACTGCTTGAGTTCTGTGATGTGATCATATAACCGCGTGAGACGAATTCTCTCTCTCTATATATATATGATATATATAATAAACGTTACTTATGTTTTGCACCCGCGCTAGTCCAGCCCTCGCTCTGCCATTAGTTAAGTAACCTAACGGTGCATGGCGGGGCCCCGTGGCGAATGCGGATGACATAAGCATACATTCTATTTTCGTTTCTTTTCTGTGATGTTTAGGAAACCATAAATGATGAGACATCATTAATGAGATTAATGGAAAGAAAAGGAAACTAAAGAAGTTGTAGAATCAAAATTTTCAAAGAGGTAGCTCTAGTTCTTGCTTTGCATAGTGGTATTCCTTGATGAATATCCAGCACCTCATTCGATGAGGAAAGAGCCGAGATCCCTTCACCGGGAGTGACCTCTTTAGCAAAATTAGCAAATGCTACAACCCACTCGGTTTTATTTTGATAGCTTCTCTAGTTCTTTCTTTGCATAATGGTATTTCTTAATGAATATCCAGCACCTCATTCGATGAGGAAAGAGACGAGATCCTTTCACTGGGAGTGACCTCTTTAGCAAAACTAGCAAATGCTACAAAAACCACTCCTTTTCAAAACACTAGATTCTACAATGATATCAAGTTCATTACCCTAAAGGTTTTCTTCAAAACCGGTCGTAGCCCTCCGTCATTTCAGATAAGTGTTGTTTAGTATTCTTGCTGCGTTTGTTGGCCTCTGTCAAGGGGTAGTGTGCGGTAGCTGATTAGTCCTTATCTGCCACATATGATGAAATTAGATTAGGGTAGTCGTACGACCTTGTTGGCCTCCATCAAGTGTCGTGCGGGTGGGTTTAATTCAATCATGAAATGAACAGGTTGAACTTGACTAGCGGCCTATGGTTTGTTGGCCTCCGTCAAGGTCATAGGTCGTTAGGGGTAAAAACGGATATTGGGAATTTCAAGTGTTAAAATTTGCAATAAGATTGCATACCTTCTATGAGATAGTTGGATCCTGATACCCACTGCGAGTAAGTGTTACTCCTGGGAGAGTTTTCCACTTTACAATTAGCTGATCCAGTAGGTGTCTAAGAAAGGTGTTAACGTGGTTATGCCCCTATGGAAACGAGGTTATTTAATTAGTTCTATGAGAAAGCATGGGGAGACTCCCTCGGAGTACCAATACCTGTCGGCTGACCGATTAGCGAACTTGTAGGGTGTAATTAATCCAGGCTAATCTTACATTTTAGAGTTTGAAGGAAGATTTGATAAAAACAGTGGGAGACATCCTGAATAGATAAGATAATAACCAATCTAATCTTGCAAAGAGCGCACGCAAAAGTGTTTTCCTCTCTCTCTCTCCTGGTAGCGACCCTGAAATGCCTTAATCAAGATAATAATAAGGATGTAGTGACCGAACCCGCTTATTATACTGAGATGGGGAACGTTGGATCCGCTTTTTCTTATGACTGTCATAAGTCTGAGCAAGGAATAGTGAAATATCAGGATTCCCACGCAACTCGAACGAGAAAAGAGCATGATGATGCATCTTCTTCGGGTGTGTTCGTTACCGAGAACTGTTTCTCAGTATGCTCTACGTCATGAGTATTGGATACCAGATCAGGATCCCATGTATGTAATTTGTTACATGGGTTAAGAAGAGGTAGAGAACTGGGAAAAAGTGATGTCTTTCAAAGTAGGGAATGGTGCAATTGTTGCAGCCAAAGCAATTGGTGAATATCACCTAGTATTACCAAATGGTAATACACTGATTCTGAACGACTGTTATTACGTACCAAATATGATGTGAAATATTTTATCAGTTTCTTTGTTGCATAAAGAAGGATATAACTTTATATTGGAGGATAATGTTATGAACATTTTCCTAAATCAAGTGTTAATTAGGTTTGGTACGTTATGTAATGGTATATACGTTCTAAATCAAACTATAGTTCTAGACATACAAAACACACACAAGAGAAAAAGTTCAGAAATGAACGAATCCTTATTGTGGCATTGTAGACTAGGTCATATCAATGCGACAAGACTAGCTATGTTATATAAAAATGTATATTTAAATCCGTTTGAATTTATATCTTATGAAACTTGTCAGTCATGTCTCAAAGGCAAGATGACCAAAACTCCGTTTACTGGACACGAAGAAAGAGCTACTGAACTCTTAGGACTGATACATAGTGATGCATGCAAACCTATTTCTACACATGCCAGGAATGGTTCCTCGTACTTCATTACATTCACCGACGATCTCTCAAGATTCGGACATGTGTTCTTGTTGAAACACAAATCTAAAGCTTTTGAGAAATTCAAAGAATATAAGAACGAAGTAGAAAACCATACGGGTAAAAGTATTAAAATCCTACGATCTGATCGGGAAGGAGAATACTTAAGCACAGAATTCCAAGACTACTTAAAAGAGAATGAGATTCTCTTTCAGCTTTCTCCTCCATATACACCACAGCACAATGGAGTATTGGAGCAGAGAAATTGCACCCTATTAGATACGGAGCGCTCTATGATGAGTACTGCTGAGTTACCTATTTCCTTTTGGGGTTATGTACTTGAGATAGCTTCATACCTATTAAATAGGGTTCTGACCAAATTCATGCCTACCACTCCATATGAGATACGGAATGGGAAGAGACCATCTCTTAAACGAGTTAAGATATAGGCTTGTCCGGCCTATGTTTAAAAGAAAATTACAGATATTGTAGGCCCTATCGAGCCAGCGTCATCCAGAGGACGTCAATTTATATTAGCAACAACCGATTACTTCTTTAAGTGGGTAGAAGCAATACCGCTAAGAGAAGTGAAGATGGCGAATATCCTCCATTTCTTCTAAACTCATGTCATCTACCGGTTCAGGACTCCGCGATAGATAATCTCAGATAATGGACCCTCATACAGAAGCCACAAGATAAACCGCTTTGCACAGTAACATAAGATAGACTGGAGAGACTCCTCGGTCTATAACCCTCAATCCAACGGTCTAGCTGAAGCATTTAACAAGACCTTGACCAAGCTTATAAAGAAAACTGTGTCCAAAAATAAGAAAGATTGGCATGAGAAGCTGCATAAGGCTCTTTGGGTGTACCGAACGACGTTCAAGACAGCTACGAATACAACACCATATATACTGGTGTTTGGCACCGAAGCAGTGCTCCTGCTGGAGATAGAACTCCCCTCATTGCGAATAGCAGTTCAATTCGAGCTCACGGATGAAGAAAATGATCATTTTCTACTCGAGGAGCTCGATGCTCTTGACAAAACCCGCCTTATAGCACAGCAAAATCTTGAAGTTTACAGGACAAGGATGACACGATCATATGAAAGACTAATCAGGACAAGAACATTCCGCCGAGGCGAACTCATGTTGGTTGTCAAAAGACCAGTGATCCATAATCACGCAAAATGGGGAAAATTCGAGCCAAACTATGAGGGCCCTTACATCATAGATAAGACCTACCAAGGTGAAACTTACCTACTTATGGATATGCATGGAGAAAGACCCTTTCGACCAATAAACGGCTGATTCCTCAAAAAGTACTATGCCTGAAGAGTCATGACTTAGGTCGATGATAGAGGACATACTCTTGATAGGAAATGATGTTCCTATGCTACACTCGGTCAAGCTCTTCTTATCACAAAAGTTCTCCATGAAAGATCTAGGTGATGCCTCATACATCCTGGGGATAAAGATCTATAGAGATAGATCTAAGAGGATGTTGGTATTGTTCCAATCCAAGTACATAGACACCATACAAAAGTGGTTTAGTATAGAAGATTCTAAGCGTGGTAATTTACCCGCTAATTCAGGAATCACTCTCTCCAAAGAGATGTCTCCCAAGACTGATTTGGAGAGGGATTGCATGATAATGATACTCTATGCTTCTACAGTTGGGTCTATCATGTATGCGTTGTAATGTACCAGACTGGATGTAGCTTACGCACTAGGTATAGTGAGTAGGTATCAATCAGATCATGGGGAAAAGCTCTGGACAGCTGTGAAGAACATTCTTAAGTACTTGAGTGAGACTAAAAAAATGTTCTTGGTGTATGGTAAGGGAGAACTCTAGGTAGAGTCCATTACCGATTCGAGCTTCCAGAGTGGTAAGGACGATAGCAAGTCGGTCTTGAGTTTTGTCTTTTCCCTCAATGGAGGGGAGGTATGTTGGAAGAGTTCCAAGCAAGATACCATAACAGAATCGACGATGGAGGCTAAATACATCGCTGCTAACGATGCTGCCAAAGAGGCTGTCTGGATGAAAAAGTTCATTGCTGAACTTGGTGTGGTTCCATCCATTGAGCATCCAATACCTTTGTATTGTGATAATAATGGAGTTGTAGCTTTGTCCAAGGAACCTCGGTCACATCAAAGATCCAGACATATTCTTAGGCGGTATCACCTGATCTGGAAGATAGTAGATCGACGGGAGATCAAGGTCAGGAGAGTTGACATGATGGATAATACAGCGGATCCACTCACGAAGGCCCTCCCCAGAAGCAGTTTGAAAGACTTTTTGGGATATTGGGTATGAAATGCTACAACAACTGGCCTTAGTGCAACTGGGAGATTGTTAGGAATATGTATGCCCTAGAGGCCATTATTGTATGATATAGTGGATGCTTGGACATATATATAGAGGACTTTCTAGCTCGACATGATAGTATGCTATCTGGTTTCTATTTATCTTAACATGTACACTTGTATTATTATATTGTCTCTCTGATACATGTTGATAAAGCCCTTAGAATGTGTGCTTGACTACCAGGACTATGATGTGGATCATACTACTGGGCTTATGTAGTCCACAAGCACATCCTTTAATTGTTCCTTGTCGAGGGGATATCGAGACAGGGCATCGATATTCCAGAGTAGACTAGTGTGTACGTTTCTTGACCCTGTAGAGGGCGATGGTTGATCCCATAACCATTGGTGTTTGACATCCAAGATTGTATACAGGTGCTCATTAGAGAATGGGTACACCGAACAGGACTCACCGAGAACTCCTAAATGGTACCATACCTATCGTCAGATAGCAGTTCTTTGGTGATACTGCTGCAGGTTAGTCTGTAGACCCGAGATCGTCATAGTGACTTGTGTGGTTCCCATTGTACTTTGGATTCCTCCCTACCACGGCTCAAAGGAGTCGTACAAACAGGTGGATTTTGGGTACAATCCCGAGTCACATGGAGGCAGTGAGCGATAGGAGGGGTTTCGTTTCTCCCGGTATAAGGAGTTGACGTTGCGCTATTCTCGATTGGCTATAACAGTAAGTCCCTGGCCAAGGCTGATGAGATTTACTTGTAAGTGCTATCAGTAATTTCTCGAACCGTTATGAGCCACAAATCAGCATGATTTATCATGTTAGTAGGGTCTAACGATTCGACCCCTAGACTCGATATGCGACATATCAGACGAAGAGACCGAACTGTACGGTAAGTGTTACTTATAGGCTTCATGGGAGTTTGGACAAGCTTGCTTGTTGATCTTTTAATAGCTGAATACCTTGGTAGCCATTACGTCCAGCTTGTACCGCTAACGGCTTGTGGGTAACTGATGTGATCATTACCTACTGCTGGCGTATTGATAAGTCTTTAGAGTCCCACACAGAGGTTTCCTAGTTCAAGCGAAACGAAGTAGGGAACATATGGCGATATGTGCGGAGCCTGATTAAATACGAGTATGTGATACCGTATTCTAATCTGGCGACATTTGATATCGGTTAGGCTATATGTGATATAACCGGATTATTGAATCAAGTGTTGATTTGATAATGTGATATACAGATAAATGATATTAGTCGGTTATATGTGATATAACCTGATTATTAAATCAAGTGTTGATTTAATAATTTGATATATATTTATATTTGATATAATTGTATATTAACTAATATTAAGCTCACTAATTATTTTCTTCTCTTTATATATATTAATATATATATATGTGTGTGTATGTGTGATATATATATATATATATATGTATGTATGTATGTATGTATGTATGTGTGTGATATATATATATATATATATATGTATGTGTGTGATATATATATATATATGTGTGTGTGTGTGTGTGTGTGTGTGTGGATTTTCTATTTTGAGAAAATAGAAAAAGAGGTGGAAATGGGGAGATATTTTGGGCATAGGTAAAGCATGGCTTTGTTCTTTATTTTATTCATTTGCCATTCACTATTAAAGCATGGTTGGATTTTATATTGATATATTATCCATGCTTCAATAAGTGAGAAGAGATGAGAGCCATTCTTCATCACTTGATCGTATGCCTTAGCTCCTTTCTCTAGCTCTCTCCATTATCTTATTCTTCCTCAAACAAGCCCTAACTCTCACATGAGTTGTGAATCCTAGGGCTTGTGAGAATCCTTAGTGAGCTAAAAACGCTTACTTCATCAACCTACACTCAATTAGCCATTATGTATAGGTTATTTCATTCACTAATAGTGGATTAGTGAAGAGGTAGCTTGAATTAGAGAAGATTCAAGGTGGATCATCTTCGACACGAAGATCGCGAAGTAAGCTCATTCCTTCTTCAAGTGGAGCCTAGAGGAGTCGTTGGGACTACTACCCGGAGCTTTAGAAGTAAAGGACTTGGTCTACAAAGGTTGTAGTCTCTTTCACTTAGTGTAGTTTTTGTTATATCATTGCTTAAACCCTAATGATCTAGTTAGATTCTAGATTAGTGTAGCTTAGCACCAAGAAATTTTTAAAATTGCATGCTTGGAGGTGCTAGGAAACACTTTCAGTGGCTACTCGAGCCGCAATCTAAGGGCCTGCACGTCGAGTTGATATCATCCAACACGACGGTACGATGGACTTAACCTAGTACAACAAACCTAATGGACTCCTCTGATAAAATGGATTATGTATGTTTAACGTTAGGATAAGTTTAACCATAAGCCTAAGGGAAGGGTAAACTGAACACTCCAAAACAAATAAATAAACTAAGCTAAGGCATTTCAGCACATAATGAAAAATAAGTTTGAATATAGAAGAGGAGATACTTTTCATTCATACGTCAAAAAGGTGGATTACAGACTACCGACTGAGAACAAGTATTGAAAACTGAAAGACAAACATAAGCAAACCATCGTTCAAAATTCACAGCGGCAAGTTACTAGCATGGGTACATGGGTTCTTGAACTCAAAAATAAAGCCCAATAAGGCTTCCCAAGCATCATCTTCCATCTTCTTATGCTTCCGTTCGCAGAGAAATGCTTAAGGTCTCTACTGTTATCTTCCATCCTAGTATATGAAGATATGATTGCTCTTTGTTGGTATATGTGAGGTAAGAGAGTAATCGCATCATCCTTCCGCCGTTTAGAGATCATGTCCATCAGGTAAACCGAGTATACTTTGTCTTCGTCCTAATCAAGCGCTTGGAAAGGCATCTCCTCAAAATTTCTGCGCAAGGCATCCAAGTTTTCTTCAAACACCATTTACAGAAATGAAGAGCGACGAGGAAGCAGTCGCCCGCAGTGAGCTTCTAAGCGATGCAGCATGGCCTATAATAATGAATGATGTTATGAGAAATGATGTCCTTGATGTCGTATTAATGATCAACCATTGGACCTAGAGAAAAGGAGACGAGAAAAATGTCAGCAAAAGTGTTGTAGCTTCAAAGATTGGAGTTCATCACATTAGAAGCCAAGAAACCCTATTGGATGCGCAACCCGTAAGAAGCGCACAAAGCAAATGGAAAAAAGGCTTCGCATTAAGGGTAGAGGTGCTCATCGCACTTACCAATTGACGATTACAGAAACAAAAGCTTCTGTAAGAAGAGAAATCTTCAACAAGTATGTAACACAGAAGGGGACAAGTGCACAACAGGGTTCTTAAAGCGCAAAAGAGAAAAAAAAATGGCGCACTTTGATGAAGGGAGTGGGGACCTATTTGTGGGGCTCAAATGTAGGTTCGCATTCCACGAATCTCGAGACAAATCCAGTGGTTCGTAGCTTGATACCGATTTCACCCACATGTAGGTCACATGCAGGTCACGTGCGCGCAATCGATGAGGGGCATTTTTTCGCACCTATTTAAGTGCGCATCAATGTCAAGTGCGCACTTGATAGAAAAATGACTCTGATGACATGCACACTTATATACGTGCACATATGAAGGCTAATGCATGACACAGGCAGTGATACGTGCACAACACGTGTGTGCATCCTTGCCATGCGCACTTGGCAAAAATCACTAAGTGACATACGCATGTGCAAAACACGTGCGCATATGCTAGATTGGTAAGATGTGCATGTGGCATCTTCGCAAATGGCAAAGTCCCATCTTCGAGACATGCGACGTGTGCAACGCACGTGCATATTGCTCATCCTAATCACAGCCGATCCCATAATAATAGTATTCTTAGGACTTCAACCGCGCGCTCTATTACGGTTTTGAAATAAAATAGATTTAGAAATAGTGCGCACACGATCTCAGTCTCGTTTTAAAATTTATAAACCGCAAGTGCACGGCACGTTGTAGCATGCTGACAAGTACGAGTCGATCCACAGGGAATTGGAGATTAGATCTTGTTGCTTAAGATTTGAGAAATAAAGATTGAGTTTGTTGTCACGAAATATAAAATACGAAAATATAGAACTAGTTAAGTACAATGGCCGTGGCTTCGGTTCGGATGGTTGAATCGCGGCGAATTCTTCGACGCTCCCTTGATCATGAGTTGTCCGTCCTTGTGTTGATTCCAACGTGAAGCATGGCTCGTCAAAGCGTTTGCGAAGCACAAGTCATCAAGATATCGAAGTTCGACGCAAGACACGAAATGAATCCGTATTGTCTCACTTACCGTTTGTATGTCAAAGCTTGATGTATCAACACTAAGCACAAGGGTTCAGAAGCATACATCAACATCAAATACACAAATTAGCATATGAGAGCAAGAGGTTTTAGCATTAAACTTGCTAAGTGAATATTGATAGTATAGGGTATATGAAATGAAGATGTGTGTCAATCAACTTGTTAACAAAATACCTTATCTAACACTTAGCAATTTTAACACTAGAATGATTCTAACCTTAACATTGCAACATGTGGTTTTGGAAAGAATATAGTGTGTAATGAGGTTACCAAGTAACCATAGAATTACGTATTATATAAAACCAAATCATCTAGCAACCTTAAGGCTACAACCTCAATTAAGCATATTAAACATTCATAAGAGATGGAGGATGGCTTTGCCATTCATCACCATCCTAACTATCACCATAACCATGAAGAACTACTCAAGCATCATAGATAGAATGAAAAACAAAAACAAAGTTAAGAACAAGAACAATTAAAAACAAGAAATAGAAAACAACACTTCTTATTAACAATTGAAGAAGTTGAAATACATGATAGGTTACTTGTTTAGTATTCATAATAAAGCACTCAAATAAGAGCTCCAAGAGAGAAGAAGAAGAAGAAAACCATGCTTGAGCTCCACACAACTCTCTTCAAACCTTAAACTAAAACTTATACAAAAATTGAACTAAAGAAGATGATATTCTCTCTCTGTGATGATCTGCTGTATTTATAGGCCTTGAAATGAAAGTCCAGGGCTGTTTGCTAAAGTATTATGAAGTTACCAAACTACCCTTGAAATCTGGAAATGTTTGGCGCCAAGACGGCCGCGCTTCTGCCGCAAAAGTGGACAATTTGCCGTGCTTCCTCCGCGGTTTAGTGGAGTTAGGCTACCAAATTTCTTGGGCGATCTTCTGACATGATAAGATGATTTTAGAAAGTGTTTATTTTCAACAACTCTCACTATATTGCTCATACGAATTTGAGGAAAGAGAAGTAGAAAAATCTCACATCACAACTTTTCATATTTGTGCAACTTGTATGAGACAAGATCGTGGCTGTCCCAAAAGTGTGCCAACTTGCATATCACATCCATACAAACCTAATCATGAGCCATGCCCACTTGTGTGCCATGTTCATAGATGTAACATGATATTGTATCATGTTGGACCAAAACCAAAAAAATTATTGTATAGAACTTTATTTGATGCAAACACAGTTGTCTTGATTTGTATTATGTCTCGTTTGCAGTTCCGGCTAAACACCGTCGTTTCTGTTCGTGTTGTGTACCGTCTCTAGTGTTTTTTCCTGTGTACCTGTATTCTATACTAATGAGCAGACAGAGATAAAATAACACTGTTTATTATCAAAATGATAGGAAATGAGCGGTATCAAAATGATAGGAAATGAGCGGTAGAAAATGTAATAAATCGTGCCGAACAAGTACTAATAAAAAATCAAATCAAATAAATTTGGGGATCAAAGATCCGGCAGTGCGCATGCATCTCAAATCAAACCAATAGTGCGCATGCGCACCCCATAAAACAGACGCTTTTAAAAAAAGAAATAAATCTTGTTAATAAGGATTTAATTCTTTATTTAATAGAAAAATCTTCTGTTTGTTAAAATACCTTAATAAACATATCCATGGATCTTAATCCAACGGTGCGCATATCACATTTAATTAATAAGAATTAATTAAATCAATCTGATATCAGATCGAGATTAAAAAAATCTAACAAACCCTAATTTTCCCTCTCTCATAAATAAGAGTCTCACTCACAGAAATTTCATACCGCAGACCCCCATAAGCTTAAGAAAAAAGTAAAATCTCATCCGCTTCCTTAAATAAGGTAAAAAGAAGAAGAAGAAGAAGAAAACTTCTCTTATCTCAAAAAAAATGCAATGGCTTTTATATAAAATAATAAAGATTTTGCTTTACACTGAAGCCTTTGCTTCTCCTTATGAATCCATCATCATACAAAAGATCAAGAGATTTTAGGGTTGATCTCTCTTCTCTCAAAAGTTGAAACTTTTGTGAGAGATTAATCCAAATATTTAGGGAAAACCCCCATCAAGGATGCCTATGCATCATAAAAATTGAATCTTTTGCTTCTGAAAAAGAAAAGGCGAAAAGAAAGAAATATCAAAGAACAGAAGCCATTGCTTCCTCTTGAAAGCCTTTGCTTTCTGTTCAAGATATACGCACCCCAAAACCAAGCACGCACTTGATAAAAAAAATTCTTATACAGAATTGCGCATCACGTGATATGCACGTGTACGCACTTGATGAATACCACTTATAAAGGTATGCACGTCACGTGATATCTGCATGAGAGTGGACGATAAATGCTGCCCAATGAACGCATGTGCGCCATGTGAAAAGCATGCGTGCACAAGTCAAAGATGTTGACTCAGCCAGATGTACACATATATACATGCGCACATAGAATTTTGACCTATTAACAAGTACGTAACCATGTAATATGCACGTGCGCACCATTTTCAAAATAATGAATATACATGCATATCCCATATATACTTGCGCACTTGGAACAACAAGTCTTTGCTTGGCTACTTAGTCAAAAATAAACTAAGTATAAAAGCTTGACTACTTAGTCAAAAATAAACTAAGTATAGAAACTTTTTCTTCTCATGCATGATCCATTGATCAAAATATTAATAAATCTAAGTTGATCTTAGTCTAAAAAATGACTGACGGTCTTTATGTCTGTATTTGTTAAGTTGATTTTAATCTAAAATAAGATTAACGATTCTTAACCATATTCCTAAGTTGATCTTGGTCAGATACGTCTAACTGTCCTTAGACATATACCTTGAACTAAGGAAACATATGACTTAGGTTCAAACCCAAATCTGATATGTACGGATTTGGACTAATCTACACCTTACGGGCGACGACAACGTTAGTCACCATATACAATCTAAGGGTAATCCTAAAATAAACAATATATGTAACACAACACGAAGTGATATTTATGGAGAAGAAGAAAGTTGTTATCGCTTGGTGATAATGTAATTAACTGTAGGGGCTTGCGCTTGCAGGAGAAAGTGTCCCCACAATAAAAAAAACCCACATATGAAGAGGAATCTGATAAGCCTTCTGCAATGGTCGAATCCATCCAAATTTCCGATATACGGTGCCATAAATCAACTTGGTATTGTTCCCCTCCGAATCATGGAGACACAACCGCGCAGGTCCGTCTTGCATGAGATTCGGGGCAGATGCTAATTGGTGCTATCCGTCCACCTCTCCGAAGATGCCAAGTTGATTTATAGCACCATGTATCGAAGGTTTAAATGGATGCGGCCGATGTAGCAGACTTCGTCAGATTCCCCCTCGTTTGAGGTGTTTTTTGATTGTGGGGACACTCTTTCCTGCAGGCGCAAGCCCCTGCAGTTAATTACGCTACCGCATTGCGGTAACAACTTTCTCCTTCTCCAGATGGTCACTTCGTGTCATGGGTGTTTGTTTTGTGTTCGGTTGCCCATGGATTGTATACAGAGACTAAGTTATGCTGTCGCCCGTAGGACGTGGATTAGTCCAAATCCGTATCTTTCTAAGATTTGGGTTGGGGGGTTGTGTTTAAGGATACTTTAGCCTTATTTGAGGCTAAGATCAACTTAAACGTTTGTTAGGAACACGTTAGTCTAATTTTAGACTAAGATCAACTTAACGGGATCGTTTAGATCCAACAAGAGAGCAATTGGGCTCTATTGTTTAGTTTGATGACATTGTGGTCGGTAATTAGTTGAAGGACATTACGGTCCAATGTTAGTTTTAAGACATTGTGGTCAAGGTTAAGGACATCATAGTCCATGAGTGTAAGGACCTCACAGTCCGATGTTAGTTTTAAGACATCACGGTCGAGGTTAAGAACATCATAGTCCGTGGATTTAAGGACTCCACAATCCGACGTTAGTTCTAAGACATCACGGTCGAGGTTAAGGACATCATAGTCCATGGATTTAAGGACTCCACAGTCCGACGTTAGTTTTAAGACATCACGGTCGAGGTTAAGGACATCATAGTCCGTGGATTTAAGGACCCCACAGTCCGTTGTTAGTTTTAAGACATCATGGTCGAGATTAAGGACATCATAGTCCATGGATTTAAGGACTCCACAGTCCGATATTAGTTTTAAGACATCACGGTCGAGGTTAAGGACGTCATAGTCCATGGATTTAAGGACTCCACAGTCCGATGTTAGTTTTAAGACATCATGGTCGAGGTTAAGGACATCATAGTCCATGAGTTTAAGGACCCCAAAGTCCGTTGTTAGTTTTAAGACATCACGGTCGAGGTTAAGGACATCATAGTCCATGGATTTAAGGACCTGTTCATACCAGAATATTGCATTTTATACCGCCCATTCTTATTCTAGTTTGTTTATAGGTAGGTACTTTTAATCCGTGTTTGCTACATATTTACAGATTACAGGTTTCCAGTACAAAGATTGCAAATCAACACTAAAACTCCACAGTTACGTCAAAATACAGAACAACTGTCACAGACAGATAAAAGCCGGGTTTCTGTCATCCGCATCCGTCTAAAACCGCTTACCAGTTCAAAAGTGCAGGACGAAAACAGTCGTCATTTCTGGTCAAGCGTGGGGCCCACTGAAGATATTCAAAGATATGTGGGACCCGAGGGAGTAGAATTTCAAAAGTGTTGAAAAGTAAAAGCCATCAATGTTGACTCTGGAAACTGAGGAAATCGTGGAAAGATATTGCAATTCTGTACATATGTAACAACAAAGGACAAAAAACCAGAAAACCACCCAAAACCCCACTGCCTAATTCCACTACTTGGCCGCGTTTCCACGGCCAATATGGGGCATTGGCCGCGGAAACGCGGCCTTACTGTTGCATCACTCTGTCGTCTTTCAGGGGTATTTTGGGTAATTCATTTCCGGTCTGCTGGTTGCCCTAGAACTTCAACTCCCTGCCTATAAATACAGCAGAACAGAGCTTAACCAAGGGAGCAATTTTTGGAGCTTTTCTTTGTTCTCTTTTCTTGTTGTTTTGTTCTTCTTCTTCCTCTTCTTCATTCTTTCTCCATGACATTATAGTGAGAGCTTTTGAGTGGAAAATTAATGAAGATGAGGGTTCTTTATCTTTCTTGTTAGTTTGCTCCCCCTTGAGATTTCTGCTTTCTCTTGCTCATTCAATCTCTTCATTGAGGTTGAATGGTTAAGAGTTAGTTATTGATCTCAAGGGTCGTATTTTCTCACGGACTAGCACTTCATTTCACATGCTTTCTCTACCCTTCCCTTGATCTTGCAAGTTCTTCATTGAGCTTGCAAGTTTAAGGGTTGGCTATTGAGCACATGCTTGGCTTGGGTCCTAGTTCCGTATTCTTTTTATTACTCGCTTTTTATTACTTGTCTTTTTATTACTTGCATTTTATTTCATGCATTTTATTCATGCTCTTTAATACTTGTATCTTTTCTTTTCTTTGTTCTTTTCTTTTTGTTCTCTTTTGTTTATATTGTGAATGTTGTAATTATTGTTCTTGTTAAGAATTAATACGGTTTCATAAGTTAACATTTCTTTGCCAATTCTTTTTCCCGTTATTTTCCATTTGAACTTCGCCCAAACCATACGCAAGCGCTCCGTTAGGCACCGTACCCTGACAAGGTAACGGTGATTCCTAACCGCTACCGGTTACGTTCGGTTTGGCCGGAGGCGAAAGCAAGAGACAAGAACGGAAGGACAAGGGTAAATAAGCCGGATTCCACGAATACCGCGCTTAAATCCCCTAATCCACGTTGTTGCCGATTGCTTAGCTTCAATTGGTCAAGACTCGGCTCAAAGGTTTTTGAGTACGGATTTCTTAGCTTACAATCTCGTATTTTTCTTAACAACTTTATACTTGCAGATAAACACATAGGTTAGACAAAACAAACATACAAGATTCTTTATTGACTCGTCTAAGACAAGAAGGTAAGATAACACCATCTCCCTGTGGACCGACCCGTGCTCACCGGCTAGCTACAAAGCGACACCGTCCTGATCGCGGTTACACTTAAATCTTTGAACATCCGACACGCCAAAAGCGTGCGATCAAATGGCGCCGTTGCCGGGGAGACGGTAGCGTATTTTCTTTCTTGTTATTCGGGTTAATATTCTTTTTGTATATATATAAAAAAAAATATTCTTTTTGTTTTTTTTTGGACAATATTTTTGTGGGCAAGTGTGCAGAATTTTGCGTATTTGCAAACTGCAATTGTGGGGAGCAAAGTGTACATTCAAAGCTAAGGTGTTTGCGAAGTACAGTGCCAAAGATCCGGGTAGTTTAACCCGCGTAAGCAAACTTTTCAAGCTTACCGGATTTGATTCAACGGGGGTTTCCTAACCCAAAACTTAACGTTACGTATTTTACTAACACCTTCTTCTCAAATCCGACGCTTCCAATATATTATTCTTTGCAGGATTCTTTGCAAGTTCGCTAGCAAACGCTAAAAATTGACTAACCCGTATTTGTTGCAGCGCTGCGCTTAAACTAAAAAAACGATTGTTTGATTCTTTATAGAATTTTTGAATTGCGCATTGCATACATTAATACGGACTTAAGGGCAAGCGAACCCCACAACATACGGTAAAGGATTTCATCACCTTTCCCGTGGCCCACAAATCACGAACTTGAGCATAACGATTACCCGCACAAAATTTAAAAGAAACTAGACTTTAAGCCTTAAGGACTTCGCGCTCACTAGGAGAAGTTAACTGTATTTAGAAGCTTGCTTAACGGTATATTGTTTACGGGGTGTCTAGGAAAGTGTTAACGGCGAAACCGCCAAAAGAGAAAGGGTTATTTAATTAAGGAACTTCGCGAAAGCGTTGGAAAACCTCCCCTTATCTCTGCACTTACCTGGCCTCGTGATCAGTGTATCTTGAGCCTGTTTCTCGACACAGTTTTACTTCGACAATCAAGTTCTGGAGCAGGTCTAGTTGACCTAGGTGAATCCTAGAACGATTAGGTGTGTGGTATTTTTGTGTCGTGATTATTTTTATCCATATTCTTTTTGTGTATATTTCATTCTTTTGCTAACAACTAACTAAAAAAAAAAATTTAAATTTTTTTTTTAAAAAATCACATTCTTTTTCCCCTCCTTTTCTCTACCTTTTTCTCTCTCTCTTCATATCATGGGTACTCCACCTCGCAAAACTCTTGCCGAACTTTGGTACCCACAACCAGACATTACTTCCTACGGTTCTTGTTTTGGTCGAACTTCGAACGATCCATCCATGCCAAAAATTTCGTTGAAAGATCGGATAGACGCGTCTAGAACGAACAACTGGACCCCGCAATCCACTTCGTATCAATCGTTTCAAACATTCACCCCTTCGTACGTTGATACACCTGTTGAAAATCCAGTTGTAACTCCGAGACCTATGTCTATTGCTGAACATATTGAACAATCTCGTAGCCGATCTTTCACTCCTTTCACCACTAAAAATTCTTGGGATCAACAATTCCATTCACCTTCTTATCCCAATGTTGATCCCACCCCTGTCCAGCCATTCGATTCCTACCAGTCCTACCCAACTTTTACACCTTCCCTAGACATTGCTTCTACACAGCCTTTTGGGAGTTGTCAGTATCCAAACAACTTTGAATCTTTTACTGAAACCCCTTCACAACCAATGTCTAGTCTAGAACAGTGCTTGGAAGACTTTAGGGTAACTTCACGCCAAATGGAGGAAGTAAATGCGTCCATGGCCGCCCTCATACAATCTTATGAACCGGAAGCTAGTTTCCAGCTAGCTCTATATTTTCCAAAGTATGATGAGGCGGCAGGACAGGCTGTGAATTTGAGTGGAGAGAGTGAGATATACCCCCTTCCGAATCAAACCTACAACCCACAAATTGAATCCCACAACTCCTGTATTGAAAGTCTATCAAGTGTCCCAAATGTATTATCAGTTGACGATAGAATGTTTAATGAGTTGTGCGACTTTGTAGTGTTTGATTTACCCGATTGTGAAGGGACCTTGCCAAGTGAAACCGATCCCAAACCTTTTGACCTCTACACCTCCACTTTAGAACCTGAAATGATTGATATCCATGCTTTTGATGAGGTGTCTGAGAAAATTAATTTTCACTTGATTGAGGATATTGACGTTGGGAATATTTTGGATGAACCCATAGATTTGGCTGATTTTGTCTCTTCAAATCATCATCCCGCGTCCTTAAATGTTTTTTTCCGAACCCCATATGCGTCTGGATTTTGATGAAATATGCATGGATGAGCTTAACTTTGAGGAGAATTTTGAGGATATTTTTGAGGATGAAACAGTTCTAGATGATGAGTCGGATTTTCCAATTCATCCTGTTCTTTTCACTGACCGTGTACACCCTCCAGAACCCTTAACCGATACCCCTCCTCAACCACTTCCCTCTACCCTTTCCATCGTTCCGACCTTGCAAGAACCCGTATCATTTTCATTTACTATGTCTGGTTTACCAAGTTCGGCGTACCCATGGTTTCTTACGAATCTTGAGGGATTTGACCCCATTT
Organism: Agapanthus africanus; assembly: GCA_030015575.1. Classification (NCBI taxonomy): domain Eukaryota; kingdom Viridiplantae; phylum Streptophyta; class Magnoliopsida; order Asparagales; family Amaryllidaceae; genus Agapanthus; species Agapanthus africanus. The sequence goes on along the minus strand of JASDDO010000022.1, from coordinate 145,995,032 downwards.
CTCGACGGGTAAATATATTAGCACAATCACTTTTCATAAATCGCTCATCACAAATTGTGCTAATCTATTCACTCAATTTGCACCCTCAAGTTCGTATTCCATTTCTTTTTTCCTTCCGCCATTCTTCTTCCTCTCATATACCGAGACCGTATTCCGCTTCTCTTCGCATACGGTCTCTCGTATTCTCCATCTCTTTTCTCTACGCCTTCTTTCACCAGCCACTGCTTTATCACGATAAAATTTTTGAATGGTTGGTGTTAACTTTTGGCCTGTGTAAGGCCTTGTATAGATTTATATTGTTCTTTCCGCCCTAATCCTGAACTTCAACGCTTAACAGTGGAAACACTGTTTCACTTAAGTTTGGGGGGAACCTTTTTTTTTGTATATATTTTTGGTTTTCCTTTTTTTTGTTTTTGTATATAATTTGTTTTTAGGGGGAGCGCTGACAATTTTGACCCTTTTGGTATAGCCTGACAGTGAGGGCACTGTCAAGTTTAAGTTTGGGGGTGTGCTCGGTAAGCTTTCTTCCTTCGCATTCATTTGTATATTTTGCATTTGCATACCTTATTAAAAACCCACAAAAATTGAAAAATTTTCCAAAATTATAAAAACTTTTTCGTCAAGATAGCTAATAGTGTAACTTAGATTTTTATTCTGAAAGTTTAGTTGATATGGTAGAAATAACTAAATTCTAGGCTTAGGAATTGAAAACCCTAAAAATAACCCTCATTCTGTCTAACTTTGGTAAGTATACGTTCTTACAATTTTTGAGTTCAGTTCTTGAGTGAAGTCAAGATGAAGGGAAAGTATTGAAGCTTTACTGGAGGATAAGTCTGAAAAATAGTTTCTTTTCTTGAGTTCAAAAATTTAGAGAGTATATACCCTACAAACTGCACTTACACGTACCTTGAAACTTGGGATAGTAGAGGATACCTAGAAATACTCTTGCCTGAAAGCCTAGTATGAAAGAAAAAACGGTATTTAAAGCTAAACACCAAAAGAGCATGTGAAAAATATATCCGGTCTTGAAAAAGAAAAAGAAAAAGAAAAAGAAAAAAAAAACAGAATAAAGTCGAGACCTGGAAACTGCTATTTACGCTTTAAGTTCACACATTCAGTAATCGGCCGTTAGTGCCTCAAGAAGCATTAATAGTCGCATGAAAGGTGTGTGAGCAAAACCGTCCATCCTTAATAAAAAGAAGTAGTATTAGGTATTAAGGCAAGGGTACTATAGCTTGAATTGAATTCTCAAGTGTAGGGGTAAAAATATACACACACGTAGGGGTATACAATCGATATTTGGATAAAAGATAGAAATAAAGAATAAGACTTGTGTTTTATGTAAAGTTAATAAAAATCCCTGATTTGAGGCCTCACTTTAGAAGGAAAACTCAGGAGATCCAAGGTTAAATAAATAGGAGGTATGAAAATTAAGGGTTGGATATTTTTAACTTAGGATGATAGAGTTTCTAATGTAAATACTAAACTGTAGGAGTAGAGTCGATGTTATAAAACTAGCTTGACGGGATTTTGTGGGTAGTATCCGCTGAAAACCCTCAGGAGACAACACTCCTCCTACTAGGGACACCTAGAGGTTTAACGGCTTGTTGCACATGCTCAGTGCAATCGCGTTCCCTGCGAAAGTGCGGTTATCATTTTATTTTTGTGAATAATTGGTTTTGCTCGGGACGAGCAAAAGTTAAGTTTGGGGGTATTTGTTCATACCAGAATATTGCATTTTATACCGCCCATTCTTATGCTCGTTTGTTTATAGGTAGGTACTTTTAATCCGTGTTTGCTACATATTTACAGATTACAGGTTTCCAGTACAAAGATTGCAAATCAACACTAAAACTCTACAGTTACGTCAAAATACAGAACAACTGTCACAGACAGATAAAAGCCGGGTTTCTGTCATCCGCATCCGTCTAAAACCGCTTACCAGTTCAAAAGTGCAGGACGAAAACAGTCGTCATTTTTGGTCAAGCGTGGGGCCCACTGAAGATATTCAAAGATATGTGGGACCCGAGGGAGTAGAATTTCAAAAGTGTTGAAAAGTAAAAGCCATCAATGTTGACTCTGGAAACTGAGGAAATCGTGGAAAGATATTGCAATTCTGTACATATGTAACAACAAAGGACAAAAAACCAGAAAACCAACCAAAACCCCACTGCCTAATTCCACTACTTGGCCGCGTTTCCGCGGCCAATATGGGGCATTGGCCGCGGAAACGCGGCCTTACTGTTGCATCACTGTGTCGTCTTTCAGGGGTATTTTGGGTAATTCATTTCCGGTCTGCTGGTTGCCCTAGAACTTCAACTCCCTGCCTATAAATACAGCAGAACAGAGCTTAACCAAGGGAGCAATTTTTGGAGCTTTTCTTTGTTCTCTTTTCTTGTTGTTTTGTTCTTCTTCTTCCTCTTCTTCATTCTTTCTCCATGACATTATAGTGAGAGCTTTTGAGTGGAAAATTAATGAAGATGAGGGTTCTTTATCTTTCTTGTTAGTTTGCTCCCCCTTGAGATTTCTGCTTTCTCTTGCTCATTCAATCTCTTCATTGAGGTTGAATGGTTAAGAGTTAGTTATTGATCTCAAGGGTCGTATTTTCTCACGGACTAGCACTTCATTTCACATGCTTTCTCTACCCTTCCCTTGATCTTGCAAGTTCTTCATTGAGCTTGCAAGTTTAAGGGTTGGCTATTGAGCACATGCTTGGCTTGGGTCCTAGTTCCGTATTCTTTTTATTACTCGCTTTTTATTACTTGTCTTTTTATTACTTGCATTTTATTTCATGCATTTTATTCATGCTCTTTAATACTTGTATCATTTCTTTTCTTTGTTCTTTTCTTTTTGTTCTCTTTTGTTTATATTGTGAATGTTGTAATTATTGTTCTTGTTAAGAATTAATACGGTTTCATAAGTTAACATTTCTTTGCCAATTCCTTTTCCCGTTATTTTCCATTTGAACTTCGCCCAAACCATACGCAAGCGCTCCGTTAGGCACCGTACCCTGACAAGGTAACGGTGATTCCTAACCGCGACCGGTTGCGTTCGGTTTGGCCGGAGGCGAAAGCAAGAGACAAGAACGGAAGGACAAGGGTAAATAAGCCGGATTCCACGAATACCGCGCTTAAATCCCCTAATCCACGTTGTTGCCGATTGCTTAGCTTCAATTGGTCAAGACTCGGCTCAAAGGTTTTTGAGTACGGATTTCTTAGCTTACAATCTCGTATTTTTCTTAACAACTTTATACTTGCAGATAAACACATAGGTTAGACAAAACAAACATACAAGATTCTTTATTGACTCGTCTAAGACAAGAAGGTAAGATAACACCATCTCCCTGTGGACCGACCCGTGCTCACCGGCTAGCTGCAAAGCGACACCGTCCTGATCGCGGTTACACTTAAATCTTTGAACATCCGACACGCCAAAAGCGTGCGATCAGGACCCCACAGTCCGTAGTAATGTGTGGTTGTCGGGACCCGTTACCTCTGTGACGACGTTGAGGGATTACAACGACAGATATCAGAGGAGTAGCGAGATGTACCCTCGAACCGGGTGTAAATTGATTGGAAGAGCAGATGAGCTCAGTTCAATTTAAATTGAGGACTTATGGCCAGAATTGGGCTAAGTCCAGTTAAAATGTTTAACATTTCATTGTTGTTCTACCTGCTAGGCCTTTATTTGGGTTTTGCCCTTTTAATAATGCCAAGCATTGGGCTCTGACATTTTGTCTGGTATTTAATGCATAGCATTTATCAGAACAAAGTATGTTCTGACAGCGCGCCACATGGCGCATCAGGCGCTTTGCGCCAATTAAAGAGCGCATTGCGCTAGCGCACATGAGAGTGACACGTGTCGCTTAGCGCTAAGCGCTAGTTTGTTAGCGCATTACGCTTTTAATTTATGAGCGCTTTGTGCTAGTCTGTTGGCGCGCCAGTGAGTGACACATGGCGCACTTCGCGCTGAGCGCCAGCCCATGAGCGCAATGCGCTGTTTCAGAAGCGCAAAGCGCAGATTGTGTCATTGGTTGACACGTGGCATGTTTTGGCGCTGAGCGCCAGTCTAAGAAGCGCAAAGGCACAGTTCAAGAGTGCAAAGTACTTTCCAGTAGCGCAAAGCACATCTTGATCAATTATAAGATCAAAGAACAAGTTTTTATTCTTCAAAGGAGGCCTTGCCTCAAGATCCAAGAAACAAAGTTCTTGTTTTTATGAAAGGCTCTGTCTTTATAGATCAGAAGATCTGTGAATTAAAAATACTTCTTTTTTTTTATGATTAGATCTTGATCTTTTTTTTTTATTCAAAGACCTTGGTATTTTTTATAGATCTAATATCTTTATAGAAGACGTTTCTTCTTTTTACTAGATGTTTTCATCTCTGTTTTTCAAGAAACAATTCTTTACCTTTCTTTTCCTTTTGAATATTTCTCAAAGTTTGCAGAGAGATTTTTTTCTATCCCTCTTCTGCCTTTAGACTTGAAGTCTTGGGGCCTTTATATAGGGCCAAATGATTTGTTGAATCAGTTGAAGAGATTTTTCTCTTGATTGATTGGGGAATATTTTCCACCGTTGGATCTTTGATCCTAAGGCTCCTGTTTGACAGAAGATAATCTTCTTGTTTTAATAAGATCGAAAAATCTTTCCATGCAGAATTTGTTATGTTTTTGGTAATTCATTACTTACCATTAGATCATTGATCCAGCGGTGCTTAAATCACAATCTTGTTATTTGGAAAGATTTTGAGAAATCTTTCCTTAACAGAATTTAATTCTGGTTAATTAATGATTTACCATCATTATCAGATCCTTTGATCCAACGGTGGGAATTTTAATTCCAGCGCTGGCGCACCTACGTTGGACACGTGGCGTGCAGCGCAGCACAACTGTGCTAGCGCACTCGTGCTTGACACGTGGTGCTCAGCGCAGAGCGCAGCGCAACTGCGCTAGCGCACCTGTGTTAGACACGTGGCGCGCAGCGCAGAGCGCAGCACAACTGCGCTAGCGCACCTGTGTTAGACACGTGGCACGCAGCGCAGAGCGCTGGATCTGAAGCGTTGCTTCATCTTTTTAATTTTTGATTTTTGAAAACAGAGCTTTGCTCTGATTGGGGTGCGCTGCCTAGGGCTCAGCGCTCCTGGCGCTGGCGTGTCTGCTTCTGACACGTGGTGCACAGCATGCAGGATCTGAAGCGTTGCTTCAATTTTTGAATTTTGAAATTCAAAACAGAGCTTTGCTAGGATTGGGGAAACAAATGCCCCCCACCGTTGCGCTCACGTGGCGCACACGTGAGTGCAGTGGTGGCAACATCTGAGCCCTTGGATCAACTCAGAAGTTGAATAGGCAGCTTAGCGCCTATAAATAGGACCTCTAGTCCTTTAGATGATTATCATCTTCTTCTTGAGAATTTTCATTCAGAGCGCAGCTCCTTTGTTAAGAATTTTCAAGAGTCAAAACTCTTAGGTAAAATTTAGAAATTTTAATTTTAACAAATTAGGGTTCTTACCCATTAACGGAGCCTTGCTATTGATAGATCTTTGATCTAAAGAAAACCCTTTTAGGGTTTCATTAATAGAGCCATGCTCTCATGAACTCATAGATCTAAACAGATCTTTTCTTAGGGTTTCTTATCCCATGAATCAGAGCTCTGCTCTGTAGATCTTTTGATCTTTTGATAAAGAACTCTTAAGAGTTTTTTTTATATGGATCTTTCAGATCCCAGAGTTTTAATTCTCAAGAATTAATTTTAATAATCTTTGATGGATTTTCCATCATGATTACAGAGCTAGGCTCTTTAAGGAATTCTATCCCTTCATGACCAGAGTTTGACAAGTGTCACTCTGTTATAGAGTTTTGCTCTCAAAGGGAGTTTTTCTCCTTCTCCCGAGGGATTTCTCATTCAATGAGAATATTCTTTGAAGATTTCCTCATTATTTGACAGTCTCATTCAATGATGAGGCTGTCTTATTAATTGATGCATTGTCATCTGGATTTTGTGGGTCCCCCGTTGGTCCCCTTTTCCACTGCATTGCAGTGTGGCACAAATTTTTAAAGTACCAAGTGTCAGAAATCAAAAATTACAACACTGACAGTTGATTTCCGTCCCCCTTTTTTTTGCATGCAACATGTCTTTCGACGCTTCATTCGTATTCGTTCGTTCAGAGGGAGGATTCCCTGGAGCACTCGTAGACTGGGAGGTCCTAGCTCTGATCAGAGACCGTGATCCGGAACATAAGAATCTTCACCTTTGGGGATCATGGTACAATCAGATTATCAGGGGTCGACAAAGATTTTCATGCGTGGTGCCTTCGGAGCCTATCACGGTGATCTATTACACCAACTCACCCCCGGTGAGCTACGCCGTGGAGATGGTCAATTAGACTTCAGAAGGCCTTCTTCAACCTGCTATAGCTTCGATTCCTGTTCAGCCTCCTATGGTTTTAGATACCTTGGGTCGCCGTATTTATCAAGACGATGCGCGGCCATGGGGGCAACCATATAATATAGGTCTGATTCCCCGTCATCCGATCGGTTATCTGCAATGGGACCGCTACATTCTGTCAGCGAAGAAGTCACAGTTGATGAGGCTTGGATTGTATACCGTTGTTTATGCTTCTCTCTTCCAATACCATACGCTTCCCACCTGGTGGGTTAAGGCTTTTTTGGAGAAATGGAATATCCCTACTCACACCTTCCTCGCACGGGACCGGGAAGTGTCAATCTATTTAGAGGAGTTTACGGAAATTTCCGGCTTACCAGTCATAGGGGAGCATTATGAGGAGCTGCTTCCCACGGACGAATATGTCTTCGGTGCCAAGCCAGTGATAATGGGCCTTACCCCGGCGAATGCTGTTCAACATCAGTTTCCCAGTCTGATCAAAGTGTTGAATATCTACGAGCGCCTTTTTCTCGAATCTGGGAGTCGCTGGGTTAGTTTCGTGGATTTCATCGCTCGCTTCCTTCACCCAAAAGTCTTCTCGATGGAAGCCGCTAAATTCGCTACGCTTGATGACCCTTTCGGCTTATGTTTGGACAACCTGCCAGCGACGGAGGTAGATCAGAAGAGTTTCTTCCTTCCTAACTCCCCGGTTGTTCCTTTTTCGGAGATTGCAGTCCCTGGGATGGATGAGGAAGCATTCTTTTTGGGATTTCTTGGGCTAAGTGAATATGGAACCAATGAAGGTTTCTTGATAGCGCCAGAAGACACTGATCTCGATGCCGCTATTGCTGTTTCTGAGCGACTCGCACGGCAACAAGCGGAAATAGCCGCCCTTGTGCAATCAAGTAAATATTAGTCGCACTTTTTTCATTGCGTTATATCTTTATTTTTATTATCACGTCTTGACTGGCATTCTTCCTTTTGTGAGAGGCTTTACTAACGAAGAGGCTCTGGCGGCTTCCCTCAGGACTTTCGAGGAGGAGGAGAGGAATCGCGCGCTATTCGGCATTGGTATGTTTCGGTTCGTTGAGTCTTCATTCTCCTTTTACGGACAATCTAACCCTTTCTTTATCTCCTCGTAGGGACCACAATGTCGGTCCTGCATGGTGATGTGGAGACTCTTCCCGGGCCAGCCACCGAAGTCCCGGCCTCTTCAGTACTGCCGAAGGAGGCATTGCTCAAAAAACCGATAATGGAAGCCTTGACGGCTCTGGAGGTAACCCTGAGTGCGGACGATGACGCCTTGCTGAGGGAGGCTTCTAAAAGGTCTGTTGTGACGGCCCGGGAGGAAAGGAAGCACCTGAGGCGCGCAGCAAGGGAACGTAGTGCTGCTTTGGCTGCGGGGGCAGGTTCAAGCGCCGTTACTCCCGCTGCTACTCCTTCAGAGGAGTTCCCGGTTGCCTTGTCTACTGCTCATAGACGGGCGGCACGTGCAGCTCGGGAGGCCAACGGTAAATCAACTTCAGGTAATGTGTTTTGAGGCTTCGTTGTCAAATCTTTAAACCATCAGTTCTTATATATTTTATCCTGCAGGGCCGAGCCTTACTAAGGGAGCGGCTGCGACCGTCGAGTCTGAGAAGGCGATGGAGGAGGTAGCTGCTGAATCCGGGGGGACGGTAGGCGATGTAACCGTAATTGCCGAGCCCGAGATAGTGGCTGACGAGATAGTCACGACTGCTATGCCCGAGATAACTACCATTGCCGAGACCGCAACAGCGGCAGGTGAGACGACTACTACGGCCGAGCCTGAGGCAGCAGTGGACGAGACGGCTACCATGGCCCATCCTAAGGCAGCGGTGGATAAAATGGTTGCGATCACTAAGCCCGAGGTAGTGGCAAGCGAAACGGGTCTGATTGCTGGGCCCGAGATGGCCGCTCGTTCTCAAGAGTCGGGCACCGCCCCACTCATCGCTCTCCCTGCTTACGGTTCTTTGCCGTCTCTTGGCATCGCAAGTGTGACGATGGCTCCTATGGAGTCAGGGGACGAAGCGACGGGGGGTGAGACCGTCCCGATGGAGGAGGGGGACGCCGTTGTTGAATTAAGTGACGCCCTCGTCATGGCTCTGATGCAGGCTGCAGATGTGGAACTACTTGAGACAGCGCCATCAGTCACCACCCTGACGGTAACCACCTCTCTGCCTTCTCTCGTACCATCGCAGATGCTGGAAGGTATGGATTTGCGACCCATCAGTCTTGTCTCTTGGCTATATAATTCAAGTACTGACATTCACGTTATTGTGTTTTTGCAGGAGCCCTTTTTGACCATCTGTACCAGGTGCTGCATCCCCATTTCTCCTTCCCGTCGGAGGTTGCTTCATCCAGTGGCGCTGGTGAATACAGTTTTCATTTAATGCTCTTTCTTTTTCTGACCACGAAATCATTTCTGAGCCTTCTTTGCCTTGATCACAGTGCTACAGATTGAAGGAGGAGATGAGATATCAGTTGCGCCACCGGTCCTCCCGGCTTTGCCACCTGCTGCAGCTGGTATAGTTAACTCCATTGTTCCTGAATCTTTTATATCTTTCAACCCTTCATCTGATTATGACTTGTTTTGTAGTGGTTGTTTCGACTCCGGCTTCTTTCGAATCCCGCATTATGATGCCGGCAGGCGCCTTCTCGAGACGTCCATCCTCAAAGGGTGCTGTGACGAGTCTGCGCATGTTGAGCGAATATGTCAAAGAGCTTGACGCGGAAACTCCTACATCTGCCGCAGATTTTGCTGTCGAGGTCAACCCGATGCTAGCAACGCTTGTAAATTTCCATAGTGAAGGCGTCGTCGAGTCTTGGGTTAGTCACTGCAAGAAGATCGAGGCCTGTCTGCATCATCTTGAACTTATGCGTCTTGCCCCTGAGATTCAATCTTTGAACACCCAGCGGGCCGCATGGGTCGAGCAAAGTGCGTCTTTCCTCCGCCATTTCGAACAGGAAGCGGCCTTGAGACGGAAGTAATGCGAGGAGGCTTCCACTGAGTCTATCCAGTTGCGTGCCCAGGTCGAAGCGAACGTCGCGCAACTGAGAGACGTCTTTGATACCTTGCAGCAATGTATTTCAGACGGGCTCGTATTGAGACGGAGGCTCGACTCTATCGAGTGGGTTACGCAGAGTCGCGAAGCTGCCCAACGGGAAATTGATGAGAATATTTCATCATGCTTGCAGCAAAGGACTCAAATCGAAGCGGAGCTAGCCACGACGGCTGATCATGAGAAGGCACTGAAGAAAGTGCGAGAGCAGCTCGCGGACTTGTTGAAAACGCTTCCTTCTCAGTAGCTGCCTTCGTATCGATCATACACTTGTAATCTCTGAATAATGTGTATCTTTTTTTTATTCCTTTATATGATGTACATTGTATTCAATTGAGTTCATGAATGAAGACATTCCTTTTGTTATATTGTTGCTTTCTTCTCTTTACTGTCTTGTTGCCATGTGATTTTAGCAAGTATATAACTGTCAGTCTTGGATTCTTTGTAGAGTGGTGACGGCTTAAAAAACAGGGTTAGGATATGTCATCTAATACTTTTCAACTTTGTGAGCCGTGAGGGTCTCATAAAGAATTTTCTCCCAACCGGTCGAGAGGATCCCGTAGGTGTAATTTCTCCTTAAGAATCGTGAGGATTCCTAAGTGCGTTTTCTCTTGAAACTCGTAAGGATCTCACAAGAGAATTTACCTCCTTACGAGTCGTGAGGACCCGCAAGTGATGGGTAAAACTGTCCTCATCCGCATTTCACGGAGTTAAGGGTTGCTCTGGATGCTTCCCACGGGTTCACTGCCGTGTTTGGCGAGGACCAGGCTCCACTATGGACGTTTTTCAGGGTACCGTAGTTTAAATACATCGCGGTCGAGGTTAAGGACATCATAGTCCGTGAGTTTAAGGACCTCATGGTTCGATGTTAGTTTTAAGACATCACAGTCGAAGTTAAGGACATCATAGTCCGTGAATTTAAGGACATCACAGTCCGATATTAGTTTTAAGACATCACGGTCGAGGTTAAGGACGTCATAGTCCGTGAGTTTAAGGACCTCACAGTCCGATATTAGTTTTAAGACATCACGGTCGAGGTTAAGGATATCATAGTCCGTGGATTTAAGGACCACACAGTCCGTGAAATGTGTGGTTGTCGGGACCCGTCACCTCTTTGAAGTCGTTGAGGAATTACAACGACAAATGTCAAAGGAATGAAGAGATGTACCCTTGAACCAAGGTAAAATTAGTTTAAGGACATTACGGTCCATTGTTAGTTTTAAGACATCACGGTCGAGGTTAAGGACGTCATAGTCCGTGAGTTTAAAGACCTCACAGTCAAATGTTGTTAGTTTTAAGACGTCACGGTCAAGGTTAAGGACATCATAGTCCGTGAGTTTAAAGACCTCACAGTCCAATGTTGTTAGTTTTAAGACATCACGGTCAAGGTTAAGGACATCATAGTCCGTGAGTTTAAGGACCTCACAGTCCAATGTTGTTAGTTTTAAGACATCACGGTCAAGGTTAAGGACATCATAGTCCGTGAGTTTAACGACCTCACAGTCCAATGTTTTTAGTTTTAAGACATCACAGTCAAGGTTAAGGACATCATAGTCCATGGGTTTAGGGACCCCACAGTCCGTTGTTTGCTCTGGATGCTTCCCACGGGTTCACTGCCGTGCTCTGCGAGGACCAGGCTCCGCTCTGTACGTTTTCCACGGTGTCAAAAGTGACATAATCCGCGTTCCACATAACCAGAAATTTTTCTCTCGATGCTTCCCACGGGTTCACTGCCGTGTTCTGCGAGGACCAGGCTCCGCTCTGGATGCATCACACGGGTTCACTGCCGTGCTCTGCGAGGACCAGGATCCGCTCTGGACATTTTCCACGGGGTCAGAAGTGACGTTATCCGCGTTCCACGTAACCAGGAATTTTGCTCTAGATGCTTCCCACGGGTTCACTGCCGTGTTCGGCGAGAACTAGGCTCCGCTCTGGATGTTTCACACGGGTTCACTGCCATGCTCTGCGAGGAACAGGATCCGCTCTGGACGTTTTCCACGGGGTCAGAAGTGACGTTATCCGCGTTCCACGTAACCAGGAATTTTTCTCTAGATGCTTCCTACGGGTTCACTGCCGTGTTCGGCGAGGACTAGGCTCCGCTCTGGATGCTTCATACGGGTTCACTGTCGTGCTCTGCAAGGACCAGGATCCGCTCTGGATGTTTTCCACGAGGTCAGAAGTGATGTTATCCGCGTTCCACGTAGCCAGGAATTTTGCTCTAGATGCTTCCCACGGGTTCACTTCCGTGTTCGGCGAGGACTAGGCTCCGCTCTTGATGCTTCACACGGGTTCACTGCCGTGCTCTGCGAGGACCAGGATCCGCTCTGGACGTTTTCCACGGGGTCAGAAGTGACGTTATCCGCGTTCCACGTAACCAGGAATTTTGCTATAGATGCTTCCCACGGGTTCACTACCGTGTTCGGCGAGGACTAGGCTCCGCTCTGGACGTTTCCCACGGGGTCAGAAGTGACGTAATCCGCGTTCCACGTAGCCTGGAATTTTGACTTTATCCGCATTTCGCGGAGTCGAGATTTGACTCTTGGTCATCTGTGCACCGCCGAGTCATGGAAGTGGGGGTTGCCGCTGTTCCGCTCTGCTTAATGTTGCGTCTGTTGTAATGAGACGAATGTTGAGATGCTCTCCCGGCTGTCTATGAGCCATCGAGATTTGGCTTCTTCTTCTGAGGAAACCTGGGGAGGAGGAATGTGATTCCTTCTTTTTTTGCGCCCCTGGATTGTATACAGGGATTGATGTAATATCACCTGTAGGGTATAAATTTCATTTTTATTTTTATTTTATTTCTTTCCGCGATGCTCTATCATTTCATCTTTTATATCGCGAAGGTCGCGATTGCCCCATCATTTCGGCTATTTTTCGCGGTGCCTAATCATTTCGGCTATTTGTTTTATTTTTACTCTCTGCTTTTTATTGCGAGTTGCCCAATCATTTCGGCCATTTCGCATGCATACATTTTTACTTGCTGATTTTTTCGCAAGTTGCCCCATCATTTCGGCTATTTCGTATGCATGTGTGGCTTGCCATCTTTTTGCTGCAAGCTTGAATTTAGGCGCCGATTTCGGCATCAACACCGCTACCACTAAGATATTGCCAGGAGCGAATCATCATTTGCCTTCGTCGATGTCGAGCAAAGGTGGCTTAGTAGATAGGGTTAGGATTCTGTCGTAAGGTTTTTGACTTCATGAGCCGTAAGGGTCTCATAAAGGTATTTCTCTCTACAAGTCGTGAGGATCTCGTAGGTGCGTTGTCTCCTTAGGAATCGTGAGGACTCCTAAGTGTATGGATTCTCGTAAATCGCAAGGATCTTACAAGAGAGTTTTCCCCTTATAAGTCGAGAGGACTCACAAGGGTTATTCACCGTGCGAACATATCCCTAGTCACGGGTGGGACTTAGTTAGGGAGATGTTTATTCGCGCCCGTGGATTGTATACAAGGGTCGGTGTTACACCGCTTGTAGGGCAGTGTCGGAGGTTGTGGGGGTTGCTTAAGAACAGGTTTAGTTTTCTGTAGCTTAAGACTTTCAAATCTTGTGAGCCGTGAGGGTCTCATGAGAGGATTCTCCTTACGAGTCGTGAGGATCTCGCAAGTGTAATTTCTCCTTAGGAATCGTGAGGATTCCTAAGTGTGTTGCTCCCTTGTGAGTCGTAAGGATCTCACGCTGGTGATTTCTCCTCACAAGGTCGAGAGGACCTTGCAAGTGTCTTTTAACGAGGTTACGCCCTTTCAGGTTTTCACAAACACCCGCCGGTAGCCCTGCTGTTTTTACTCACGGAGCCCTTTCGGGTTTTCATCCGTGCCCATTTTGCTTACGGACATACCGTTTTCCTTTTTTTTTGTTTTTCTCTCTCTTTTTTTTATTCTAACGAGGTTGCGCCCTTTCGGGTTTTCACAATACTCGCCGATAGCCTTGCTGTTTTTACTCACGGAGCCCTTTCGGGTTTTCATCCGTGCCAATTTTGCTTATGGACATACCGTTTTCTTTTTTCTTTCTTTTTTTTATTCTTTTTTTTGTATCAGCTTTAGGATGCTGCAATCCACCGTAGTTTATCGACATCTCGGTCAATAACTAGTTTTAGGATATAGTAGTCCGTTGCTAGTTTAAGGACGTTTCGGTCCGTTGTTAGTTTAAGGACGTTTCGGTCCGCTGTTAGTTTAAGGAAATTTCGGTCCGTCGTTAGTTTAGGGACGTTTCGGTCCGTTGTAAAGTAAGCCGGTTACTACTTATAGAGTTTATGCTTAGGAAGATAGCGAGCGGACATAGTCGTCGTCATCTATCATTGACCTAGGCCGTGACTCGTCAAGCGTAGTACTTTTTTAGGAAGCGACCGTTTATTGGCCTGAAAGGTCTTTCACCATGCATGTCCATAAGTAGGTAGGCTCCACCCTGATAGACCTTGTCTATGATATACGGGCCTTCATAGTTCGGCTCGAATTTTCCCCGCTTGGCGCGATTGGGGATCATAGGTCTTTTGACCACTAATATGAGTTCGCCTTGGCGGAATGTCCTCGTCCTAGTCAATCTTTCGTAAGAGTGCATCATCTTTGCTTTATAAGCCTCCAGATTTTGTTGCGCTATGAGCCGGGTTTCATCAAGGGTATCAATCTCCTCAAGCCGAAGGTGAGAATTCTCTTCGTTCGTTACCTCATAATGGACTGTCACTCGTAGAGAGGGTAACTCTATCTCGAGGGGGAGTACCACTTCTGTACCGAATACCAACGCGTACGGCGTTGTTTTCGTGGCTGTCTTGAACGTAGTTCGATATGCCCAGAGAGCTTCATGCAGTCTCTCGTGCCAGTCCTTTTTATTTCGGGACACCGTTTTTTTCACGATCTTTGTCAGGGTATTGTTAAAAGCTCCAGCTAGACCGTTGGCTCGGGGATTATAAACTGAGGAGTATTTCCAGTCTATGTTATGCTGTTGTGCGAAGCGGCTGATCTTGTGGCTTCTGTAGGCTGGTCCGTTATCGGAGATAATCCGTCGCGGAGTGCCAAACCGATAAATGACATGCATCTTGAAGAAATGGAGGATATTCTCCGTCTTCACCTCCCTCAGCGGTACTTCTTCTACCCATTTGGAAAAGTAATCAGTTGTCGCCAAAATGAATCGATGTCCTCTGGACGATGCTGGCTCGATGGGGCCAATTATGTCAGTTCCCCACATTTCGAACGGCCAGCTAGCCACCGCTGAATGTAATGGATTTGGATGCTTATGGATAAAGTCCCGATGTATCTGGCATGAGTGGCATTGCTTCGCGTATTCGAGGCAGTCCTGGATCATCATGGGCCAGTAGTAGCCCATTCGTTTAATCTTCAACTTCATCTTCGGGCCTGCTTGGTGAGAACCGTAGAGTCCGTCGTGAACTTCTTGGACGACTCTTTTTGCTTCTTTAGGTCCCAGGCATCTTAACCACAAAGAATCAAATGACCTCTTGTACAGAGTATCATTGACGAAAGCGAAAGATAGGGCTCGCTTCATGAGCTGATGTTTCGAGGACGCATCTTCAGGCGTTCGACAGGGTTTGAAGTAGTCTATGAAGACTTCTCTCCAATCTTCAACCGTTTCTTGGTCTTTTGTTTGCATAGCCATCTGCTCAGTCGCTCCTTTTTCTTCGGACGACTCCGGAGATATTTCTGCCGGCGCAAGAACCCGACAGCTTTGTACCACGATTCTTACGTCATCGAGGTTCTCATCGGCCAATTCTTTAGCAAGCTTGGCTAGTGCATCTGCTTTGCTATTTTCTACACGCGGTATGCTTTCTAAGATGTAGGAAGGTATTTGGGTCAGCAGTTGCTGTACCCTCTCGCCGTACTTCACCAGTTTTGGTTTGCACGTTTGATGGTCGCCATTTACTTGACTAACGACCAGCTGGGAGTCTCCGTATATGAGGAGGTTCTCAATCCCCATGTCGATGGCGATCTTGAGACCTGCTATCAAAGCTTCATACTCGGCTTCATTGTTTGTCCTCGGCTCTGTTAAGGAGAAAGCAAAGCGCATTATCCCTCCTTATGGGGTCACGAAGATAAGGCCTACCCCTGATTTGATTATAGGCGTGTTTTGTTTGCGCTTCTTCATGGAGGATGCTCTATCGAAATAAAGTTCCCATCGGGTACCACTTCCGTAGATCGCATCAAACGCATGTTCGTCTGGCAGTTCGCAATTCAAAGGAGAATCGACAGGTATCGGATGCTCAGCAAGGAAGTCGGCAATGGCCTGTCCCTTCACTGCCTTAAGAGGCTGATATGTTATTGAGAATTCCATCAAGAGAAAGGCCCATTTAGCGAGCCATCCCGTCAATATGGCTTTTGAAATCAAATATTTGAGAGGATCCACCTTCGATATAAGACGGACTTCATGCGCCAATGCATAGTGCCTGAGCTTCATTATCGCGAAGATCAATGCTAGGCAGTGTTTTTCGATGGGAGAATAACTGCTTTCTGTCCCCAGCAGAACTCGACTCAAATAGTAAATGGCTCTCTCTTTCCCTTGATCGTTCTCTTGTCCCCATAATGCACCTAAGGAGCCTTCGAGGGCTATTGTATAAAGAATAAGGGGCTTTCCTTTGACCGGAGCAGCCAACACTGGCGGGTTCTGCAGATACTGCTTGATTTCGTCCAGTGCGCCTTGGCATTTGTGATCCCAAACGAACGGGGTTCCCTTCTTCATCAGGTGACTGTAAGGGCGGGACTTTCCAGAGAGATTGGCTATAAATCGCCGGATGTACGCAAGCTTCCCTTGGAGAGACCACAATTGCTTGAGAGTTCTTGGTGGGGGCATCTCCATGATCGTCTTGATCTTTGACGGATCTATCTCGATATCTCGGTGTCGGACAATGAATCCTATGAATTTGCCTGAGGACACCCCGAACGCGCATTTGAGAGGGTTCATCTTCAAGTTGTATTGCCGAAGGCGTTGAAACACGATCTTCAGATGCTCAAGATGTTCCTCGTATGATTTGCTTTTCACCACGAGGTCGTCGATATAGCATTCGACGATTTCATGTATAAGGTCATCGAAGATCTTCGTCATGGCTCTCTGATAGGTGGCACCGGCGTTCTTTAGACCGAAATGCATTACCTTATAGCAGAATATACCCAAAGGGGTCTGGAAAGCGGTATGTTTCTGGTCTTCGGGATGCATCTTTATCTGATTGTATCCTGACGATCCGTCCATGAAGGAGAAGACTTCGTGAGTGGACGTGTTGTCTATCATCAACTAGGTGATCGGTACTGGGAAGTTGTCTTTCGGGCAGGCTTTGTTGAGATCCCGAAAGTCTACACAGATGTGCACGTCCGATTCTTCTTCATCACCGGGACGATGTTGGCGATCCAGTCAGGGTACTGAACCTCTTGGATGAAGCCGGAGTCGATTAGATTCTTGACCTCGGCGTTGATTCTCATTTCAAGCTCGAGCCGCATTCTTCTCGGTGCTTGTTTGATTGACTTGACGTCTGGGGATATTGCCAATTTGTGGACAACAATCTCTGGATCTAGTCTTGGCATCTCGGAATAGTTCCATGCAAAGCAATCTTTATGCTGCATAAGCACGTCTTCTAGCGCAACCACCCTTTCTTCAGATAGCAGCTCACTAACGAATGTCGGTCGTGGGTCACTTGTCGTCCCCAAATCAATTTTCTTGAGGTTATCTGCAGTGGTATGTATTCCATCTTCCAGCTCTTTCGGTGCCGGTGGAAACTCTGAGATCACCTCGTCATTATCGTTTTTGAAGCACCAGGGGAGGTCATCCATATTCTCGAGCTCTTCTTTTAATAGCGCTATCATATGACAAGTACGAGATCGCTTCCAAGACCGATGTTGATCCGGTTCTATTCTCGCTGTATGCGCGGCTTTCGGCTCATGTTTCTGTGGCGGGTTTACCCTCCAGCTGTTGGATAGAGCGAACTTGCCGAGCTGATATTGGTCTTCAACCCAGTTCATGAAGGTGAAGCAGTCTTCAATAGGATGTCCTATTGCCCTATGATAGGAGCAATAGTCCGGGTGAGAGACTTCGCCTGTTTGCTCGGGATGTTTGGACTCCGGAAGTGTAAGCATTTGATGTCTTATGGAAAAATCAAGTATCTTCTTTGTCTTGTCTTGAGGAAAAGAGTATGCTCGACCCATCTTCTTCATAAGGGACAAATCCGGACCGCTCGATTTATGATTGCGTGACTTCTTGGTTCCGCTTGGTCGCTGTCGAACGCCTTTTCCCGCTCTTTGACTTGTTTCTGCCTCTGCGTCGGGCCTTTTGCACAACAGGTTGACAAGGAGGGGCATTTTCATCTTTCGCAGCCTGTTGAAGAAGACGTTGCGTCCTGGCTTTCTCGTAGATGGCCATTTCGCGATTATGGTCGTCTCGAACTTTTTGACCAGCTTCCCTTAAACTTGTCCATTTGTTCTTCGAACGACGGACTGGGCATTTTCACGTCGTGGGCTTTTTCTGATTCAGGGTTAGCATTCTCCCATTGAGCATCCCCTTCTTCATCAAAGTCATGTACGATGTAGCAGTTGCAGAGTAGCTCCCGTTTCTTGAACCGAACATATCCAAACCCGATCGTTTCCATTCTCCTATTGGGCAACTTGCGCTGAGTTCCGGGAACGTTCCAGATCCTGTCATAGAACTTAGCTTTTCGAGCGGTCTGTTTGAAGGGTATCTCTTTGTGCTTCAATAGCCTTTTCAAGCCTTCCTTGTAACATCTAGGCAGAACGATGGGCTGGAGCCTGTCGAGTATAGAATCCGCGTCATGCCAAACTTCTTTCTCCACTCTTGTTTCCGTGGATCGGTAGAATAGGATTGCCTGTTCACCTTTTCACCTGGGAGGGACGTAAAATGTTTGTAGCTCTTAGATGCTATAAGCTTCAAGTGCGTCGAGATCTTTGTAATGCTCTCACGGAATCATGGTAATTTGCAAACTCTGATTATCACCAGCGAATGCTTGTATTGGTGGCCGAGCGGAGAATATAGCATGGACCTCATCTTCCGAGTCGATGCCAAAGATCAACATAGGAGTGGACGGTCCCGGCTTGTTGTACTGGAGCAGACCTGAATAAACTATCTCTTCCTCTTCCTCAGTATCACTCCCGAAGACCGGAATGGTGGGGATAACTTTATTCTTCGGTTTGTGACATCTCTCCGTGTCTTCGAAATCTGGCAAGAAGTATTTTGCATCTTCATACTTGCGGACTTCATTTACGGAGAATGGATTCAGCTCTCCTGTTACGGTATACTCGAGACCATCCTTAAAGTATTTCATACACTGATGTTGTGTAGAAGGGATGATGTTGTACTCGTGTAACCAAGGCCGGCCGAGCAAAGCGTTATAGCATGTCTTGGCGTCAATGACATGAAATTTGATATCTGTGACAAGTAGCCCGAAGTGCAGCGTTAGTATCACAGATCCGAGAGTCCGTGACGACTGGGAGTCGAAACCAGAGATGGTGATTTTATCACGAGCGAGATGCTGGACGCTCATGCAGATTTCCTTCTACACTCGCACGTTGAGGAGATTAACGGAAGACCCATTGTCGACCAGGATTTTGCCTATCTTTATATCGTGGCAGTATCCTAAGACGTAGAGGGGACGGTTGTGCTCGCACATCCCAAGGAGGAGGTCTTCGTCGCCGAAGGTGATATCGGCTGTTTGTACTTCCTCCAGCTCGTCCTTCATCTTTTCTTTGGCAAGGAAGGCTTGGAATTGCTCTGGCTCTTGTATCGACTTGATCAATGAATCTCTCGCTTCTTTGGATAGTAAAAGGGCGTCGAGAACGCTGAGTTGCGAAGGTAACTTCCTCAAATGTGCCAGGACGTTGTAGTCCACCTTATTCTTCTTTGGCGGGTCCTTAGCGGTCAGCTCTTTCATGACTTGGTCATCTAAGACGATATCCTCAGAGTCCTTTTCTTTTCCCTTATCCTTTCTATTTGTGGGTCCGAGATACTTTTTTGGAAGCGTGCGATTGCACAGCTGAATGTTTTCATAGGCCTTCGGTTCTTCCTCCTTCCCCAAGGTGGATTCTTTAAAGAGAGGGCCAAGAGCCATTTCCTCGTCAGAGTCGCTCCCGAAGGTGAGAACTTGCGATCCCCCGGTGTTGACCATGCGACAGTTACCGGTAGTTCTTTTATGCTCCTCGGTCGCACTTCTTTTCTCCTGACGATTTTTGCGTTTCATCCGCTTAAAATGTTGCCGGTGAGCAACATATCCCTGCCACCATCTTTTAAAAGAGTCGTACTCATCGGTAGGGTGTGAAATCTTTCGATGATATAAACAGTAGCTAGGATGTGTTTCTATTTCACCAGGAGTGTTTCCTTCAGAGGGTGGTAGCTTCATTCCCATTGATCTGGCTTTAGCAAACCTTTTCCTCGTCCTGAACTTGTTTTTATCTGCGATGGATGTTCCTTGATTCGGCGGGAGTGTCTCGACTCTCTCGTCCAGTCGCCGGCGTTTGGCTCTTTCTAGTATGGCCATCTTACGCTCCTGATCAGCTTTACTTTTCAGATGAATCTCATTCAGGAAGGCGTCGATCATTTCGTCTGACGTCCATAGAAGTTCTGGCTCAGGACCTGCCTCCAGTTTCTCTGTGCAGGGATCTTCTTCATTGTCTAGCGATGAATGAGAGATCACATGGCAACTTGCTACGTAATCCTCAGATTCGTCCGACGATTCTTCTCCATCATCTCCGTCTTCAAGAACGTGGCTGAGGAACTCTTAGAGCGTGATTGGAGTCCGCGCCTTCTGGTTATACTCTTCCAGCACGTCGATCTGCTTCTGTAAGTCCCTGCGCTTGTCGCCAGGCTTCACAGGCTTCTTGGATTTCTTCTTCTTTTTCGAAGATTTCGACGGCTGGGTGTGAGCACTTTGAATATCAGCACCAATCTTTGGAGTTGGGCGCGGCTTCAGCATCCCTTCAATGACTTGGGGTTCCAGCGGATTCTTCCACCTGATCGTCGGGCATGTCTGGAGTTCATTCAGCATCCTTTTGGTTTTGGACGAAAGCACGACCTCCTATGGAGCTTCTTCAACAAAAGAGCACGTTGCCCCTGGTTTGTCCATCTTCTTAGGAGTGTGCGGTTGCGATGGGCTCACTTTCTACTTTTCGGACAGCTCGAACTTGCCTTGTTAGTACTGATTCTCGATCCATCCCTTAAAGACGAAGCAATCTTCGATCGGATGGCTTACAGTTTGGTGGTAAGGGCAATAATTGGGATTATTCACTTCGTTGGATTGCGGTGGTCGCCTTGGATTTGGCAAATTGATAAGCCTGTTGCGCACCGCCAGCTCGAACAGCCTCTTCGTTTTATCCTGCGGGAATGAGTAAGGGCGCTTCATTTTCTCATTGTAATAGCGCCGTCTTTCCTCCAACTGATCCGCTAGTCTTAGAGCACTGGGCTGTTTTTGGGTGTTCGCAACAAAGATCGCCTTCCCTTTACCCTTTTCGTTCCGCGGTACCGACTTCGGGGGAGATGTCCTATGACCCATCTGTTCCATTTGGGCTAGCTTATCGATTAGAGCCTGGAATGTGGTCGGTTTGAAGATCATGAACTATGAAATAGTTGCATGAGGGTCTAGGGTGCCCACGAACATGCCCAGCGCTTATGCTTCTTTGATGCGCTGTTCGCACTTCGACTACAGATTCCGCCATCGGATTGCGTACTGAACCCACGTCTCGCCTGGCTTCACTCTTGCATTGATCAATGCCGTTATTGGAGTGCGTTCACTAGCACTCGCGAATCGCTGGGTGAACAATAACTCCGTTTCTGCGAAAGTTTTGACGGAGTCGTTTGGTAGTTCGGAGTACCATTCAAAAGCCGTCTCCGATAAGCTGTCGATGAATTGGAGGAGTAAAAGCTTATCATCGCCCCCGGTGTTGCCGCACAGAGCTCTGAACTGGGCGACGTGCTGTTGGGGATTGCCTGTCCCCTTGTAGACATGGAATTTCGGGATCGTGTAGCCCGGCAGGTACTTTATCTGATCATACCAGCCTTGATATGGTCGCCCTGTTTTGACAACTTGTCTGGCTGCCTCATTTGCCTGGTGAACTCTTATTTGCTGAGCAATATAGTCATCCAGGGCAGCTTTAGAGATTGTTTCCTCTTTGGCGGTTGACAGAGCCAGCAGAGGGTTTGACGTTTTTCCTCTATCATCTTCAATTTTAATCGGAGGATCTTCAACTGGAGGGTCCTGCTGGATCATCATGCCCACCATATCTTGGAATAGAAGGGCCATTTGCTTTATATTGGCCGCTTGTTCCGCAGCCTCTTTGTCCTTCTTCTCAAGCATTCTCCGAAGGAACTCGGCATCAATTTCCTGCTCTTGGCATTGCTCCGAGGATGTCTCTGGGCTTGCTTTCGGCCCTGTGAGCGCGGCCATCGCAGTCATCATTTCCTGAAGCTTCTGTTGCTGCTCTTGGGATTTTGTCAAGGATCGCGTAAGCGGTCGATGACCTGTGGAGATACGGCTATCCTCTTTTCCGGATGCCATATAGACGGTATGCACCACCATGCCCCCAGACTTGGGGCGTTTAGGCTCAGTGTCTTTGACATTTGTCGAAAGCATGGGGATTTTCTCCGGCCTTCTTCTCTTATGAGCAGTCGAAGTTGAGGGGGCCGTTGCAGTGGGCACCCAAGTAGCCGTCGTCTTTTGTGGCTTAACAGGATGGTTTTCTTCCTGTTGGACCTTCAGCTTCTTCTGCCGGCGGGGATAGTCCTGATCAACTACTGAGTCCCGAACCTGTCACCAGACTTTGTAGATTTTTGAGGATAACCGCTGAGGGGACTGTTCTGGCTTTGCTTCCACAACATTTTCCATAGATGGAAGAGATCTTTTCAGTACGGCGGTAGGAGAATTCCTGCGCACCCTGTTCAGCAACTCGAAGCTGTTCCCGGTTGGAACAGCAACATAGATTTCCACCGTTGGGGCTGGTGGGGTTAGCCCAGAGGGGGAGTTGCCCCCGACCTTCCTTACCTGGCGCCAGTAGCGACGTCGAGCGTGTCGAGCCGATGGAGTTGGTTCGGTGACGAGGATGGCTTTGTCTTGCCCCCTGTTCAGGTGAAGGGCTGTTGATGGTGTCAGCCTGTTGAAAACTGATGTCCTTTGAGTAGCAGGAGTGGGAGTAGGAGTTGGGACAGTCAGTCTTGTAAAGACCGACCTCTTGGCAGGAGAAGTCGCCTTGATGACTTCAGGAGCAGGGTTGGTTACTCTCTTCAGAATAACCTTTTCTTGAGGTGCAAGCTTCATTGTGGGCCCACAGGAATTTTGGCCCAGTCTGGCGAAGACCGAGGAGCTGGAGCTGGACGACCCGTTGAGAGGGGTCGCAGTAGGTGTAAGCCGATCAAAGACCGACTTCTTGGGAGCTTCCGGTGTCAGCACAGGAGCGGTGATGCTCGTTGGCGGGAGCATGGTCCCGAAAAACAATCCTGTGGTGGTTTAAGGGACCTGTTCCACCGGCATTATGAACAGGGAGGCTGCTTGGGGACAGTAGGCTATGCCTCCAGATGAGGCAGAGCGTGAATTGCAGTTGCAGTTGGAGCACTTTGCACAAGTGAACGCCATTGATCCTCCGCTTTCTTCACCAAGAAAAACGCCAAATCTTAGTACCTTGAAACCCAAGGGCAACCATTAACAAACCGCGATTGGTTCGCGAACACGACACACGAAGTGTGGAGTGGAAAGAGGAAAAGGTCCCACCGGGCGTGCCAGAATCTGTTCCCCTCCGAATCACGGAGACGCGACCGTGCAGGTCCGTCTTGCCTGAGATTCGGGGCAGATGCTAATTCGTGCTATCTGTCCACCTCTCCGAAGATGCCAAGTTGATTTATGGCACCATGTATCGAAGGTTTAAACGGATGCGGCCGATGTAGCAGACTTCGTCAGATTCCCCCTCGTTTGAGGGGTTTTTTGATTGTGGGGACGCTCTTCCATGCAGGCGCAAGCCCCTGCAGTTAATTACGCTACCGCATCGCGGTAACAACTTTCTCCTTCTCCAGATGGTCACTTCGTGTCGTGGGTGTTTGTTTTGTTTTCGGTTGCCTGTTCAGTTGATAAAACTGCACATTTGTTATTACATTTTTCCTATCATTTTCATATTAAAAAGGACTTTATTATAATATATCATACATATGAGGGTTTATGTGTAAAAACACTATTTTCCATGTGTTAATATATTTTAATTAGCATTTGGTAGAAAAATGTATGCAAATAAATTCATTGACCTAATCCTAGTAGAACAAAGTCTACTAAATATTATTTGAGTTGTTGTGCAGAATTTTTCCAAGTTGTGCAGAATCTTTCAAGACTAGAATCAAGAAAATCAAGTTGTTGAGAAGACTTGCCTAATTAAGAAGCAAAACTTGGAGACCAAGTCTGGCAGCAACCACGAGAAGATTTGAAAGATACAAAGGTTCCAGAGGAGTCCAAATGTCACAAAGACAGATGCCCTAAAGTTTGATGAGTGGAGGAGATTAAACGGTCGCGGATCCGCGGCCTTAACCCCCCTTGGGCCGCGGATCCGCGGCAGCTTTGATGAGTTAGGTACTGCAATTTTTGTGGAAGATTTTATACATCTAGTTATCTAATTTAGAAGCAAAAGATTATGGCTTTGGACTATAAAAAGGGACCGAGAGCCTCTTGGAAAATTCATCAAGCCGAAGAGATCACAAAGTCCAAGATGGCTCACGCATCCAGGCTGATCATCAATTGTTCGTCTACCTCCTTGGAAGAGATCGAGAAGCAAACTAGTCTTTGTAATCATTTTCTAAGGATCAAAGTGTAATGAATATTGTTGATTAATAAAGGTAGTTCTTTTTCTTATTCTATTTCTTCGTAGTTTAATTATGCAATTTCTCTCCATCTCTTTTTCTCCCAACATGCGCGAGTAATTCTCCGCTTGTTAGGGTTCGTAGGATTAAGGTAGGCTAATGGATGATGAACATCCCTAATCCCTTTTTAAGTCCTATAAAGTTTATGAACTTTATCAAAAGAATCATTAACATCCTAATCGGGCGCGCTAACAATTCTTTGTTAGTTCCGACCGCGATTAGAGATTAGATTAATGATTGTTTTGGTAAAGGCTAGATATGAACGGAGTTCCGTGTCGAGATAAGGGTTAAGAGTGGGATTCCTTTTCCCTCCAGAAACCCTAATCTACACGCATCACCGTCGTTCTAGTTATAAATCTATTAAAGGATAAAAAGGGTAATTTTTAATTAATCGTCCATGACTACTAAATCCTAACGAACCCTACAAGCCCTCTTATTATATTGTCTACATCCCTAAAATAATCTAGATCTATATTTTTGCATTCTTGCTTAAAGTAGATCTAGAAACTCTTCCCAAAACTCTTTATTCCTCCCCTCTTTCTCAACACATCTAAAGTAAGAGTAAAATATTCAATGTTTCTCTGAGGACGACCTGTACTCACCTCGGTCTAGCTACACGCGACACCGTTCTGATTGCGGTTAACTACAAACAAACACTCTTTCTTATCAATCAAATGGCGCCGTTGCCGGGGATACGTGCGTAATTTTTTTATTCTTACTATTTGTGTTGAATTCTTAGACGATTCATATCATTATTAAAACAAAACTGCAAATTGCATATTTAACGATTTGTGTGTGAATTTTGCGAGGGAATCTGGAGTCACGGACTTGAGGAAACAGGAGATCTAGGGTTTCACACGTCTCTAGTATCTTTCTTAACTCTTTCTCTCTCCTCTAAAATCCAATAAAATCTATTTTCTGCAGGATTCTTTGCAAAATAGCGCCGCTCAAAAATCTTTTTGCAAAAGTTTTGTGATTGGTTTTTTTTTTGCATATTTTAATACGGACTTTAAGGGGCAAAGACCAAATCAAGATTAGGTGAGGATTTCATCACCCTTCCTAAGCCCCACAAATCACAAACCGAGCATCTGCATCAACCCTTCATTAATTTAAAAAATATCTAGACCAGACTCTAAGGACTGTCGCGCTCATTAAGGACAGAGGAAGGTCGTGGGTAATCTATCGTTTATCCGCATTACTTTTGTAGTGTCTAGGCAAGTGTGTCAAAGGCTAGTGGTTTTTAATTAGGCCCACTACTGTGGTTCCTTCCCACTTACCTGGCACTTACCTGGCAACAAGGGTAGTACAGAGGCGGTAGAGGATTGATCCTGCGGCTTGTCCTTTGGAAGTCTAGGAGCGGTCTAGAGACTGACCTAGGTGACCTTAGTTCTAGGGTTGCTTGTGCATCTTAGGGAGATTTGTCTTGAGTCCCACTTTTTCAAAACAAGCCAATTTTAAATCACACACACGCTGCCACTTGCACTAAACCCGCTTAGTGCATGCTCGGCTGGACACGGGATCCTAGTGCCCGTCTTGTCCGCGTTCTTGCTATCGACGCCAAAGTCGGTATTTCTTCATCTTCTTTTCCCCCACCACACACCACGACCGAGAAGGACGGCACTCCATCAAATTATAACACCACGCTGCCACTGCCTGAAGGTGCACAGAATCCACCGCGCATCTCTCTCCAAGAGAGATGCTATCCTATCCGTGGTCCTCTTCCCACTTGTCTATCTCTTCCACCACCTAACGGGGATAATTTCGAAATTAAACCCCACTACATCAATCTGCTTCCCAAATTTCACGGGCTTGAGTCGGAAGACGCGTACGTTTTCATCACCAAATTCGAAAACGTATGCGCAATGATGGGTACTTCATAATTGACTTTAGATGCTATGAGCTTACGTCTTCTCCCATTCACACTGTGCGACTTGGCAGAAAAATGGCTTTATAATACTGCCGCACACTCTATCACTAATTGGGATGAATTTGTCATAGCATTTCTTAAAAAGTTTTACCCAAACCATAAGACTGCCCGTGTTAGAAGCGAGATCAACCAGTTCACCCAGCTTCCCAATGAACCATTTTGGAAGTGCTTTGAACGTTTCAAGGATCTGCTTGTCCAATGTCCTCATCATGGAATCAATAGATGGGATTTATGTCGGATTATATATGAGGGCATTAATCCAGCGACAAAGCAGATGCTTGAAACAATGTGTCAATGCAATTTCATGTCTAAAGATGACGGTGAAGCGTGGAAATATCTGGAAGACCTTGCTGAACACACGTTGCAGTGGGAAAGCGTAAGACCACCTTCAACTAAGGGAGGTATTCACCAGCTCGATGTTTCTATCGCAGTAAAAGCCGAAATGGCTGCGATACAGAAGAAACTCGACGCTATTGAAAACAAGTTCTCATCATTCTCCCTAAATCAGGTCACGCTTCCTAAGACCGTCTGTGGTTGCTGTTCGGATCCTTCACACTTAACGGAAGAATGTCCTATGAATGCATCGTTTCAAGCTAATGCTGCTTTTCAGCAGCAACCTAGAAACGACCCTTATTCTTCCACGTCCAATCAAGGATGGAAGAATCATCCTAACTTTGCTTGGAACCAAAACCAACAAAGCAATTATCAAAGACCTCCTCCACAGCAACCACAACCATAGAATCAGCCCCCCTTTCAGTCACAGAATTTCCAAAATCTAGCCAACATTTCTACACCACAAGTGGCCGGTACTGACAACTCACTTGCACAAACTTTGGATATGTTCATGAAACAATCCATGCAAATTTCGGCTGAGATGAGGTCTTCTATTGATACCATAACGAAAAACTCCGCCTCCCATGGTGAGAGTATTAAATCATTAGAAAACCAGATCGCACAGTTAAACGCCGCAATGAGTGCGAGAGAGAAAGGGAAACTCCCATCTCAACCCCTACCAAATCCTGGCCATTCACAAAATCATAATGTGAATAGCGTTACTACGTTGAGATCGGAGAGAGAGCTGAATAACCGAGTGGGTGAGCAATGTGATGATAGTGACACCAATGATACCCCAGCTTCTTCTTCTTCCCCTAATTCTTCTAGTCTCCCACCTTCACCCGAGCCTATTCTCCGTTTTCCCCAAGGCTCGAACCCTTCGCCCATTTCGCCAAATCTATCTAAGTCGATTCCCACTCCAGTTTTGGGATCGAATCCATCCCCACAGTTTTCTCCACAAACGTTGGACCCAAAACTTATTGATCAAGCACCTTATCCAAACAGGTTAAGGGGCAACAGACCAAGTCCACAAATGGAGAAGATTGTGGAAATTTTTAAGCAAGTTAACATAAACATTCCTCTCCTAGATTCTATTCAACAAGTTCCGTCATATGCGAAAATCCTAAAGGACTTGTGCACCAGGAAGAGAAAAGTTCAAGTACCTAAAAAAGTTTTCCTTGCGAGTAATGTGAGCACAGCTTTTACACAACAACTACCCAAGAAACGAAAGGACCCCGGAAGTCCTACAATTTCAATTTCTATTGGGGGTAAAAATATCAATCGTGCTCTACTCGATTTAGGTGCTAGTGTTAACTTGCTTCCGTATTCTGTTTATGAGCAATTAGGGATCGGAGAGTTAAAGCCGGCACATTGCACTCTCCAGATGGCCGATCGATCTATCACCCAACCTAGGGGTGAGCTAGAGGATGTGTTAATCAAAGTCGGGGAATTCATATTTCCTGTGGACTTTATCGTTATTGATACACAACCTGTGGTAAACCCACGCAATCAAATCCCGGTGATACTCGGTCGACCCTTTTTGGCCACTTCCAACACAATAATCAATTGTAGAAACGGCTCTATGACCCTATCCTTTGGAAAGAAGTTAATTGAGCTTAACATTTACAAGTTCGGAAGTGAACCCTCCGAACCCTATGTTCATGTGTGTTCTGTCGAATTAATGGATGTCGACAGCAGCGAATTTGATCAACCTCATAATTCTGACTCTTTTCATATGTTGTTGCTTGACACAGACTCTTCCACCGAGTTGTCCGGGTCAACATCTAACGCTGATGAAGAACTGTTTATAGAGTCTGACGACCACCCTGTTTTTTCTGATGACATAATTTTTCGGGGTATCGATGAAAGCTTTGAGGAAATTTTCGCTGATGAACTCGCATATTTAC
This sequence comes from Agapanthus africanus, assembly GCA_030015575.1. Lineage (NCBI taxonomy): Eukaryota > Viridiplantae > Streptophyta > Magnoliopsida > Asparagales > Amaryllidaceae > Agapanthus > Agapanthus africanus. Next base: position 145,966,581 of record JASDDO010000022.1, on the reverse strand, counting down.
AAGACACGGGTGTTGAGATGAATCAACTCCAAGATGAAGAAATTGGACCTCCACCCCTTCTTTTGGACAATCATGATAATGCGAGTAATCCATCATTACTATCACTGTGTCGTCTCTCCAAATTGAGACGTAATCCTTTTCCATTACACTTCTTATCACCGCCCCACTTCTTCACGTCGAAAGGTGACATGATCTTCCACCAACCTTGGTGCTTCATCGATAAAATTTTTGAATGGTTGGTATTGACTTTTGATCTTTACAAAGCTTGGCATTGACCAATAACCTTGACCCCCTCGTGTGATTTTAAAAGATTAAAATTGTTTAACTCAAGTTTGGGAGGGTGGTATATTTTGGGCTCTTGAAAGAAAATGATTTTTACAAAATTGTGAGCCAAAAATAAGTTTGGGAGAGGATTTTCACTTTCATATATTCTTGCCCCCATTAATAATTTCCTCCCAAGTCTACAGGTTTTTGAGCTTAACGGATGACATCAGTGAGGACACTGCTGTAAACAGATTTGGGGGAGGTTTGTACTTATTTACACATCAATTTGCATCATATTTTGCATAAGCACAACTTTTAAAAAAAATATAGAATTTTTTTTTTGATAACAAAAGAGTAGAAAGTGAAAAATTACATCCAAAAGATAGGAATAGTTTAAGAAAACCAAGAAAATTAGAAGTTTTCTTAAACGAACTGGTAATAAGTAGTTATGAGCCGTTGTCCCAAGGGTTAGTAAGATGAAGGAAGTCACTAATCTGAGGATAAAAATAAGTCTGAAAAATAATTTCTATTCTGGAAGCCAAACATTTGAATGTTGATACCCTACTATATGCACTTACACACGTCTTGAAACTCGGGATAGTAGAGGATACCTTGAAATGCTCTTGTCTAAAAGCCAAAGTATGAAGGAAATAAAAAAAATGAAGAAAATATAAAAATGGTGAAAAGAAAAAAACGAATACTGGTTTTGTTATCGCCAAGGCAGCAATAAAAAAAATATAGCGAGGGTGCCTCTTCACCTAGTGCCCTAAGGCCAACTGGTCTGGGAGTCACTGCTAAGCCTTAGGTGGTGCAAGACGAGGAAAATATTATCACCTAATCAGCAAGCACATGAGTAATCGGTCGGTTAGTACCTCAAGAAGTATTAACGGTCGCATGAAAATGTGTGAGCAAATCTAAATATTCATCAAGTTAAAAAGTACTAAGGTAGATAGACAAGAGTATGATAGCTTGAATTGAATTCTCCGAGTGTAGGGATGTTTTTTTACACACACGTGGGGTTATATGATCAATGTTTGGATGAAAGGTAGGAATGAAGAATAAAGATGATGTTTTATTGAGGGATGAAGTGATTTCTAACATTTTTTCATGACTATTAAGATAGGCTCATGACAACTGAAAAGTTAGTGTAGTTGGAAACTCTTATTTTCAAAGTCTTTCTTTTATGGTTCTTATCTTTATATATAAATTTCACCATCTCTCTTTTGTTATAGGATTTTGTGGGTGTAATCCACTGAAAACCCTCAGGAGACAACACTCCTCCTACTAGGGACACCTAGAGGTTTAACGGCTTGTTGCACGTGCTCAGTGCAATCGTGTTGCCTACGAAAGTGTGCTTAGTTTTCTCCTTTCTTTTTCTCATCTTGCATAAACTAGTTTGCTCGGGACGATCAAAGATAAGTTTGGGGGGTATTTGTTCAGTTGATAAAACATCATATTTGTTATTACATTTTTCCTATCATTTTCATATTAAAAAGGACTTTATTATAATATATCATACATATGAGGGTTTATGTGTAAAAACACTATTTTCCATGTGTTAATATATTTTAATTAGCATTTGGTAGAAAAATGTATGCAAATAAATTCATTGACCTAATCCTAGTAGAACAAAGTCTACTAAATATTATTTGAGTTGTTGTGCAGAATTTTTCCAAGTTGTGCAGAATCTTTCAAGACTAGAATCAAGGAAATCAAGTTGTTGAGAAGACTTGCCTAATTAAGAAGCAAAACTTGGAGATCAAGTCTGGCAGCAACCACGAGAAGATTTGAAAGATACAAAGGTTCCAGAGGAGTCCAAATGTCACAAAGACAGATGCCCTAAAGTTTGATGAGTGGAGGAGATTAAACGGTCGCGGATCCGCGGCCTTAACCCCCCTTAGGCCGCGGATCCGCGGCAGCTTTGATGAGTTAGGTACTGCAATTTTTGTGGAAGATTTTATACATCTAGTTATCTAATTTAGAAGCAAAAGATTATGGCTTTGGACTATAAAATGGGACCGAGAGCCTCTTGGAAAATTCATCAAGCCGAAGAGATCACAAAGTCCAAGATGGCTCACGCATCCAGGCTGATCATCAACTGTTCGTCTACCTCCTTGGAAGAGATCGAGAAGCAAACTAGTCTTTATAATCATTTTCTAAGGATCAAAGTGTAATGAATATTGTTGATTAATAAAGGTAGTTCTTTTTCTTATTCTATTTCTTCGTAGTTTAATTATGCAATTTCTCTCCATCTCTTTTTCTCCCAACATGCGCGAGTAATTCTCCGCTTGTTAGGGTTCGTAGGATTAAGGTAGGCTAATAGATGATGAACATCCCTAAACCCTTTTTAAGTCCTATAAAGTTTATGAACTTTATCAAAAGAATCATTAACATCCTAATCGGGCGTGCTAACAATTATTTGTTAGTTCCGACCGCGATTAGAGATTAGATTAATGATTGTTTTGGTAAAGGCTAGATATGAACGGAGTTCCGTGTCGAGATAAGGGTTAAGTGTGGGATTCCTTTTCCCTCCAGAAACCCTAATCTACACGCATCACCGTCGTTCTAGTTATAAATCTATTAAAGGATAAAAAGGGTAATTTTTAATTAATCGTCAATGACTACTAAATCCTAACGAACCCTACAAGCCCTCTTATTATATTGTCTACATCCCTAAAATAATTTAGATCTATATTTTTGCATTCTTGCTTAAAGTAGATCTAGAAACTATTCACAAAACTCTTTATTCCTCCCCTCTTTCTCAACACATCTAAAGTAAGAGTAAAATATTCAACGTTTCCCTGAGGACGACCCGTACTCACCTCGGTCTAGCTACACACGACACCGTTCTGATTGCGGTTAACTACAAACAAACACTCTTTCGTATCAATCATTGCCCGTGGATTGTATACGGAGACTAAGTTATGCCGTCGCCCATAGGACGTGGATTAGTCCAAATCCGTATCTTTCTTAGATTTGGGTTTGGGGGGGTTGTGTTTAAGGATACGTTATCCTTATTTGAGGCTAAGATCAACTTAAACATTTCTTAAGGACACGTTAGTCTAATTTTAGACTAAGATCAACTTAACGGGATCGTTTAGATCCAACAAGAGAGCAATTGGGCTCTATTGTCTAGTTTGATGACATTGCGGTCGGTAATTAGTTTAAGGACATTACGTTACAATGTTAGTTTTAAGACATTGCGGTCAAGGTTAAGGACATCATAGTCCATGAGTGTAAGGACTCCACAGTCCGATATTAGTTTTAAGACATCACGGTCGAGGTTAAGGACATCATAGTCCGTGGATTTAAGGACTCCACAGTCCGACGTTAGTTTTAAGACATCACGGTCGAGGTTAAGAACATCATAGTCCGTGGATTTAAGGACCCCACAGTCCGTTGTTAGTTTTAAGACATCACGGTCGAGGTTAAGGACATCATAGTCCGTGGATTTAAGGACACCACAGTTCGATGTTAGTTTTAAGACATCACGGTCGAGGTTAAGGACATCATAGTCCATGGATTTAAGGACTCCACAGTCCGATGTTAGTTTTAAGACATCACGGTCGAGGTTAAGGACATCATAGTCCATGGATTTAAGGACCCCACAGTCCGTTGTTAGTTTCAAGACATCACGGTCGAGGTTAAGGACATCATAGTCCATGAGTTTAAGGACCCCACAGTCCGTAGTAATATGTGGTTGTCGGGACCCGTTACCTCTCTGACGACGTTGAGGGATTACAGCGACAGATATCAGAGGAGTAGCGAGATGTACCCTCGAACCGGGTGTAAATTGATTGGAAGAGGAGATGAGCTCAGTTCAATTTAAATTGAGCACTTATGGCCAGAATTGGGCTAAGTCCAGTTAAAATGTTTAACATTTCATTGTTGTTCTGCCTGCTAGGCCTTTATTTAGGTTCTGCCCTTTTAATAATGCCAAGCATTGGGCTCTGACATTTTGTCTGGTATTGAATGCATAGCATTTATCAGAACAAAGTATGTTCTGACAGCACGCCACGTGGCGCATCAGGCGCTTTGCGCCAATTAAAGAGCGCATTGCGCTAGCGCACATGAGAGTGACACGTGTCGCTTAGCGCTAAGCGCTAGTTTGTTGGCGCATTGTGCTTTTAATTTGTGAGCTCTTTGCGCTAGTCTGTTGACGTGCCAGTGAGTGACACGTGGCGCACTTCGCGCTGAGCGCCAGCCCATGAGCGCAGTGCGCTGTTTCAGAAGCGCAAAGCGCAGATTGTGTCTTTGGTTGATACGTGGCATGTTTTGGCGCTGAGCGCCGGTCCAAGAAGCGCAAAGGCACAGTTCAAGAGTGCAAAGCACTTTCCAGTAGAGCAAAGCGCATCTTGATCAATTTTAAGATCAAAGAACAAGTTTTTGTTCTTCAAAGGAGGCCTTGCCTCAAGATCCAAGAAACAAAGTTCTTGTTTTTATGAAAGGCTCTGCCTTTATAGATCAGAAGATCTGTGAAGTAAAAATACTTCTTCTTTTTTTATGATTAGATCTTGATCTTTTCTTTTTATTCAAAGACCTTGGTCTTTTTTATAGATCTAAGATCTTTTTAGAAGACGTTTCATCTTTTTACGAGATGTTTTCATCTCTGTTTTTCAAGAAACAATTCTTTACCTTTCTTTTCCTTTTGAATTCTTCTCAAAGTTTGCAGAGAGTTTTTTTTCTATCCCTCTTCTGTCTTTAGACTTGAAGTCTTGGGGCCTTTATATAGGGCCAAATGATTTGTTGAATCAATTGAAGAGATCATTCTCTTGATTGATTGAGGAATATTTTCCACCGTTGGATCTTTGATCCTAAGGCTCCTGTTTGACAGAAGATAATCTTCTTGTTTTAATAAGATCGAAAAATCTTTCCATGCAGAATTTGTTCTGTTTTTGATAATTCATTATTTACCATTGCATCATTGATCCAGCGGTGCTTAAAGCACAATTTTGTTATTTGGAAAGATTTTGAGAAATCTTTCCTTAACAGAATTTAATTCTGGTTAATTAATGATTTACCATCATTATCAGATCCTTTGATCCAACGGTGGGAATTTTAATTCCAGCGCTGGCGCACCTACGTTGGACACGTGGCGTGCAGCGCAGAGCGCAGCGCAACTGTGCTAGCGCACTCGTGCTTGACACGTGGCGCTCAGCGCAGAGCGCGGCGCAACTGCGCTAGCGCACCTGTGTTAGACACGTAGCGCACAGCGCAGAGCGCAGCACAACTGCGCTAGCGCACCTGTGTTAGAAACGTGGCACGCTGCGCAGAGCGCTGGATCTGAAGCGTTGCTTCATCTTTTTAATTTTTGAATTTTGAAAACAGAGCTTTGCTCTGATTGGGGTGCGCTGCCTAGGGCTTAGCGCTCCTGGTGCTGGCGTGTCTGCTTCTGACACGTGGCGCGCAGCGCACATCGCACAGGATCTGAAGCGTTGCTTCAATTTTTGAATTTTGAAATTCAAAACAGAGCTTTGCTCTGATTGGGGAAACAGGTATCTTCGGAGAGGTGGATGGATATGTCCCATATAGCATCTGCCCCCAAATTCAGGCAAGACGTTCTATCCCAGCTCGTCTTCGTTTTCTGCGGTAAACACACTCCTTGATGAGTAATGTTGCATGGCCTAGATCCATTCTGGTGATATGCACTGGAAACCACTCCATACCAATCGAATATGGTTCCATTTAAATTAGTTCCTCTGATTCTATATTGGATATAGAATGGTATCATATCTTAAAATTATTAAGGTATATGGAGTAATCTGGTTCATGTTGATAGCAGAATCCGGATGTACTCAAGACATGATTCAGTAATGGCAGTTTGCGAGTTATCCTATGCATTCACAAGGGTTTAACATTCTACCATTTTCAAGATCAAAAGTTATTTTTTTCTGGACAGGCCACATCTGGGCTTCGATGGATTTAATGCTTTGGCCATGGAAAGCAGTATGTTGCATAAGAGACAGAATAGAACATTGGATATTTGCGGTTGTCTAAGTAGATTGCTTTACAAAACCATCAATGATTTTTTCAAGAGCTGAAAACATATCGTTACCGGGAGGGACAACGGTGTTGTTTTGAGAGAAAGAATTGTTATAAGGAGCAAAGTTGTTTGCCGGGTTTTAGAATTGCTGCTTTTGGAAAGGTTGCTGAAATTGTGGTTGTTTTTTAGCAAGGTGAGGAGGAGTATGCCTTTGAAAATTGTTTTGGCTTTGAAACTGATTTTGGTTCCAAGTGAAATCAGGATGATTCCTTCATCCCGGATTATATGTAGAAGAGTAAGGACCATTTCTAGATCGTTGCTAAAAAGCAGCATTGGTTTGCTCCTGACCCTGATATGGAGGATTCAACAGACACCCTTTGATCAAATATGATGGATCGGAACAACAAGCACACATATTTTGGGGAGAGAAATTTGGTTAAGGGAGGCTGATGAGAATTTGCTTTCAATCGCTTCAAATTTCTTCTGCATCACCGCCATCTCAACCTTCATAGCGATTGAGGCATCAAGCTGATGAACTCCAACCCTAGATGAAGAGGAAGAAGGTGGACTTATGCTTTCCCATTATAACGTTTGTTCGGTGAGATCTTCTAGGAATTGCCTAGCCTCTTCGTCGGATTTAGATAGGAAATGACATCGACAAATTGTTTCCAGCATCTATTTAGTTGCTTGATTAATACCCTCATAAAGAATTTGGCAAATTTGCCATTTTTCAAATCTATGGTAGGGGCATTGGACAAAGAGATCCTTTAACTGGTCAAAGCATTTCCAGAAAAGTTCATTCAGAAGCAGGGTGAATTGATTTATCTTGTTTCGGATGCGTGCGGTTTTACGATTTGGATAGAAGTTTTTCATGAATGCCTTTACAAACTTGTCCCACCAAGTGATGGAATGCGAAGCGGTGCTATATAGCCATTTCTCCACAAGAACGAAAAGGGTGAACAGAAGAATACAAAGCCGAATAGCATCATCAGACAATTGGGTTATACGCATCATGGAGTAAAAATTTTGGAATTTGTTTATGAAGAGACAGGCGTCTTCGGATTCAAGCCCATGGAATTTAGGCAGCATGTTGATAAAATGGGGATTGATTTCAAAATTATCCTTATTGGCCGATCGAAGAGATAAAAAAGCGGGAAAAGGTGCACGAGTTGGATAGCATCGGTCTTGTAGCACGATAAGAGGCAGCGCTCTGGCGGGAGGTGGTGAATTATGTGCACCAAGAGGTGGCGGCATTATGATATTAGGAAAGGTGGGGTTGTTTTGGTTGAAATTCGGTGGAGTGTCCGACATTTCAAAAGATGAATATTACGCAGGAGAAGGTAAAGTTGTATGGAAAGAATCACGAACAACTTCGGAGTTGACCGGCAATGGAAAAGTTTGCGAAGTGGAGGAACTATCGACATCAGTGTCAATAGTATCATTGGTGGCGATCAAGGTGACACGGACTAAATGGGCACTAGTGTCCCTAGCCCAAGCAGACATACACTAAACAAATTTTGTGTTTGTCAAAGAGCATTTTGTAGAAGGTGAAGACAAGAAAACATCAATTGAGAATGCAGGGTGAAATGAAAAATGGGTGCCCAATGGAAAGCTTTATAAATTTTGGGTTTTTGATTTTTTTTTTTTGTTTTGAAAAGAATGGGAAGAACGGACTGGACTCAACCAATCATAATCAAAAATACATAGGCAATCCCAAGAATTAGGGCCACCTAAGTCCGATACTAGACCCGCTCCTAGACTTCCAAGAGACAAGTTGCGGGATAAATCTCTACTGTCTCTTTACTAACCAAGTGGCCAGGTATGTGCAAGTGAGAAAAGGAGGTTTTCTATGGCCTTCGTTAAGTTCCTTAATTTACGAAGAACCTTCTCACTTTACGAGACTTTCGTTTCTAAATACTTGCCTAGACACCAAAAGATTAGTGCAGATAAACTATATATTACCTACAACCTTCCCTTATCTTTATTGAGTGAATGTCCTTATGAGGGTTTAGTCTTGATATTTTTTAGCTAATGAAGGGTGAATGCGTATGCTCGTTTTGTGAATTTTTGGGCCTAAGAAGGGTGGTGAAATCCCCACCTAATCTTAATTTGGGTTTTTTTCCCCTTTAAGTCTGTATTATTGTATGCACAATAAGCAACAATCAAAATCTAAAACAACAAAAAAAAAATCTTTTCGGCGGCGCAATTTGCAAAGAATACTGCAAGCAAACACAGTTTATTGGAACTTTAGAGGGGGTTAATGAAGAAAGGAACTCACCAAAAAAAAATTGGGGCCTGAAGCCACTAAATATCCGCGAAAATGCGGTCATCGTAGTTCAAGCAGCTGCGGAAACGCATGGTATATGGGCCAAACTGCCCATGACTTTTGCACTGAACTCTTATTCTCCCATGATTCTAGTTGAAGGCCCCTGATTCTATGTTTGGTCACTCTGGTAGCTCCAGAATTCCCTGCACTCTTGCACAAAACTTGTTAAAAATAACAAGATGGGTTTTTATTATTTTATGGAATTTTGTTTTAAAAATATACACAAAATTAACCTAAATAATAAGAAAGAAATACGTTACCGTCTCCCCGGCAACGACACCATTTGATTGATCATTTTTTGTGAGTTCTATGATGTTCTACTTACTGCAATCAAGTCGGTGTCGCTTGTAGCTAACCGCGATAAGTACGGGTCGTCCACGGAGAGACTGTATGTTTTTCGTTATTGTTTTAGACAAGTTATGTCCAAAATATCCAAGGATGTTTTTTCTATCCTATCTGATATGTATTATGTCCAAAGAGAGCTTGCTAAGGTTTCAGATTAGGTAGTCAAGTAGGAATTCCGTATTCTTTCTTTTGTGTCAATTTTAGAGTTGATGCAAGCATAATTGGAAACAATGTGGATTAGGGTTCTTTAAAAGGGTACTTGCGAGTTGAGGCTATGCCCTCCAAGCACTAAGTCCATTTTAATTGATCAGTGTTCTTCCGTTCTTTGCTCTTAGTTCTACCCTTCGATCAAGCAAACACAACGAGTTTTTGATGAGGACCACAACTATTATGTAGTATAGAGTGCCTAAAAGAGAGGGTTACGTTTCGTTGGGACGAAATTCAATCTAAATATATTGGGCAAATAGGAGAACAAGGAATTTTTCCGTCCCTCGAACTACCCTCTCCTTAACTCTAACAAGTGAGAAATTACTCACCCATTAAAAATAAAACAAACAACAAAAAGAGAAGCAGAAGAGAAGATCGATGAAAATATCGAAAGCTCCCTACTTGGGTCCCCACGATAGCAAAGAACAACCGTTTAGTATTATCTCTTTAAAAATTAGATTAAGGTGATAAGGATAAAAATAAAATCAATAAAAATCAACACTAAATTATCAAATCAAACACAAAATTATCTATGTAATTTAAATAACATGACATGAAATAAGATGACAAGAAAATAAAAAAAAAGGACGAAGAACAAACCTTTTATTTCAAGCTCATGCTTCTACAAAGTTTTAATGGAAATTACAATGAAGAAGAAGCTAGCTAATCTAATACTGATGCTAAAACTAAAGCTAACTAAGCATTCTTCTTCTCTGCCATTCTGGGCTATTTATAGATATAAGGATGAAAACCTAAGAGTGTTTATTGAAGCCTTACAAAGTTACAAAACTACCCCTGAAGCACGTGTCTGAGATCCGTCATTACGGTCGCGAATCCACCGTGATTTGTTCATTGGTCACTGCTAAGTTGCGGCAAGATTTGGGATTTATCCACCAAGATTTCTTCAGTGTTCTTCTGGTGCTCCATTCTGCTCCTTTTCATAGTCAAATTTGATAAATCCTTTAGAATTGATCTTGAATGAACAGAAATCCAAAACGACGACTATTTTTTTCTTCTTCTCACTTCACACCTCCTTTAGATTTTCTTGAAATTCATGTACGCCTCCCTTATGCTCCGCGCTGCCTCCATCATGCCCCGTGCTGTCTGAGACAAGAATGACCGTTGCTTTTGTCTTGTCTCATGTACTATTAGATGGCACCTGATAGATTTGATTGACTGAAATTTGTATTTTATCTGTTTGTCGGTCGTCTGTTCTTAAAGCGTTATTTCTGACTGAATACTCCTAAGAATGTAATCATGTACCAAACACAGATCAAAAGACCTATCCACATGCAAATGTGATTAAGAATAAGCGGTGGTAAATGCAATATTCTGATATAAACAGGCCCACCATATTATTTTAATGATAAAATAATAAGAGGGCTTTGGCTCATCGGGTAAAAGTTGTTGATTGTAGTTAATTTTTTATGGAATTTTCTCATAAACATACTAAGACTATGTGGGAAGTTTGACATCATTTGGCTCAAAAAATTACGAGATAAAAAATCGAAACTGTTAATGGCGATTAAAGAGTGATTAAGGATATTAACGGGTTCCGGATGAGATTGCCTATCTGAATTGGTCCCAATTGATATAACATGGTCAAATGTGACGATCACATCATGAAAATACTCATCAATTGGTTGCAAGTGATTTTTGGGCAATTCTTGAAAGTTCGAGGGGGTTTAATGGAAATCTCAAGAAATTTGACAAATCTATTTGAATTTTATACTTTTGTAAGTCATGATAAATCATTTAAAACCTCTACAAAAACTCTCCTGATGAGTCGTGCGAGAATTCATGAGATATGGATTTTTGATTGTCTCGAAAAGGGTATTTCTCTCATTTGAAAAAATCATGAACTATGGATTTAAGTTGCCTCCATATATACCAAAAATTTATTTTTATGCCAAAATAAGATGAATGACATGATGCAGATACACTGGTGTGATGAGAATGTAAGGTTATGGTACAAAAATGCAGGGGTAAAAAAGTAAATTCGCAAATCGCTGCTTCTTTGAGGTGTCTACAGATGCCCTCTTGGATAGAGATTGGCTACCATTGAAGACAACCGATTGGCAAAGTCTAGAGACACCACAAAGAAGCTGCAAAGTGGGTTATTATTATTATTTTTCAAGATATGCTTATTCAAATGCGAATGCGTGCAAAAATCCTACTTAAACAGAAAAAAAAAGCATCCTTCCACTTTCAGAAAGGGGATTAGCCACAAGAGGAATTCATTCTGGGGTGAGTGGTTGATCCACTCTCAAACATCGTCCCTTGTCAGATGCCAGGATGCAAGATGCTATTGTTCTTCGTGATGTAGATATTCTTTGTAATGCGACTGTTCTAAATGATGCAAAGATGATGCGATGATGGGTCGAAACCTAGTAATTGGAACTATCCGGTGGTAGGAGATCCATTCCTAAAACTAGATAACGGATGAGGGCTTATTGGTTCGAGGGTATGAATTCGAAGGATTATCCTATGGATTTGGATTTATAGCTTCAAATAATACCAACTTATTTGAATTTTACTTTTAGAAATGAAGACCAGCTAATTGATATGGAGAATCAACCAGTTAGTATCTTATTCCGTGAGAAAAGATTTTTTTTTGAGTTTGGAAATCTAGAAAATAAATATTATTGTTTTTTTTTTTGTTTTTTTAAGAAAAAACGAAAGATTTCTTCTTGGTTTTTTTTGAAAACATAAGTTCTACTTCTTAACGTGTAGCAGTATCACGACTGTTTAACCAAGTAGGGCACTGGATCCATTTTACATCAGCCAGCAAGACGAGCTCACCTAATTAAAGGCCATAGTTTTACGTCTTCGGATGAACTAAGCTTTTGACGGGAACTTGTTAAGCTGAGAAGTTGTGGAATTCCAAATCCTTGGTTCTGGGTCCAAGAACGAATACATATTGAATTCGTGGGGTAGCGTCATCCATTATTTGTTTTAAGACACGTGTTGTGATTTTGGAAATATGCGCACTAAGAACAACGACAGGATGCAATTGATTCCTTGGTAATTGATTAGAGCATGAGTTACGCATTTGAGTAAAGGTGAATGAACTTGGACCCTTGATAGATGAGACTTGTTTGGAATCCCTTAGTCGTTCTGATTGTTGCTTTACACAGCCCCTTAGTCAAACACCGTGGCCCGTTGACGCACTGTCATGACCCGAAGGTACGGAACGTGACCGGCACTTAAATTACGAAGCGTCTAGAGGCGCAACGTAATCTAAGTAAGCCGAAGCCCAGAAATCTAAACCATATAAAAGAAGAAGTAAAGGAAAACATATAGGAAAACAAGTTTAAAAGCAACATCAAATTTTCTCAAAAATTTCGGCAGAGTCTCCTTTTTAAAAACTGGCCCCAAACGGGTACAAATACAAATATGTATTTATAAGAAATAACAAGAAGGCATCCCCAAGCGGGAGCTAGCTCTACGCCCACAGGAGGAAACAACCACACAATGCACTATAATATACAACGCCAAAGGGCGAGGCTCAAAACTCAAAAGAAACCAAATCCACCAGATACCATAATAATACAAGTGTGACTCTAAGGTCGAAATAAACAACCGGTCCTCTAAACTATCAAGTAATACAAGTCTGGTTGATGGAGCTTACTAGATACAAATGAAATAATAAAATTACAACGGCGGTCCTGATACAAGTGAACCAACCTACCACGCAAATCACCCTGAATGAAATGATGTGCCACCAAGCTGCTAAGGAAACCTGTACATCGAACCTGTAAGAAAATTTGGCACAACGGGGGTGAGTTGCCAACTCGTGAGTAGAAAACATCTGCGAGAAGAAATCGAATGCACGGCGCTGTCCTAGGTCATAATAATATACTTAATATATCACTAGTCATCTAGTAGTGCAGGGTAATAAACTATGCGCATATGCAATGCTCAGTGCTCATGTCAGTACCTCAATTAGTAACATGTCGTGTGTATGAGTATGCATGCACCATGAATGTAAAACAATCAACCATGAAATCTGGATATATCTGTATAAGAAATCTTTAACCTTTATCATAATAAAATTTGTATCGTAATCTGAAACATCATCAATGAAATCCATGGAAATCCGTGTCAAGTATAGACACAAAACATGTAAATCTCAAGTCTCAATACCTCATAGTTTCAATACCTCGGGCTCCGTCAGTCCGGATCGGCCCATATCATCAAATCTCACAACAACGGTCGGTATCCTCCGGATATCCGCCGCGCCAGACATCACCGGTAGGTAGTCTTCCCCTGCCAAGCTCATCGTCTACAACTCGATCTTCTTACCCCGGGTACCATACCGGGCCCACCATGTACCCAAGACGGTTCATCCACTCCTCGAATCGGGTCTCGAAATCCAACAGAAAACATGAAATCTCATGGTGGACGACACATACATCACGAGAAAACCGCAACTTACATTTTAAAAAGAGAGGGAGAAAGAGAGAAGTTTTTATATATATTCTTGCAGTTTTCCCCAAAATCCAGAAATCTCATAGAAATCCAAAATCCCAAAATCATGAGTAAGTAAATAATAAGTATCGGCATAAGCCCCACAATACTGCATGATAACATGAAAATGTGAATGCATGAAATGTCTAAGTAATAAATGCAATGTCTAGACTAACACCTGAGAGTAATCACAATATTATATTGATTTAGCCTTTAGCTGATTCTATCAATAAAAGATAATATGTTCTAAAGTGTACGTGACATAGCAATTACCGATGATGATGTGTGTGAGCCGGCAAATAAGTGTACGTGGAATATGCGCATCATCGGTAATGGTGCTGGTGTCCTAACAGGCAGAGTTTTATACTGACTAAAGAAACATATATATGAACATGAAACTTAAGGATTACAAACTGAATGTAAAGATGATTGTGTATTAACCACTCATTTGGAATGTACATATCTAACTACAGCTATATGACTCAAGCCTAAACTAGTATCAATCTAACCTACTAAGGAACTAAACTAAAGGAACTAGTCGATAGGAAATAAGAATCCACCTACAGTCTGAGTCGATATCTCTAATAGTCGGCGATCTAGCCTCAATAGCGTCACGTACATAGTATGACTTCCTCGAGTCAAGAGTGCGGATCAATCATCACATCTATGCCTCGTACGGTAAAATCCATCATACGGCATCCCAAAATCGGGGTACTGGTCAACTATCACCTATGTACATCATCATTCGTATAATATCATCATCAAATAATGTCATGATCAAGGGTACTGTACTGTAATCGCATACATCCCAATATCATCAACCATATATCATTTTCTTCGTAAATATACATCGTCAATTGGTCCTCAGAAATATCATGTCACATATATCATATCGTGATTAAGTCACATATATCATGTCATGATTAAGTCACATATATCATATCGTCATCAAGTCACACATATATCATATCGTAATCAAGTCACACATATATTATATCGTGATTCAGTCACATGTTACAGTCCGGGTTCTATTCTAGAGTCTCGTATATCTCAATGTCATCATCACCTATTATCGTTTATGTATACATATCCATTTTCTCATTTTCTAACGATCCGCTAACATCATAATACAACTGTATAGCCAAGAGATCACGGCATCAAGCCCAGTTATATCGTCTCATCCCCATATATCATATAACATCCTTATATCACATATATATGTTGTGTGTGTGTGTGTGTATACCTACACACATTCACACACACACACACACGCACACACACACATACACATATACACCAAGTCAAGTTTATGTGTGTGCGTGTGTGTGTGTCTACTTGAAACCTACGAATTCCCTCCAAGACATTCATCCTCTGGTAAGGTCTTTCTAAATCAGTCTAGTCCAACATAAAATCTTTAATAGGGTCATACTCGCCAAGAATCTAAGGTCACGTCCGACTTCCTAGCAACAATAAGTAATATTCCTATTCTACGTTTGCGGGGGTACTAAACGCCATCCACCCGACTTCCCCCGTAGATATACATATACTCACCTGGTCCTTGTCTGCCGAAGACGATTTCGCTCACCTCTTCTTCCTCGTCTGAATTCCACATGATGGGTACCTATACACAAACATATATAATATAGTAAACTTAATCACGGACAAAACCAAAACGACGTACGAAACGCGCATAGGTTATAACCTATGACCCGCTCATGCAAAAGAACCAAATATCGCTCGATATCGGCGTACAAACGCCGATTGATCGAGATAAAACACCAACAAACAACTCGTAGTTTCAAAACTCATTATTTATAATATAAAACATGGTTTAAATCATCGAAACCTTAAAATCGATCAAATCGTCCTATTTCGCAAAACCTTGAATATGTCAATTTACCGTTTTACTTCGAAACTTGATTTTTAAATGAAAATAATGGTCATAATATTCATTAAATTACATAACTAGATTATATAAACCATTACTATATTTTTATCACACTAATTTGTCTTAATTTGAAAATTCTAGTTTGCAATTTTAGCCAAATTTAACACTTTGTAAGCAAAACTTCCCAATTCCACAACTAAACTTGATTTTGCATGAATTAAATTATTAAACTAAAATTTATGATGTTAATAATGTCATGAAACCATAATTAGATTTTAAATCTCAATTATTTAAGAAATTTCTAAAACCTAGTTAGCAAAAATAGCATATTTATCACAATTTTCCATTATCAATTTGAAACTAGCATCTAAATTAGGTTTTTCATTCCGTTAACATGTTAATATTCTCATTAAAACCACAATCTAATGATAAAAACCTTAATTAGAATTTTATATCACCAATATATATATTTTATAAAAACCTAGTTAGCAAAATTGTTTAATTTAAACAATTTTGAATGAACAATTTACAATACATCAACCATGCTAGATTTTTCCTTTCTAAAAATGTTAAACTACTTATTATAACTCCACTCAATTAATAAAAACCCTAACTTGATTTTAGAAACCCTATCTTGAATTTTAAATTTGCAAATAGAATCAATTAAGAAAATCTAAATATGCTAAATTAAAGCATTTAACCACAATTAATCATTGGGATAAGAATTATACCTCCACAACATGAGATCCAAACATGAAAATATGCCTCCAAAATAATGGTTTCCTACTCCATAATCCATGCTAAATAGGTCAAAGGAAAATGGTAGAGATTGAATATTGATTTTGAGGTTTATTTTTGGAATTTTGTTGAATTTTTGATGATTTTTTAAGGGAAAATGAGCTTGGAAAATGGGGGGGCTGCCATGGGGGTGAGGCTGGCCAAGGCATGAAGGAAAAAGAGAGAAAGAAAAAGATGTGAAGAATTGTGTAGAAAGTTCTTCAAATGACACTTCTTTTAAGTCTTTTCAACATTTTTAATTAATTTTTGTTTATTTTCTTTTCTAAGTTAATCCTAGAAAAGTCTAGAACCATGGAAAATTTTGGAAATGAATTTTTCATGATACACACTTGATTCCAATATGTAATGGTTCACTTTTGCTAAATTAACCCATTCAAATTTGTAATTTACACTAATTTAATGTATATTTAAAAGCTTATGTAAATTTCTAAAATAATTAATTAAGGAAAAATATATAAGTAATATAATAATTTATAAGTCACTAAATAAACTCCATTTACTAGTAATTACCTAATTAAAATAGGTCTTTTTAAATTTATGAAGAAAATAATTTATAGTTAAGTTTTACGGAAAATACGGTTTATTTTACCGAAAATCAGAAAATTCACCTAAAGGATTTTATTTATTTATTTATTTTTAAAACGTTACAATCTTCCCCCCTTATAGAAATTCGGTCCGCGAATTTAAATTAAAACCCCCCAATTACTAAAACATGTAGCAAAACACTCAAATTATCGGGGCTCCGAAATCATCAATACATAACTAAAAATCAACTCCGTCAAGCATAACACAATCATTGGAGTTATGGTTAAAATACCATGTCAAAGTCCAATACGAAAACCAACATGAAATTCATAAACACTATAACTGTATATAGGACGCATCGTAGTAAAATCGGCTAAACATCTTAATAAAGAAACACGCAAAAAACCCCTTTTTAAAATCGCCATGCGATACGCGTGTCACGGCATAAGTAGCGGACGCTTATTTTTTTTTAAAAATAGCTATACATATATATCTTTTATTTATCATACACGTCCCTCCTAGTTACTAAACCAAATAGTAATTATTATAAAAACATACTGCTCAAAATGAAATCAATCGCAATCACATCATAAAAATATCATGTGCGTCCGGTGCGCACTGAAATCGAAACCAAATACAGATACCACGAATACAGACATAAACAAAACTGAGTGCAACGGGTGTGCACCAAAAACATCTGTCAAGTGCAACGGGCATGCACGATAATAATATCAGGTGCATCTAATCTGCACAAAACCCCGATTTAGTGCATCTGGTGTGCACAAAATCGCATCAAGTACGCCAAGTGTGCGCAAGAATCTCAATCAAGCGCACAAGGTGCACGAAAACATACACTGAATATCAAAATCGAAATCACAGTACGTAAAATGCATGAAGACTATGTCGAAGCATACGTCAAAATCATGTACAACCCATATGCACGAAATCCAATCAATAACTCAAAATGTATAAAACCAAATCGAGTGCACTGGGTATGTACAAAACAACATCAATACAACTGATATATGAAACAAAAATAGAGTGTAATGAATGTACACATAGGAAATACCGATCGTAGAACAAAATCCTCAAAATACCAAAATCCAAACAACGGAAATATGAAATTCAAATCACCAAATCACAATCGTAAACACTATCGTCAATGTGCGCCTTTTCTAATGTCGACTGATTCGGACTCGTCTCCTCATCGCTGTGCTGACTGCGCTACAAACGGCTATGCTCATATCGAGAGTCTCCCACATAATCTATCCATTCACCTGATGTCCGGACTACGTTAAACTTTTCGATCGATTCATCAAAATCCCAAAATTCCCGGAGAGCTCAACACTCAAGTACAATTTAAAAATATCCAGTACATTCCCCAGCATCTGCGGACCAGCCGTAGAAGGGCAAACCCAAGCCTCACTAATGGAACTATGGAACTGCCGTAAACCCTAAGGTTCAAAGGCGTTCTCGTGGTCATTATATCGAGTTAGGGTTTCATTCTTCTAGAGGGTCCATAGAAATACCTACATGTTCTTCCGAATACCTTAAACTTGGGAAAATGGGTTTCTAACTTTCGTTCGAACCTTTTAACTTCGTCTGGACGACATGTGAATACCCTTCGTCCGCACGCTAAACAATGCTTCAATCCTCAAGAATAAACGATACCCTAATGGTCATCACATTCGAGCCGCAGCTCCCTCTGCCCGTACGATCGTGGTAACAGAAACCACCATCTGATATCGACGAAGATAGATCAAAGGAACAAATAGAATACGGTGCAAAGAAATGTACATCCTAAGGCTTCTTAAGCAGAGTAGCGTATCGTAAGTATGCCGCGGATCATACCCACAGTACGTCACTCTACCTAAGTCACCTACTCTATCAACCAAGGTCAACCTAGACTTAGGCAAGGGTTAAACCTAGCGCTCTAATACCAACTTTGCCATGACCCGAAGGTACGGAACGTGACCGGCACTTAAATTACGAAACATCTAGAGGCGCAACGTAATCTAAGTAAGCCGAAGCCCAGAAATCTAAAACATGTAAAAGAAGAAGTAAAGGAAAACATGTAGAAAAACAAGTTTAAAAGTAACATCAAATTTTCTCAAAAATTTTGGCAGAGTCTCCTTTGTAAAAACTGGCCCCAAACGGATACAAATAAAAATATGTATTTATAAGCAATAACAAGAAGGCATCCCCAAGCGGGAGCTAACTCTACGCCCACAGGCGGAAACAACCACACAATGCACTATAATATACAACGCCAAAGGGCGAGGCTCAAAACTCAAAAGAAACCAAATCCACCAGATACCATAATAATACAAGCGCGACTCTAAGTTCAAAATAAACAACTGGTCCTCTAAACTATCAAGTAATACAAGTCTGGTTGATGGAGCTTACTAGATACAAAGGAAATAATAAAAGTACAACGGCGGTCCTGATACAAGTGAACCAACCTACCAAGCAAATCACCCTGAATGAAATGATGTGCCAGCAAGCTGCCAAGGAAACCTGTACATCGAACCTGTAAGAAAATTTGGCACAACGGGAGTGAGTTGCCAACTCATGAGTAGAAGACATCTGCGAGAAGAAATCGAATGCACGACGCTGTCCTAGGTCATAATAATATACTTAATATATCACTAGTTATCTAGTAGTGCAGGGTAATAAACTATGCGCATATGCAATGCTCAGTGCTCGTGTCAGTACCTCAAGTAGTAACATGTCGTGTGTATGAGTATGCATGCACCATGAATGTAAAACAATCAACCATGAAATCTGGATATATCTGTATAAGAAATCTTTAACCTTTATCATAATAAAATTTGTATGGTAATCTGAAACATCATCAATTAAATCCATGGAAATCCGTGTCAAGCATAGACACAAAATATGTAAATCTCAAGTCTCAATACCTCATAGTCTCAATACCTCGGGCTCCGTCAGTCCGGATCGGCCCATATCATCAAATCTCACGACAACGGTCGGTATCCTCCGGATATCCGTCGCGCCAGACATCACCGGTAGGTAGTCTTCCCCTGCCAAGCTCATCGTCAACAACTCGATCCTCTTACCCCTGGGTACCATACCAAGCCGACCATGTACCCGAGACGGTTCATCCACTCCTCGAATCGGGTCTCAAAATCCAACAGAAAACATGAAATCTCGTTGTGGACGACACATACATCACGAGAAAACCGCAACTTATATTTTAAAAAGAGAGAAAGAGAGAGAAGTTTTTATATATATTCTTGCGGTTTTCCCCAAAATCCAGAAATCTCATAGAAATCCAAAATCCCAAAATCATGAGTAAGTAAATAATAAGTATCGGCATAAGCCCCACAATACTGCATGATAACATGAAAATGTGAATGCATGAAATGTCTAAGTAACAAATGCAATGTCTAGACTAATACCTGAGAGTAATCACAATATTATATTGATTTAGCCTTTAGCTGATTCTATCAATAAAAGATAATATGTTCTAAAGTGTACGTGAAATAGCAATTACCGATGATGATGTGTGTGTGCCGGCAAATAAGTGTACGTGGAATATGCGCATCATCGGTAATGGTGCTGGTGTCCTAACAGGCAGAGTTTCATACTGATTAAAGAAACATATGTATGAACATGCAACTTAATGATTACAAACTGAATGTAAAGATGAATGTGTATTAACCACTCATTTGGAATGTACATATATAACTACAACTATATGACTCATGCCTAAACTAGTATATATCTAACCTACTAAGGAACTAAACTAAAGGAACTAGTCTATAGGAAATAAGAATCCACCTACAGTCTGAGTCGATATCTCTAATAGTCGGCGATCCAGCCTTAATAGCGTCACGTATATAGTACGACTTCCTCGAGTCAAGAGTGCGGATCAATCATCACATCTATGTCTCGTACGGTAAAATCCATCGTACGGCATCCCAAAATCAGGGTACGGGTCAACTATCACCTATGTACATCATCATTCGTATAATATCATCATCAAATAATGTCATGATCAAGGGTACTGTACTGTAATCGCATACATCCCAATATCATCAACTATATATCATTGTCTGCGTAAATATACATCGTCAATTGGTCCTCAGAAATATCATGTCACATATATCATATCATGATTAAGTCACATATATCATGTCGTGATTAAGTCACGTATATCATATCGTAATCAAGTCACACATATATCATATCGTGATCAAGCCACACATATATCACATCGTGATCAAGTCACACATATACCATATCATGATTCAGTCACATGTTACAGTCCGGGTTCTATTCTAGAGTCTCGTATATCTCAATGTCATCATCACCTATTATCGTTTATCTATATATATCCATTTTCTCATTTTCCAATGATCCGCTAACATCATAATACAACTGTATAGCCAAGAGATCACGGCATCAAGCCCAGTTATATCATCTCATCCCCATGTATCATATAACATCCTTATATCACATATACATGTTGTGTATATATATATATACCTACACACATTCCTACACACACACACACACACACACACATACACCAAGTCAAGTTTTTGTGTGTGCGTGTGTGTGTGTCTACCTGAAACCTACGCATTCCCTCCAAGACATTCATCCTCTGGTAAGGTCTTTCTAAATCAGTCTAGTCAAACCTAAAGTCTTTAATAGGGTCCTACTCGCCAAGAATCTAAGGTCACGTCGGACTTCCTAATAACAATAAGTAATATTCCTATTCTACGTTTGCGGGAGTGCTAAACGCCATCCACCCGATTTCCCCGTAAATATACATCTACTCACCTGGTCCTTGTCTGCCGAAGACGATGTCGCCCTCCTCTTCTTCCTTGTCCGAAGTCCACGTGAGGGGTACCTATACGCAAACATATATAATATCGTAAACTGAATCACGGACAAAACCAAGACGACGCACGAAACGCGCATAGGTTAAAACCTTTGACCCGCTCATGCAAAAGAACCAAATATCGCTCGATATCAGCGTACAAACGCCGATTGATCGAGATAAAACACCAACAAATAACTCGTAGTTTCAAAACTCATTATTTATAATATAAAACATGGT
The DNA here is from genome assembly GCA_030015575.1 of Agapanthus africanus. NCBI lineage: Eukaryota > Viridiplantae > Streptophyta > Magnoliopsida > Asparagales > Amaryllidaceae > Agapanthus > Agapanthus africanus. The sequence continues at coordinate 145,944,686 of JASDDO010000022.1, read as the reverse complement.
TTAAATCATCGAAACCTTAAAATCGATCAAATCGTCCTATTTCGCAAAATCTTGAAAATGTCAATTTACCGTTTTACTTCAAAAATTGATGTTTAAATGAAACTAATGGTCATAATATTCATTAAATAACATAACTAGATTATATAAACCATTACTATATTTTTATCATACTAATTTGTCTTAATTTGAAAATTCTAGTTTGCAATTTTAGCCAAATTTAACACTTTGTAAGCAAAACTTCCCAATTCCACAACTAAACTTGATTTTGCATGAATTAAATTATTAAACTACAATTTATGATGTTAATAATGTCATGAAAGCATAATTAGATTTTAAATCTCAATTATTTAAGAAATTTCTAAAACCTAGTTAGCAAAAATAGCATATTTATCACAATTTTCCATTATCAATTTGAAACTAGCATCTAAATTAGGTTTTTCATTCCTTCAACATGTTAATATTCTCATTAAAACCACAATATAATGATAAAAACCTTAATTAGAATTTTATATCACCAATATATATATTTTATAAAAACCTAGTTAGCAAAATTGTTTAATTTAAACAATTTTGAATGAACAATTTAAAATACATCAACCATGCTAGATTTTTCCTTTCTAAAAATGTTAAAATACTTATTATAACCCCACTGAATTAATAAAAACCCTAACTTGATTTTAGAAACCCTATCTTGAATTTTAAACTTGCAATTAGAATCAATTAAGAAAATCTAAATATGCTAAATTAAAGCATTTAACCACAATTAATCATTGGGATAAGAATTATACCTCCACAACATGAGATCCAAACATGAAAATATGCCTCCAAAAGAATGGTTTCCTACTCCAAAATCCATGCTAAATAGGTCAAAGGAAAATGGTAGAGGTTGAATATTGATTTTGAGGTTTATTTTTGGAATTTTGTTAAATTTTTGATGATTTTTGAAGGGAAAATGAGCTTGGAAAATGGGGGGCGCTGCCATGGGGAGAGACCGGCTAAGGCATGAAGGAAAAAGAGAGAAAGAAAAAGATGTGAAGAATTGTCTAGAAAGTTCTTCAAATGACACTTCTTTTAAGTCTTTTCAACATTTTTAATTAATTTTTGTTTAGTTTCTTTTCTAAGTAAATCCTAGAAAAGTCTAGAACCATGGAAAATTTTGGAAATAAATTTTGCATGATACACACTTGATTCCAATATGTAATGATTCACTTTTGCTAAATTAACCCATTCAAATTTGTAGTTTACACTAATTGAATGTATATTTATAAGCTTATGTAAATTTCTAAAATAATTAATTAAGGAAAAATATTTAAGTAAAATAATAATTTATAAGTCACTAAATAAACACTATTTACTAGTAATTACCTAATTAAAATAGGTCTTTTTAAATTTATGAAGAAAATAATTTATAGTTAAGTTTTACGGAAAATACGGTTTATTTTACCGAAAATCAGAAAATTCACCTAAAGGATTTTATTTATTTAATTATTTATTTTTAAAACGTTACAACACTTTCTTTTTGTCAACTGGTGCATATTGGTCATGCCGAAAGGGTACCGATGATGTGACTACGACGAGTGCTACTAGGACCTTTTCAAGTTTTCACCTATTAGTGATATTATTATTTTTTTTCTTTTCTTTTACGAGTCTTTACCCTTTCGGGTTTTCGCAAACTCACGGGTTGTTTCGCTGTTTTTACTCACGAAAACTTTTCAGGTTTTCATTCGTGCTCCTTTTACTTGTGGACTACCCTCATTTTTTTATGCAGTAAAAACTAAATATATACAATGATAACAGTCATGCCCTCAATATGATTTCTTCGAAAGGTAAATTAAAGACTACAAAAGCTGGGATCGCATATATCATAACTCTTATCTCTCACTATATTTCTTATTGGACTTGTGATGACTTTTTCTGTTGTAATGGAGCTAGGGTTGATCAAAGGATGTCAGTTAAGCTCAAAAGATGATATTAATTTTGGTGACAAAGATTGCCGATAATTTGCTCATCCCTTTCTTGCCAGCTTTTTTGCCATTTTGTTTTGCAAAATATTTTTGGCATTTTTGGGATGACAACTCCTCAATAAGTACAATGTGTATCAAAGAAATTAGAAGAAAAGGCTCAACATGGTATGCAAATGGAAATATTTCGTAAATGGTATTTATGGGAAAGTAGCAGCCAAATGAAGGTCTCATCCATCAAACTTTATAGTGGAGACTTGAATTTAAATATAGTATTTCCGAAAATATCCAGTATTTATAATCCCAAAGCTATCAGTTCCGTCCATGTAGATGAGTAGGTAAACATTTCCATGGTACGCATGATCAACCATGAACGGTCCTTCCTAATTTGGCGCAAATTTTACCTTGTTGGTGCTTGTCGGCCATATCTTCATGAGGATTAGATCGCCTTTTTGAAACGATCTCTCGTGAACCTTCTGATTGTATGATCTCTCCATTCTTCGTTGATAGCACTGTGCATGACATAGAGCTTTTCGTCTTCTTTCTTCAATGAAGTCCAATTCGTCAAATCTATTTCTAAACTATTCAAGCTTGTTTATACTTTCAGCTTCTATCAAGACTCTCATTGACGGTATCATCACATCTACACGGAGGACCGCATCGTTTCCGTAAACAATTATGGTGTGGCTCTAGTAAAGCTTCTAATGGTCATTCGATATGCTCATAAAGCGTAGGGGAGTTTCTCGTGCCAATCCTTGTGAGTCACAACCATCTTCTCTAGTAACCACACGATATTCTTGTTGGCTGCTTCAACCACTCCTTTTGTTTGTGTTCTGTAAGGTGATGAGAAGCGATGTTTGATCTTGTGCTCTTCAAAGAAGTATTGAACTTTCTTCACGAAAAAATTTGTTCCGTTTTCAGTTATGATCTCACGAGGAAGTCCAAATCGGCAAATCAAACTTTCAAAGAATTTGACAACCTGATTGGCTTTGATGTTCGTATATGATGCAGCCTCAACCCATTTAATGAAATAATCGATCGCGACCAGTATGAACTCATGACCGCTCGAAGCTTTCGATGATATCTTGCCGACCATATAGGACACATGTTGCGAAAGGCAATGGCGTTGAAAGGTTATGAAGTTCGGCCGACGGGACGTGTATGAGATTTGAGTGTACGTGGCAATGGTGACATTTCTTTGCTAGTTGATGACAATCGGTTTCCATGGTCAACCAGAAGTAGCCTTGTCGACGGATTTTCTTTGCGAGTGTGTTGCCGGTTGTATGGGCACCGCATATTCTGAAATGCACTTCATTCATCACTTTCTAAGCTTCCTCTTCATCAAAGCAACGCAACGGTATTCCTCCAAACGGGCGCTTATAGAGCTCTTCATCGCAGATTACAAAATTCCGAGAATGATTGAAGAGTGTCTTTCTATCCCTTGGGGTTCCTTCCAGTAAAGTGAAATTCCTTAGAAATCTCTTAATATTATAGAACAGATGTTTTCCGTCGTTGTTCGAAGTGACCTACTCCGTGCTGCAGAAACAGATAGGAGTTTCCCTCTTGGTGATTTGGGTTTTAAAGGTTCCACTTTCTAGGATGTTACACCATATAGCCAAGGTAACTAAAGCATCAGCGAAGAGGTTATTAGTGCAAGGCAAGAATTCGAACTGAATTTCATCAAATTTTTCCTAGAGCTGGATTAGAAAGTCGTGATAAGGGATCGACTTTTCATCTAAGGTATGGAATTCTCTGGTGGTTTGAGATATCACGAGAAAAGAATCGCTATGTACATGCAGCTTCTTGATTTTGTTTTGTATCACCATTTATACCACCATAATACAAGCTTCATATTCTGTTATATTGTGCGTGCATTCAAAATTGATTTGGCGGGCTACTGGAAATTGGTTCCCCGTCAGAGAGATAAGTACTGCTCCTGCACCTTTGCCGTCCTTGTTGACCACACCATCAAAATATCTGATCCACGCATCATCGTCTTCACTATCTTCGGTAGCTGGCATTACATCTTCATCCGGAAAGTCTAGTTTTACAGGTTTGTAGTTCTCGATAGGATGTTCGGCCAAGAGGTTTGTGATTGCTTGCCCCTTGATAGCCTTCCCGGTGATGAACTGAATGTGATACTGTGTGAGAATCATTTTCCATTTGGCAATTCTTCCAATGAATGACGGCTTTTCAAAGATGTATCGTGGAGGATCGTGCTAGGCGATGAGCAGGATGGTGTGACTGAGTGCATAGTGACGAAGACGTTGTATAGCCTATACCGGTGTTAGGCATAGTTTCTCGATGAATGAGTATTTTTCTTCATATGGTGTCATCCGCTTACTCAAATAGTATATTGCCTTTTCTTTTTGTCCTGTTTTGTCGTGTTTCCCAAGTACACAACCCATGGATGTGTCAAAGGTGGCTATATACATGATCAACGGTCTTCCAGGAACTGGCGGCAATAAGACTGGGGGATTGGATAGGAAAGACATGATTTTTTCGAATTCTATTTAACAATCTTCATTGCATTTTGTAGGGGCGTATTTTCTGAATAGCTTGTAGGTGGGTTCACAAGTCGAAGCAAGTTGTGCTCTAAAGAAGCCGATATACTTGATTCTTCTGAGAAAGTCTCTGACTTCTTTTTCCATCCTTAGTGATGGCATTTCTCGTATGGCTTTAACTTTGAATGTATCTACTTCGATTCCTCTTTGAGTACGATGAAGCCTACAAGCTTGCCCGAAATTATCCTAAACAAGCTCTTCGCTGGATTCAGACGCAATTTATATTTTCTTAGACAGACGAACAACTACTTTAGATGGATACTCCACAGTTATTTGGATACTCCATCGTATGGTTATATACGAACTCGAAGGAACTTGTTCCAGTTCGGGGATGGATTCTGGTTCAGGAGAAATAGGAATAAGGTTTTATTCAGTTGTCTTTTAACTTCACCTTCTCTCAGGTTACGAGTACTCCTAGGATTAGGAGAGTACACCCATTATGATTATTGGATAGTCTTCTTCCAAACCATAGGCTAGTGCCGAACGGTAGGGAAGGAAGAAAACCATTTAGCCTAAAGGGGTGTACAGAAGGTAATGACTAAAGACATATAAAGGGATTTGGAGATATGGCAAAGAAATATACGGTTAAAGTTGTGAATCTGATAATGGAAGAGGCATTACTAGGAATACCCGGATACCCCTTCGAAACATTTACATGTTTCAGTTTCACTGTATATTGTTAAAAGAAAACTGATTTCCCAATTAGCCCTTGCTCCAGGGTATGTATTTACCAGGTTTGATTCTCACATCTGTATGGTTTTACAGATGATGAGTGGGAGTAAGTTATTGGGAATTAGGTGATTATCCTCATTATATCGGGATTCGTTGTAATTGGTGATATTTGAGGAAATTGCCTAGGTTGTTTTGCCGGATGGCAAATATTTGGTTTTGAATATCCGTTGTTATGCACCAATTTCAAATTGATATATCTGTACGTTTATTTTTATAAAGTGAGATATAACTTTTTGAAATTATGTCGATGACATTTACCTATATCAGTGGATGGTTAGGTAAGGAGCATTAAACAGCGGTGTAATTCTTCTTAATCATAAGTACAGTTTTCAACCTACGACACACAGGGAATGAGTTATTAGACTCAGGGGACTTATACATAGTATTGTATGTTTTCCAGTGTCCATTAGGATAGAGGGGTTGGTACTCGTACTATATTATGTTTACTTGTGACTTCTCTAGTTCTTGGACATGTGTTTCGTAGAAATACAAGATCCAAGTTTTGAGAAGTTATAGGTATAAGAATAAAGTAGAGAACCAGGTATTGCAAGTATCAGGATTCTTCAAGGTAATCGAAGATGTAGATACTTGTGTATGGTATTCAGTTGATAGTAATGGTTTTTGAGAAACTTGTTTCTCTTTCAGGTTACTCATATTTGGATGCAGTCCTGAGTTGAGTAATGCTGATCGGCCTCTCTCCATTTAGTTGACATGTACTGGAGACAGCTGCATGATTTGAATCTGGTTCCAATTAAATTAGTGCCTATTTTTCTATATTGGATATAGAATAGTTCATATCTTAACAATGTTAAGGTATGGGGAGTTTTCCGGCTTATGCTTAAAACCAGACTGTGGATAACTCAAGGCACGTTTCTGTAATGGCTATTTGTGGGTTGACCCGGGCTATGATGAGGGTTGACTTTCTACCATCAGGAAGATCAAAAGTGATATTGTTCTTGACTCGCCACAGTTTTAATAAAAATGGATTTTTCAGAAAACAGTAGTGGGAGTATGGTAGAACTGGAAGTGATTCCAGAACCGCAAACGATTACTGAAAATTTGATAAGAACCTAAAGATTCAATCTGGTTTGACATTCCATTAGCCACTCCGCAGATATGGTGGGTAACCTCAGGCACCCGAGAGGTACTCCGGTAGCCTCAAGGACGGTGACAGGGAGGTTCTTGTTTACCCAGACTTGCCATTGCTGTTGTTCCAGACTGTGAGACCCGGCAGGAGGATGAGTATAGCGTCGTTCTAAACTATCTTTAGAAGTGTACGTGTATATGACTTTGCCAGAGGGTTATCGTAGTCAGTGGGAGCGGCGGAAGCATAGTGGACAAGTAGCTCATGTCTATTTATGGACTAAAGCAGATATAGCGAAGAAAGATCATCTATTTCTGATGTGGCAGTCATAGGTTTGACTTCATCGGAATAGGGGATGGATCTGTTAAGAAGGTAGTAAGGTGTGATGTCCTGGTATTTGGATGACATACACAGAGTAGGAAGTGAAATTCCTATACTACGATGGTTATACTTTGGTTGTCACATAGTGGTTTCTCCACATAGGATATGGATATTATATCAGATATTCTGGTTACTAGATCTATGGTTTTAGATCTAGATTTGGGTAGTTTCCCAATCTGGGTACTTAGACAGCATTCTAAAGGTGTTTTAGAATGGACGACTTCTGGCACGGTAGTTTACCTGCAGGTGTTGGAGTCACCCTCTCTAAATGTGTCTTACAGACTAAAGGGGAGAGGGATGTGCATGATTGGAAGATCACTTGCTTAGGCAATTGAGTCAATCATGAGATGTCAAGTACCACACCAGACGTTGTTTTTGCACTAGATGCAATAAGTTGATATTAATCCTGTCCTGGAGAAATGTTCGGAAGCAGTCTTAGAACATAAGTGGATGTTCTAGGGATATGATAACAACAGCCTCTTTTGGGAGACGGTTATCATTCCATGCTTCCAAGGTGACCTGGATGACAGAGTGACTGTCAGAGTTATAGTTTTCCCTTTGACGAGGGGCAGTATTTTGGACAGGTGGTCCAAGCGGATACTGAGGGAGGCATGGCACAGGATAATGATTAAGTTCAGTTGACGATACAGTCTAAGAAGTTTGGATTTGGAGTTCATTTATGAACTAGGTCCCATCAGATATTCAGACATATTCTAGGACAGGTATTGCTCATTTCGGGAGATGGCTTTCTCCGCGAACTTGAGATAAAGAGAGACATAGAAAGAAACATCAGGGCGAATCCACTCACTGAGGCTATTCCTCGAACGCAATAGTTTCGCAAACGGGCTTTGTGAGACTGATTAGTAGAGGAGTTGGGTGTTCGGTATCACACGGGCTGTGAGTATGCGACATCGCAATAATTAGCGTTGAGTGCAAGTGGGAGATTGTTGGATATAGTGCCCTCAGAGTCAATTATTGGATCACAGGCACGTGATTGCAATAATTGAGGGAGGACCTATACCGGTAGGATAGTCTTATTCAAGATGATAGTATACTATCTGGTTTATCTTTATCATCGTGTACTTCTTTAGGTGATCTTATAGGTCGCTATTACACAATTATAGAGCCCTTAGAATTCTTGCTTGACTACTAGAAGTATGATGGCGATCATATACGTGGGAGCTGGGGTCTATAAGCACATCCTTAAAAGGTCCCTAGTCGTGGGAGTTTCTAGACTGGGCATCGATACTCCATTAGTAGACTAGTGTATACAGTCGAGACCACGACGAGGGGCGGTGGCCGGTCTCACAAGCCATTGGTATCAGTTGGATCACCTAAGATGTATACAGGTGCTCATTGGGTTATGAGTACACCGGACAGGACTCGCCGGGAACATGATAGTTGGTATTATACCTGACGTTAGATAGCAGTTCCGTGGTGACATGTGTACAGGTTAGTTCATCGACCTGAGATCGTCATTTGTCTCGTGTGAGTTTCCAGTGTGCTTTGATTACTACCCTTCCACGGCTCAAAGGAGTCGTGCAAACAAGTTTTAGTTGGGTACAGTCCCGAGCCACATGGAGGCAGTGAGCAGATCGGCAGGGGTTTCGTCTCTCCCGATATTGGGGGTGAGATCGCGCTGTGTCTAGAAGAGCCATTACACGAAGTCCTTGGCCAAGGCAGGAGATTTACTGGTAGGTATTCCAGTAGTATCTCAGGGTGTTCTAGGCTACACTCCGACACGACTTGTACCGCTTTTAGGGGTCTGACTTTTACCAACCCCCTAGGCCCAACATGCGATGCTTATAGACGAACGGACCGGACTGTATGGATATTTTCACTGACAGGCTCAGTAGGGTGTCAGGAAGAGTTCGCTCATCGACCTCCCTTTTGGTCAATACCTGGTAGCCCATTACGTACAGCTAGTACGTCTGGCGTGCTAGTGGTTAAATCCCCAGCCAAAATATTGACGAGTCTGTAGAGTCCCCCACAGACAGTTTTCAAGTTTCGGGCGAAATGTTGTAGAGGCCGTATGGTATTATGGCAGGGTTCGATCATATACGTGCTGTAATGCACGGATCATGATCGGGCGGATCGTACTAGTGGGCTTTGGTTTAAGCCGGATCCTAGTATTAGATTTGTTGGAATACTTTAGTCCCATCGCATTCGCATTCGGTCGGAATGCGGATGCAGGTATATATATACAGGTGAGGGGTATCCTTGTGATCTGTCACGAGTTTACTTTAGATGTTACCGCATCTTTTTATTGTTGTAAACATTTGGATTAATGTTTACAAATGGACATTGTGAGCTAGAAATCATCATGAGATGCAATTAATGTGACATGGACTTCATTAGTGACTCATGGTCTCTTTTCTTGTACTAATGTCACATTATTTGATTGATTGTGTGTTGATATGATGAGAGGAGAGAGAGAGGGCAGCCAAGAGGTGAGTTTGCTCTTGTAATTTTCACACTCTCACTCTCTCATTTTGATCATAGAACACATAAGAAAAAAGGGCTCTTCTTCTTCTTCTTGCTCTAGCTCACAACCTGCATTAATGACATCATCTCTAACCTCCATCCATACACTCTCATGTGATGAGAATCAATGGATGCTTGAGACAAAGTTATCGCACACATTATCTACATCGCCTTGGACACGTCGGCTAGCGAACTTCGTGCCCGAGTTGCTTCGGATGAAGCGGGAGCCCGTAAAAAGACTCGATAATGTGGTGCCCTTTCGACGAGAAGACCGGAGATCGGAGATGCCGTGAGGAGCTTGGGTTGGTGGCCAAAGACCGAAGGACCCGGATCGATCTGTATTGCTTTTCTAACCCTTCTCTAGTTGCTAGTTGTAGATTAATGGTTCGATCCGGGATTAAAGTCTGCAATAGCGCCGGTTTCTAGTTTAGAAAAAGTTTTCGTTTCCGCATTTTGGCCTCGGACAGACAGCCGGGGCGCTACCGTAGACTTACACGGTATCAGAGACACGCCATTAACCTTTACTAGCTTGCTCTAACGTGTTTAGAACTTCGATCGAACGAAATTTTCCAAAACCGCATTTCCAATTCTGAAGTTTCTGTCGAATTTTTTTTATCGTCAAAAAATTATTTTGAGTATTGCAGAAAATCAGGCAGGCTTTTCTTAGAACACTGCAGAAATTTCGTAGCCTGAGCCGACTGTAGCGCCGCGGAACCGCGGCATGACCCTTGTTTTGGCCGCGGTTCTGCCGCACTACTGTAGCATTAGGGCACCAAAATTTCTACAGTGGTCTCTGAGTTGGAATTGGGGTTTCTGGTATTTTTAGTTTTGGCCCAGATTATTTTGAGTACTGGGAATTGTGCTTGGGGCCCACTTCGGGAAATTTTGTCGATCGAAAATTTTAAACATGTTAGTTCACAGTATTTACATTATATCTTCGACCGTGAATGTCATTTGATCGGTAAATCTTGTCTAATTGCTATAGCCCTTTTAGACGGATTTGCGAACGTGACATTCACGTTGATGTTCTGTGTTGTGCTGTGATGTTGCGGATTTGTCGTGGTGGATAGCCTGGATGCAATGGTAGTACAGTTTAGTTGTATTTGTACATTTGATATTACGGGACGAGCGTCCGACATGTGGACTGCCCTAACTGCCTGTTTGTATATTATTCTTTTGGGGCACGACCGGGCTGAGTTCGATGTACCCGTTGTATATATTTTTACTTTCTGTACGAGGATTACCCCAAGGTGGGGTGCATGGATAGCCGGGTTCTAGAGGGCAACGGACCCGCATATCATGGCTTTGAGACGGAGGGGGCTTCACTCTAGAATTGGCGGGCTATTCGCCGCACTCGTAGGGGGTACAGGTTGACCCAAGGAGGGGTGCTAAAGTTACCGGATTCCGTGAAGTGCTGGGTGGTCCATTCACTTTGCTGTAGGGGGCTGCCTCGCTTCAGGTTTTGGCGGGTAACTTGCCGCGCCCATAGGGATCTAGGATTTCATTGCACAGGCTATCCATACGACCAGGGGAACGTTGGGTTTCAGTAGCGGCCTATGAAACCCGGGGATCCCAGATTATCTGTATTGTTCTGTGATGCTTATTACATTTCTGTGATGTTGCATTTTATCACTCCTTGAGCGAATATTATATATTAATATATATACTAGTAGATGATGTATATGTTTTACACACACGCTAGTCCATTCCCCGCTCTGTCGTTAGTTAAGTAACCTAACGGGTGATGACGGGACCCAGTGGCGAATGCGGATGGCATATACGTACATCATATTTTCGTTCTTTTGTGGTGTGATTAATTGATGGGACTGCATTAATTCGGATCAATGCAAGCTAAACAAACCTATTCTGATGTTGTTGGAACATTTTTCAAAAAAAAAAGGTTGTTATTGCAAGGACGTTCTCTTTTGTTTTGCACAGTGGTATTCGGTTATGAATATCCAGCACCTCAGTCAACGAGGTAAGGGCCGAGATCCCTTCACCGGGAGTGACCCCTTGGACAAAAGTTTGCATCAGGGTAATAACTTCACTATAGCCGATTGCCTTTTTGCTTTGCATCGTGGTATTCAGTTGGAATATCCTGCACCTCATTCTACGGGGCAAGAGCCGAGATCCCTTCACCGGGAGTGACCTCTTTAGCAAAGGTTTTCGCCACTATATTTTTATAAAAAGCTATCCGGTTCCTTCAACGATATCAGGTTCATTACGTTAAAGGTTTTTTGCCAAAAACCATTCGTAGCCCTCCGTCATTTCAGATGGGTAGCACTTAGTATTCATGCTATGTTTGTAGGCCTTCGTCAAGACATAGTGAATGGTAGCTGCTTGTTACCTTTCTGCTGCATAGATAGATGCGTTGGTTTGGGACAGTCGTATAGCCTTGTTGGCCTTCATCAAGGGCTTGTACGGGTGGGTACAAATTAACCTGGACAATGACGGGTAGAACTTGACATGTGACTTATGATTTGTTGGCCTTCGTCAATTTCATAAGAGCATGGGGTAAAAATCACATCGGGAGTTTCTAAAGAAACTGAAACTTTCCAGATATGCGCATACCTTCTGGAGTATGATAACGTGAGTGGATTCCATCATGTTATCATGTATTGATAGTTGGATCCCGATTCCTACTGATGAGTTGGTTTACTCCTCGGGTGATCCCGACTAATTCTTCTTTCAGGTTTGGAGGAGAATTTGACGATACAGTGGGAGGTTTCCTGATTGGATAAAGTGATAACCATTCTGATCTAGGTTAGAGTGCACGCAGAGTGTTTCTTTTCTTTCTCTCTTTGGCAGCGACCATAGCCCGACCCTAGACTATGACTCAGTGACCAAGTTAACCGACCCTTCTTAAAACACTGGCTTTTGGATTGTCTGAGTTGCGTACCTCTTTGCCACTCCTACTTTTACCCTTTTCTCCAGAACACCCCGTATTACTACGAACATCCACTTCCATTGGATAAAACCATCGTATGGTTATATACGAACTCGAAGGAACTTGTTCCAGATTCGAGGATAGTTTCTGGTTCTGGAGAAAACGAATAGGACTATTCAGTTTGTAAGTCGATGTACAACACCCCACGACTTGCGGGGAGGCGGAATAATGAAAAACGATCTTGTTTAAAGCGTAAACATCGACTAACCGAGAATCTTTGCATAAACAATAACTAACAAGAAACCATAGAAGAGTTAACTACTATGATAAGTGATTGTACCTAAAGAACCAAGTCTTTCGTCTGGTCGTTCTCCACGTCCTCTCCGGCCTTCTCTGATTAGTAGAAGATCCACCCGAGAGCTTTACTACAAGCTTCACCTCAAACTAGAGGTAACTAGGTTTCTTAAATCGCTAATCTAAGTAACCTAGGTGATATAGAGAATGGTTAAGGATTAAGTAGTCTACTCTAATCCTTGGTCTCAACACATGAGGGGGGAGGATTAGGGTTTGAAGAGGGAGAGCTTGAGGAGAGAGAAAGTGAGCAAGAGAATGAGATGAGATAATAAGCTATCATAATATATATCAAGCATTATGATTTATCCAACAAAAGAAAATGAAGGATTAATCATCATGCTTAATAAATACAAGAGGGTGATTCATCTCCATGAGTCATTAAGCATTTATGATGCATTAATGACTTGGATGAATCACTCAAATGACTCACTAATCTCATTTAATGCATATGCCATCTTAACCCCCAAGTCACCATCTTCTAGAAGCTTCTCGCACAATTACGAGAACGCCCCTCCTATCCGTGAAAACACGGAAAAACTTTAGACTGTATAAATCCAATAACCGGATACTAGAAACTGGCTTAAACCAAAGCCGACTAGTAAAAACTGTCCGGATGTCGTACGTGCGTAAACACACGTATGCGTCCGAACCCTTGTCGTAAAACCATACGACCTCTATATCATTTCGCCTGGAGTAGGGAAACTCTCTGTGTGGGACTCTAGAGACTCGACTACTACGCTGGCAGTGGGTTTAACCACAGACCGCAAGCGGCACTAGCTGTACGTAACGGTCCCCAGGTAGATGTCGATAAGAAGGCCGATGAGGAAACCCATCCGAACTCCTACTGAGTCTAATGTGACAATCTCCGTACAGTCCGGTCTTTTCGTCTAAGACTATCGCATATCGGGCCTAGGGGGCGGCAAGCGTCAGTCCCCTAATAGCGGTATAAGTCGTGTCGGAGCGAAGCCCATTAGACCCTGAGAAACTACTGGAACCTACCGGCAAATCTCGCTTGCCCTGGCTAGGGACTTTGCGTAATGGCTCTCTGACACAGCGCGATATCACCCCCAATACCGGGAGAGATGAATCCTGTCTAACCGCCACTGCCTCCAAGTGCTCGGGACTGCACCCAACTGCTACCTGTTTGCACGACTCCTTTGAGCCGTGGTAGGGTAGCAATCTAAGAACAGTGGGACACACTCGAGGCGAAGTAGCAGTGTCAAGTCTGCGGACTATGCTGTACTCATGTCACCTGGGAACTGTTCACTGATGACTGGTATAAAACCAACCAACAGTTCCCTGTGAGTCCTGTCCGGTGTACCCGTAACCTAACGAGCACCTGCATACTATCTCCAGTACGACGTACTGACGGCTGTGGGACAGACCATCTCCCCAACTGGGATGAGAAGCGTACACATTAGTCTACTCTGGAGTATCGATGCCCTGTCTCGATAATCCTACGACTAGGGACCTGAATAAGGATGTGCTTGTAGACTACCCAGCCCCCACTAGTGTGACTGCCATCACAACGCTGGTAGTCAAGCAAGATCCTAAGAGCTCTATCAATATGTATACTCACATATTAAGATAGAAAAAACCAAGTAGCATACTACCATGTTTAGCAAGACTGTTATATACATGTGAATATCCCAAGCTTCCATTAAGTAATATACAAACTAGTATGATACAATAATGGCCCCTAGGGCATATACACTAACAATCTCCCACTTGCACTAGGGCCATGTACTGGCATATCGAAGACCGATGATCTCGAGTAGCCTCTCGAACTGAATCTGAGGTAGGGCCTTTGTGAATGGATCAGCAATGTTCTCTTCAGTAGCAACTCTCCGAACCTCGATCTCCCGACGATCTATGATCTCCCTGATCAGGTGATACAGCCTTAAGATGTGTCTGGACTTCTGATGGGACCTTGGTTCCTTCGCTAAAGATATAGCTCCATTGTTGTCGCAATACAGAGGTATTGGATCAACAATGGTAGGAACCACCTGAAGTTCTGTTAGGAACTTCTTCATCCAGACCGCTTCTTTTGCGGAACGCAAGCAGCAATATACTCCGCTTCCATCGTCGAGTCAGCAACGGTGTCCTGCTTGGAACTCTTCCAGCACACCGCCCCTCCATTGAGGGTAAAGACATAACCTGACATGGACTTGGAATCGTCCTTATCACTCTGGAAGCCGGAATCAGCATAGGCCTCCATCCTGAGGTCTTTTCCGCCGTAAACCAAGAACATCTCCTTAGTCTTCCTCAGGTACTTGAGAATGTTCTTTACTGCTATCCAGTGCTTCTCCTCTGGGTCTTACTGATACCGGCTTACCACGCTCAGTGCGTAAGCTATATCTGGTCTGGTGCACAACATCGCATACATTATAGAACCTACCGCAGAAGCTTAGGGTATAATAGACATGCGTTCTCTTTCCAAATCAGTCTTGGGAGACATCTCTTTGGATAGGGTGATTCCGTGACAAGCCGGTAGATTACCGCGCTTAGAATCTTCCATACTGAATCTTTTCAGTACAGTGTCGATATACCTGGACTGTGAAAGTCCCAACATCCTCTTGGATCTATCACGATAGATCCGGATCCCCAGAATGTAAGAGGCATCACCCAGGTCTTTCATGGAGAACCTGTGTGACTAGAATCCTTTGACAGATTGTAGCATAGGAATGTCATTTCCTATCAATGGAATGTCATCCATGTACAAGACGAGGAATACGACAGTTCTTGCTACAACTTTACTATATATGCACGGTTCATCTGGATTTTTGATAAAGTCATATTCTTTGACTGTTTCATCAAAACAGTTGTTCCAACTCCGCGATGCCTGCTTCAGTCTATAAATGGACTTAAGCAACTTGCATACTTTCCCGCTGCTCCTATTCTGATTGAAACCCTCTGGCTGATCCATATAAACGCATTCTTCTAAATTTCCATTCATAAAAGCCGTCTTTACGTCCATCTGCCAGATTTCATAATCATGGAAGGCAGCAATAGCAAGAAGGACCCGAATGGATTTGAGCATAGCCACTGGAGAAAAAGTTTCGTCATAGTCCAAACCAGGTCTTTGACGAAAACCCTTTGCAACAAGTCTAGCCTTATAGGTTTCCACCTGTCCATCTACACCAATCTTTTTCTTGAAGATCCATTTGCATCCTATGGGTTATACCCCATCTGGAGCAAAGTCCAAAGTCCATACTTTGTTGGTGTACATGGACTCCATTTCGGTCCGCATTGCATC
The DNA here is from genome assembly GCA_030015575.1 of Agapanthus africanus. Classification (NCBI taxonomy): domain Eukaryota; kingdom Viridiplantae; phylum Streptophyta; class Magnoliopsida; order Asparagales; family Amaryllidaceae; genus Agapanthus; species Agapanthus africanus. Next base: position 145,928,983 of record JASDDO010000022.1, on the reverse strand, counting down.
TAGCCATCGTACCGAGTCGCCGCTCTGGATGGCCTGCTAGAAGTCAGTAGGTTCATCATCATCTATGATGCAATCCTCTCTATCCCCATCTATGAGAAAACCGTAGTATCTCTCAGGCGGATGAGACGGCCTACTACTCATGCGGAGGGGTGCGGGAATCTCCAGTTCTTCTTGAACTACTTGTTCTACCAAACTTTCAGTATTAGTTTGTGGTTCTGGAATTTCTTCCAGTTCTATTTCGCTCCCATTTATTTCCTTTTCTAAAAACTGATATTCTAGAAAATGGGCATTACGAGAAACAAACACTTTTTGTTCCTCTGCGTAATAGAATATTGGAGTTCTTTGGATATCCCACAAACTTACACTTTACTGATCGTGCCTCGAGCTTGTCCACATGCTGCTTTTTAACAAAAGCTGGACATCCCCATATTTTCAGATACTGAAGATAGGGTTTCTTCCCACTCCACATCTGATATGGCGTGGTAGGCACAGTCTTGGTAGGAACCATGTTCAAAAGATATGCCGCTGATTCTAGCGCATAACCCCAAAAAGATCGCGGTAACTCAGCATTACTCATCATGGAACGTACCATATCCAATAGGGTTCGATTCTGTCTCTCCGATACACCATTATGTTGTGGAGTGTATGGAGGAGTAAGCTGAGAGAGAATTCCTTTCTCTTTTAGGTAACCTAGGAACTCGGCACTCAAGTATTCACCACCTCGATCAGATCTTAATGTCTTGATACTTTTGCCAGTTTGGTTTTCTACTTCATTCTTAAACTCTTGGAATTTCTCAAAAGCCTCGGATTTATGTTTCATCAGATAAATGAATCCGTACCTTGAGTAATCATCCGTGAAATTAATGAAATAGGAAAAACCACCTCTTGCATGTGTAGACATTGGACCACATACATCGCTGTGTATGAGTCCTAAGAGCTCGCTCGCTCTTACTCCATGTCCAGTAAATGGAGTCTTTGTCATCTTTCCTTTGAAACAAGATTGACAAGTGGCATAAGTTTGATATTCGAACGAGTCCAAATATCCTTCTCTATGTAACTTAGTCAACCTTCTCTCATTGATGTGACCCAGTCTACAATGCCATAAGAAAGCTTTATTTAAATCTGGAGACTTTCTTTTTAGTGTATTCTGGACATTGAAAATTTGGAGTTGGTTTAACACATATATACCGTTTACCAGTGTACCGGACCCAATCAAACTATGATTAAGGTGAATGTTAACAACACCACTTCCAAACGTGAAATCATAACCTTTATTTGATAACAAGGAAACAGATATGATATTACACGTTAAGCTGGGTACACAAAAACAGTTATGTAAAACCAAAATGTGTCCACTCGTCAATCCCAGGTGATAATCCCCTACGGACACAGCTCCCACGCTAGCTCCGTTAGCAACCATCAGGGTCATATCACCTTCCTTCAGCACTCTACGGTTTCTCAGTGCCTGCAATGAATTGCAAATATGAGGTCCTGATCCGGTATCCAATACCCAGGAAGTAGAGTTGATTGACAGACAATTCTAATTACAAATACACCTGAAGTCGAAGCCACAGCTTGCTTCGGTTCCTGGTTCTTGGCGTTCCACGCCTTGCAATCTTTCTTCCAGTGCCCTTTCCTGTGACAATGGAAGAACACATCCTGGCCCACTACCGGTACCGCAAACTTTTTCTTTCCCTTCCGTCCCATCTTACTTACACCTCCTCTAGGTTTGGGGGCGGCCTTCTTTCCTTCCTTTGGCCCTAGCCTTGGACCCGGAAGAAGAAGCACCGCTAACAAACATAGAGGGTGTTTCCCTTGCCTTCTGCAAGGTGCCCTCTGCACTCCTTAACATGTTCAGGAGTTCCGGAAGTTCAACTTCTTTTCTTTGAATGTTGAAGTTCAGAATAAACTGGGCGTAGGTGGAAGGAAGGGACTGGAGAATAAGGTCTGTATAGAGCTCATTATCCAAAGTCGTCCCAAGGTCTGCGAGCTCTTCTATATAGCCGATCATCTTTAGGACATGTTCTCCTACCGATGACCCGACAGCCAACCTCGCTCGAAACAAGTTCTCAGAGGTCTCGTATCTTTCTATATGAGATTGCTCTCCATAAAGTTCCTTTGTATGGAGAAATATGGCATCTAGTTCCATATCCTCGTGCCTCCTCTGATGTTCATTGTTCATCGAGGCAAGCACGATGCACTTGGCTTTCGCGCAATCGAAATCCCAGGTTTTGCGGATTTCCTTATCCGCGTTACTGGATTTGGGACCAGGGACAGCAGGTGCCTTAGCGGTGAGGACGTACCCCAATTTGTCATAGGTCAAGGCCATTTTGACATTCCGCGGCCAATCTTTATAGTTTGGCCCTGTCAGTATATTTTTCTCTAAAAGTAACTTAAGTCCAGTCATTTTCAGGGTCGCTGCAATTAGGAGAGAGAGAAGAAAACTATTTAGCATGATGCTCTTGCAAGTTTAGAGTGGTTTTTAATTTATCTAAACTGGATGGCTCCCACTGTTTCTCGAATCCTTCCCCAAACCATAAAAGAAGAATTAGCCAGGACTATTCTCACTGTACAATACTTGCTTAACCGTTCAGCCAGGCTGGTGTCGGTACTTCGAGCGAGGTTTTCCAATGCTTTCGCGAAGTTCCTTAATTAAATAACCTCTTTTCTCTGGGGTCGTAACCCCGCAGACACCTTTCTTGACACCTACTTGGTTTATAGCATTGATCGTTAAGCGACGAATATCCTGATGAGTAGCATATACTCACAGTAGGATCGGGATCCAAATATCATCGTATGATAATGTTGAAGGAATCCTACCAACATTCATCAAACTCCAAATGGTATGCATCTCTTTGCAAATTTCAGTTTCTTTAGAAATTCCCGATATATATTTTTGCCCCATGCTCTTATGACCTTGGCGTTGGTCAAAATGTCATAAGTCACATGTCAAGTTCTACCCATCATTATCTTGTTAATTTGAACCCATCCGTACATATCCTTGACGTTGGCCAAAATGATCATACGACTGTCCCAAACTAACTCATCTATCTATGCAACAAATGAATACCCAGCAGCTACCAAACACTATGCCTTGGCGTTGGTCAAAATACATAGCTTGAATACTACTGAATACCCAAATGAAATGATGGAGGGCTACGAATGGTTTTGGCAAAACCGTGAATGTAGTGAACTTGATATGACCGAAGGAACCTGATAGCTTTTAAAAGGAGTGGTTAAAGCTCCGCAATTAAAAATATCATTTGTTTTAAAATAACCGAGTGGTTTCTTTTAAATTGTTCCAACGATTCATCTTTTGGTTTATTTTCTTTGCATTATAAATAATGCGTCCCATCATTAACCTATCATTGCAGAAAACAACGAAAATAGAACGTCCTCTTATGCCATCCGCATTCGCCACGGGGTCCCGTCATCACCCGTTAGGTTACTTAACTAACGACAGAGCGGGGGCTGGGCTAGCGCGGGTGTAAAACATAAGTGACGTCTAAATAGCTATCATATATAGATATTGTACATTCATCAGACGCAATAATAGGCATTCCAGATCTTATATGAACTTTATTGGATTTGCAAGCAATCTGTGTTTATTTAGAGCCTGCAACAAAAGATGGATTACACAGTTGTGATGAATAGCCATTACCCCACCCTAGACCCCTACGGGTACGGCAAACTACCCGTCAAATACCCGAAGTGAAGCGGTCTCCCTCAACAAAGTGAGTAGGCCACTAAACACTTCAAAGTACCCGGTAGTTTGTGCACCCCACCTTGGGTCTATCCTAGGAGCAAAAACAGTAAAATGAAATAATACAACGGTGGCTACAACCGCAACCTGGATGCGCCCCGCAAAATAATATTACAACATATTACAGTTACATCGAATGAATGAATATAACAACCCATCTCAAACCCCGGCTAATCATCACAACAGTCCAATACAGTTCACAACCACAAACAGTAAAAACCATTACAGAAATATGCAACCCCCTGCCAACCGACATACTAGCAGTTAGGGGAGGTTTACGAACACATTATACAAACACAGATATAATCATATTAGCAAACATCGTAAAATTTCGATCGAGCAAACACTTTAGATTCTACTCCCAAAACTTCTCTGTGCACCTGAGACTTGAGCAGAAAATAAAATATCCCAGAAACATCACTATTAACACAGGAGAGTTACTGAAGGAATTTGGGCTGACTCGGCCCCAACTCGGCCGCGGATCCGCGGTGAGTTGGCCGAGTTAGGAGTCCAAATTTCTTCAGTAGCCCTATTATTCTATGCATGTTAATCTGAAGGTCCCTAAAAAATTTTTAGGGCATGTTTTAAATTCGACAGAAACTGTGTTAACACGATGATCTTTCCGGTTCTTTTTGCGTTCGAAATACTTACAACTTTGCTAATGAGTTAATTATTGTTTAGCGAGGCTCTAATACCACTGTAAGTCGATGTACAACACCCCACGACTTGCGGGGAGGCGGAATAATGAAAAACGATCTTGTTTAAAGCGTAAACATCGACTAACCAAGAATCTTTGCATAAACAATAGCTAACAAGAAACCATAGAAGAGTTAACTACTATGATAAGTGATTATACCTAAAGAACCGAGTCCTTCGTCTGGTCGTTCTCCACGTCCTCTCCGGCCTTCTCTGAGTAGTAGAAGATCCACCCGAGAGCTTTACTACAAGCTTCACATCAAACTAGAGGTAACTAGGTTTCTTAAATCGCTAATCTAAGTAACCTAGGTGATATAGAGAATGGTTAAGGATTAAGTAGTCTACTCTAATCCTTGGTCTCAACACATGAGAGGGGAGGATTAGGGTTTGAAGAGGGAAAGCTTGAGGAGAGAGAAAGTGAGCAAGAGAATGAGATGAGATAATAAGCTATCATAATATATATCAAGCATTATGATTTATCCAACAAAAGAAAATGAAGGATTAATCATCATGCTTAATAAATACAAGAGGGTGATTCATTTCCATGAGTCATTAAGCATTTATGATGCATTAATGACTTGGATGAATCACTTAAATGACTCACCAATCTCATTTAATGCATATGCCACCTTAACCCCCAAGTCACCATCTTCTAGAAGTTTCTCGCACAATTACGAGAACGCCCCTCCTATCCGTGAAAACACAGAAAAACTTTAGACTGTATAAATCCAATAACCGGATACTAGAAACTGGCTTAAACCAAAGCCGACTAGTAAAAACTGTCCGGATGTCGTACGTGCGTAAACACACGTATGCGTCCGAACCCTTGTCGTAAAACCATACGACCTCTATATCGTTTCGCCTGGAGTAGGTAAACTCTCTGTGTGGGACTCTAGAGACTCGACTACTACGCTGGCAGTGGGTTTAACCACAGACCGCAAGCGGCACTAGCTGTACGTAACGGTCCCCAGGTAGATGTCGATAAGAAGGCCGATGAGGAAACCCATCCGAACTCCTACTGAGTATGATATGACAATCTCCGTACAGTCCGGTCTGTTCGTCTAAGACTATCGCATATCGGGCTTAGGGGGGCGGCAAGCGTCAGTCCCCTAATAGCGGTATAAGTCGTGTCGGAGTGAAGCCCATTACACCCTGAGAAACTACTGGAAACTACCAGCAAATCTCGCTTGCCCTGGTCAGGGACTTTGCGTAATGGCACTCTGACACAGCGCGATATCACCCCCCAATACCGGGAGAGACGAATCCTGTCTAACCGCCACTACCTCCAAGTGCTCGGGACTGCACCCAACTGCTACCTGTTTGCATGACTCCTTTGAGCCGTGGTAGGGTAGCAATCTAAGAACAGTGGGACACACTCGAGGCGAAGTAGCAGTGTCAAGTCTGCGGACTATGCTGTACTCATGTCACCTGGGAACTGTTCACTGACGACTGGTATAAAACCAACCAACAGTTCCCTGTGAGTCCTGTCCGGTGTACCCATAACCTAACGAGCACCTGCATACTATCTCCAGTACGACGTACTGACGGCTGTGGGACAGAGCATCTCCCCAACTGGGATGAGAAGCGTACACACTAGTCTACTCCGGAGTATCGATGCCCTGTCTCGATAATCCTACGACTAAGGACCTGAATAAGGATGTGCTTGTAGACTACCCAGCCCCCACTAGTGTGACTGCCATCACAACGCTGGTAGTCAAGTAAGATCCTAAGAGCTCTATCAATACGTATACTCACATATTAAGATAGAAAAAACCAAGTAGCATACTACCATGTTTAGCAAGACTGTTATATACATGTGAATATCCCAAGCTTCCATTAAGTAATATACAAACTAGTATGATACAAAAATGGCCCCTAGGGCATATACACTAACACAGTTGTCTTTTCCTTTTCCCTTCTCTCAGGTTGGGAGTGCTCCTTGGATTAGGACAGTACACCTATTATGCTAATTGGATAGTCTTCTTCCAAACCATAGGCTGGTGCCGAATAGTAGGGAAGGAAGAAAACCATTTAGCCTAAAGAGGTGTACAGAAGATATTAAGTAAAGACAAATAAAGGGATTAGTAAAAGGGCAAATTAATTGCGACTGCTATTCACGACCAAACCAAGTATTTCATCGCCACTCCTACTTCACCTTTGTATTTCTCCAGGACACTCAATATCACTACGAAGATCCACAGTTATTTGGATACTCCATCGTATAGTTATATACGAACTCGAAGGAACTTGTTCCAGTTCGGGGATGGATTCTGGTTCAGGAGAAATAGGAATAAGGTTTTATTCAGTTGTCTTTTATCCTCACCTTCTCTCAGGTTACGAGTACTCCTAGGATTAGGAGGGTACACCCATTATGCTTATTGGATAATCTGCTTTCAAACCATAGGCTGGTGCCAAACGGTAGGGAAGGAAGAAAACCATTTAGCTTAAAGGGGTGTACAGAAGGTAATGACTAAAGACATATAAAGGGATTTGGAGATATGGCAAAGAAATATACGCTTAAAGTTGTGAATCTGATAATGGAAGAGGCATTACTAGGAATACCCGGATACCCCTTCGAAACATTTACATGTTTTAGTTTTACTGTGTATTGTTAAAAGAAAACTGATTTCCCAATTAGCCCTTGCTCCAGGGTATGTATTTACCAGGTTTGATTCTCACATCTGTATGGTTTTACAGATGATGAGTGGGAGTAAGTTATTGGGAATTGGGTGATTATCCACATTATATCGGGATTCGTTGTAATTGGTGATATTTGAGAAAATCGCCTGGGTTGTTTTGCCGGACGGCAAGTATTTGGTTTTGAATATCCGTTGTTATGCACCGATTTCAAATTGATATATCTGTACGTTTATTTTTATAAAGTGAGATATAACTTTTTGAAATTATGACCATGACATTTACCTATATCAGTGGATGGTTAGGAAAGGAGCATTAAACAGCGGTGTAATTCTTCTTAATCATAAGTACAGTTTTCAACCTACGACACACAGGGAACGAGTTATTAGACTCAGGGGACTTATACATAGTATTGTATGTTTTCCAATGTCCATTAGGATAGAGGGGTTGGTACTCGTACTATATTCTGTTTACTTGTGACTTCTCTAGTTCTTGGACAAGTGTTTCGTAGAAATACAAGATCCAAGTTTTGAGAAGTTATAGGTATAAGAATAAAGTAGAGAACCAGGTATTGCAAGTATCAGGATTCTTCAAGGTAATCGAAGATGTAGATACTTGTGTATGGTATTCAGTTGATAGTAATGGTTTTTGAGAAACTTGTTTCTCTTTCAGGTTACTCATATTTGGATGCAGTCCTGAGTTGAGTAATGCTGATCGGCCTCTCTCCATTTAGTGGACATGCACTGGAGACAGCTGCATGATTTGAATCTGGTTCCAATTAAATTAGTTCCTATGTTTCTATATTGGATATAGAATAGTTCATATCTTAACAATGTTAAGGTATGGGGAGTTTTCCGGCTTATGCTTAAAACCAGACTCTGGATAACTCAAGGCACGTTTCTGTAATGGCTGTTTGTGGGTTGACCCGGGTTATGATGAGGGTTGACTTTCTACCATCTGGAAGATCAAAAGTGATATTGTTCTTGACTCGCCATAATTTTAATAAAAATGGATTTTTCAGAAAACAGTAGTGGGAGTATGGTAGAACTGGAAGTGATTCCAGAACCGCAAACGATTACTGAAAATTTGATAAGAACCTAAAGATTCAATCTGGTTTGACATTCCATTAGCCACTCCACAGATATGGTGGGTAACCTCAGGCACCCGAGAGGTACTCCGGTAGCCTCAAGGACGGTGACAGGGAGGTTCTTGTTTACCCAGACTTGCCATTGCTGTTGTTCCAGACTGTGAGACCCGGCAGGAGGATGAGTATAGCGTCGTTCTAAACTAGCTTTAGAAGTGTACGTGTATATGACTCTGCCAGAGGGTTGTCGTAGTCAGTGGGAGCGGCGGAAGCATAGTGGACAAGTAGCTCATGTCTATTTATGCACTAAAGCAGATATAACGGAGAAAGATCATCTATTTCTGATGTGACAGTCATAGGTTTGACTTCATCGGAATAGGGGATGGATCTGTTAAGAAGGTAGTAGGTTGTGATGTCCTGCTATTTGGATGACATACACAGAGCAGGAAGTGAAATTCCTATACTACGATCGGTTATACTTTGGTTGTCACACAGTCGTTTCTCCACATAGGATATGGATATTATATTAGATATTCTGGTTACTAGATCTATGGTTTAGATCTAGATTTGGGTAGTTTCCCAATCTGGGTGCTTACACAGCATTCTAAAGGTGTTTTAGAATGGACGACTCCTGGAACGGTAGTGTACCTGCAGGTGATGGAGTCACCCTCTCTAATGGAGTCTTACAGACTAAAAGGGAGAGGGATGTGCATGATTGGCAGATCACTTGCTTAGACAATTGAGTCAATCATGAGATGCCAAGTACCACACCAGACGTTGTTTTTGCACTAGATGCAATAAGTTGATATTAATCCTGTCCTGGAGAAACGTTCGGAAGCAGTCTTAGAACATAAGTGGATGTTCTAGGGATATGATAACAACAACCTCTTTTGGGAGACGGTTATCATTCCAGGCTTCCAAGGTGACCTGGATGACAGAGTAACTGTCAGAATTATAGTTTTCCCTCTGACGAGGGGCAGTATTTTGGACAGGTGGTCCAAGCGGATACTGAGGGAGGCATGGCGCAGGATACTGATTAAGTTCAGTTGACGATACAGTCTAAGAAGTTTGGATTTGGAGTTCATTTATGAACTAGGTCCCATCAGATATCCAGACATATTCTAAGACAGGTATTGCTCATTTCGGGAGATGGCTTTCTCCGCGAACTTGAGATAAAGAGAGACATAGAAAGAAACATCAGGGCGGATCCACTCACTGAGGCTATTCCTCGAACGCAATAGTTTCACAAACGGGCTTTGTGAGACTGATTAGTAGAGGAGTTGGGTGTTCGGTATCACACGGGCTGTGAGTATGCAACATCGCAATAATTAGCCTTGAGTGAAAGTGGGAGATTGTTGGATATAGTACCCTCAGAGTCAATTATTGGATCACAGGCACGTGATTGCAATGATTGAGGGAGGACCTATACCGGTAGGACAGTCTTACTCAAGATGATAATATGCTATCTGGTTTATCTTTATCATCGTGTACTGCTTTAGGTGACCTTATAGGTCGCTATTACACATTGATAGAGCCCTTAGGATTCTTGCTTGACTACCAGCAGTATGATGGCGATCATATACGTGGGAGCTGGGGTCTATAAGCACATCCTTAAAAGGTCCCTAGTCGTGGGAGTTTCGAGACTGGGCATCGATACTCCATTAGTAGACTAGTGTATACAGTCGAGACCCCAACGAGGGGCGGTGGCCGGTCTCACAAGCCATTGGTGTCAGTTGGATCACCTAAGATGTATACAGGTGCTCATTGGGTTATGAGTACACCGGACATGACTCGCCGGGAACATGCTAGTTGGTATTATACCTGACGTCAGATAGCAGTTCCGTGGTGACATGTGTACAGGTTAGTTCATCGACCTGAGATCGTCATTTGTCTCATGTGAGTTTCCAGTGTGCTTTGATTACTACCCTTCCACGGCTCAAAGGAGTCGTGCAAACAGGTTTTAGTTGGGTACAGTCCCGAGCCACATGGTGGCAGTGAGCAGATCGGCAGGGGTTTTGTCTCTCCCGGTATTGGGGGTGAGATCGCGCTGTGTCTAGAAGAGCCATTACACGAAGTCCTTGGCCAAGGCAGGAGGTTTACTGGTAGGTATTCCAGTAGTATCTCAGGGTGTTCTAGGCTACACTCCGACACGACTTGTACCGCTTTTGGGGGTCTGACTTTTACCAACCCCCTAGGCCCGACATGCGATGCTCATAGACGAACGGACCGGACTGTACGGATATTGTCACTGACAGGCTCAGTAGGGTGTCAGGATGAGTTAGCTCATCGACCTCCCTTTTGGTCAATACCTTGTAGCCTGTTACGTACAGCTAGTACCTCTGACGTGCTAGTGGTTAAATCCACAGCCAAAATATTGACGAGTCTGTAGAGTCTCCCACAGACAGTTTTCAAGTTTCGGGCGAAACGTTGTAGAGGCCGTATGGTATTATGGCAGGGTTCGATCATATACGTGCAGTAGTGCACAGATCATGATCAGGCGGATTATACTAGTGGGATTTGGTTTAACCCGGACCTAGTATTAGATTTGTTGGATTATTTTAGTCTCATCGCATTCGCATTCGGTCGGAATGCGGATGCAGGTATGTATATACAGGTGAAGGGTATCCTTGTGATCCGTCATGAGTTTACTTTAGATGTTACCGTATCTTTTTATTGTTGTAAACATTTGGATTAATGTTTACAAATGGAAATTGTGAGCTAGAAATCATCATAAGGTGCAATTAATGTGACATGGACTTCATTAGTGACTCATGGTCTCTTTTCTTGTGCTAATGTCACATTATTTGATTGATTTTGTGTTGATATGATGAGAGGAGAGAGAGAGGGCAGCCAAGAGGTGAGTTTGCTCTTGTAATTTTCACACTCTCACTCTCTCATTTTGCTCATAGAACATATAAGAAAAAAGGGCTCTTCTTCTTCTTCTTGCTCTAGCTCACAACCTCTATTAATAGCATCATCTCTAACCTCCATCCATACACTCTCATGTGATGAGAATCAATGGATGCTTGAGACAAAGTTATCACACACATTCTCTACATCGCCTTGGACACGTCGGCTAGCGAACTTCGTTCCCGAGTTGCTTCGGACGAAGCAGGAGCCCGTAAAAAGACTCGATGATGTAGTACCCTTCTGACGAGAAGACCGGAGATCGGAGATGCCGCGAGGAGCTTGGGTTGGTGGCCAAAGACCGAAGGACACGGATCGATTGGTATTGCTTTTCTAACCCTTCTCTGGTTGCTAGTTGTAGGTTAATGGTTCGATCCAGGATTAAAGTCTGCGATAGCGTCGGTTTCTAGTTTAGAAAAGGTTTTCGTTTCCGCATTTTGGCCTCGGACAAACGGCCGAGGCGCTACCGTAGACTTACAGTTTACGCTTTCGGTATCATCATACGTTGAGTCCTTTGGTCGCTCACTTTTTCTCAAACTATCGACTAAACCGGGATCTATATTTGCATCACATTACTCTAAATCGATATCCATCAATTCTATGTCACAATCCGCAGGAATCGCCCAGGGCCGTACCATGGATTTAAAGAAGCAGTCACGGATTTCTATGGTTTTTGTGGGGTCTAGTGAGTTTTTTAAAATCCCAAAAGCTTCTATTTCAAATTCGTTTTGCAAATCTCTCTGTGATCTTCCGCACAATGTAGAAACATATCCCTGGTTTTGTCATCAATCTTTTGATGCAAGAATGTCAGTATGGATTTGAAAGAAAACAGTCGGCTGGTACATGTGTTCTTTTGGAGGGAAAATGTTTACGGGTGTAATGGATATCTAAGGGTTGACATCCATATATTCGTCATCCATTTTAATCATGGAAGAGAAGCGACTGACCCCTGTATCTCTAGGATTTTCCTACTTGAGATCAAACTGGGCCAACCACTGACTGATGTCGTCGATTTTCTCAGTGGAAGCCCTGCAAACGTTTCTATTCTTCACGTCCTCTTCGTCAATTCTGAAGAGATCTCCAATCAGAGGAGACTGGCCATCATTGAGCTTATCGTCAGCGGTTCCGTTCCGTTCTTCTCTTTGCTCAGCTTCCTTTTTATCATCTGAAAGAATGATGATGGGATTTCCCGACCACATAATGAAGGTTTTGTGAATCGGCTGGAACTTTATCTTATACGTCCTGTGTTTGATGTGGAAATCATGGCCGGTGGGACGATACCTGAGATCCCAAGTCCCGTCATTCACCGGGGGTTCAATAGGTTCAGTATTACCCTGGCTTCAGACACCCAGTCCTTGGCAGTCTTAGTATTCCCATCGATTACACAAGGCGGCAATCATCCGGTCTGGATGTGCCTCTTGAGGTAAGATGTCACGCCCCGCTTCACAATAGACGGAAACGGTGACGTGGCAAGCCTGCAACGTATTTATTTCGAGATGTCATTTTCCGGAATAAATACACTAAGCGTAATGAAGTAATATAAAATGAAAATAAATAAACATGAGATTTAAACTTCAACAACTTTATTTACATTCAACTTGAAGCATTTACAATACACGAGTTCAACTGAAAGGAAATACAACACAAGAAGAGAAATGCCTAAACATGTGGCATACATAAACTGAGAAAAAAATAGCTAGTCTAGTCCTGAGTCATGATCTGGTTTTGCTCCTCCTCGGTGATGTCCACCTCCTCAGTGATGTCCACCTCCTCAGTATCTGACGAACATTCCAAGAAACAAAGATGGGTGGAATGCCCGTCAGCGAACTTTCGCTTGGTAAGTCCCCAAGAAATAGGTATGAAGTATAAAGTATAATGATAAAAATATATACCATGAAATAATGGACTGGGAGATATGTTATTTAAACATGTCATTTACTGTAAGCGTGGCATTTCTATTTAACATGCAGTTCTCTATATATATCATGGCAAAATAACATGAACATAGTATTACATGGCCGTGTAGTGTAGGTATAATGGACATGAAGTGAATGTAAGTGCCCTAAAAGGTCTTTACATGGGTCAACTAATGTAAAGTAAGTTCATGGGTGAATGTCAACCAATCTTAAGAGTGTTCTCGAACCCAATAGGCTGTAATCCAGGGGTAAGGAACCACGGGTCCGAATCTAGTGTTAGTAACGGGACTTCAACCTAGTGTTGAATTATTCCAAACTCAACAGGCTATAATTCAGGAGCAAGGAAACACGGGCTCTTATAATAGCTTGCTTGTGTTAGTAGACATGGATTCTATTTAGGGGGACTCCTGAGATTTCGTTGGATTCACACATGAACTACCCCAACACCCTGTGTATTCTACGTTACAGTTAAAATTACATGTCTTGCTCGAATCCATGAATACATCAAGTGGAAAGATTGAGTTGATGTCAATATCAAGTATTCATGTCAAGTGTTCATGTATTTATATCAAGTTGTATTCATGGTTCGATTCAAGTCAGTTTCAATAGCAACCATTGTGTTCTGGTATTCATGTTAAGTTCATGTCAAATTATGACCAGGTTTTGGTCAAGTCAAGTCAAGTATACATGTTTGAGTTTGATATTGATTTCGAGTGTTCAAGTTCATAATTAGGTATTTGTGTTTGATCTTGGATTCAGGTTTGAGTTTGGACTCAGACTGAGTCCGTCACTTGTAAACTGATTTAAACTCTGGGATTCTAGGTTCGGGAGTCATCGGCAACTGCTGCATATGGACAGCAGGATTTGTGTCTTTTTTCAAGAAAATTGTCATTGATAACACCGTTAAGTTGTTTACCTTAAATAGGCAAGAACTCACTTTCTCCGGCTCCCTGGGGCTCAAGAGAATTGATCCCGCTTAAACCTATATTTACTAAAGTCCTTAAATATTGTTTTTATATAACTCGAGGGGGTTTTATGAAAAATATTTTAATATATTTAAAAAGTAAACCTCGAGGGTGATTAGTATTATTTAAGGTTTTCATGAGCATGGATTTTAAGTATTGAGGTATTTTGATGATAAACACTTAGCTTTGGAAAGTTCGTGGTGTTTTACTGAAAAACTTGTCCTTTTTGGTATCTTGATGACATTTTATTGGCATTTGTTTATCTTTCATTTTTTTTAGAAAAATATAGATTTATTATATTCTGAAAATATGGATTCATAATTTTAGATAATTTTAATTTTAAAAATAATTTTAATTTATTTAGAAAATTTCTATTTCTTAAAAACGTATTTAAATCCTTTCGAGATCGAATGCTCCGTGAGGAGGTCTGCATCTCGCTCTACTATCCCAAGGATGTATGATAATCCGCACCATCCGTTAGCGGGTCCCCTAAAGAGGGTTGTAGTTGCATAATTGCAAAGGAAATGAATACCGCTTTAAAAGAAATCTGGTTTTAGAATTATGTGGTATTTTATTGTAAATACTATTCTTCGAAACTAAAATACATACAATGAATATCGTGCTATGAAACCAAGTGTACGTATGGGGTAGGTCGTTACCCCGTGATGTTTTCTTAAAGGTATGGTTAAGCAATTTTATCGAAAAGATGTGATAACAAAGTTCAAGGTATTTTAATGTAAAAGTTCAATTATGATTGATTTACATGAGATTCTATGGTGAAATTGATTCTAAACATTAGTGTTAAGATTACAAATGAAGTGGTAAAACTAGATTGCCCAAATGGTAAATGAGAATGGAGTTATTGGTTTTAGAAAATATGATATCGGTAATAACTCCACTTTTAACGATATTGATTAAAAATGAAATTCAATGAAGAGAAGGAAGTTTGGGAGGGACTTACCGTTTGAATATGTCAAGAAGGGGTTAAGGAAGAGGAGGGATTCTTCGGGGCATCGCGGGAGCTCCGGAATTGGTTTGGATCTTCACCGGAACCAACTTGCTCGCTAACTCCACTTTACTCCACATGCACCTAGGAACTTTTGTGAGAGTTCTGCCTAGAATTTTCAGAATGATGCTGAGCCAAAGTGTGGGATGGTATTTATACTGGAGAATTAGGGTTTGGAAATTAAAAATATGGATTAAAAAGTATTAAAATTGTGTTAATTGGTGAATTGAAGGGTCTCTGTTTGATTGCAGCGAAATCAAACAGTGCAGAGGGGTTAGGGGTAGCTGAAAAGACAAGTGTACAAAGCCCGAGGCAATTTGAGCTCATAACAGCCGTCGGCGCCGGCCCCAGGTGCAAATCGGCCAGTCGATCTTGGGAGTTAGGTCTAAAGATTCGTGCCACGTGGATTTTTTAGTGTGTACACCATTTTGCACATGTTTGCTTTTTCTGAACCTTTCATTTCCCCATGTATTGCATGTGCAATCTTTTGGGCTTCCAAAAAGTTAAAAAGAAAAATCAGAAAAAAATAATTGTGTCTTATGGGAATCGAACACAGGGGCTACGTCACAGCAGTGCAAGGGCTTTACCAGTGAGCTACAATTGTTTTCTTGCTTTTATTTAAAAGTAGTAACTTATAACTCAAACTCAGGCTGTAAAACTCTTTTCTGTATTGTGACAGAAGAATTTCCGTACAAAGATTTCAGAGTCGTTACAAAAGACAATAGGATCTTCAAACATGAGTTCCTGACCATTCAAGACAGTGGTGTTGCATTCATGTTTCGGTTCGAAAGAGTATTGTTCATTGAAATCGCTCTCGTTATCAGAAGGGTTGGACTTATACTGAAGTTCTAGAAGGGTGTCATAGTCTGCTCCATCTAAAGCACTCAAGTTATCAACATCTTCAACGAGCAAAATAGACTGGTTTTTAAGAGACATACCCTGGAAAGATGTATTAGCACACGTAGATTCCTGTCCAGAAAGTAAGATAAAAACATCATCACAAAATTTGAATTTTAAACATTGATGTAGAGTGGAAGGGAGGACACTGGCTCTATGGATACAAGTGTAGGGTTCCTAGGCACTCTCAAGAGGTCTCACAAGGCATCAACCATGCCAATTTCAAATTTTACAAGTGCCGAGAAACTCTAATACGGATCGTTAACTGGAATTTTAGGCGAAACAATAAACTAGTTAACATCTTAACTAAAAGAAGAGAGCTACAACCTTTGTAGATCCGGTTATCCACTTCCTTAGCTCCATGTAGTCGTTCCCTCGCTGTCCATCTCGAATCCCGAACTCTCTCATCGGCTTCATCGGAGAAATGAGCGGACTAGTCGCCGGCTTCGATGCCGAAGATGATCTACGTCGAGGCTACACTGGATCAAGCTCCGACTTCACCTAGTTGTGAAACTTGTGAAGAAAACACCCAAAACCACTTGGCAAGAGGTAGAGGATGAAGAAATAGGAGGTGGGTTCACTTTAGAATTGGATTTCTCACTTTAGAACTCAAGATGCCATTAATGGTGTCTAGTTTTCTTTCTTGAAGAAGAAGGAGAAGATGAAGATAGAATATGATAAAAGTATTTTCATAATAGAAAAGAAATCAATACTTATCATATCCTAACTAAGGTCAAGTGTAGTGAATAGACCATGGTAAGTGGGAATGGTTAGGGTTAAGCATGAAGACAAAATGGTCTCTTTAGTCAAAGCTTCATGAAGCTTCAACAAGCTTCATGATAAAAAGAAAACATTTTGTTTTCTTTTATCTATTTAAATAAATAAAGAATGGATAAATAAATGAGTGAATAAATCAAAACCCTAACCATTATCATAACCATGGTACAATTCTTTACACAAACCCAATATTCATGCATCATCAAACATAATACAATCAAGTGCACAAAAGTATATCACATATACAACTTGTGAACTTCAAGTGAGAAAATCCATTTAAAGTGAACCAATACTAGTTAATGCAAAGTAATATATCAAATATATGATTATACATTAAATCATTAAATCAACATTTGATTCAATGATCTGGTCATGTCGCACATAACCGACTAGTATCCAATGTATCGATTTATCGAATCAATGATTCGATAACTAGGTCATATCGCATACAACCAATCGAAACATTCATCGCGAGAATGAAATGCGGTATCACATACTCACATTATTCTCGGTCCCGCACATATCTTATATGCGCTCCTATTTCGTTTCGCTTGAGCCAGGAAACCTCTGTGTAGGACTCTAAAGACTCGTCAACACGCCGGTAGCAGATGATGATCATATCAAGCACCCACAAGCCGCAAGCGGTCTACTAAACATAACGGCCACCCGGGTATTAAGCGATCAGAAGATCGACGAGCTAGCCCGCTCACACTCCTGTGAATCCAACCAGTAACACTTACCGTACAGTCCAGTCTGTTCGTCTGATATGTCGCATATCAAGTCTAGGGGTGGTAAACGTCAGACCCCAATAACCGATAAGTCGTGACGATGTGAGGCTCATAACGGGTCGAGAAACTACTGGTAACACTTACCAGCAAATCTCTGATCAGCCCTGGCTAGGGACTTCCCTGTTACGGCCAATCGAGCACAGCGCAACATCAACCCCCAATATCGGGAGAGACGAAACCCCTCCTATCGCTCATTGCCTCCATGTGACTCGGGACTGTGCCCAAAAACCACCGTTTTGCACGCCCTCATGGACGTGGTAAGGTGGAGATCAAAGCACAGTGGGAATCACACAAGACTCTATGACGATCTCGGGTCTACAGACTAACCTGCACAAGTGTCACCTGAGAACTACCATCTGACGTGAGGTATAATACCATCTGGGAGTTCTCGGTGAGTCCGTCCAGTGTACCCAGTCTCTACTGAGCACCCGTATACCATCTCTGATGTCAAACACCAATGGATATGGGATCATCCATCGCCCATCTCATGGGTCGAGAAGCGTATACGCTAGTCTACACTGGTATATCGATGCCCCGTCTCGATACACCCACAACTAGGGACCTTGAAGGATGTACTTATGGACTACCATGTCCCCACTAGTATGATCTGCATCATAGTTCAGGTAGTCAAGTACACATCCTAAGGGCTTTACCAACATGTAACTATAAGACAGTTTAAAGAGACTAGTATACATGTTAAGATAAAGAGCAACCAGATAACATACTATCATATCGAGCAAGAAAGTCATCTCTATATATGTCCAAGCATCCAATATAATATACATCATCTGTACAATACTGGCCTCTAGGGCATACCTACAACTAACACCAAGGACGACCTAAAAGGAGATTGTAAGAGGATGGGATATCGAGGACTTGAAAGGTCATGAGATATGTGGCAGGGCCAACAGATGCATCCAAATCCAATTCGTCAAGGATGTCCTTCCGCACATTATTATATCCTCTAACTGCTCCATAAGATTTCCATATGGGGTTCTTATTAACTCTGAGTCTTTGTAGTGTACGTAAAGGGCATAAGTTCAAGCCAGGTCCCCTATCGATCAGACCTTGACATTCTGCGTTTATATGAAGCACACGATTATGGTTTACCCCGTCATACGGAAACTTTACATCTGTAAAAGTGATCCCTCTGACCGCGGATACTAGATTTTTCCCTTCTCTAAATCTTCTGGAGCGGTGTGTTTATTAGCTGAGCTCTTTTGGACTGCATTGAAGAACACTTTCTTCTACTCTGGTGAGATATTGATCAAATCCAACAAAGAAATGTTAGATTGTACTTCTTTTAGCTGATTCACTATATCATATCCGACTTCCTTTACATTTTGAGGCTCAGGAGTGGCTTTCGAGGGAGGAGATGTTTGAATGGGGGAATTTTTGGGAGGAAGACGGCTCGTTGAGGGTGTTTCAGATGGAATCGGTAGGGGTGCATCAACGGTTGTCGAGTTTTCCGAAATTGAAGAGTGAATTTCTGTTGGTTGGCTCATCGAGGTAGAGGAGTGGTTTGCTGTGTTTGCAGACGATTGCTTTTGTTGTGTGGCAGATTATCGATTCCTCTGAGTCGAGGATGTTCTTTGCAATATTAATAGCTTGTACACCCTCCCAGATCGAGTCATGTTTCTGATCTCATAGCATTTATTATTCATCTTGCTATAGTCAAAGGGAACTTTGGTGAGGTCGTTCAGATCTGCTGGTGTCGATGGAATTTTTTCTGCAGGCCTTCTTCCGGGTTGGAGTATGGCAGGATTGTTGCTCTAGGATTCTGCTGTAATCATGGTTACTCGAGGAGCTGCTCTGAGAACCAACTTTGGCTTTGTAGAGTCAAGAGTCATGATCTTTTCGAATTCAATGTGGTTGACCTGATGGTGTGGCAATGGATTTTGAAGAATGTTCTGGTTATCGGCTACTTCTATCTCTCCGGCTTCGCTCAGATCTTGAATCTTGTGTTTTAGTGCAAAGCAGTTGTCGATCAAATGGTCCAGACCTTAGTGATATTCACAGTACCGGTTCATGTTCCTGTTTAACGCCGAAGACCGGTCAGTCGAGCTAGAATAGGACGTCTAGCATGAATTTTGGGGCAGATGTATAGGTTTGATCCATCCACCTCTCTGAAGACACTAAGTTGATTTATAGCGCCATATATCGGAGGTTTGGAAGGATGTGACCGATGTAACCGACTTCAGATTCTCTCTTACGAATGAGAGGTTTATTAATTGTGGGAATATATTTTTCCTACAGGCGCAAGCCCCTGTAGTTAATTACATTGTCGCTTACGACAACAACTTTCTACACTCCAGGTTCTTTTCTTTATGTGTCGTGTTTTTGTTTATTTTGGGTTTTGGTTGCCCTTGGATTGTATACAGAGACTAATTTTGTCGTTTCCCATATGGTGTGGATTATTCCAAATATGTATATATATTTCATGATTTGGTTCAACCATTTTCTAGACGGGGTCCACATTGGTAGCTTGGTTTGCCAACGGGAGTGAACTTAGGTTTCAGTTCTCACATTTGTGAGATCCATCGGTTCACATAAGAGCTGAAGCTCTATCAAAGGACACGTTAGTCTTATTTGTGAACTAAGGTCAACTTAGATGGTTTGGGGTATATTGACTTTGCCTAGGGATACGTAGTCTCAGATAGAATTAGATCGACCTCGGTGAACATAGGCTTTTTTTAGGGATACGTAGTCTCATTTGAGAACTAGATCGACCTAGGTGTATATAAGCTATGCCTAGGGATACGTAGTCTCACTTGAGAACTAGATCAACCAAATTGGCTTGGTCACATATTGAGAATATTGTTCTCAGTTGATCTTTTAGATCAAAGGAAGCTTGAGCTTTAGGACTTAGTAAAATTGTGCTAAGGTCAGAGCATGTTTGGCACTCTTCATATGCTTGGTGCTGGCATGGCTCGGCTTGGGATTGGAGCACGGCTTTGATGCATGCTCACGTGTATATCACGTAGAGTCCGGTGGGACAAGGTGTATTCTTAGCATTCGCACACGGCTTTAGCACAGCTCGGATCAGCTTGGCGCTGGTGCCTTTATTGGTGCATGGCGCTCTCTTACGTGTATCATACGTGGGAGCATCTCAAGAGGACTTAGCGTTGGTGCTTGGGACACGTTCATATCACATGGCGCACTAGTAAGGTTTTAGAGATTAATCTCTGTCTTCTTCTAGAAAGGTTAACCTTTTAAAGTCCATTTTTGAAACTTAAGTTTCTGTTTAATGGTCTTTTGGCCATTAAAATCATAGAGATCCAATTTTTTTGATCTTGGACTTCGCATTCACATTTCTTGGTGAGAATTAGGGTCGCATAAAGCTTAAGTTTCGGTTTTTCCCATGATCTTGTGGATATTTCACCTTTTGATGAAGGAATACCTAAGTTTTCCCCCAAATCTTAGATTTTAAGATCAAGCTCCTCCATGAGAGATTAAGTTCTCGAAAAAGGGGAGATTTAACTTATGGATCTTTGATCCAGAGGAAGAACTTAAGTTCTTATGAAGCTTAAGCTTTTTTATATCAGAAGAAAGAAAAAAGGGAGGACTTTGCTCCTTCTTCTTACCGAGGGTTTGAAGAAGAAGATGATGATTTTCTTCTGTAGAGATTTAATTCTCGGTTTTGACCTTATAGGGAGGTCTCTGTATATAGGGTTTGGTTAAGGAAGATGAAAATCATTTTGCAGAGGCTTAAGTCACTTTTTCTTCACCTTATGGTGGGTACTGTCTCTCTGGAGATTAATCTCCCAGGCTCCTATTTACAGAAGAGGAGATTGTTAATCCAGCTTAGGGAATATCTCATTTGAGAGATCTTAATTGATCTTAAGATCAACCGGTGGTACTTAAGCACCATTGGATCTTTGATCCAAGAGCTCTCTGTTAACAGAGAAAATATGTTTATTTTTTTAGAAAGATACAGAGAAATATTTTCCTAAATATAGCTTAAGCATCGATTGAAGCATGCGCTTCAACAAAACATGCGCTTGTGCCACGTGCTTTGCATGTTTGGCGTTGGCGCACGGGATTGGCACTTATGCCACATGCTTTGCATGTGGTGCGCTTACGCATGTGTTTGGCACTTGCGCAACGTGCTTTACACGTAGTGCGCTTGCGCAGCAAGGGTTGGCGCCGCTTGCGTCAAAGATGGAATTTGGCGTTGCCTGTTCTAGGGAGGTATTTGCGCTACCTATGCCAGGGTTGAGCTTAAGCTCTTGAGCCCAAATTTGGGCGGGAACACTTCCATCATGGCGGATTTGGATTAGGTAGAGGTTTTTGATTTAATGGATTGATGAACTGTACATTGAGAAGTTGTTGATAGACGGTGGGCAAAAGATCTTGGAGTTGCATGAACTTTCTTCTCTTCCACTCATCTTTCCTGTCTTGGTTTTGAGCTGGCCGAATCGTTAGAGTCGGAGAAGATGTAGTTGTCGTTGGATGGAGAACTTGATCTATCACGTTAATCGCCTATAATTTTCCACCCTTTACTCATATATTCCTTTCTATCGATTCATTCAAAATGAAATTAAGTTTCCTGTCTTTCTTTGATGCTTCAATGGTGGCAGTGTTTCGGCAGAGGTGGAGGAATGTGGAATTATTTTGGATCGAGAGGAATGCAGAAAGGTAAGGCAGTGCGTTTCTGATAATTATTGGAATTACATCCTCAATATCCGGTTTGTTCCTCATCCGTGCAGCCAAAGCTAGCCACTTCCCGACGTATTGCGAGAACGATTCGTTCTTTTCTTGACATAAAGCTTCGAAATCTTATCATGTAGGAATGATATCGATGTTATACTCGTAATACTGACGGAAAGTCTCAGCCAGTTCCATTTACGATCTAAACTTAATTGGATCTAAACTTGCAAACTAAACTTGTGCGTGTCCCGCCAGATAGTGAGGAAAAAGTCTGACCAGAAACCTTTCATCATTAAAAATGGTTGTCATAGCATTCGTATAAATCCTGAGGTGAGTTAGCGGATAGCCACTTCCATTATACTTGGGAATATCCAAATGCTTAAACTTCGATAGGAGTTGAGCTTCTAAAAATAGACACAAATTCTTGACCTCGAGATTTGGCATGACCTTTCCTTGTTGTTCCAGCTTCTGAATTCTCGCTTCTAGTGTATATGTCGGATGTGAGGGAAGAGAAGGAGATGCTACAGGGATTGGATGTGTAATTGGATGTTGCTGTGGAAACGAAGGATTTGTCGTTGAACTTGGGGGTTGAGTAGGGGATTATTGTGGACATGAAGGATATGTTGTTGGAGCTTCAAGTGTAATCAAAGAGAGTTGTACCATCTGTGGAGGAACTGGTGTAGATAAGTTAAGACAGAAGAGTAAAGCTC
This sequence comes from Agapanthus africanus, assembly GCA_030015575.1. Taxonomy (NCBI): domain Eukaryota; kingdom Viridiplantae; phylum Streptophyta; class Magnoliopsida; order Asparagales; family Amaryllidaceae; genus Agapanthus; species Agapanthus africanus. The sequence goes on along the minus strand of JASDDO010000022.1, from coordinate 145,906,187 downwards.
AAGCTAGCATATCGTAAGTGTTGGATATAGTACCTTCAAGTCAATTATTGTAATTGCAGGAACGCGATTATGATAATTGAAGGAGTGCCTCTACAGGTAGAACAATCTTACTCGAGATGATAGTATGCTATCTGGTTTGTCTTTATCATTGATGTGTATGCGTTTTACTTATTATTACTTGTCATTAATACATAATGATGAAGCCCGAAGGATTCTTGCTTGACTACCAGCATTATGACAGCAATCATATACGTGAGAGCTGGGTAGTCCATGAACACATCCTTAAATGTCCCTAGTCATGGGAGTATTGAGACTGGGCATCGATATTCTGGAGTAGACTAGTGTATACGTTTTGAGACCACGACGAAGGGCGATGGCCGATCTCACAAGCCATTGGTGTTGTGTCACTTAAAATAGCATACAGGTGCTCACTGGAGGTGAGTACACTGGATGAACTCGCCGAGAATGTCTATATGGTATTATATTTATCGTCAGATAAAAGTTCTTAAGTGGTATGAGTACATATTAGTCTTTTGACCTGAGATCATCATTTGTCTCTATTCCCCCAATATTTAAACATAATAAAAGAGCTAAGCTCTGTTAAAATTTTGTTGAGGTAGCGCCTCACGAGGGCGCCGGCGCTAGCGCTAGCGCCTTAGGACTAAATCCTATGGTGGCGCCGCACATAAAGCTCACGTGGGCGCCAATGTGCAAAGCATAGGATCGCTTAGAATTAAATTCTGTTAGGAAAAAAATATCTCCTAAATCTTCCTAAGTGAGAAAATACTCTCGGTTGGATCAAAGATCCAATAATATAATTAAATTCTATTTTGGGGATATATTTTCCCAATCTTTCTAAATAAAAAAAGATTTGCTCTCTGTAAAACAGAGAACCATTGGATTAAAAATCCAATGGTGATTAAAAATCACCGTTTGACAGAATCAAATTCTCTATATGGAAAAATATTTCCTCAATCTTGCTAAAAACATGAAAACATATTAGATCAAAGATCCAACGGTGGGTAAAATTTCTCAAATCAATTTTGAGACCAATTAAATCAATTGAATCTCTCAATAAGAGATTTTCTCAAAACTAATTAACAAATTTTCCTTTACTATATAAAGGACCCGAGACTTCAAGTCTCACGAACAGAGACATACACAGAGAGGGAGATACACACTCAGAAAGAAGGAACCCCCCATAAGCTTATGAAAAATACAAAAATCTTTCAAAACAACAGAGAATTCAATTCTCAAGAAAAGAAGAAGACTTTCCTCCTCAAAACCCTGGGTAAAGAAACACAGAGATCAAAATATCTCTTTTTACCTATCTAAGAGTTTAACCCTTCTCAAAGAACTTAGTTCTTTCTCTGGATCAGAGATTCACAAGACAAGTCTCCCACAAGTTGAGAATTTAATTCTCATCGGGAAGGTCCTGTTCTTGAGAATTAAAGATTCAGAAAAGAACTAGGTTAAAAAGAAAGAAAGAAAAAAGAACATATGTTCTGGTAATTTAATTCCTCTGAAAACAGTGTTTAACCCTAAAAGAAACTTAGTTCTTAAAGAAATCCTGATCCAAGATCGTCAAAACAAAAATCTTGGTGATCATTAACAGATATCCAATCTCTAAAAAGGAAGAAACATTAGCGCCGCACATGCTTCCCACATGGGTGCCTTCAACAGATTCCCAAAACAAAACAAAATCTACGCCCCACGTGAAAAACACGTGGGCGCCTAAAACAGAAGGTCAGCGCCTCACGTGAAATACACATGAGCGCTGAGTAAAGTGCTTAGCACTTCATATACAGCCAAAACGGCTGAGTGCTCCGCACTAATTGGGAGCGCCTCACGTGGATGACATACAGAAAGTGCTTAGTACTTCTTATATAGCCAAAACGGCTAAGTGCTGAGCACTGATTGGGCAGTGCCCAGCGCCGCACGTGCTCTTCACGTGACGCCATATATAAAAAAAGTGTTTAACACTATATATATAATTGAGTTCTTAGCACTGATTGGGAAGCGCCCATAATTGAAGGCTTTACATGATACCCATGTGAGCGCCAGAGCGTCAAACAAGTGCTTAGCACTTTTGCATGAAAAAGGGGGCTAAACAAACGGAGCCCAAATAATTGCTTAGCACTTTCGAACAAAAAAAAAGGACTGAGCGGACTAAGCCCAAATTGGCTAAGTCTCTCTAAAAGGGTTTCTTACAACCGAGCTCAAATGCTCTGTTATTAGATCTTAAATAAAATTATCCTTAAAATTTTTCTAAGTTGATCTTAGTCTCAAATATGGCTAACGTATCCTTAGTTATTTGAGCCCAAATGCTCATATATTTAAGTTGATCTTAATATCAAACTAGATTAACGGTTCTTAAATAAAACAAATCCAAATCTAAAATATACGGATTTAGACTGATCCACGTCCTACGGGCGACGACATAAACTAATCTCTGTATACAATCCACGGGAAACCAAAATAAACAAAAACACACACGACACAAAGTGAACTGCTGGAGAAGGAGAAAGTGGTTATCGCAATGCGGTAATGTAATTAACTGCAGGGGCTTGCGCCTGAAGGGAAAAGCGTCCCCACAATAAAAAAAATCCTCGCAGATGAGGGGCAATCCGATGAATTCACGCTACAACGGTGGCGTCTGTCCAAACCTCCGATATATGGTGCCATAAATCAACTTGGTATTTTCGGAGAGGTTGATGGATAAGTCCATATAGCATCTGCCCCCAAATTCAGGTCAGACGTCCCAACTTCTCGGTCCGGTCTTTCGGTAGTGAACAGATTTTGGCACGCCCGGTGGGACCTTTTCCTCTTTCCACTCCACACTTCGCGTGTAGTGTTTCGCGAACAAAATCGCGGTTTGCTATGGTTGCCCTTAGATTCGAGGTACTAAAACTTGGTGTCTTGCTCATATGCAGAAAATCGATGGCTTCTCAATGCACTGCAAGCAACAGCAATTCTCGCTCCACCCTAACTGGAGGAGTGACTTATGGTCCTAACGCGACTTCATTTTCTCAATGCCAGTGAGGCATGTTACGCAAGCCACTACTGGATTGTTCTTTGGGACCATGCTTCCACCGATGAGTTTCGATGCCTCAGTGCCACAAGAAGAAGCTCCCAAAAGGTCGGACTTTGATTGACTGGAAACTACAACGGCCCCTCTCAACGGGCCGTCCAAATCTAGCATCTTGGTCTTCAACAGGCTGATCGAGAACCCAAACGGGCCCATAAAGAGGCTCGTGATACCTGAAGGGGCAACCCCATAACGGCTAGCTCTCCTAACTCCTGCTACAGGCGAAGCCGTCAAAAGTGCTTCCCCCATCAAAAAGTCGGTCTTCGAAAGATTGGCCGGCCCTCCTCAAACTTGAACAAGGACGTCGGTCTTCAACAGGCTGACACCAATTGCAGCTCCTCAGCAAAACCAGGGGCGTGATGAAGCCGCTTCCAAAACTGAGGCGGTCCCATCAACAAGGCACGCTCGACGTTGCCATTGGCGCCGATTGAGAGAAGCTGGGGGCAACTCCCCATCTGGACTCACCCCACCAGTTCCAATGGTAAAAGTCGACGCTGATGTTCCAACTGGGAACAATTTTTAACCGTTTAAGAGGGTGCGCAAAAACTTTCCAACAACGGTGCTATAGAAATCATCCCCATCTGCAGAAGTTACAGTGCAAGCAAAGCCGGAGAAGCCTCATCAGCGGCTCTCTTCGTAAATTCATAGGGTCTGGCGAAAAGTCCAGAACTCTGTGATTGACCAGAACCACTTTCATCGAGCTAAGAAATCGAAGGCTCGACAAGAAAAAGACCATTCATCCGCCATACAACGGAGGACTTCTCTTATGCACATGCCTTTCATAACGGCTCTTTCAACTCCAATCTCCCATAAAGGAATGGGGTTGGAAAAAAATCTACCACCCGCGGCAAATTCTAAAGGCGATGGATCTAAACGCCCCAAGGCCAAAGGTATAACTATACATACTGTCTACATGGCTTCGGGAAAAGAAGAAAGCCGTGATTCGGTGAGTCACCAACCGCAAACTCGGTCGCTGACCAAGGCTCAGGAGAAACAACAGAAGCTCCAGGAAGTGCTGACCAAAATGGTAGAACTTACCGGACAGAAAGAAAGTCCGGACAATGAAGCTGAACAGTGCTAAGAGCAAGAGACCGATACAGTATTTCTGCGAAGGGTGCTCGAGAGAAAGGAAAAGGAAGCTGCTGAGCAAGATGATAACATAAAGCAGAGAGCTCTCTTGTTCCAAGGCATGGTTGGAATGACGATCCAGCCAGAACCCCCGGCCCAAGATCCACCGATAATCGTCGAGGATGACAGGGAGGAAACACCAAACCCTCCTTCGGCCTTATCAACAGCCAAGGAAGAAACGATTTCTCAGTCCTCCCTTGATGATTATATTGCTCAACAAATAAGAGCTTATCAAGCTAATGAAGCTGCTGGCCAATCATCAGAACTGGACGACCGTATCCAGGTTGGTATGATCAAATCAAGTACCCTCCGGGGTATACGATCCCTAAATTCCATCTATACAAAGGGTTAGGCAACCCTCACTAGCACGTCGTGCAGTTCATAGCTCTGTGCGGCAACACTGGAGGCGACGACAAAATGTTGCTTCGCCAGTTCGTTGGCAGCCTGTCAGAAACGACTTTTGAATGCTACTCGGAGCTCCCAAATGACTCCGTAAAAACATTCACAGAGAAGGAACTGATGTTCTCACAGCATTTTGCTAGAGTGAGCGAGCGCACTCTAATTACGACATTAATAAATGCCAGGGTAAAGCCGGGAGAAACCTGGGTCCAATACGAGATCCGGTGGCAGAACCTATGGTCTAAGTGCGAACAGCGCATTGAAGAATCTCCCGCCGTGGGCATATTCATCAGGACCCTTGATCCACAATCGACTGTGTCCCAGCTCATGACATTCTTCAAACCAACCACCTTCCAGGCTCTGATAGATAAACTGGCTCAAATGGACCAGATGGAACACGGGCCTTCCTCCTCAAATAAGGACCCTCAAAATGCCAAGGGTAAAGAGAAAGCGGCCTTCATTACAACGCAACAACAACCGAGCAACCCAAAACCGGCTGCTCGCCAAAACAACGCGCGTCCGTACCCATCCTTGGAGGAAAGACTAGGACGTGCTTACTCGTTTCCCTACGACAAGACGAGGAGACTGTTCGAGTTGGAAATAAGTAATAAACTCATCACATTGGGAGATCCGCGACGTCCACCGCAACCTGACAACGTCAACAACCCTAATTACTGCTCCAATCACAGAATGGTGAGCCGCCCAATTGAAAATTGCTATGTCTTCATGAACTGGGTCGAAGCCTTTATCAATAGGGAAAATTCGCGATGTCTGATAACTGGAGGGTAAACCCACCCTAGAAGCACAATCCAAAAAAGGTGGATGCGCAGGGGGCATCATGCTCACTCGTGGAAGAAACTCCATGGGAAGTCGATCTTTCAGCAAAATCCAAAAGAATGCTAAAGGATCTACAAGCAAGTCCGGCAGTCAAGTGGAAAAGCCCACTTGAACCCGAAATCATCGAATGGATGCTGAAACCACGTCCTGCACTGAAAATTGTTGACGAGGGGAAAAACCCCAACTCATGTCTTCAAAGTCTTCAAAGAAAAAGAAGAAGACTAAGAAGCCTGTGCAGCCTGCCAAGTATGACGACAAGCGGACAGACCTACAAAAATACATTGATGCGCTAGAGGAGTACAACCAGAAAGCGCGTACATCGATCACGCTCAATAATTTCCTCAAGAATATTCTTGAGGACGAAGACAGTGATAATGATGAGGAAAATAACTCATCAAAAGACACCGAAGACCATGTAGCAAGTTGCCACATAGTCTCGCATTCGTCGTTATATGAAGAAGAAGCTCCCTCAGCGTCAGAAAATAACGCAGAGGAACTGGGGGCAGAATCGGTGCTAAAATCCTCGGAACTGCCAACAGACCCGATCGATAGGCTGTTAAACGAAGCCTTTCAAAAATGCAAAGTTGACCGAGAACGCGAAACAGCTATATACAAAAAGGCTAAGCGTCAGTGTCGGGATAAAGAAGCTGGGGCGAGGAGGAGTCGTAAAGTACTTTGACCTAACCAAAGCATACCTGCAACAAATAAGAGCAGGATCAAAATAGAGAAGCGGTTCGCCAAAGCTTTGTCAATGAGGATGAAGCTGCCACCTCTCATGAGGAACACTCCCGGGGTCATATTTCTCGATGGAGAAGAATCACATCCAAACTACTGCCTATATCATCGAAGGGTCGCCCACCCCACTGAGGAATGTAGTGCCTTCTAGAAGTGATGGCTAGGATATGTTACTCATCAAAAAAACTTCAAGAGGATGAAGCGCGAAGCTCATGCTCGTCAATGGAAAAATAGTGCGACAAACGCGCATGAAGAAATGACTGGCAACTGTCATATAGTTGGTACCAGTTCAGAAGGGGGAAAATCCCAAGTTCTTACCTTCGGGAGTGATTCTGAGGATGAAATACCCCTCTGCCTTCTCTTCAAAGACACCACCTCTGAAAAAGAAGAGGAGGAGAAGAACTGTGAGAATATTCAGCTGCGTAACCGCACGTTGCCTGAGAACAACCTCAGACCTACAAACAAAGGTTCGAGCAAAAAAGACAAAGGGAAAGAAAAAATCTCTGAGGAAATTGCCCTCGACGATGGAGTTGTCAAAGAGCTCGCAGCAAGAGACCCGCCTAAGAAAAACAAGGTGGATTATAACGTCCTAGCACATCTAAGGAAAATACCCTCACAACTGAGCATATTGGATGCTCTCCTCCTATCCAAAAAGGCACGAGATTCCCTGATCATGGCATTACAAGAGCCCGATCAGTTCCAAGATTTCTTCGCAGAAGAGAAGATGAAAGATGAACTGGCAGAAGTCCACATGACTGACATTACATTCAGCAATAAAGATCTCCTCCTCGGTACATGAGAGCATAATCGCCCGTAATACGTCACTGGGTACTGCCATGACATCAAGATAGGGAAAATCCTTATCGACAATGGATTCTCCGTTAACCTTCTCAATGTAAGAGTGATGAAGGTGATTTGCACGAACGTTCAGCACCTCGTCCGAAATAAAACTACCATCTCCGGGTTCGACTCACAGTCATCACGGACGCTTGGGTCCGTAATACTGACACTGCGCTTCGCGCTACCCTCCACTGACATCAAATTTCATGTCATTAACGTCGAGACTCGCTATAACTCTTTACTTGGCAGGCCTTGGTTACATGTGTACAACGTCATCCCTTCCACACAACATCAGTGTATGAATTATTTCAAGGACGGCTCAGAGTACCCCGTCACGAGAGAGCTAAATCCGTTTTCCATAAACAAAGTCCGGAAATACGAAGACGCAAAGTACTTCCTACCAGACTTCGAGGATACCAAAAGGTGTCATAAGACGGAGAATAAATGGAAGACTATCACCACTGTCCCCATCTTTAGGAGCGATACCAAGGAAGATGAAGAAATAGTCTACTCGGGACAACCCCAGAAAGAAAACGATAAGCCCGGACCATCTACTCCTATTCTGGTTTTTGGCAGCGACTCTAAGGACAAGGCCAACGCAGTGTTCTCCGTCTGCCCGTCAATGTAAACTTTTGCCGAAGTAGACCAGAGTCTGCAAATCACAATGGCTCCACCTCGGCCTTATAAGGAAATTGATGCGCTCGATACATACAGCATACAAGAACTGCAAACTTTCTATGTCCCTTCCAGACGAAGAGGTGAAAAGGCGATCCTCTTCTACCAATCTACGGAGACCAAAGTAGAAAAAGAAGTCTGGCATGGTTCCGATTTTGCACTCGACAAGCTTCAACCAATCCGTCTGCCAAGATATTACGCGGAGGGATTGAAAAGGTTGTTAAGATGCCAAGGTGTACCCCTCGAACAAACTGTTCGACAAGCTCAATTCTACAAAAATATTTGGGACATTCCCGGGACTCAGCAGAAGACGCCCAATGGGAAGATAGAGACAACCAGGCTCTGATACATTCGGTCCAAGAAACAGGAGCAAATCCACAGTTGCCGCGTCTTAAATAGCTTCAGTGAAGCGGAAGACACTCTTCCAAATAGCCGTGACGTCTAACCGAAGCGAGATCTCGCTCTAAAAACATTAAGTCTGTCGCTGGAAGAGCAAATTGACAGGTCAATAAAAGAAGCTTGTCAAAAGTGCCGGGACAATCACAGCCGCGAAATGGCCATTTATGAAATGGCTAGGATGCAGTGTCTCAGTCAGCAATCTGCGGAGAAAGTAGACCGTAATGCCCTTCATCACCGGCCCGATATATGTTTTCACGAAAGGGGAAAACCTCGAAATGGAAGCAAAAATAGGGCTAAGAATGCAAACAACATTCGAAGACAACAAAGAGTTCCAAGACGTCGTTCAATCGAGAAAAGCACGATTGGAGTCCGTCCTTTATATAGAAGATGGGTCGGGAATATTCTTTCCTTCAAGACAGGATAAGAAAAAATTTCAACCTTGTCATGAAGCACCAAATGATGATACTTCCATAGTATCGGCACCCCAAAAAAATAAACGAGGTCCATCATCCGGATTATTGCTCCTATCACCGAGTAATAGGTCATCCACTTGAAGACTGTTTCACCTTCAAAGACTGGGTAGAAGACCAATATGAACAAGGCGGATTCGTTTTATCCGACAGTTGGAGGGTAACCCCACCGCAAAAACATGAGCCAATGAGGACCTATACAATGAGTATAGGACCAGCTCAACATCAAGAATGGAAGCGAACTCATACCTGCCATATGATAACATTCTCAAAAGAGGGAGGGTACGAGACTATGGATGACTTCCACATGTGCTTTGAAAATGAATACGAGGACAAGGTGATCTCAGAGTTTCCACCGGCACCAAAAGAGCTGGAAGATGGGATACACACTACGGCGGACAACCTAAGAAAAATTGACTTAGGGACAAAAAACGATCCAAGGCCGCCGTTCGTCAATGAGCTACTATCTGAAAAATAGGTAGCCACGTTAAAAAGCTTGCTCATGCAATATAAAGACTACTTCGCATGGAACTATTCCGAGATGTCGGGTCTAGATCCAAAAATAGCGGTACATAAACTGACCATATCACCGGATATAAAGCCAGTAAAACAGGCACCAAGAAGGATGCGACTTGAACTTGAGATGAGTATCAACGTTGAAGTCAAGAAACTAATCGACTACAGTTTCATCCAAGAAGTTCAATATCCCGATTGGATCGCTAACATCGTTCCGGTAATGAAGAAAAATGGGACAGTCTGCATCTACGTGGACTTTCGGGACCTCGACAAAGCTTGCCCGAAGCATGACTTCCCAGTACCTGTTACCAAGCTGATGATCGATAACACGTCTGCCCATGAGGTATTCTCCTTCATGGATGGATCTTCAGGATACAACCAAATAAAAATGCATCCAGAAGACCAAAAACATACCACCTTCCGGACCCCATTAGGCATATTCTGTTATAAAGTGATGCCCTTCGGTTTAAAAAACGCTGGCGCTACCTACCAGAGGGCCATGACAAAGATCTTCGATGACCTCATTCATTAGATTATCGAATGCTACATCGACGACCTTGTGGTAAAGAGAAAATCTCACGAGGAACATCTAAAAATAGTGTTCCGATGTATTCTGAAGTATAATCTGAAGATGAATCCTCTAAAATGTGTGTTTGGAGTTTCCTCAGGAAAATTCCTAGGATTCATCATACGTCATAAGGGTATCGAAATCAACCCTTCAAAGATCAAAGCGATTATGGAAATGTCCACGCCAAGAACCCTCAAATAACTACGGTCTCTCCAAGGAAATCTCGCGTATATCCGGCGGTTCATAACTAACCTTTTCGGAATATGCCGTCCCTATAGTCATTTGATGAAGAAAGGGACCTCGTTCGTCTGGGATCAAAAGTTCCAAAATGCACTGGACGAAATCAAGAAATACCTGCAAAATCCGCCGGTATTGACCGCTGCGGTTAAGGAAAAACCTCTTATCCTATATACAACAGCCCTTGAGGGTTCTCTAGGCGCATTATAGGCACAAGAGAACGATCAAGGAAAGGAAAGAGCTATGTACTATTTGAGTCGAGTTCTCCTGGGGGTAGAAAACAACTATTCCCCTATCGAAAAGCATTGCCTGGCTCTGATCTTCGCAATAACGAAGCTCAGACATTATGCCTTGGCACATGAGGTTCATCTCATATCAAAGGTGGATCCTTTCAAATATCTAATGTCAAGAGCCATACTAACAGGAAGGCTTGCCAAATGGGCCCTCCTCTTGATGGAGTTCTCAGTAACATTTCGACCCCTTAAAGCAGTGAAAGGTCAGGCCATTGTCGAATTTCTCGCGGAGCATCTGATACCAGCCGACTCCCCCTTAAATTGCGAGTTTCCAGACGAACATGCATTCGACGCAATCGAAGAAAAAAATGATTCCCAATGGGAACTCTACTTCAATGGAGCATCTTCCATGAAGTGGAGAAAGAAAAACACCCCCATAATAAAAGATGGGGTAGGCCTTATCTTCGTGACCCCACAAGGAGGGATATTGCGTTATGCCCTTTCCATAACGGAGCCAAGGACTAATAATGAGGCTGAATACGAAGTTTTGATAGCAGGCCTAGAGATCGCTATCGACATGGGAATCAAAGACCTCCTGATATATGGAGACTCCCAGCTGATCGTTAGCCAAGTAAATAGGGGCTATCAGACATGCAAGCCAGAGCTGAAAAAGTATGGCGAATGATTGCAGCAACTGCTTACATAAATCCCTTACTACATCTTGGAAAATATACCGCGTGCGGAAAATAGTAAGGAAGATGCATTAGCCAAATTGGCTAAGTAATTGGCTGATGAAGACCTCGATGACGTAAGGATCATTGTGCAAAGCCGTAATATTCTCGCGCCAACGGATATATCTTCGGAAGACCTAATAGAGCCATCCGAAGGAAATGAAGCGACCGAAAAGGTTGCACTTCAAATAGAGGATGAAGAAAAGGTCAAGGATTAAAGAGAAGTCTTCGTAGACTACTTCAAATCCCAACGAACGCCCAAAAATGCGTCGTCTAGATATCAGCTCATGAAACGAGCTTTGTCTTTCGCATTCTTCAATGATACTCTATATAAGAGATCGTTCGACTGTCTATGGCTAAGATTCCTGGGGCCGGAGGAAGCAAAGAAAGTCGTCTAAGAAACTCACGACGGACTCCGCGGTTCGCATCAAGCCGAGCCAAAAATGAAGCCGAAGATAAAAAGAATAGGTTACTATTGGCCAACATTGATTCAGGACTGCCTCAAATATGCAAAGTAGTATCACTCATGCCAAATTCACGAGGACTTCATCCACCAACATCCAAATCCGCTACACCCAACAATAGCTAGCTAGCCGTTCGAAATGTGGGGAACCGAAATAATTGGCCCTATTGAACTGGTTGTAAGTCAATGTCGCATACCCCATGCACTTGTAGGGAGGCGGAATTTACAAAAAACATTTTTCTTGACTTGCAACATCGACTTAAACTTCCGGATCTTTACAGAAACCATAACTAGAAATACTACTCGGTAAGAGTTTTATACCTCCTAGATACTTGTCTTTTGGGTCTTCTTCTACTCTCCTTGAGCTCTTTGAAAGTCCGGATCGCGCTTGATCGTCGGTCTCCTCGTGTCAAAGACGATCCACCCGAGAGTCTATGGTTCAAGCTCCAACCTCTAAACCGAGGCAACTAAGGTACCTAGTTCTCTAATCTAGGTAGCTTAGCAGATGTAGAATGTTAATTGGACTATTTAATCTCAAGTGACCTTGTGGTTCATAACTCATGTGAGGGCTTAGGGTCTTGAGGAAGAAGGAGAGAAAAATGGAGAGAGAAAAGGAAAACACAAATGAGCTAAGTGTTCTAGCCTTATGAAGAATGGCTCATCTTTTTCTCACTTGAAGCATGGATTATTTTCCAATAGAAAATAACAACCATGCTTCAATAGTAAACCCAAACACATAAAATAATAAATAATCCATGCTTCACCATGCTACAAGTATCTCCATTTTCCACCTCATTAATCTATTTCCAAAAATAGATAAATCAAATAATGAGGTGTCCCTTCTAGAAGCATCTCTTGTGAAATTACAAGAATGCCCTCACTGTATATACATACCCGTATTCATACTGCAAAAATACGAATACAATGAGATAATAATAATCCAATAATATAATACTAGAATCTGGCTTAAACAAAAGCCCACTAGTATTATCCGCCCGAACAACATCCGTGTAGCCAGTACACGTATATGATCGGAACCTTGCACGTAAAACCATATGGAATCTACATCGTTCCGCCTGAACCAGGGAAATCCTCTTTGTGGGACTCTAAACACTCGACAGTACGCTGGCAGTGGGTTTAATCACAAGTCCGTTAGTGGCACTAGCTGTACGTAATGGCTACCCAGGTATCTGTCGATAAGAAGGCCGACGAGCAAACTCATCTGAACTCCTACTGAGCCTATATGTGACAATCTCCGTACAGTCCGGTCTGTTCTTCTAAGAGTATCACATATCGGGCCTAGAGGGGTGGTAACCGTCAGACCCCTAATAGTGTAATAAGTCATGTCGGTGTAGAGCCCAATATACCCTGAGAAACTACTGGTGTACCTACCAGTAAATCTCGCTTTCCCTGGTCAGGAACTTTGTGTAATGGCAATCCGAACACAGCGCGATATCAACTCCCAATACGAAGAGAGGCGAATCCTTTCTAACCCCTGCTGCCTCCAAGTGCTTCGGGACTGCACCCAACTACTACCTGTTTGCACGACTCATTTGAGCCGTGGTAGGGTAGCAATCTAAGTACAGTGGGAACTCACTCGAGGTGAATAGTGATGTCAAGTCAACTGACTAACCTGTACTCATGTCACCCAGGAACTGCTAACTGAAGATAGGTATAATACCAACCAGCAGTTCCCATCGAGTCCATCCAGTGTAAATCATAACCCAATGAGCACTTGTATACTATCTCTGGTACGGCATACCAATAGATGCAGGACAGTCCATCTCCCAGAATGGGATGAGAAGCGTATACACTAGTCTACTCTGGAGTATCGATGCCTTGTCTCGATAATCCTACGACTAGGGAAAAGTATAAGGATGTGCTTATAGACTACCCAGCCCCCACTAGTATGACTGCCATCACAACGCTGGTAGTCAAGCAAAGATCCTAAGGGCCCTATCAATATGTATTAGCGATATGTTAAATGAAACATATACACATATTAAGATAGAATCAAACCAGATAGCATACTATCATATTGAGCAAGACCGTTATTATATCTGTGTATATCCCAAACTTCCAAAATGTAATATACAATCCAGTACTATACAATAATGGCCTCTGGGGCATATATCACTAACAATCTCCTACTTGCACTGAGGACATGTATTGGCATATCGCAGACATATCATCTCGAATAGCCTCTCGAACTGCGTCTAAGGGATAGCCTTTATGAGTGGATCTGCAGTGTTGTTCTCCGTGTCTACTCTCCGCACCTCGATCTCCCTAATCAGGTGATACCGTCTCAAGATATGTCTGGACTTCTGATAGGACCTTGGTTCCTTCGCTAAAGATATAGCCCAGTTGTTGTCACAATACAACGGTAGTGGATCAACAATGGATGGAACCACCTAAAGTTCTGTAATGAAATTCTTCATCCAGACTGCTTCTTTTGCGGCGTCACATGCAGTGATATACTCCGCTTCCATCATCGAGTCAGCAACGATGTCCTGCTTGGAGCTCTTCCAACATATCGCCCCTCCATTGAGGTTAAATACATAACCCGACATGGACTTAGAGTCATCCTTGTCACTCTAGAAGCTGGAGTCCGCAAAGGCCTCGATCTGGAGGTCTTTACTGCCGTACACCAAGAACATCTCTTTAGTCCTTCTCAGGTACTTGAGAATGTTCTTAACTGCTATCCAGTGCTTCTCCCCAGGGTTTGACTGATACCTGATTACCACGCTCAGCGCGTAAGCAACATCTCGTATGGTACATAACATCGCGTAAATTATAGAGCCTATGTCAGAAGCGTAGGGTACAATACACATGCGAACCCTTTCCAAATCAATCTTGGGAGACATCTCTTTGGAGTGGGTGATCGCGTGACAATCCGGTAGAACACCGTGCTTGGAATCTTCCATACTAAATCTTTTTAGTATGGCATCGATTTACCAGGACTGTGAAAGTCCCAACATTCTCTTAGATCTATCACGATAGATCTGGATCCCCAGAATGTAGGAGGTATCACCCAGGTCTTTCATAGAGAATTTATGTGACAAGAATCCTTTGACTGATTGTAGCATAAGAATGTCATTTCCTATCAGGAGAATGTCATCCATGTACAAGACGAGGAATACCACAGTTCTCGCTACAATCTTAGTATAAATGCATGGTTCATCTGGATTTTTGATAAAGTCGAATTTCTTGACCGTCTCATCAAAATAGATGTTCCAACTCCGCGATACCTGCTTTAATCCATAAATGGATTTAAGCAACTTGCATACTCTTTCGCTGCTCCCACTCTCTATGAAACCCTCTGGCTAATCCATATAAACACACTCTTCCAAATTCCCATTCAGAAAAGTGTTCTTTACGTCCATCCGCCAAATTTCATAATCTTAGAAGGCAGCAATGGCAAGTAGGATCATTCCTCGAGCTTATCCGCATGCTGCTTTTTGACAAAAGCTGGACATCCCCATATCTTTAGATACTTAAGATAGGGTTTCTTCCCACTCCACGTTTCATATAGTGTGGTATGCACTGACTTAGTAGGAACCTTGTTCAAAAGATATGTAGCAGATTCCAGTGCATAACCCTAGAATGATCGCTGTAACTCAGCGTTACTCATCATGGAACGTACCATATCCAATAAGGTGCAGTTCCGCTTTTTCGATAATCGTTTTGTTGAGGTGTGTATAGAGGAGTAAGCTGAGAGAGAATTCCATTCTCTTTTAAATAATCCAGGAACTCAGCAGTTAAGTATTCACCACCTCGATCAGATCAAAGTGTCTTGATACTTTTGTCTGTTTGTTTTTCCACTTCATTCTTGTATTCCTGGAATTTCTTAAAGGCTTCGGATTTATGTTTCATCAAGAATATGCGTCCATACCTTGAGAAATCATCCGTAAAAGTAATGAAGTAGGAATAACCACTTCTTGCATGTATAGAAATTGGACCACACATGTCGCTGTGTATGAGTCCCAAGAGCTCGGTGGCTCATACTCCGTGTCCAGTGAACGGAGTCTTTGTCATCTTTCCTTTGAGGCGTGATTAACAAGTTGCATAAGACAGATATTCAAACGGATCAAAATGTCCCTCTTTATATTGTTTCGTCAACCATATTTAATTGATATGACCCAGTCTACAATGCCATAAGAAAGCTTAATTTAATTTTGGAGAATTTCTTTTAAGTGTGTTCTGGACATTAAAAACTTGGTGTTGATTTAATACGTATATATCGTTATCTAGTGTACCGGACCAAATGAAACCATGATTAAGGTGGATGTTCACTACATCGCTTACAAATGTAAAATCATTATCTTCTTCAGATAGTAAAGATACAGAGATGATATTACATGTCAAACTAGGTACACAAAAAAAGTTACGCAAAACCAAAATGTGTCCACTTGTCAATCCTATGTGATATTCCCCTACGGACATAGCATCCACGCTCACTACGTTAGTAACCGTGAGGGTCATATCAATTGCCTTGATAACTCTATGGTTTCTCATAGCTTAAAATGAATTAAAGATATGAGATCCTGATCCGATATCCAATACCCAGGAAGTAGAGTTAATTGACAGACAGTTTTCAATCATAAACACACAACAACATGCTTCGAAATCCTGGTTTCTGGCTCTCCAAGCCCTGCAGTCCTTCTTCCAACGGCCTTTCCTGTGACAATAGAAGAATTCCTCTTTCCCTACTGTCTGCTCCAAAATTTTTGCCTTACCCTTTCCCTCTACCTTATGGACACCGCCTTTCGGTTTGGTGGGGGTCTTCTTCTTCATCCCCTTGGCTTTCACCCAGGATCTAGACGAGGAAGGTTCCCCAATAAGCAAAGCTGGTTTCTCCCTCGTATTCCTTAGGGTGCCCTCTACACTCCTCAATATGTTGAGGAGTGATTGATCGTGCGATAAGAAGTGTTGTAAATAACCGCAATCAAGACGGTGTCGCTAGTAACTATCCGCGATGAGTACGGGTCGTCCACAGGGAAACGTGAACCTTTTTCTTGCTTTAGACGAGTTGATTAAAAATGGGTGATTGTTTGTAGATCTATTTTAATAAGTATATAGAATTTATAAAGAAAAGGGTTGTGGGGTTTATAGGACTTAGTAGTAATGGATGAATAATTAAAAATGACTCTTTTTATCTTTTAATAGTTTAAAACTAGATCGATAGTGATGAATGTAAATTAAGGTTTCTTGGAAGAAACTAGGGTTTCCCCACTCTTAACCCTTGTCCCTGCATTGATCTTTATTCATGTTTAGCCCTTAACAAAATAAGTGTTAAACCAATCTCAAATCGTGGTCGTGACTAGCAATAAATTGGTAGCGCACTTGATAAGGATATTAACATTTGTTTTGCTAAAGTTTATAGACTTTAAAATGTATAAAAGAAGTTGAACGATTTTATCATCCATTGATCTACCATGGCCTACGAACCCTAGAAAGCTATGAATTACTCCCTTATGTTTAAAGTAGAAGAAAGGATGAAGAAGAGTGAAAATATGATTAAGATGCAGAAAGTAAGTGCAAAAAGTAAGTGCGGAAAGTAATTGCAAAAAGAATAATAAAAACACTACCTTTATTAATCAACTATTGAATACAACTTGTGAAAGTAGAGTACAAGAACCCTAGTTGCTCTAGATATCTATCTTATTGGAAGGAGATGACTAGTTGATGATCACTCGGATGCGCATATCTCTTTGGACCTCTTGATCTCTTCGGTGATGATCTTTAATGTGAAGCTCTCAGTCTTATATATAGTCCCAAAACCATAAACACTAGATGGAATAAGTGAATATATGCTGTTACAATAAAATCACCAAAATCTCTCATTAGATGGCCCTAGAATCGCCGCATATAGGCCTGTTTGGCCGCGGTTCCGCCCGGTTTGGTGGATTCAGTTTCTCGGATTTTTTGTGCTATTTTATCTTGATTTTTGGAGATCCTCTCGATGTCTAGATTCTGAAAATAATGCTCCGAGTCTCTGCCGTTGCTAGATCTCTCGATTTGCTTCCATATTCTAGCAGATTTGATTCCGACATCCCGATTTAATTCGGATCTCCTGGATTCCAGACCTGAGCTAATATCTGCACAATATCCAAGTCATAGTGTTAGTAATATTTGGTATTTTTGAGATATTATCCTAACCATTTTATATGATATTAGATCTTAGGAATATTGATTAGAAATATTTGATATGATATGCATATTTACTAATATTTCATATAAATATTATATGCATATATTTTCCCTCATTATGTTAAATATAATGTAGAAACATATGATAATAATTTTACAAATAAATCCTGATATGTTCTATAATTACAATAAACACCTTTTAATACTTAACAATAATGGGGAAAATATTCATTCAAATATGCAATATTTTAGGCTAATCAAATAACCCCAAACTTAACTTTGATCGTCCCGACCAAACTAGTTATTAAAGAGAAGAAGAAGAAGAAGAAGAAAAACCTAGCACACTTCCATAGGCAAAACGAATGCACTTAGCACGTGCAACAAACCTTTAAACCTCTAGGTGTCAATGGTAGGAGGAATGTTGTTTCCTGAGGGTTTCCAGTGGATTATACTCACAAAATCCCATAATAAAAGTAAGATGATGAAAGGTACATACAAAGATAAAGAACATATAAAAGAAAGAACTTGAAAAATAAGAGTTTCAAACTACACTAGCTTTTTAGTAGCCATGAGCCCTATCTTAATAGTCATGAAAAGATGTCAGAAATCACATCATCCCTCAATAAAACATCGCCTTTAGTCTTCTTCCCTACCTTTCTTCCAAGCATAGATCATATACCCCTATGTGTGTGTAAAAGACATCCCTATACATAGAGAATTCAATTCAAGCTATTATGCTCTTTTCCATCTTCCTTAGTACCTTTTAGTCGGTGAATGTTTCAGATGGAATTGCTCACACATTCTTCATGCGGCCGTTAATACTTCTTGAGGTACTAACCAACCGATTACCAATTGTGCTCACTCTTTTAGGCGTAATTAGCAATTTCCTAGTCTTGCAACACCTAAGGCTTAGCAGTGGCTCCCAAACCAGTTGGTCTAAGGCACTAGGTGATAAGGCACCCACGCTATAATTTTTTTATACTGCCTTAAGTAATTACAAAACCAGTGTTCATTTTTCTTCACAATTTTTTAAAATATTTTGTTGATTTATAAACTTTTTTCCTTCATACTAAGGCTTTTAGACAAGAGCATTTCAAGGTATCCTCTATTATCCCAAGTTTCAAGATGTGTGCAAGTGCGTATAGTAGGGTATCAACGTTCAGATGTTTGGACTCAAGAATAGGGACTATTTTTCAGACTTATTTCTATTCTCAGATTAGTGATTTCCTTCATCTTACTAACCGTTGGGACAACAGCTCATGACTACATATTCTAGCTTCATTATAAAATATCTAATTTTCTTGCTTTTCTTAACCCTCTTCCTATCTTTCATATGTATTTTTTACTTACTATTTTTTTATTAACAAAAAAAATAAATTGTGCTTTTATTTAGTATAATGCAAAAATTGATGCGTGAATAAGCACAAAGCTCCCCGAAACCTATTTGCAGCAGTGTCCTCACTGATGTCATCTTTTAAGCTCAAAACCTGTAGACTTTGGAGGAAAAGTTAGCAAAGGGGACAAAAGTCAATGACGGCGAAATCCTCCCCCAAACTTATTTTTGGCTCACAACTGTGCAAAAATTTTCTCCCCCCCCCCAAACTTAAGTGAAACAGTATTAAGTATTTAAAATCATAAGGGGGGTAAAGTTATTGGTCTATGCAAAACTTACAAAGACCAAACGTCAACACTAACCATTCGAATATTTTATCGATGTAACAACATAGTTGGTGGAAGATCATAGATGTGAAGAAGTGGAGAGATAAGAGGCGTAATCGATCGGGTTTACGTCTCGGTTGGTAGAGATGAAACAGTGAGGGTGGATGAAAACGAGAATGTGAATGATTAGGAATGAGTGGAATATTCGCATTCTCGTACATGATAAGAAGAAAGGGTGGTGGTTCAACTTCTTCGGGTGGAGGTTGATTCATCATAACATCTATGTCTTTTAGGAACGGGAGTTTTTCGGCGAAAATGTCTTCAAACTTTTCATCAATGGTCCGGGTAATAATTTCAGCAATATTTATATTGATGGAATATGCAGATTCACTAGGACGGTTGAAAGTTACAAGGTCAGTCTTATGCGCACCAAGATTCAAAACACTCGATTCGTCAGAAATTATAGAGGTAGGAAATTCGAAATGATAGTCTCCCTCCTTCTCAAAACAGTCTAAATCGAGTGATCTTTCAAGAATCATAGAACTTGAAATATCGCAGTGTGATTCATCAAAACTCGGTGGAGTTGAATGAAGATTAGAAGAACCAAAGAAAGTGAATGATGAAATGGGTAAACAAACTTGTGTGTCGAGCGCTGTTGAACCAGAAGTAGGAGATGAAGACTAACTATCGTTCTGCTTATCGGATAGGTTGGTAGTAAGAATAGGATCGGTTAATTATACAGGAAGATGTTTGTATTCAATAGAAGGGACATGATAGGTCGGAGAATACAACTCATCCATCATAACGGGTTCATCTTCAACGATATTCTCATCACCGCTCTCACTAGCACCTTCGGTCAAATCAAACGAATAGGTATTCAAGAATTCATCAATTATACTATCCTCGATCGATAAATCACTTGGTTCACTTGATGGAGTTGGAAAGTTTGAAATACAAAGTGTAGTCGAATAAGGATCGGTTTGATTTAAAATGGTGTCAAACTCTCTTTCACGCTCACTATTGGAAAAGTCAAACATATTATTCTCAGGCACCTCATCACTATGATGCGGTTGAACATCGAATACATTCGGTTGGGGTGCAGGATGGAGGGTATCAAGATCAAAAGAATCGGTTTTGGTTTGACTTTGATGGATCTCTTGTTCTTTTTCACCGCTCAATTCCAACTCTAATTCAGGACTAGACATGGTTTGTGAAAAAGTTCTAATGAAGGATTCTCTTTGAACCGTGGAACTTCCTAATTGATTTTCAGAAGCACTGTCTATATAAGGTGAGGAAGTTGAGTCTGGTTGGAAAGTGTCTAATTGTTGGCTACAGGCAAGTTCAATGTGTTTAGCAATCGACATGAATTTATGATTTGCTGCATTAGCCTGAAGAGAAATGTTAAGAAAAGATGCCTTTAATTGTTGGCTATGGGAAAGTTCAATGTGTTCCTCAATCGACATGCGTTTATGACTTGTCCCATTAACCTCAAGATAAGTGTCAACATGAGAGCGTGTGAAAGTTTGGTATTATGGATAAGAATTAGAAGGGTTAACCCAAGTTTCATAAATAGGGTTAGGATCAACACTGTGATATGAAGAATATTGAGATTGGTTGTTTAGTTAGCGACTGGCAATTGATAGTTGTTCAGCAGTGGTCATGGGTGTAAAAGATGTCATATTCGCCTCGAAAAAGGTATCAATATTTTCATATGGAAATGATGGTGTTTGTTGTCCTAATGGTTTTGGATTAGTGAAAGGATTGAAACTTTGGCTTTCAGCCTTCGCAATATGCTCAGCGATGGACATTCGTTTCAATGTTCCCTCACTCGCCTTAAAAGGATTATCAATATAAGAAGATGTGGAATTTTGATGCGGTTGATAGGACCTTGAGTGAGGTATCCAACTGTTCTTTTCCGCTTGCTCTATCCTATCCCTTAAAGACATAGTAGAGTCGGATTTTGTATCGAAGCAGTTACGAAAACAAGATATAACTGGTTCTGGATAGTAAAGCTCAGCAAGAGTTCGTCTGTTTGGGTTACCCATTAGAAGAAATTGAAATAAAAGAGGGTGATGGTAATGCTTTAAGCTCTTTTCGGATTCTGGAAATTGTTTTGGTTTGAAAAATAGTCAGACTTGAGGCTTGACGTAAGAAATCACAAAATGCACAGTCAATCCATAGACCTAGGGTCTCCTAGGTAAAGTCACTAGACCGCTCCTAGACTTCCAAAGGACAAGTCGCAGGATCAATTCTCTACCACCTCTTCATCGCTCTTGTGGCCAGGTAAGTGGGAGGTATCCGCTATACAAATCACCGAAAATAGCGGGCCTAATTAAATAACCACTTTCCTAAGTCACACTTGCCTAGACACCACAAGAGAAATGCGGAAAAGCGATAAATTACCCATGACCCTCCTCTGTCCTAATTGAGCGCGACGGTCCTTAGAGGCTTGGTCTAGATATTTTTTAATTAATGTAGGGTGATAGTTTGCTCGTTTTGTGATTTGTGGGGCCTACGAAGGGTGATGAAATCCCCACCTAATCTGGATTTGGGTTATTGCCCCCTTAATGTCCGTTTTAGATATGCAAAACAAACCAAAATCTAAAATACGGAAATAGATTTTTAGCGGCGATGTTTGCAAATAATCCTGCAGGTAGAATCAATTTATTGGAGTTTTAGAGGAGAGATAAAGATAGTAGGAAATTACCAGAGAAGTTTGGGGGCCTAAATCACCCAAAATGCCGCGGTTCCGCCGCAAGTTAGTGGGTTCTTCTGCTGAAATTTCTTCAGTGCCCTCCTATACTCCTATGTTCCAAGTTAATAGTCTCTGAATCTCTGTTTCCTTGCTCCAGTTACTCCAAATTATCTTGCAAAACTCGCACAATAATCGTTAAATAAGCAAGATGCAGTTTTTTTTATGGTTGCCGGATTTTGTAAGAAATCAACCCGAATAACAAGAAAAAATTATGATTGTTTCCCTGGCAACGGCGCCATTTGATTTGTCGTATGCGAAAAAGGGTTGTAAATAACCGCAATCAAAGACGGTGTCGCTAGTAGCTAGCCGCGATGAGTACAGGTTGTCCGCAAGGAAAAGTGAACCTTTTTCTTACTTTAGACGAGTTGATATAAGATAGGTGATTGTTTGTAGATCTAATTTAATACGGATGTAAAATTTATAAATAAGAGGCTTGTAGGGTTCATAGGACTTAGTAGTAATGGATGAATAATTCAAAATGACTCCTTTTATTTTTTAATAGTTTAAAACTAGATCGATAGTGATGAATGTAGATTAGGGTTTCTTGGAAGAAACTAGGGTTTCCCCACTCTTAACCCTTGTCCTTGTATTGATCTCTATTCATGTCAAGCCCTTAACAAAACAAGTGTTAAACCAATCTCAAATCATGGTCGTGACTAGCAATAAATTGGTAGCGCGCCCGATAAGGATATTAACATTTGTTTTGCTAAAGTTTATAGACTTTAAAATGTATAAAAGAAGTTAAATGATTTTACCATCCATTGATCTACCCTAGCCTACGAACCATAGCAAGCTAGGAATTACTCGCTCATGTTTAAAGTAGAAGAAAGGATGAAGAAGAGTGAAAACAAGATTAAGACGCAGAAAGTAAGTGCAGAAAGTAAGTGCGGAAAGTAATTGCAAAAAGAATAATAAAAACACTACCTTTATTAATCAACTATTGCATACAACTTGTGAAAGTAGAATACAAGAACCCTAGTTACTCTAGATCTCTATTTTATTAGAAGGAGATGACTAGTTGATGATCACTCGGATGCGCGGATCGCTTTGGACCTCTTGATCTCTTCGGTGATGTCACGGCCCAAAATTTAGTTCGTGACCGGCACTTAAATCACGCAACGTCTAAAGGCGTAACGTCACTTAAGTAAACCGAAGCCCAGAAATCTAAACCTTTTTAAGGAAAATAAAAGAGGTGAAGTTTTGAAATAAAGGTATGATGAAATCAAACGTTTTCTTAAATGCATAGATAATGGAACATGAAAATGCATGTGGATTTTACTAGTTGAAAAACATGTTTCGTCTTTTTTAAAAATTTGGGTAGCACCTCCCTCGTATATTTTGATCCAAAACCACATATACATGATAATATAAAAGGCATCTCCAAGCGGGAGCTAGCTCTTCGCCAATCGGCAGAATCACAACCACGCAAGTCAGAAATATAAGTATACGATGCCCAACGGCGAAGATCAACACAAAAGAATAATGTAAAGAAGCAAGACATCAAATCCCCCAAGCGAACATATAACCCATCACTCTAAGTCTCGCAACCATAAGTTTGTCTAAGTCTTACTACTTATACAAATACTAGTTTCTGATTGATGGAGTTGACTAGATACAACAGGAATAATAATACAAGAACGGGCACGATACAATATGTCCCACATACCAAAGCAAATCACCCGAAGCAAGCTGTGTGTCAGCGATACCGCTACTGAACCATGCGGTCAAACCTGCAAGAACTGTGGCACAACGGGGGTGAGTTGCCAACTCGTGAGTAAAAAACATCAGCAGGTAGAAATCGAATAAAACAACGACTCCTAGGTCAACTATATCATAAAGGTAATACTATGATATCTAGGGTGACCGTGTCTGCATGTATGCCAACAATATAATCAATGCCTGTATGCATATGGATATCATCTACTTGTCCATCAATGACATAACAACATCATAGAACTGAGTGTCCAATATCGACACTCGAAACATCATGAAAGCATATGCATGTAAATATGAGGATATCAACCAACGTGTGTCCATCAAAGACACATCAAAATCATGGAACCTGAGTGTCCAACATCGACACTCGAAACATCATGAAACCCGTGTCCAACATCGATATGTAAATCCTCATCTCTCAGGCTCCGGCAGTCCGGATCGGCCCACGGGCATCGTCAGTCCGGATCGGCCCATATCATCTCACGATTTCGGTCGGTATCCTCCAGATAACCGCCGAGTCCAAAAATATCACCGGTAGGTAGTGCTCCCCTGCCAGGCTCACCGCCTAACTATACGAGTCTTCTTGCCCCGGGGTACCTCACCGGGTCCACCATGTACCCGCAGACGGTGCCTACCGCTCCTCGAATCGGGTTTCACATACCAATCTCAGAACTAAGAAAACTCATGGTGGACTTCTCAAAATATCATATCAAGAGAAACCGGGTTTTTAAAACAATACATACTTTCTTTTGAAATATAACCGCGGTTCTCAAATCCAGAATCTTATGAAAATAGCATCTCAATGCGTATAATCATAAAGCATGATGTATGCAAATATAGAACAGAAATGTGAGCATATCAAGTATATCATACGATATAGCATAATGATGTAGGCATAGCAATATATCATGCCAACGAGTCATGTGACATACTGAACAATTAAGAGTAATAGCATGATATAGCAATTCTACTGTGTAAGTGATATAGCAATTATCGATGATGAAAGTGTATGAGACGGTAATCTGTGTAAGTGTAACATACGCATCATCGATAATGGTGTAGGTGTACTAGCACATGTATATGTAATGGAATGAGAATATCATGATCGTAGCATAAGGTACATCGTAAACGAAATGCTATAAGGTATACGTATCTATAACATAACCGAGTCGGTGAATCTATCAATCGGCATCCAGCCTCAAAACATCACGTACGGTATAATCCTCGTACGACATAATCCTCTAATCAAGGGTATGGATCAATCATCAAGTAAAACATCGCGTGCGGCGACAACAAATAGAATAGGGATTTTATCGACCTATATAACAATGAGGGTACGGATTTAAAGTCTCGTATGACATCTCACACATCATTCACATAATTATATACATATATATATACCTATATCTCAGGTCACATCCGTATCAATCTCATATCAGGGGACAAAGGTATCCATTATCTCATATCGCCTCGCATCCGCAACGACATATCAAACTAAGTCATCATATCTCATCATATACTCTTTTCATCACATCAATATCTCACATCAAGTAATCTTATATATATACATATCTCATTTTACCGGTCTCAATAATACATCTATCTCAATCTTATCATATTCATCGATCTCATGTCATATCCTTATACATCTCGTTTCATATCTTATATCAATCATGCCCTCTCGTATTATCTTATCTCATCGCTTACTAACTCTTTTAACCATATCCATAAGTTTCTCACATCATTTCTCTAACCATATTCTATAAATCGGTTTCCATTTATAATTTTCGGGGGTGCTATACGCCATCCACCCGACTTCCCCCATAGATATGAATCTACTCACCGGCAGAACCCCTTATTCAGCCGTAGTTGATGTGCTTCGTCGTCTCGGAATCCACGCGAAGGTACCTACAATCAATACACAATCGCAATGCAATTAAAATCAAGTCCGGAAAACCGATACGGCACACGGTGCGCTCATAAGTTAAAACCTATAGCCTACGCATGTAAAAATAACCAAACAACCCTCGTCGTTGCCGTACAAACGTCCAACGGCCCAATACAATATCAAATACCAAAATCAAGAAATTTCAATATCGGAAAACATAACCAAAATAAACTCAAAATGCTCCAAGATTTTAGCTCAGGTAATCTGGGACAAAACAAAAAATACAGTAGCTATGTTATATGGTATATGAGCTACTGGCAAAACCTCAACACAAATGGCCAAATTTTGGCTGGCCTATTTGCTACAGTAACCGCCCCCACCGGCCTTACCTTGGAGTTTGGGTCTCGTCTTCTCATGGTGGTCTCCTATTCGTCTAACTAGGTTAATGTATATGTTTGATTTTTTTATAAATGTCTCGGGTTGCTCCAGATTCCCTGTAGGCCTCCAAAAATGTCACAAAACCGACACGGAAAGTTTCTAAGTTCGTGAATTGGGTTCGTTTCTATGGCCCAGGTCAGGTAAAATCATCATTAAGGTCTTACAAACTCTCACAATACTTCAATTTACCAATTACAAGTCAAGTTTCCCCCTAAACCCTAACTTGGAATTTCTAAGTTCACAAATCCACACTTAATCAAATTTTAAACTAAACTAGAATACACTAAACATAATAAATTAACTAAAAGATATGGGTTTTACCTCATTTGGCAACTCAAGAATTTTCTTGAGTTGCTCAAAGTCTTCAAAATCCAAGTTTGAAAGGTCCATAAGGTGTAGGATGAGGTGAGGATCATTTTTAATGAAGGGAGTATAGGGTTTTGGTAAAGATTTAGGGTGGTTGCCATGGGCTAAAGGAGTTGGAGGAGACATGAAGATGAAGATGAAGGAGATGATGAAGGAAATAATGAAAACGAGGAAGGAAAATGAATGGGTGAGAATTGGTCAAGGGTCTCTCTCTCTCCCTTTCTCACCCTCACTCTCTCTCACATGTGGCATGCCATGCCATCATCATGTTGTCCTCTCTCTCTCTCTCCTCAATTATCCTCTCATGGCTTTCCTCTTTTTTTTCTTTTCTCTTTATTCCTCACTCATATAAAACTAAATGCATAACACAAATAAAATGATACAAACATGCAACAAAATGCAACATGTCATGGTGCACTAGCCATGACTAATTAAAAATATGGATTTGGCCTAATCGTGATTTGTAGTGCACTAATCGAGTTTAATTTAAACTAGCATATAATTAAATATAAAAATGCCGAAATCATATAAACATATTTTTAAAGGAATAAATCATTTTAAATCTCCATTATTTTCCAAATATTGGTATATAATTATACCATTTTACGAAAATCCGCATTTCGCAAATCGACTAGTTTTCGCGAAATATATTATTTTAATATTAAATTCCAAAAATAATATTTTATATTTCTGAAATGTTACAGGTGATGATCTTTAATGTGAAACTCTCGGTCCTATACATAGTCCCAAAACCAGAAACCCTAGATGCCATAAGTGAATATATGCTGTTTCAATAAAATCACCAAAATCTCTCATCAGATGGATCTAAAACTGTCGTGGAACCGTTGCATATAGGCATGTTTGGCCGCGGTTCCGCCACGGTTTGGTGGCTTCAGTTTCTGGGATTTTTTGTGCTATTTTATCTTGATTTTTGGAGATCCTCTCGATGTCTAGATTCTGAAAATAATGCTCTGAGTCTCTAGCGTTGCTAGATCTCTCGATTTGCTTCCATATTCTTGCAGATTTCATTTAGACATCCCGATTTAGTTCGGATCTCCTGGATTCCAGACCTGAGGTAATATCTGCACAATATCTCAAGTCATAGTGTTAGTAATATGTGGTATTTTTGAGATATTATCCTAACCATATTATATGATATTAGATCTTAGGAATATTGATTAGAAATATTTGATATGATATGCATATTTACTAATATTTCATATAAATATTATATGCATATATTTTCCCTCATTATGTTAAATATAATGTAGAAACATATGATAATAAACTTTAAACAAATAAACCCTCATATGTTCTATAATTACAATAAACACATTTTAGTACTTAACAATAGTAGGGAAAATATTCATTCAAATGTACAATATTTTAGACTAATCAAGGAATTCTGGAAGTGTAATTTCCTTCCCCTGAATATTGAAATTTAAGATAAACTGGGCGCAGGTAGAGGAGAGGGACTGTAGAATCAAGTCTGTATATAATTCGTTCTCCAACGTCGTCCTAAGGTCCGCGAGCTCTTCAATATAGTTGATCATCTTAAGGACGTGGTCCCCTACAGATGACCCGATAGCCAACCTTACCTGAAACAATTTCTTCGAGGTCTCATATCTTGTGATATGAGAATCCTCTCCATATAAATCCTTGATATGGAGGAAGATGGAAGCTAAGATCATCTTCTCGTGCCGCCTCTGGTACTCATTATCTATTGAGGCTAGCACGAGACACATGTCTTTCGCACTGTCTGTTTCCCATATCTTACGGATCTCAATATCTGCGACGATGGAATCTGGACCTGAGACGGCGGGGGCTTTGGTAGTAAGGAGGTAGCCTAGCTTGTCATAGGTTATGGCCATATGGACATTCCTTAGCCAATCTTTATAGTTTGGCCTCGTCAATATATTTTTATCTAGCATTAACTTAAGCCTGGTCATCTTGGTCACTGCCATTAGGAGAGAGAGAAGAAACACTCGGCATGATACTCTTGCATGTTTAGATTGGTTATTAGTTTATCTAAACAGGATGGCTCCTACTGTTTCTCAAATCTTCCTTCAAAGCATAAAAGAAGAATTAGTCGGGTTTAATCGCACCCTACAATTCTTACTTAACTTTTCAGTCAGGCTAGTGTCGGTACTTCGAGGGAGGTTTTCCAACGCTTTCGTAAAGTTCCTTAATTACATAACCTCGTTTCCTGGAGACATAGCCCCGCTAACACCGTTCTAGGTACCACTTGGTTTATAGTATTTATTGTGAAGTGAAAAATTCTCCCGAGGAGTAATAAAACTCACAGTGGGATCAGGATCTAACTATCATTGCATAACAACTTTGAAGGAATTTACCAAAATCATCACATTCCAGATGGTATGCAAAATTAGCAGGTTTCCTTTTCTTTTGAAACTCCGGATGTGGATTTTTTCCCAGGCTTTTATGACCTTGACGAAGGCCAACATATCATAAGACGCAAGTCAAGTTCTACCCGTCATTGTCTAGGTTAATTTGAACCCATTCTTACAAAACCTTGACAAAGGCCAAAATAGTTGTACGCCTGTCCCAAATTAACGCATCTATTTATGCTACAGATGAATATCCAGCAGCTACCAATCATTATGCCTTGGCGAAGGTTAAAATACATAGCTTGAATACTACTGAATACCCATCTAAAATGACGGAGAGCTACGGCTGGTTTTTGCGAAAATCGTGAACGTAATGAACTTGATATAGTCAAAGGAACCATGATAGCTTTTAAAAGGAGTAGTTTAGGCTCCGTATTTAAAAGTTGTTTTTCAAGAAAACCGAGTGCTTTTGAAATTGTTCCAACGATTTAACTTTAGTTTGTTTTCTTTGCATTAATAAATATTAATGCGGTCCTATCATTTAACCCTATCATTGCAGAAAGAAACAAAAATAGAACGTACGCTTATGCCATCCGCATTCACCACGGGGCTCCGTCATGCACCGTTAGGTTACTTAATTAACGGCAGAGCGGGGGCTAGACTAGCGCTGGTGCAAAACATAAGCAACGTTTATTATATACAATATATATATCCATTCGTCTTACGCAATAATAGGCATTCCAGATCATAGATCACAGCAACACAGATAAATATATTGGATATATTAGGATTTCCGTGTTTCGTTTTAGCTTAGAACGAAAATGGATTCCACGGTCGTGATGAATAGCCAAACCCCGCCCTAGACTCCTACGGGTGCGGCAAACTACCCACCAAATTCCCGAAGTGAAGCAACCTCCCTCAATGAAATGAGTAGACCACTCGGCACTTCAAGAACCCGGTAGTTTGTACACCTCACCTTGGGTCTATCCTAGGTGCAAGAAAAAGTAAATGAAATAATACAACGGTAGCTACAACCTCAACCCGGATGTGCCCCGCAAAATAATATTACATCAATTTACAAATATAAATGAATGAAAGAAAAGAACACTCTTCTCACATTCCCCCGGCTATTCATTCATGACGATCCAATACTTCATATACACAAACCATTAAGAAGATACAAGATATGTGCAACCCCCACTAATCGACATATAGTAATTAGTAGATGTTTAGCAACACATATACAACCACAAATGCACAGTTAGTCATGAACTTAGAATTTCGATCGATAATAACTTTTCGTGTTTACCCCATGCACAAACCAGTATACAAATAAATCTGGATAAAAACCAAATATACCAAAAATCATATTTCCAAGAACCAAAACCACGGAAAAAATTGGGAGCAACTCGGCCGCGGATCCACGGCCAAATGACCTATTTGGCCGCGGTTTCGCGGTCTAGTTGAAAGATTATGAGCTCGAAAAATTTTCTCGGTCTTAAAAAAGCCTCCATGTATTTTTAAGGTCACTAAAATAATTTTTGAACAGTTTTAAAAACCAACAGCAAGCTATATCTCGGAAATGTGATTTCGTGTACATTCCGTCGATCGAAATCCTAATTACTTGCTCACAAGCTAGTTAAGATTTTAGTAGGTTTTGATACCATTGTAAGTTGATACCACACACACCACGCACTTGTGGGGAGGCGGAATTTACAAAAAAACGATTTTCTTGACTTACAACACCGACCTAAACTCCAGGATCTTTACAGAAACCTTAACTAGCAAAACTACTTGGAGGTTTTAACTACTCAGTAAGAGTTTTATACCTCCTAGATACTTGTCCTTCGGGTCTTCTTCTCCTCCCCTTAAGCTTCTCGAAAGACCGGATCGCGCTTGATCGTCAGTCTCCTCGTGTCAAAGACGATCCACTTGAGAGTCTATAGTTCAAGCTCCAACCACTAAACCGAGGTGTTCGCTAATCTAGGTAGCTTAGAAGATATAGAGTGTTAATTGGGCTATTTAATATCAAGTGACCCTATGGTTCACAACTCATATGAGGGTTTAGGGTCTTGAGGAAGAAGGAGAGAAAAATGGAGAGAGAAAGGGAAAACATAAATGAGCTAAGTGTTCTAGCCTTGTGAAGAATGGCTCATCTTTTTCTCACTTGAAGCATGGATTATTTTCCAATAGAAAATAACAACCATGCTTCAATAGTAAACCCAAACAAATAAAATAATGGAATAAGCCATGCTTCACCATGCCACAAGTATCTTCATTTTCCACCTCATTAATTTATTCCAAAAATATATAAATCAAATAATGAGGTGTCCTCTTCTAGAAGTATCTCTTATGAAATTACAAGAATGCCCTCACCGTATATACATACCCGTATTCGTACAGCAAAAATACGAATATAATGAGATAATAATAATCCAATAATATAATACTAGAATCTGGCTTAAACCAAAGCCCACTAGCATTATCCGCCCGAACAACATCCGTGTAGACAGTACACGGATATGATCGGAACACTGCACGTAAAACCATACGACCTCTACATCATTTCGCCTGAACCAAGGAAACCCTCTATGTGGGACTCTAAACACTCGACAGTACGCTGGCAGTGGGTTTAACCACAAGTTCATCAGTGGCACTAGCTGTACATAACGGCTACCCAGGTATCTGTCGATAAGAAGGCCGACGAGAAAACCCAACCAAACTCCTACTGAGACTATCTGTGACAATCTCCGTACAGTCCGGTCTGTTCGTCTAAGAGTTTCGCATGTCGGGCCTAGGGGTGGTAACCGTCAGACCCCTAATAGAGTAATAAGTCGTGTCGGTGTAGATCCCAATATACCCTGAGAAACTACTGGTGTACCTACCAGTAAATCTCGCTTTCCCTGACCGGGGACTTTGTGTAATGGCGATCCGAACACAGCGCGATATCAACTCCCAATACCGGGAGAGTCGAATCCTTTCTAACCCCTGCTGCCTCCAAGTGCTTCGGGACTGCACCCAACTACTACCTGTTTGCACGACTCATTTGAGCCGTGGTAGGGTAGTAATATAAGTACAGTGGGAACACACTCGAGACGAATAGTGATGTCAAGTCAACGGACTAACCTGTACTCATGTCACCCGGGAACTGCTAACTGACGATAGGTATAATACCAACCAGCAGTTCCCATCGAGTCCGTCCAGTGTAACTCATAACCCAATGAGCATCTGTATACTATCTCCGGTACGGCATACTAATGGTTGCGGGACAGGCCATGATGAGAAGCGTATACACTAGTCTACTCTGGAGTATCGATGCCCTATCTCGATAATCCTATGACTAGGGACAAGTATAAGGATGTGCTAATAGACTACCCAGCCCCCACTAGTGTGACTACCATCACAACGCTGGTAGTCAAGCAATGATCGTAAGGGCTCTGTCAATATATATTAGCGATATGTTAAAAGAAGAATATAAATACATTAAGATAGAATCAAACCAGATAGCATACTATCATATTGAGCAAGACTGTTAATATATCCGTGTATATCCCAAGCTTCCAAAATGTAATATACAATCCAGTATTATACAATAATGGCCTCTAGGGCAAATATCACTAACACCGGCATCGTCCAAAGGACATTGGTTTATATTGGCAACGACCGACTACTTCTTTAAGTGGGCAAAAGCAGTACCACTGAGGGAGGTGAAGACGGAGAATATCCACCATTTTTTCAGAACCCATGTCATCTATCGGTTCGGTACTCCGCGACGAATTATCTCGGATAATAGGCCATCTTATAAAAGTCATAAAATAACCCGCTTCATACAACAACATAAAATAGATTGGAGATACCCTTCAGTCTATAATCCTCGGGCCAACGGTCTAGCTGAAGCTTTCAACAAGACATTGATAAAGATTATAAATAAAACGGTGTCCAAAAATAAAAAAGACAGGCAAGAAAGGTTGTACGAAGCTCTCTGGGCGTACAAAACAACGTTCAAAACAGCCACGAATACAACACCATACGCATTGGTGTTCGGCATGGAAGCAGTGCTCCCATTGGAAATAGAACGCCCCTCTCTACGAGTAATGGTCCGATACGAGCTGACAGATGAAGAAAATGCTCATCTCAGGCTCGAGGAGCTCGACGCCCTCGACGGAACTCACCTTATAGCACAACAAAACCTGGAGGCTTACAAAGCAAGGATGACAAAGTCATACGAAAAACTGACGAGGCCGAGAACATCCCGCCAAGACAAACTCGTGCTAGTCGTCAAAAGACCAATGATCTGCAATCGTACAAAACGGGGGAAGTTCGAGCCGAACTATGAAGGCCCGTACACTATAGACAAAATCAACCAAGGTGGAGCCTACCTGCTCATGGATATGCATAGCGAAAAAACCTTCCAGACAATAAACGGCCGATTCCTCAAAAAATACTACGCTTGAAGAGTCATGACTTAGGTCAATGATAGATGATGACACTTGTGTCCGCTCGCTATCTTCCTAAGTTAGAACTCCGAGAGTAGTATCCAAAAAGCTCCGTCGCCTCAAAAACGATGACAACGGACCGAGATGTCCCTAAACTAACAACGGACCGAGATGTCCCTAAACTAACTAAAACGTCGCCTCAAACATGGCGATAATGGACCGAAATGTCCCTAAACTAGAACATCGCCCCTAAATACGACGATATGCTCCCTTAAGATCTTTATTGCAATCGAAGTCCGAACGGCGAAGGTTGCAACTCAAGTCCTACTGGCTACATAGTTACTCCAGCAATGAAGCCACCCCCAAATCCCACCGGCAAGCAGATGGGCCACCTGCGACAAAGCTACTTTCGAGTGTTTCACCGTTCAATAAAAAAATGGTATGTCTACAAGAGAAATGGGTACGAACGAAAACCCGAAAAGGCGTCGTGAGTAAAAACAGCAGGACTACTGGCGAGCTTGTGAAAACCCGAAAGGGCGCAGCCTCGTTACCAAAAAAACCACCACCTGCTTGAGATCCTTACGACTCACAAAGGAGCAACACACTTAGGAATCCCCATGATCCCTAAGTAGAATCACACTTACGAGATCTTCATGACTTTTAAGGAGCACTCCCCCTATGAGACCCTCACAGCTCATAGAATTCAAAAGCCTTAGGCAAAATATCTAAACCTATTTCCTAAGCCATCATCTGCCCTACAAGCTGTCCAATATCGACCCTTGTATACAATCCACGGGAATAAATAAATATATCCCCCACAAAGTTCCACCCATGGTAGGAAATAACCCTATATGGTGAACAACGCTTGTGAATCTTCTCGACTTATAAGGAGAAAATACTCTTGTAAGATCCTTACGACTTTCAAGAGAAAATATCACTTAGGAATTCCCACGATTCCTAAGGAGAAAATACGCCTACGAGATCCTCACGACTTTTAGAGAGAAACACTTTTACGAGACCCTTACGGCTCATAAAGTCAAAAAGCATTAGTCGACAGGATCCTAACCCTTTTTACTAAGCCACCTTTGTCCAAATTAACAAAGGAAAATGATGATTCGCTCCTAGAAATATTCCAGTTGAAGCGATGTTGATGCCTAAATAGGTATCCAATTTCATGTCCTCTCATAGCAAATGATGATTCGCTCCTGGCAACATTCCAGTTGCAGCGATGCTGATTCCACAATAGGTATCAGGACCAAATCCCCAACTCGCAACAAAAATCAGTGAGCAAAATATGCATAAAAAAGAGCCGAAATGTTTGGGCAACTCGCAATAAAAAGTAGCGAGTAAATAAGAAAAAATATGGCCGAAACGATTGGACACCGCGAAAAATAGCCGAAATGATTGAGCAATCGCGACTTGCGTGATATGAAAAGCCGAAAAGTTAAAGCATAGCGGAAATAAAAAAAATAAAATGAAATTTCCTCTGCCCTGCAAGTACGTCCATATTGACTCTTATATACGATCCATGGGCACAAATGAAAGAAAGGGACCATATCTCCCACCACGCTTCATCAAAAGGAGAAACAAGTCTTGACGGTTCATATACAACCTAGAGACTATCCAGGCGTTCCTTCTCATTCCGGAAGATGCAGACGCAGCGTCACCATGAAACAAGAAAGACCCCAGGGTCAAAACCAAAATGGAGTAATGGCAAAATCCTAACTCCAAGTCTTGACGGTTCATATACAACCTAGAGACTATCCCAACGCTCTCCTCATTACAGCAGGGTGCGGACACAACAATCAGATAAAAATGGAATAATGGAAAAATCCTATCTTCGGCTCGACGTGCTTCTCATGTCAACAATATGCAAACGCAATGTCAACAAATTCCCAAAGGTCAAACAGAAATGGAGTAACGGCAAAATCCTAGCTCCAAGCTTTGACGGTTCATAAACAACCTAGAGACTATCTTGACTTTCCCCCTCATTCCAGCAGGATGCGGACGCGACTATCAAATGAAATTGGAGCAATAAAATATTCCCAGCACCGGACTTCAATTGCAATACATACAGCACAGAGGTCTTATAGATGTCTACCTTACTTCAACAAAGAATCGGCACGATATCGTCAAAGCAAAAAACGAAGTGACGGCATATTCCTAGCTTCGGGTCTTGACGGCAACTCATATAAAGCCTAAAGACCGTTGGAGATCATCCCATCCTAGAAGGGTACGGCTATGACTCATCGGGGCTCCAAATTGAGCCTAACCTCAAGTAAAAAGAGTCATGAAAAATTCCTAACGCTTGCTCTTCCGACGGTAATATAACCTAAGGAGATTACTTGAAGACGTCTTGTCCAGCCCCCGAAGGGATCAGAGACACGACAGTCGCTGGGTTACTCGAATAACAGCTTAAAGACTGTATATCGAAGAATATATCAGCCAACACGACGGTACCACAGACTAAAACCCTAGTACCACAAACCTAACGGACCTCTGTCGTAAAAAGAATGGGGGTAATCAACATACAACGTTAGGACAAGTTTGCCTGTAAGCCCAAGGGAGGTAAACTAAAGAAACTCGAAAATGAGTACATAAACTAGAGACTCTGAAACGAATGAATAAACTACAAACTCCGAAACGAGTGAATAAACTAGAGACTCTGGAATGAGTGAATAAACTACAAACTCCAAAATGGGTGAATAAACTAGAAACTCCGAAACGAGTGAATAAACTACAAACTCCAAAACGAGTGAATAAACTACAAACTTCGAAATGAGTGCATAAACTACTTCGCGCCAGATCAAGATATCAAACGCAGAGGAGCGCATATAAAAAAACGTATATTCTTTATTCATGATTCAAAATGTTTGAAAGATACAATTTATATATAAAAAAGGGATACAATTCTAGCCTTTAAGAGGGCGGGGCTTTTAATAAAATAGCAACCCGTTCACTCTCTTGCCGCAGCTCCTGCTTACGCTCCACTATTGCAGCCAGCATTGCTTCAACTTGAGCCCGTTATTGCAATCATGAAGAAAGCTTCTCATTAATTTCCTGCTTAGCAACTTCGCAAACTTGCATTCCCCGCTCAGTAGAGTCAAGGTTCTGCCTCAGCGCAACTCCTTCAGAAACGCATTGTTGAAGATTTTTAAACATAACTTGCAGTTGCGCAGTATTCGCCTCAACCTAGGCACGCAATTGGCTGGATCACCCAAAGCCGTCTCATGCTCCTTTTTCTTCAAAACCAACTTCTGCTCGAAATATTGAATGGAAGCAGCACTCTGCTCGATCCATGCGACCAGGTGAGCCTTCGAGGATAATGCCTCAGGCGCAAGACGTTTGTGCTCAATCTCAAGAAGGCAAGCCTCAATTTGCTTACAATAGTCAACCTAAATACCGACAAAATTTTCTCATGGAGGCAAGCCTCAATTCGCTTACAATAGTCAACCCAAATACCGACAAAATTTTCATTGCAGAAAGTCACAAGGGTCGCCAGTATAGGGTTGACTTCGTCCACAAAGTCCGCAGCAAAAGTGAGAGCTTCGGCATTAAGGTCTTCAATAAATTCGCTTAGCATCCGCCTGCTATTTGCCGCACCTCTGGAAGACTGACGCTTAGCAAAAGGCCCCGCGGGCATGGAAATGCGAGACTCAAGAGGAGCCAAAGCCGGTGTGGCTACTACAAAGTAAGACACGAACAAAGAAGGGTCAGGTTTCAACCTAAAAATAAAAAAGAATGATGATGAATGAGATCTAACATACCAATAGTCAAAAGTAGCAAATCAGGGAGTATGGGAGGCTCAGCTATTCCTTAGTTCTCTCCCTCGAACCGTAAGACTGTGGTCAATACGAGAAAAGTTTAGCAATAGTTAGATTGCTCGTTGAAAGATGAAATAAGAAATGAAGAATATACTAACCAACGCCCGAAGGAGGGACGAATTCCGATTGGAAGGCGAAGTACGAGCTTAACATTTGGTATAAGCGGTCGAAAAACACTCCTAGAGGATTGCAACAATATACGGTAAAGAAATTAATCTAAGAAATAATATCTATACTAAAAAAAGGAAATGAAAAAACTTTACCTTCCGTCCTTAAACCCGAGAGAACTCAGGGGGCTACAAAAGAGATAGGTGAAGCAGCGACAGTCATGGCCGCGGCTGACGGTGATTCTTCAATCAGCACAGTGCCAGAGTTTACTGCACCTATACTCGGAATAAAGGAGATATCAGCGAATATGTCTAGCAGGAATGAGAACCTAAAAGAAATAACATGAGGAATACCTCACGGGGCAGAAACCATAGCGGTGCCTGGAGCGCCTTTAAGTATGACGGCTTCCTCGATTTCCACCATCACCGGGAAGATGGATTCAACATCTACACCTTCGTCCCCCGAATCAATAAGGGTCTTCATCATGCTCGCATCATCCGTCGATTTTGGGGATCCACAAGGGGAAGAAACGGCAGTTGGAACAGTCCCAGATTCAAAAGGAAGGCCCGACGCCCCAGACTCTTCAAACGCTGGCACCTCACCCGCCACGTTAACACCTAAACTCGGCTCTGCTGCATCATTCAAGGACAAATGTGTTATAATTCAAGAAAAACTGCTGTAGAAAGAAACCTGGAAAAGTAAATATGTCTTACTAGGTTTCAGTTAGGGATTGTGCGATATTTTACCTTAAAGTAACCGCTTAGCCTCTTCGCGAGCTGCACGCGCAATATGCCTATGAGCGATTGACAAGGAAGAAGGAATGTCCTCCATGGTAACATTAGGGGGTCGTGTATCACTCGAACCTGCACCTGTGGCCAAGTTAACCTGACACTCCCCTGCTACGTGCTTTCGGCGCTTCTTCTCAGCTTTAGCTGTACGAAGAGATCTCCTCAGAACTTCCGATAGAGGAACATCTTTATCTAAATCAGGCTCGGCCTCCAGATCTGCTGCAATGATCGTCATCGGCTGCTTTAGCATCGCTTCTCATAGCGGCCCTGGGGTGACCTCAACTCTAGCCGATAGCTCTGAAGGCTCCTCTACACCACCACTTAAGGACGACATCGCACTCGGAACAACACACGTTGCGATGGTTCCTATAATAAAAAAAAAAGAAAAAAAGAAAGAGAGTAAGAAGTCAGGGTGTGAATGAAATGAGCTAAATATGTTTATTCAAAGGCATCACAAAATGAATCATACCGAGGCCCATGGAAGCGCGAAGCCTCTCCTCTTCCTCAAATGTCTTAAGGGACGCCAAAAGAGCCTCTTCAGTGAAGATTCCTATTAAGAAAAGAGCGTTAATAAATCATAATAAATTCAAATATATATATATATATATATACAGAAGAATGTAAATGAGATATACCGGACGCCGCAAGAGAAGAAAGCGCTGCTTGCTCGTGGGATAATCTCTCAGAAGCCTCAATAGCGGCTTGAAAATTAGTAGCGGTATTATCATCAGTAGAAGCCCCGAACAGATTGTCGTTGGTTCCGTATTCGAACAAGCCCTCGCTGTAGGGAGCATTCGGCTCCTGACCGAAGACAACATCAGCCAAAAATAAAGATTTCTTCTTTTTCTGCCAGCCGGCAACAACACCCGACGATAAAAGCTTACGCTTAACGGGTTTCTAGGGACGGCGAGTCCCGATTTTCGAACCAATACCCAACTCAAGAGATACCACTGCTACCACAGGAGCACTTACGTATGGCCATGGCTTAGCCGAAAAGGCTTGCAGAACTACAGCCGCGGTGCTCTCTCTCAAAGAGAGATGAACAACTACCCGTCGCTTCAGCGGAATCGCAGGATTACCGGCCGGGACAGAATCCTTATGGTCAAGAAGCATCTGCCTTTCCTCCTTGACAACGGCACCCGTTGCATGCTGATACCAGGCGATATAAGAATTCGAGGCCTTCGGGATATGACTCGGCTCACTGATCAGGAAATGAGACCCCATATTTAGCCGCATAAAATGATGTGCCGTGTTGTGAACGCTCTCCTCTATAGCAATCGGATCAATGAGAAACGCTTCAAGGGGAACGCCTTAGTTGTAACCAAATTGCTGGGCAAAGCGATGCGGGTTATATCTCATAAACAACACCGAGGCATTCTATCTGAATACAAGGAAATACAACCTGATAGAATACTAATGCGCAATCTCCTAGGCCCTCAAAACAGAAGCTCCATCCTTGAAGACATCGTGGAGCGGCTGGACTACTTTAGAGAGTTCCTTACCAATGGTCAGAACCCTGTTGACGAAGGTCATGCTCTCCCCAACCATATGCAGACGAAGAAGCAATCACCAAGCCTCTCGCTGTGTTGGGTCCAGAGAAGAAACATCAACCAATTACCTGACCCGAGGGAGTTGTACCCTTCGTAAATTCTAGGACTTTTATACTCATGTAACGACTCTGAATTCACTGTATGAAAATTTTTAATTCAGTGTACAGAATGGAGTTTGCAAGCCTGAGTACACTTTATAAGTTATTTTTGCTTAAGAACAGCAAGAAACAACTTGTAGCTCACTGGTAAAGCCTTGCACTGCTGTGACATAGCCCCTGTGTTCGAATCCCTTCAGACACATATTTTTTTCTGAATTTTCTTTTAAACTTTTTGGAAACCCAAAAGTTTACACGTGCACTGCACATAGAAATGAAAAGACAGAAAAAAACATGTGTAAAATGTTGTGTACACAGCCTTGGACATGTGGCCAAGATCCACCGGCTCTCCTCCACCATTGGACCGGCGAGATGAAGCTTGGGGCCGGTGCTGACGGTCGTCCGTAGGGTAAAAGTCCCCGTGTCTTGCACAAAAAACTTTTTGCCTACCCCCATTACCCCTGCACTATTTGATTTCTATGAATTTAAACAGAGACTTCAATTTCATCTTTAAATCCAATCTTAAATGCATTTTAATTCATTCTTTCAATTCCAAAACCATAATTCCACACTATAAATACAACCCCATACCTTAGCCCTCCTCATTCTGAAATCCCTAGCCAAAATTATCAAATTTTTCTAAGTACAAGTGGAGTAGAAGTGGAGTTAGCCCAAGACCAACTTCCGGCAAAGAATCGAGCAAGCTCCGGCAACTCCACGACGCCACAAAGGATACCACATCTTCTACCTTTTTCCTACCCGTCTAGCTAGTAAGTCCTTTCTAATTATCCCCCTTCTTCTCTAAAAATCTCTTTTTATAAAACACGTCGGTAACTGGAGTTATACCGACATCTTATTCTAAAATCCTTGAAACTGCACTTTTTAATAAGCCTTGCGCATTCATATTCTATACCTTGCTTGCTAATAATGAAAATAATAATTAGAAACAACTTTCACCCTAAATCTTTATATTAAATAATCTTAAATTGAGTTTTACGTTTAAATAACATGAACTTTGTATCTGCCGTATTTAGTTGTTTTGCTTAAATATACCTTTGGAAAACTTCACGGTGTAATGACATACCCTTCACATACACACATGTTTACATAGCACGATACTCTTGGAAACATATTTTTTGGCAAACACAATATTTCATTAAAATACCATCGACTATAAAAACCCGGTTTTTTCTTTAATTGTATTATTAAATTCTTTGCAATTATACCTCGACAACCCATTTTGGGGACCCGCTATTGGATGGTGAGGATTATCACACATCCTTGGGCCAGTAGAGCGAGATGCAGACCTCCTCACGGAGCATTCGGTTTCGAAAGCTTTTAATACGAATTTTAAGAAAAACGAAATTTTCTATTTAATATTAAAATTAATTTTTATAAATATATAAATATTATCAAACCACATATTTTCAAGATATAATAAAATTCCATGTTTTCTAAAAAGATAAAAGAATGACAAGTTTCACCAAAATACTCTCAAGTTATACAAAAGACAAGTTTTACACTTAAATACCATGAACTATTCAAGCTAAGTTAATATTCACTAAAATACCTCAAATCTATAAAGTTACATCCATGAAATCCTAAATACGATAAATAAATACTCGAGGTTTATTTTGAAAGTATATAAAATATTTTTCATAAAACCCCCTCGAGTTATATAAATTACATTTAAGGATTTTCGTAAATATAAGTTTAAGAGAGATCAATTCTCTTGAGCCTCAGGGAGCCGGAGAAAGTGAGTTCTTTCCTATTTAAGGTAGAAAAACTTAACGGTTTTATCAATGGTGATTGTCTTGGAAAAAGACATAATTCCTGCCGTCCATGTGCATAGTTACCGATAACTCCTAAACCTAATTCAGAATCCAAATCAGTTTTAAGTGTCTGACTCAAGTCTGAGTCCAAATCAATCTGAGTCTAATCCAAATCAGAATCCAATTCAACATAAATTCAATATATCCAACATGAATACTTGAACCTGAATCTCAATACCAAAACAAGATCAACATGCAAACATAACATGACTTGACTGAACCATGGCTACATCTTGACTTGGTTACATGCCTATTTGATATATCCTAAAACAGTTTACATGAACAACTTATATCCATGGTCTCGGCAAGTCTGATAACTAAAATTTATACAATATACATTACGGGGTTTAACGGGCTAGACTGGTACAGAATCTATTAGAAGTGGAATGAGATAGTCAATAAAAGACACCTACCTGAATATCCGTGCCGTTGTCCCGTGGGTTTTGACGGGGCCTTGTACTACCGATTACCATAGTCCACGGAACAAGTTGGACTCCTCTCGTATACACTGATATATTCTGTACCAAGCTAGAAACAACTACGTTAGCATAACAAACATATACCTGTACCAATTACCAGTTATGTTCCCTTTATTTGAACTATTCCTATCTCTCTTTTGGGACTTACCGAGCGCTAGTTCGCTGACGGCATTCCTCTTTCTTTCTTTCTTTGGAATGTTCGTCAGGAGGACCCGACTCTCAGGACATCAAGCCTGGCCAGGACAACTTGGACCAGTTCATAGAGCAGCCAGATTTCTAGCTTTTACTTGTACTTATTTCAGTTCATATGTCACTGTTTAGGCATTGCTTTCTATCATTGTACATTTCTTTTTCAAATCAGTTGTAATGTAAAGAATGGAAATTAAGAAAAGTTGATGTTTATATTACATCTCTTGTTATTTTTTAGCATTTATTTATATTGCTTATTTACGCTTAACGTGTTTGCTTCTGAGTAAATACGTCGCGTGCCCGCCACGCCTACTTCCCCGAACACTGGGAAGCGGGGCGTGATAATACGCCAAACGCACCTAATACGTGCATCTCGATTCAGGAGGTGAAGTAGTGCAAGGGGAGATTTATAGGCTTCAAACCTGGCTGGGCGGTGTCGGCCGTTGTGCTTAGGCCATGATACAAGTAGGCCAATCGGACAACCCCAACAGTCATATGCGTCCCTGCCGTGATGTAATGAGCCGGATAAAATACATACGGTCTCATGTAGTGAGGGTGCATTGGAAGCGTAAACCCGCACAGCCACAAGCCGATAAAGTCTATGAAAAACGTCTCCTCTTCAATATCCGGAGCGGCAATCTCTGCAAAAGGGACGATGGGGGTATCCGGAATAAAAAACTGCTTTAAATCCGCCTCTGCAGTTGGCAATTTATCCGAGCCAAATCCGAATGGATCATCGAGCTTGGCAAACTTTGCAGCCTTCTTCGATAAAACCTCCGGACGAAGGAAACGGGCGACAAAATCAGAAAAGCTAACCCCATGCCCCCAGACTCCAGAAACAAGCTCTCATAGATATTCAGCACTTTGATCAAACCAGGGAACTTGTGCTTGATAGCGCTTTCCGAGGTAAGGCCCATGACTACCGACTCGGTGGCAAAAACGTACTCGTCAGGAGGAAGTATCTCCTCGTAATGCTCCCCTCTGACGGGTAACCCGGAAATTTCTGCGAATTCCTCCAGCGAGATAGATACTTCATGGTCCGATAAAAGAAATGTGTGATTCAGAATATTCCACTGCTCCAAGAAGGATTTAACCCACCACACATGAGGATTGTTGTAATAAAAAAGAGACGCGTAAACCGCCGGGTATAACCCGGTCTTCAGCAGCAGTGACTTATTGGCCGACAAAATGTAACGGGCCAACTGTAGATAACCAGCCGGATGTCGGGGGGTCACTCCTATTGTATAAACCTGACCCCAAAGACGCGCTTCTCCTTGACATATGCGACGCCCCAGAATATCTAGGGCCATCGGGGGCTGGACTAGTATCGACGCCATGAAAGGTTGGAGACGACCTTCTAAGGTCCACTTGACCTCTTCCACTGCATAAGCGATCTGCGGAGGGTCAGCATAATGAATCGGCGGTATCGGTTCTAACGGCACCGTACAATTAAAGCTGCGCCACCTTGGATAATATAACTGTACCACGATCCCCATAGATGAAGAGACTTCTGCTCTGGGTCATAGTCCAGGATTAAAGCGAAGACTTCCCGATCCATAGGCACGTCGGCAAAAGCGCTCTCCGAACGAACATAAGGAAAAAAAGAACCGGAAGCCATATTACCTAAACATAATTTTAAAAAAAGTTAGTGATTGGCATAATAAAATCACTGCAGTCTAAAAATAGTGGGCCCCACAAAATCAAGGTGATGGCTCATCAATGATGAGACATGCAATCATTGTGAGAATCCAAAAATATTCTCATTAAATGAATAATCCTATTGAGCAGTGGAGTTAAAAACTCCAAATGTTCTCGAAAAACGAGCCCTGCAACAGATTCAAATCATTAAAGAAAAAGGGTATTATAACCCTACATATAAAAAAAGGGGAATAGGAAAGGGAATAAAATTCCTAAAAAGGTTCAAAAAATTTCTTAGAGCTAAGCTCTGTAAGACAAAATGGAATTAAAATTTCTCAGATAATGGGATTAAATCCCAGAAGTCCCCCGTGTTAGGAGACAGAAATATAATGGAATTAAATTCCAGAAACCCTATAAGAAAAAGATCAATGTGTTAGTTATATGTATGCCCTAGAGGCCAATACTGTACATAGGATGT
The DNA here is from genome assembly GCA_030015575.1 of Agapanthus africanus. NCBI lineage: Eukaryota > Viridiplantae > Streptophyta > Magnoliopsida > Asparagales > Amaryllidaceae > Agapanthus > Agapanthus africanus. Next base: position 145,862,131 of record JASDDO010000022.1, on the reverse strand, counting down.
ATATTGTAGTGGATGATGGGACATATATAGGTATGACTTTCTTGCTCGACATGATAGTATGCTATCTGGTTGCTCTTTATCTTAACATGTATACTTGATGTCTCTCTGTTGCATGTTGATAAAGCCCTTAGGATGTGTACTCGACTTCCAGGAATATGATGTAGATCATACTACTGGGGCCTGGGTAGTCAATGAGTACATCCTTCAAGGTTCCTAGTCGTGGGAATATCGAGACGGGGCATCGATATTCCAGAGTAGACTAGCGTATATCTTCTCGACCCATATGATGGGCGATGGATGATCCCATATCCATTGGTATTTGACATCAGAGATGGTATGCGGGTGCTCAGTAGAGACTGGGTACACTGAACGGACTCGCCGAGAACTCCAAGATGGTATTATACCTCACGTCAGATGGCAGTTCTCTGGTGACACTGATACAGCTTAGTCTGTTGACCTGAGATCGTCATAGAGTCTTGTGTGTCTCCCACTGTGCTTTGATTTCCACCCTACCACGGCTCTACTGAGTCGTGCAAATAGGTGGTTTTTGGGTACAGTCCCGATTCACATGGAGGCAATGAGCGATAGGAGGGGATTCGTCTCTCCCGGTATTGGGGGTTGATGTTGCGCTATGCTCGACTGGCCATAACTGGAAATCCCTGGCCAGGGTTGCAGTGATCTACTGGTAAGTGTTATCAGTAGTTTCATGCTATGTTATGGACCTTACATCGGCATGACTTATCAAGCTACTGGGGTCTGACGTTTACCACCCCTAGGAGAGATATGCGACATATCAGACGAACAGACCGGACTGTACGGTAAGTGTTACTGGTTGGATTCACAGGAGTGTGAGCGGGCTTGCTCGTTGATCTTCTGATCGCTCAATACCCGGGTGGCCGTTATGTTTAGCAGACCGCTTGCGGCTTGTGGGTGTTTGATATGATCATCACCTGCTGCCGGCGTATTGACGAGTCTTTAGAGTCCTACACAGAGCTTTCCTGGCTCAAGCGAAACGAAATAGGAGCGCATATGAGATATGTGCGGGACCGAGAATAATACCAGTATATGATACTGTATTCTATTCTTGCGATTTGTATCATCGGACGGTTATATAAGATATAGCCGGGTTACCGAATCAAATGTTGATTCGATACATTGATACACTTGATATTAGTCGGTTATATGCAGTATGACCGGATCATTGAATCAAGTGTTGATTTAATGATTTGATGTATAATTATATATTTGATGTATTACTTTACATTAACTAGTATTTGTTCACTTAAGATGGATTTTCTCACTTGATGTGCACATTGTATATATGATATAGTTTTGTGCACTAGTTTGTATCATGTTTGATGATACATGCAAACTTGGGTGAGTGTATGCTATACACCATGTTTAGTTAATGGTTAAGGTTTCCATTACCTTATTTATTTATTTATTTATTTATTTTGGTAAAATAGAATGGTTGCTTTCTTTGTCTTTAAGCAAGAAGCTTCTTGATGCTTCATGCATCTTTGACAAAGTAACCATTTTGTTTTATTTTTTAACCCTAACCATTTACCTAAACCCTAGTTTATTCTCTACATGTGTTAGCCTCACCCATAGTTGCATTATGATAAGATCACTTGATTTATTATTATTCTTATCATATTCTTTCTTCTTCTTCTTCTTCAAGAAGAAGAAACCTTGCTACCTCCAATGGTGCCATGAGAAAAAGAGTGAGAAATCCAAATCCAAAGTGAACCCACTTCCTATTTCTTCATCCTCTACCACTTGCCATGTAGTAGAGTGTGTTATCTTCACAAGTTCTATGACCAAGTGAAGATGGAGCTTGATCTTGAGTTGCCTCGACGTAGATCATCTTCGGCATCGAAGTTGACGACCTAGCCCGCCCATTTCTCCGATGAAACCGACGCTAGAGTCCGGGATCCGATGATCGCAGCTGAGGGACGTCATCACGGAGCTAGAGAAGTGGAGGACCGGATCTACAAAGGTTGTATTTCCATTCACTTAGTAGCAAAGTAGTTTGCTTGCTTGTTTGTTTCGCCTTACCTCTAGTAACGATCTAGTTTAGGGTTCTTTGGCACATGGAAAATTTTGAATTGGACATGTTTGATCAGTTGTAGAACCTTATGGGTGTGCCTAGGAACCCTACACAATGATAGGGTAAAATACTAAGAAGAGAACTAATAAGAATTTAAGACCTACGGTTTATTTAAAAAGGGGCAATAAGTTCTTCTTAAGATCTCTGAGAGATCATTTAAAAAAAAAGAGCCAAGATCTGTTAATGGGTTCTTTTAAAGAATTGAACTTCGGTCATGATCCTTACCGATTTTTTTTACAGAGTTTAACTCTAAAAAAGTTCTGTGGACAGAGATCTAAGCTCTGAGATGAGAATTAAATTCTCAAGAAAGAAGAAGACTCAAGAAGATGAAGAGACGGCAGTCATCTCAAGGGCCAAGGGCCAAAGGCCCTATTTATAGGATGTGAATGGACGATTCAACTCCCTAGAAGATCAAACGGTGGAAAAAGTGACACCGTTGCACTCACGTTGAGCCACGTAAGAACAACGATAGGGGGTATTTGTATCCCCAATATTTAAACATAATAAAAGAGCTAATCTCTATTAAAAAAATTTTGAGGCAGCGCCTCACGTTCCCGACATAAAGGCGCCCGCGCCAGCGCCTTAGGATTAAATCCTATGGTGGCGCCGCACGTAAAACTCGCATGGGCGCCAATGTGCAAAGCACAGGAACGCTTAGAATTAAATTCTTAAATGGCGCCCACGTGCATGACATGTGAGCGCCAGCGTCCAAGTTAAAGTTAAGTAGAATTAAATTCTACATAGGGATATTTCCCAAAAAACGGGGATACTCTCTATAAAACAGAGCCGTTGGATCAAAAAGCCAATGGTGATGATAAATTATCAAATAATAGAATTAAATTCTATTAGAAAAAAATATCTCCCAAATATTCCTAAGTGAGAAAATACTCTCGGTTGGATCAAAGATCCAATAATAGAATTAAATTCTATTTTGGGGATATATTTTCCCAATCTTCTAAACAAAAAATGATTTGCTCTCTGTAAAACAGAGAGCCCTTAAATTAAAAATACAAAGGTGATTCAAATCACTGTTTGACAGAATAAAATTCTATATATGGGAAAATATTTCCCCAATCTTACTAAAAACAAGAAAACATATTGGATCAAAGATCTAATAGTGGGTAAAATTTCTCAAATCAATTTTGAGACCAATTAAATCAATTGGAATCTCTCAATAAGAGATTTTATCAAAACTAATTAACAAATTTCCCTCTTCTATATAAAAGACCCGAGATTTCAAGTCTCACGAACAGAGACACACTCAGAAAAATGGAACCCCCCTCCCCATACGCTTCTGAAAAATACAGAATGCTTTCAAAACAACAGAGAATTCAATTCTCAAGAAAAGAAGAAGAATTTCCTCCTCAAAACCCTAGGTAAAGAAAAAACAGAGATCAAAATATCTCTTTTTACCTATCTAAGGGTTTAATCCTTCTCAAAGAATTTAGTTCTTTCTCTGGATCAAAGATTCACAAGACAAGTCTTCCATAAGTTAAGGATTTAATTCTCATCGGGAAGGTCATGTTCTTGAGAATCAAAGATTCAGAAAAGAACTAGGCTAAAAAGAAAGAAAGAAAAGAACATATGTTCTAGGAATTTAATTCCTCTGAAAACAGGGTTTAACCCTAAAAGAAACATAGTTCTTATAAAAGGAACTTAGTTCATAAAAAAGAACTTAGTTCTTAAAGAAATCCTGATCCCAGATATTCAAAACAAAGATCTTGGTGATCATTAACAGAGATTCAATCTCTAAAAAGGAAAAAACATTAGCGCCGCGCGTGCATCCCATGTGGGCACCTTCAACAGATTCCCAAAACAAAAGGAAATCTGCGCCTCACGTGAAAAACACGTAGGCGCCCAAAACAGAAGGCCAACGCCTCACCTGAAATACACGTGAGCGCTGTGTAAAGTGCTTATCACTTCATATACAGCCAAAATGGCTGAGTGCTTCGCACTAATTGGGCAGCGCCCGGTGCCTCACATGCTCCTTACGTGGACGCCATACAAAAGTGCTTATCACTTCATATATAGCCAAAACGGCTGAGTTCTCAGCACCGATTGGGCAGCTCCCAGCGCCTCACATGATCCTCACGTAAACACCATACAGAAAGTGCTTAGCACTTCATATATAGCCAAAACGGCTAAGTGCTTAACACTGATTGGGCAGTGCCCAGCGCCGCACATGCTCTTCACATGGACGCCACATATAAAAAAAGGTGTTTAATACTATATATATAACTGAGTACTTAGCACCGATTGGGCAGCGCCCATAACTGAAGGCTTCACATGATACCCATGTGAGCGCCAGAGCGTCAAAAAAGTGCTTAGCACTTTTGCATAAAAAGGGGGCTAAACAAACAAAGCCCAAATAAGTGCTTAGCACTTTCGAACAAAAAAAAGGACTGAGTAGACTAAACCTAAATTGGCTAAGTCTCTCTAAAAGGGTTTCTTACAACCGAGAACAAATGCTCTGTTGTTGGATCTTAAATAAAATGATCCTTAAAATTTTGCTAAGTTGATCTTAGTCTCAAATATGGCTAACATATCCTTAGTTATTTGAACCCAAATGCTCATATATTTAAGTTGATCTTAATATCAAACTAGATTAACGGTCCTTAAATAAAACAAACCCAAATCTAAAATATACGGATTTAGACCGATCCGCGTCCTACGAGTGATGACATAAACCAGTCTCTGTATACAATCCACGGGCAACCAAAATAAACAAAAACACACACGACACGAAGTGAACTGCTGGAGAAGGAGAAAGTGGTTATCGCAATGCGGTAACGTAATTAACTGCAGGTGCTTGCGCCTGCAGGGAAGAACGTCCCCACAATAAAAACCCCTCGCAAATGAGAGGGAATCTGAAGAAGTCACGCTACAACGGTCGCGTCTGTCCAAACCTCTGATATATATAGTGCCATAAATCAACTTGGTATCTTCGAAGAGGTGGATGGATAAGTCCAAATAGCATATTCCCCCAAATTCAGGCCAAACTTCCCAATGTCTCGGTCCGGTCTTTCGGCGGTGAACAGTCTCATATGAGTTCCCACTATACTTTGATTACTACCCTACCATGGCTCAAAAGAGTCGTGCAAACAGGTTTTACTTGGGTACAGTCCAGAGCCACATGGAGGCAGTGAGCGATTGTCGGGGATTTTTCTCTCCTGATATTAGGAGTCGATATCGCGCTGTGTTCGATGTTAGGAATATGTATGTCCTAGAGGCCATTATTGTATGATATAGTGGATGCTTGGACATATATATAGAGGACTTTCTTGCTCGACATGATAGTATGCTATCTGATTGCTCTTTATCTTAACATGTACACTTGTATTATTATACTGTCTCTCTGATACATGTTGATAAAGCCCTTAGGATGTTTGCTTGACTACCAGGACTATGATACGGATCATACAACTGGGACTTGTGTAGTCCACAAGCAAATCCTTAATTGTTCCTAGTCGAGGGAGTATCGAGACAGGGCATCGATATTCCAGAGTAGACAAGTGTGTACGTTTCTTGACCCCATAGGGGGCGATGGTTGATCCCATATCCATTGGTGTTTGGCATCAAAGATTGTACACAGGTGCTCATTAGATAATGGGTACACCGAACATGACTCGCCGAGAACTCCTAGATGGTACTATACCTATCGTCAGATAGTAGATCTCTGGTGACATTGGTATAGGTTATTCTGTAAACCTGAGATCGTCATAGTGTCTTGTGTGGTTCCCACTGTGCTTTGATTTCCTCCCTACCACGGCTCAAAGGAGTCATGCAAACAGGTGGATTTTGGGTACAGTCCCGAGTTACATGGAGGCAGTGAGCGATAGGAGGGGTTTCGTCTCTCCCGATATTAGGAGTTGATGTTGCGCTATGCTCGATTGGCTATAACGGTAAGTCCCTGGCCAGGGCTGATGAGATTTACTCGTAAGAGTTATCAGTAGTTTCTCGAACCGTTATAAGTCATACATTGGCATGACTTATCAAGTTACTGGGGTCTGACGAATCCACCCCAAGACTCGATATGCGACATATCAATGAAGAGACTGGACTGTACGGTAAGTGTTACTTATAGGCTTCATGGGAGTTTGGACAAGCTTGCTTTTTGATCTTCTAATCACTCAATACCTGGGGAGTCGTTACGTCCAGCTAGTACCGCTGACGGCTTGTGGGTAACTGATGTGATCATTATCTATTACTGGCATATTGATGAGTCTTTAGAGTCTCATACAGAAGTTTTCTAGTTCAAGTGAAACGAAGTAGGGCACGCATGTTGATATGTGCGGCGGGCCTGATTAAATATGAGTATGTGATACCGTATTCTAATCTGGCGATTATTAGATATTGGTTAGGTTATATCTGATATAACCGGATTATTGAATCAAGTGTTGATTTGGTAATGTGATATACAGATAAATGATATTAGTCGGTTATATGTGATATAACCGGATTATTAAATCAAGTGTTGATTTAATAATATGATATATATTTATATTTGATATAATTATATATTAACTAATATTATTGCTCACTAATTATTTTGTTTTCTTTATATATATATATATATATGTGTGTGTGTGTGTATGTATGTATGTATGTATATATATATTGTTTTCTTTATATATATATATATATATATATATATATATATATATATATATTGTTTTCTTTATACACACACACACACTAATATATGTATATATATACACTAATATATGTATATATATATATATATACACACACACTAATATATGTATATATATACACACTAATATATGTATATATGATATATGTATATATATATATATATGTATATATGATATATGTATGTATGTATATATATATATATATATATTGAAGCATGGATTTTCTATTTTATGAAAATAGAAAAGAGGTGGAAAATGAGGAGATATTTGTGGTATGGTGAGAGACATGGCTAAAACATTTGTTTATTCATTTTTTTGCACTATTGAAGTACGGTGCATTATATGTATTGATTTATATTCATGCTTCAATAAGTGACCAATCATATGAGAGCCATATGACTTCACTCATTCTTCACTTGATATTTTCTTGAGCTCATTAGCTTACACTAGCTCTAGCTCTCTCCATCTCCTTCTTTCTCCACCTCAAAGCCCTAACCCTCACATGTGATGTGAACCATAGGGCTTTGCATCAACCTAGTGAGCTTACAACCCCTACTTCACCATCCTACACTTAATTAGCACTTGAGTCTAGGGTGTTTCCTTCACTAAAAAGAGTTTAGTGAAGAGATAGCTTGGATTAGAGGAACTTCGGGTAGATCATTTTCGACACGAAGATCGCGAAGTAAGTTCGTGCACTTCTTCAAGTGGAGCCTAAAGGAGTCGTAGGGACTATTACCCTGAGCTATAGAAGATAAGGACACGATCTACAAAAGTTGTGATCTCCATCTCTTAGTGTACATATGTTTATATCATCATGTAAACCCTAATCATCTAGTTTGATCCTCAATTAGTGTAGTTTAGCACCAATAATTTTTTTAAAATTGCATGCTTGATGCCGGTTTAAACCTCATGGTGGTGCTAGGGTAGACTTTCATGGTATCAGAGCCAAGCTAGAACATTAGGGGAAGTCTTTACGACGTTAAAGTGTTCGATCAGTTTTCGAAGCCCGAAATTTTATCAAGTTTGTGTCCTTTTTCAAAAGTTGAAATTTTCGAGATTAAAAATATGCAGTAAATTGTGCAGGGTATTTTATGGAGCCCCAAGAAAAACGATACCCTAACTCCACTAAACCTCCGCGGAACCGCGGCCTAACCCATGTTTTGGCCGCGATTCCGCTGCAAGTTTATTGAGTTGTGGGTTCGTTCTTCTTGTGCTGCTCCATTGGCATATTTGGCACTTTCTGGATGTTTTTAATGAGGCTCAAGTTGTTGATGTCTCTGTATTTTGTGGGTGTTTGATGAATCGATTGAAATGTTTAGCGTCGTATAGATTATAATGATATGTGATACAATTTTTAGAATCCAAAATAATTAGTTTTGTGAAAACTAGTTAGTGATCGGTAAATCTAGCATTTTAGTCTCGGTTAATCGATTGCCACGGAGTTTTGATTCGGATCAAAACTCTGTCGTAATCACGTATAGTACGCGAACACTTGCCGGGAAACACTACTAGATAGCCACGCCTCTAGCCCCGACAAAGTGACTGTAAGATAACCCCGCTGCCAAAGCATCCACTCGGGTGCTCGCGGCCACAGTGTTCCGCCTAAGTGCACTCCATCGATGGTATCGGGGGTGCGGCCATCTTCTAAAGTTCCCGACGAGCATTCGATCAGGTAGTCGGGAATCTTGTTGAATTACCCAACTAAGTTATTGAAAAGAGTTTTCAATTTGAGACTAAAATGCAAGATTTATAATGTTAGGCATGAAATTCGGAATATGAGATATTCTGGGTTTATGATGTCTAAGGTATATGCAGATTCTAATTATTGTAGTTTTTCATTTCTTTTCTGCGACCGTAAGTGTAATATGTGGGGTATCTCCGATCTCGTTGCTATATATCAACGGAATTCGGGATACGCATATTTGCTTACGTTGATGACATGTGATGTTATGTGTTGCTGTGATATGTTACATTTGATCGTCGTGATTGAATAGCCGGGGGGGTTTTGCGTGAGATGAGAGTTTTTCAATTTTCATTCATGTAAAATTGTATGTAATATTCTTTTATTAGGACACTTCCGGGTTGAGGACGATGTCTCCATTGATGTATATTATTTACTTTTCCGCATTAGGATAGACCTAAGGCGGGGAGCACAAGTAACCGAGTTCTAGAGTCCAGTGGGAGACCATCTCGAGGAGTCGAGACCGGGTCTCCTAACTCTAGAATTGGCAGGGTTGCTCGCCGCTCTCATAGGGGTCTAAGGATGTGGGTTCTGCTGTTCATCACGACCGTGGAATCCGTGTTTTTCATTTCTGGCTAAATTTAAAACACGGACCTCCTATTATATCCAATATTTCATATGTTTGCTTCTGCTGCTTGAGTTTTGTGATGTGATCATATAACTGCGTGAGATGAATGCTATATATATATGATATATATAATAAACGTTGCTTATGTTTTGCACCCGCGCTAGCCCAGCCCCCGCTCTGCCGTTAGTTAAGTAACCTAACGATGCATGAAGGGGCCCCGTGGTGAATGCGGAGGGCATAAGCGTCGTTCTATTTTCGTTTCTTTTCTGTGATGTTTAGGGAAACATAAATGATAGGACTTCATTAATGAGATTAATGGAAAGAAAAGAAAACTAAAGATGTTGTAGAATCAAAATTTTCAAAATGGTAGCTCTAGTTCTTGCTTTGCATAGTGGTATTCCTTGATGAATATCCAACACCTCATTCGATGAGAAAGAGCCGAGATCCCTTCACCGGGAGTGACCTCTTTAGAAAAACTAGCAAATGCTACAATCCACTCGGTTTTGTTTTTATAGCTTCTCTAGTTCTTGCTTTGCATAGTGGTATTCCTTGATGAATATCCAGCACCTCATTCGATGAGGAAAGAGTCGAGATCCCTTCACTGGGAGTGATCTCTTTAGCAAAACTAGCAAAAGCTACAAAAAACACTCCTTTTTAAATCACTAGATTCTACAACGATATCAAGTTCATTACGTAAAAGGTTTTCTACAAAACCAGTCGTAGCCCTCCGTCATTTCAGATAAGTGTTATTTAGTATCCGTGCTGCGTTTGTTGACCTTGTCAAGGCGTAGTATGCGGTAGCTGATTAGTGCTTATCTGTTGCATATGATGCGATTGGATTAGAGTAGTCGTACGGCCTTGTTAACCTTGTCAAGGGTCATGCGGGTGGGTTTAATTCAATCACGAGATAAACGGGTTGAACTTGACTTGCGGTTTATGGTTTTTTGACCTTGTCAAGGTCATAAATCGCTTGGGGTAAAAACATATATTGGGAATTTCAAGTGTTGAAATCTGCAATGAGATTGCATACTTTCTATGAGATAGTTGGATCTCGATACCCACTGCGAGTAAGTGTTACTCCTGGGAGAGTTTTCCACTTTTCAATTAGCTGATCTAGTAGGTGTCTAAGAAAGGTGTTAACGGGGTTATGCCCATGAGGAAACGAGATTATTTAATTAGTTACATGCGAAAGTATGGGGAGACTCCCTCGGAGTACCAATATCTTCCTGGCTGACCAATTAGAGAACTTGTAGGGTGTAATTAATCCCGGCTAATCTTACCTTTTATTGTTTGAAGGAAGATTTGATAAAAACAGTGGAAGTCATCCTGATTAGATAAGATAATAACCAATCTAATCTTGCAAAGAGCGCACGCTAAAGTGTTTTATTCTCTCTCTCTCCTAGCGACCAATGACACGCCTTAATCAAGATAATAATATGAATGTATTGACCGAACACGCTTATTATACTGAGCTGGGGAATGTTGGTTCCACTTTTTCTTATGATTATCATAACTATGAGCAAGGAATAGGGGAATACCCAGATTCCTATACCACCCAAACGAAGAAAGAGCATACTGATGCATCTTCTTCGGGTGTGTTCATTACCTAGAACTGTTTCTCAGTTTGCTCTACGTCCTAAGTATTGGATACCATATCAGGATCCCACATTTGTAATTTGTCACATGGGCTAAGAAGAGGTAGAGAACCGGGAAAGGGTGATATGTCTCTAAAAGTAGGGAATGGAGCAATTGTTGCAGCCAAAACTGTTGGCGAATATCACCTAGTATTACTAAATGGTAATACAATGATTTTGAACAACTATTATTACGTACCAAATATAATGTGTAATATTATATCAGTTTCTTTGTTGCATAAAGAAGAATATAACTTTGTATTAGAGGATAATGTTATGAACATTTTCCTAAATCAAGTGTTGATTGGGTTTGGTATGTTATGTAACGGTATATACGATCTAAATCAAACTACAGTTCTAAATGTACAAAACACACACAAGAGGAAAAGTTCAAAAATGAACGAAGGCTTCTTGTTGCATTGTAGACTATGTCATATCAATGCGACAAGATTAGCTAAGTTGCATAAAGATGGAAATTTGAATCAGCTTGAATTTACATCTTATTAAACTTACCAGTCTTGTCTCAAAGGTAAAATGACCAATACTCTGTTTACTGGACACGGAGAATGAGCTACTGAACTCTTGGGACTGATACATAATGATGTATGTGGTCCTATGTCTACACATGCCAGGAATGGTTCCTCATACTTCATTACATTCACCGATGATCTCTCAAGATACGGACATGTGTTCCTGATGAAACACAAATCTGAATCTTTTGAGAAATTCAAGGAATATAAGTACGAAGTGGAGAACCAAATGAGTAAAACTATTTAAATCCTTTGATCTGATCAGGGAGAAGAATACTTGAGCACGGAATTCCGTGACTATTTAAAAGAGAATGAGATTCTCTCTCAGCTTACTCCTTCGTATACACCACAGCGCAACGGTATATCGGAGCGGAGAAATCGCACCCTATTAGATATGGTACGCTCTATGATGAGTATTGATGAGTTACCTATTTTCTTTTGGGGTTATGCGCTTGAGACAGCCACATACCTATTGAATCAAGTTCCATCAAAATCTTTGCCTAAAACACCATATGAGATATGGAGTGGAAAGAGACCATATCTTAAACGAGTTAAGATATGGGCTTGTCCGGCCTATGTCAAAAAGCAAAATCTGGAAAAACTCGAAGCAAGGTCAGTTCTTTGCAAGTTTATGGGGTATCCAAAGAATTCGCATGGATACCTATTCTACCATAGTGAGGAACAAAAAGTATTTGTTGCTCAACATGCCACCATTTTAGAAAAGGAATTTCTTGTGAAAGAAATTAGTGGTAATGAGATAGAACTGGAAGAAGTTCCAGCAGCACAAATTACAACTGACGATTTAATAGAACCGGAGGATCCAATAGTATCCGACGAACCTCAGCCACTTCGCAGATCTAGTAGGATTCCTCATCTACCTGAGAGATACTACGGTTTTCTCATAGACGGTGGGAGCGAGGATTGCATCGTGGAAGATGATGACCCAACTAGTTTCGAGTAGGCCATCACAAGTAGTGACTTTGTGAAATGGCTGGATGCTATGCGATCTGAGATAGAATACATGTACAACAACAAAGTATGGACTTTAGAAGTTGCTCCTGAAGGGGGTAAAACACATCAGGAGCACGTGGATCTTTAAGAAGAAAATTGGTGTAGACGGAAAGGTTGAGACCTTCAAAACTAGACTTGTAGCAAAAGGTTTTCGTCAACGACCAGGTGTCGACTATGATGAAAACTTTTCCCCTGTCGCTATGCTTAAGTCCATCGGGATCCTACTTGCCATTGCTGCATAGCATGACTATGAAATCTGGCAGATGGACGTCAAGACCGCTTTTCTAAATCGTGATTTAGAAGAGAGAGTGTACATGACACAGCCAGAGGGCTTCATAGACAGTAGGAGCAGCGGAAGCATGTGCAAGCTGTTTAAATCAATCTACGGATTAAAGCAGGTATCGCGGAGCTGGAACATCTGTTTCGATGAAGCAATCAAACAGTTTGGCTTCATCAAAAACGTAGATGAATCTTGTATATACAAGAAGGTTGTAGAGAGTAAGATTGTCTTCCTTGTATTGTACGTAGATGACATACTCTTAATAGGAAATGATGTTGCTATACTCGGTCAAGCTCTTCTTATCACACAAGTTCTCCATGAAAGATCTAGGTGATGCCTCCTACATCCTGGGGATTAAGATCTATAAAGATAGATCTAAACGGATGTTGGGATTGTCCCAATTCAGATACATTGACACCATACTAAAGAGGTTTATTATGGAAGATTCTAAGCGTGGTAATTTACCAGCTTGTTCAGAAATCACTCTCTCCAAACAGATGTCTCCCAAGACTGATTTGGAGAGGGCTCGCATGCAAGGGATACCCTATGCTTTGGCAGTCGGGTCTATCATGTATGCGATGTTATGTACTAGACCGGATGTAGCTTACTGTTCATATCAGATTTTTGCATTTTTATATCGCCCATTCTTAATCACATTGCATATAAATAGGTGCTTTGATCCATGTCTGCTAAATAGTTGCAGGTTATAGGTTCTCAGATCATTGCAGTGAAATTTATGAAAAGACGCTACAAATGTGAGACTACAACCAACAATAGATGAATCTGTATGATGCCGCCCACCATTTCAAGACTTCAACATGAAGCTCACGGTAAAAATTCCACTGTTGAATATCTGGAAGAGAATTGAAGAGATTCTGAGAGACCAAGTGAAGAAAATAGAAGATAAAAGGAACTTGAAGAAACCCTAAAGAATTGGGCCTATGAGCCCACCAAATGGCCGCGGATCCACGGCCAAACAGGCTATTCTGCCGCGGTTCAGCGGCCGTGCAATGTACGTGTCGGTGCAGGTGTCGGTGCTTTGACTCGGTTTTTAGAGTTGTTTTGTAATTTCATGTATGGATCAGAATGTAAACCAAGGGTTTTTCCTATCTATAAATAGAAAGATGCCTCTCTCTAGTTTTTGTGCCTCTTTTGGGTGGCTCTTTTGAGATGCCTCTTTTAATTATAGATTAAATTTTAATTCCCTTGTAATCGTCAAGAGTGCATCAATAAAAGTAAGTTTTTTATTTTGAATTTTTCTTATTTTCAATTTAAATTCTGCAATTTTCTTATCTATCTTTTATTATCTGCACGTTAATTAGGTAATTAAAAAGAAAATAAAAAAAATGATCTCCAATGTTAATACCCTAATGAGTGAATAGTTCCTCACTTGTTAGGGTTAGGATTGAGTAGGTTTGAGAGATGGAAATCTCTCACCCATTTCTTGCCCGTTCAATATTTTAAATTAGGACTCTATGTAAATCAAACACACACGGCTCACTACGGCACTCTATCCCACGAGATAGCGGTGACTCCCTAGTTAGACCGGTAGTGGTTGATTTACATAGAGATTAGGGCTAAGAGTTAAGAAAGGACGGACAAGGACCAAAGGGAAGAAAATACGTTTTCTTCCTAGTCGTGCTAATCCTCTTTGTTAACTATTACCTTAACACCTAAGTTCTTAATTAGGGCAAAGGAAGCGGTGAGTAAAATTAACTTTACAAACTTACCTAATCCTAATCCTAGCAAGATTTTAATTCAAATCAAATTCAATCTTAGTTTTTATAAAAATCAAAACCTACCACAAATAGGAATTGACTCGTTAGAACAATAAGAAAAGACACATTTTCCCTGTGGACCGATCCGTACTCAACCGGCTAGCTACCAAGCGACACCGTCTTGATTGCGGTATATTCTTAACTTTGATTTTAAAAAGCGCATACGCAAAATAGCTCTCAATCAAATGGCGTCGTTGCCGGGGAGACGGTAGTCTCTTTCTTCGTGTAATTTCGGGTTAAAAAAATAAAAATAAAAAAATTTTAAAAATTATAAAAACTGAAAATATAAAAATTTAAAAAAAATCATCTTGTTCTTTTTTAGAGGTATTGTGTGAATTGTTTAAGAAAAGAAGATGGACTGATTCAGATCTGGAAAAAGCCAGTGAACAAATCAACAAACAGAAGATCTGAACAGACAGAGGAGAATCACAACAGACAACAGAAAAAATTTAGAGATCCAAACCAACTTAACCACAGCGGAACCGCGGCGGATTCAAGCGTTTGACCGCGGAACCGCGGTCAACTGCTGATGTCAGCACCCCAAAATTCTCTGTAAGTATTTTTGTCCTCTCTTCTACCCTCTGAACTCCACTGAAAAAAAATTTCTGCAGGGTTTTTTGCGCAAAATTCTTCTCCCTCTCCAATAAATTGTTTTTGTGCAGGATTCTTTGCGCTTCCAAATAAAAAAAAATTTGCAAGTGTTTTTGGTGTGTTAACTGCTTTGCATTTTTAAAACAGACATCTAAGGGTCTATAACACCAATCAAGATTGGGTGGGGATTTCATTACCCTTTCTAAGACCCCAGAAATCACATAAAGCATATGCATCACCCTCGAGTTAATTAAAAAATATTTAGACTCACCCAATTAAGGACTGTCGCGCTCATTAGGACAAAGGAAGGTTGTGGGCAATCGGTCGTTTATCTAAACCTGACTTTGTGGTGCCTAGGCTAGACAAGTGGGAAAGGTAATTTTAAAAGGCCTGTCTCATGGTGATTCGTGAGTGGATCTCTCATTTCTTTACTTGTGCTTACCTAGTCACAATTGGCGGTGAAGAGGCGATTTGAGGGATATCTCACAACTTGCCCTTTGGAACAGTTAGGAGCAGTCTAGTTGACTTAGGAGACCCTAGCTCTAGGCTTGATTGTGGATGCTTAAATTGTGATTGTGCCGTAGTTCCGTACAAATTTTTAGAAAAAGTCTTTCTAAAAAAAAATTAAAACACTTTCAAAAATTTCAAAACTCCAAAAACAAACAATTTTTCTTTTAAAAACGAAAAAAATATAAAAATATAAATAAAATAAAATAAATCACATTCTTTTTCTTCTCCTTTCTCTCATCACATCATAGGTACCCCACCTCGCAAAACTCTTGCCGAACTTTGGTACCCTCAACCAGACATTACTTCCTACGCGCATTGTTTTGGTCGAATTTCGGATGACCCCTCCATGCCCAAAATTTCTTTGAAAGATCGAATAGACGTGTCTAGGAGAAGCAGTTGGACTCCGCAATCCACTTTGTATCAACCATTTCAACCTTCACCACCTTCTTACGTTGATACTCCTTCTTCGAGTCCTGTTGTAACTCCGAAACCCATGTCTATTGCTGAACATATTGAACAATCTCGTAACCGATCCTTCATTCCTTTCACCACTGCGAATTCTTTGGATTAACAATTCCATTCACCTTCTTATCCAAATGTTGATCCTACTACTGTCCAACCATTCAATTCCTACCAGTCCTACCCGACTTTCGCACCTTCCCTAGACATTGCTTCTACACAGCCATTTGGGAGTTTCCAGTATCCAAACAACTTTGAATCTTTTACTAAAACCCCTTCACAACCCATGTATAGTCTGGAACAGTCGTTGGAAGATTTTATGGTAGCGTCAAGACAATAGATGGTGGATTTGAATTCGTCCATGGCCGCCCTTATACAACCTAGTGACCCGGTAGCTAGTTTCCAACTAGCTCCAAATTTTCCAATCTATGATGAGGCGGTAGGACAAATTGAAAATTTAAGTGGAGAGAGTGAGTTATGCACCCTTCCAAATCAAACCTACCCATCTCCAATTGAATCCTACAACTCCGGTTTTGAATTTCTATCAAGTGTCCCAAATGATTCACCAGTTGAAGATAAAACGTTTAATGAGTTGTGCGACTTTGTAGTGTTTGATTTGCCAGATTGTGAAGGGTCCCTTTCGAGTGAACCCATACCCAATCCTTTTGACCTCTACACCTCCACTCTAGAACCTGAATTAATTGATAACCTTGTTTTTGATGAGGTGTCTGAGAAATTTAATTTTCACTTGATCGAGGATATTGACGCTGGGAATATTTTGGATGACGAACCCATAGATTTGGATGAGTTTCTCTCTCCAATTCATCATCCCGAGTCATTAACTGTTTTTCCCGAACTTCATATGCGTCTTGATTTTGATGAGAATTGCATGGATAAGATAAAATTTGAGAAGAGTATTGAGGAAATTATTGAGGATGAAGCGGTTTTACTTGATGAGTCGTATTTTCCAAATCATTCTATCCCTTTCATTGACTGTGTACACCCTCCTGAATCTTTAACCGATACCTTTCCTCAATCACTTCCCTCCATCCTCGTTCCGACCGCGCAAGAAACCGTTACACTTTCATTTTCAATGTCTGGTTTCCCTAGTTTGACGTACCCATGTTTTCTCACGAATTTTGAGGGATTTGACCTCATTTCTCAGTGGGTTGATAGATTAGCACAATCGCTTTGTATACATCGGTCATTACAAATTGTGCTAATTTATACACTCCATCTCCACCCTCAAGTTCGTATTCAACTTTTTTCTCCCACTTTCTCTGGTTCTTCTTCTAATCTTCCTTTAATGATACCGAGTGTTGATGAATCACAATCTGATATTTTGAGTTCGATAATTCTAGAAAAACAACTTGATTTAAACTCTTTTGAAAATAAGGTAAATGAGCCTTACGACTATCCTACCTTCATAATTTTTGAAAAATCAAGTGTGCTGAATTCTGGCACGACACTTATTGACATTGAAACGTTCAATCGGACCATCGATGAAAGTTTCAAAGATATTTTCGCCGACGAACTCGCATTCCTAAACGACACGGATTTTGTGATTAATCAACCTCCACCTGAAGAAGTCGAACCACCACCATTTCTTTTTCCCTTCCGCCATTCTTCTTCTCACCCGAGACCGTATACTGCTTTTATCTCCACACGGTCTCTTGTGTTTCTCCTTTCTTTTCTCTACACTCCATTCTTTCACCAACCACACCATTATAAAGATAAAAAATTTGAATGGTTGGTGCTAACCTTTGTCCTGTGTAAGGCCTTGTATAGCTTGATACTGTATTTTTCTCCTCCCTAACTCTGAACTTTAATGCTTCAACAGTGGAAACACTGTTTCACTTAAGTTTGGGGGGAACCTTTTTGTGTATATATATTTTGTTTTGTTTTTCTGTTAATAATAAAAAAATAAACAAACAGGGGAGTGCCGACAATTTTGACCCACTTGGTGTAGCCTGACAGTGAGGGCACTGTCAAGTTTAAGTTTGGGGGTGTGCTCGGTAAGCTTTCTTCCTTCGCATTTCTTCCTTCGCATTCATGTGTATATTTTTTCATTTGCATACATATTTTAAAACCCATAAAAATTGAAAAAATTATAAAAATTGAAAAATTCAATTTGGCCATATTTGACTTAAGTTCAACATGACGGTTGAATAGTAAGGAAAAACTAGATCCTAAACTTAGTAAATTACAAACCCTAAAAATAATCTTTCTTAAAGTCTAACTGTAAAGAATATATGACTTTGTAGTTTATTTAGAAATAGGCAAATTTTGAGTTCAGTTCTTGGGCCAAGTTAAAATAAGGGAAGACTATTGAAATTTTTATTTGAAGTGTAAGTCTGAAAAATAATTCTTAACCTTAAGTCTAAATTCTGAAAATATATACCCTACAACTTTCACAAACACGCACCTTGAAACTTGGAATAGTAGAGAATACCTTGAAATGCTCTTGTCTAAAATCCTTAGTATGAAGGAAAATAAAATAAAAATACAAGTGTGAATAAAGAGATATAAAAAAACTGAACACTGGTTTTGTAATTATTTAAGGCTGCATAAAATATATATATATATACATATATATATATATACATATATATATATATATAGTGAGGGTGCTTTATCACCTAGTGCCTTAGACCAACTGGTTTGGGAGTCGCTGCTAAGCCTTTAGGTATTGCAAGATGAGGAATTACGCCTAAATGCACAAGCACATTTTGTAATCGGCCGTTTAGTACCTCAAGAAGTATTAATGGTCGCATGAAGGATGTATGAGCAATTTCATCTAAAATTCACCAACTAAAAGTATTTTGGAAGATAGACAAGAGTATGATAGCTAGAATTGAATTTCCAAGTGTAGGGATGATACATACACACACGTAGGGGTATATGATTGGAGTTTGGATGAGAGAAATGAATGAAAAATAGGGCTTATACCTTCAGTAGAGATGATAAAAATTCCTAACTTGAGATGGAACCCTAGAAGGAAAATTCAAAAGATGCTGAAAGCTTAGTAAATTTGCAGAACATATACGATCTTAAGTTAAATGATAAGTGAGTGTGAAAAATACGGGTTGAAAATTTCTAAGTTGAAGATAATTGAATTTCTTGCTAGAATACCAAATTGAAGAATGAAAGTCAACAGGCCAAATTCATCGGATTTTGTGGGTAGTATCCGCTGAAAACCTTCAGGAGACAACACTCCTCCTACTAGGGACACCTAGAGGTTTAACGACTTGTTGCACAAGCTCAATGCAATCGCGATTCCCTACGAAAGTGAGGTTAGGATTTTTCGAGAATAAAATTGGCTTTTCTCGGGACGAGCAAAAGATAAGTTTGGGGGTATTTATTCATATCAGATTTTTGCATTTTTATATCGCCCATTCTTAATCACATTGCATATAAATAGGTACTTTTGATCCATGTCTGCTAAATAGTTGCAGATTACAGGTTCTCAGATCATTGCAGTGAAATTTATGAAAAGACGCTACAAATGTGAGACAACAACCAACAATAGATGAATCCGTATGATGCCGCCCACCATTTCAAGACTTCAACATGAAGCTCACGGTAAAAAGTCCACTGTTGAATATCTGGAAGAGAATTGAAGAGATTCTGAGAGACCAAGTGAAGAAAATAGAAGATAAAAGCAACTTGAAGAAACCCTAAAGAATTGGGCCCATGAGCCCACCAAATGGCCGCGGATCCCTGGCCAAACAGGCTATTCTGCCGCGGTTCCGCGGCCGTGCAATGCACGTGTCAGTGCAGGTGTCGGTGCTTTGACTCGATCTTTGGGGTTGTTTTGTAATTTCATGTATGGATCAGAATGTAAACCTGGGGTTTTTCCTATCTATAAATAGGAAGATGCATCTCTCTAGTTTTTGTGCCTCTTTTGGGTGTCTCTTTTGAGATGCCTCTTTTAATTATAGATTAAATTTTAATTCCCTTGTAATCGTCAAGAGTGAATCAATAAAAGTAAGTTTTTTATTTTGAATTTTTCTTATTTGCAATTTAAATTCTGCAATTTTCTTATCTGTCTTTTTTATCTGCACGTTAATTAGGTAATTAAAAAGAAAATAAAAAAATGAACTCCATTTTTAATACCCTAATGAGTGAATAGTTCCTCACTTGTTAAGGTTAGGATTGGATAGGTTTGAGAGATGGAAATCTCTCAACCCTTTCTTGCCCGTTCAATATTTTAAATTAGGACTCTATGTAAATCAAACACACACCGCTCACTACGGCACCCTATCCCATGAGATAGCGGTGACTCCCTAGTTAGACCGGTAGTGGTTGATTTACATAGAGGTTAGGGCTAAGAGTTAAGAAAGGACGGACAAGGACCAAAGGAAAGAAAATACGTTTTCTTCCTAGTCGTGCTAATCCCCTTTGTTAACTATTACCTTAACACCTAAGTTCTTAATTAGGGCAAAGGAAGTGGTGAGTAGAATTAACTTTCCAAACTTACCTAATCCTAATCCTAGCAAGGTTTTAATTCAAATCAAATTCAATCTTAGTTTTTATAAAAATCAAAACCTGCCACAAATAGGAATTGACTCGTTAGAACAATAAGAAAAGACACATTTTCCATGTGGACCGACCCGTACTCAACCGGCTAGCTACCAAGCGACACCGTCTTGATTGCGGTATATTCTATTCTTTGATTTTAAAAACGCACGCAAAAGAACGATCAATCACCTACTCACTAGGTGTAGTGAGTAGGTATCAATTAGATCCTGGGAAGAAACACTGGATAGCTGTGAAGAACATTCTTAACTACTTGAGAAGCACTAAAGAAATGTTCTTGGTGTATGATAACGGTGAACTCCAGGTGGAGTACTTTACCGATTCAAGCTTCTAGAGTGATAAGGATGGCATTAAGTCAGTCTCGGGTTTTGTCTTCACCCTCAATGGAGAGGCGATATGTTGGAAGAGTTCCAAGCAAGATACCGTAGAAGACTCGACGATGGAGGCTGAATACATCGCTGCTAATGATGCTGCAAAAGAGGCTATCTGGATGAAGAAGTTCATAGCTGAAATTGGTGTGGTTCCAACTATTGAGCATCCGATACCTATGTATTGTGATAACAATGGAGCTGTAGCTTTGTCCAAGGAACCCCTGTCTCATCAGAGATCCAGACATATTCTTAGGCGGTATCACCTGATCTGGGAGTAGTAGATCGACGGGAGATCGAGGACAGGAGAGTTGACACGAAGGACAACGTAGCGGATCCACTCATGAAGGATCTTCCCCAGATGCAGTTTGAGAGACTTTTTGGGATGTTGGGTATGAGATACTACAACACAAGGCCTTAGTGCAAGTGGGAGATTGTTAGGAATATGTATGCCCTAGAGGCCTTTATTGTATGATATAGTGGATGCTTATACATATATAGAGGACTTTCTTGCTCGACATGATTGTATGCTATCTTGTTGCTCTTTATCTTAACATGTACACTTGTATTATTATACTGTCTCTCTGATACATGTTGATAAAGCCCTTAGGATGTTTGCTTGACTATCAGGACTATGATGCGGACAATACTACTGGGACTTGTGTAGTCCACAAGCACATCATTTAATTGTTCCTAGTCGAGGGAGTATCGAGACAGGGCATCGATATTCCAGAATAGACTATTGTGTACATTTCTTGACCCTGTAGGGGGCGATGGTTGATCCCATATCCATTGTTGTTTCACTTCAAAGATTGTACATAGGTGCTCATTAGAGAATAGGTACACCGAAAAGGACTCGCCGAGAACTCCTAAATGTTATTATACCTATCGTCAGATAGTAGTTCTCTGGTGACACTGGTACGGGTTAGTCTGTAGACCCAAGATCGTCATAGTGTCTTATGTGGTTCCCACTGTGCTTTGATTTCCTCCCTACCACGGCTCAAAGGAGTCGTGCAAACAAGTGGATTTTGGGTACAGTCCCGAGTCACATGAAGGCAGTGAGCGATAGGAGGGGTTTCGTCTCTCCCGGTATTAGGAGTTGATGTTGCGCTATACTCGATTGGCTATAACAGTAATTCCCTTGCCAAGGCTGATGAGATTTACTGGTAAGAGTTATCAGTAGTTTCTCGAACCATTATAAGCCATACATCGGCATGACTTATCAAAGCTACTGGGGTCTGATGAATCCACCCCTAGACTCGATATGCGACATATCAGACGAAGAGACCGGACTATACGGTAAGTGTTACTTATAGGTTTCATGGGAGTTTGGACAAGCTTTCTTGTTGATCTTCTAATCGCTCAATACCTGGGAAGCCGTTACATCCAGCTAGTACCGCTGATGGCTTGGGGGTAACTGATGTAATCATTACCTACTGCTGGCGTAATGACGAGTCTTCAGAGTCCCACACAGAAGTTTCCTAGTTCAAGCGAAACGAAGTAGGGCTCGTATGTTGATATGTGCGGCGGGCCAGATTAAATACGAGTATGTGATACCGTATACCAATCTGACGGTTATTTGATATCGGTTAGGTTATAAGCAGATTATTGAATCAGGTGTTGATTTGATAATGCGATATACAGATAAATGAAATTAGTCGGTTATATGTGATATAACCGGATTATTAAATCAAGTGTTGATTTAATAATATGATATATATTTATATTTGATATAGTATATATTAATTAATATTATTGCTCACTAATTATTTTGTTTTCTTTATATATATATATATATATATATATATATATATATTGAAGCATGGCATGGATTTTCTATTTTATGAAAATAGAAAAGAGGTGGAAAATAAGGAGATATTTGTGGTATGGTGAGAGGCATGGCTAAAACATTTGTTTATTCATTTGTTTGCACTATTGAAGCATGGTGCATTATATGTACTGATTTATATTCATGCTTCAATAAGTGAGCAAACATATGAGAGCCATATGACTTCACTCATTCTTCACTTAATATTTTCTTGAGCTCATTTGCTCACACTAGCTCTAACTCTCTCCATCTCTTTCTTTCTCCACCTCAAAGCCCTAATCCTCACATGTGATGTAAACCATTGGGCTTTGCATCAACCTAGTGAGCTTACTACCCCAACTTCACCATCCTACACTTGATTAGCACTTGAGTTTAGGATGTTTCCTTCACTAAAGAGAGTTTAGTGAAGAGGTAGCTTGGATTAGAGGAACTTCAGGTGGATCATCTTCGACATGAAAATTGCGGAGCAAGTTCGTGCACTTCTTCAAGTGGAGCCTAGAGGAGTCGTAGGGACTACCACCCGGAGCTATAGAAAAGAATGACATGATCTACAAAGGTTGTGATCTCCATCTCTTAGTGTATATATGTTTATATCATCATGTGAATCCTAATCATCTAGTTTGATCCTTAGTTAGTAAAGCTTAGCACCAAGAATTTTTTTAAATTGCATGCTTGATGCCGGTTTAAACCTCATGCTAGTGCTAGGGTAGACTTTCATTCGATTGGCCATCACTCTAAATCCGTGGCCACGATAGATGAGATTTAATGATATAAGTTTAGTAGTTTCTCGGTTGGTGATGAGCTTGACTCCGACACGACTTATCGGGTTATTAAGGGTCTGACGTTATCCACCTCTTAGATCCGGTATGCGATACTCTTAGATGAAGTGACCGGACTGTACGGTGATTGTCATATTTAGGCTCAGTAGGGTACAGATGGACTTGATTGTCGACCTCCCTTTCGGCATATACCTGGGTAGCCATTACGTACAGCTAGTACTGCTGACGTGCTTATGATTATGGATTTATCCAGTAATCACTGCCAGCGTATTGTCGAGTCTTTAGTGTTCCAGACAGAGGGTTTTCCCGGTTCAGGTGATATGATGTAGATGACGTATGTTGGTACATACAAGTGTCCGATTAAATATGTGTACATGCTACACGAACTTTAATTAAACGGTTGATAATACTAGCGGCTTAGGATTAAGCCGGATTATTAAATCAGGTTTTAGTTTAATAATTTATATATATAATTATATATATATATATATATATATATTCTAGTATTATTGTTCACTATTCATTTTCTCTCTCTTGGCTATTCGTATTTTTATACGAATACGTGTGTATGTATTTCGATACGTATACCGGGTTGTATTCCGTATTTATACGGAATTTGTTCTAGAAGATGGACACCTCATTTGTTGATTTTTCCTTTTAAAGAAAATAAAAAATGTGGGGGAGGATGAGGTGTAAAGAAGTATAGTAGAGAGGTATGGCTTTGTTTTTATAATGGTAAAATCATTTGTGTTTACCATTCTTGGATGGTTGCAAATATATAGCCGTATTCTTTTCTACATTAATTGATTCATACACACAACACTTAGCTTATTTTTCCAATGCTACCTACTCTTCACCTCCTCATCCTTCTTCACTTGCTCTTTTGAGTATTAGATTAGAGAGAAAATCAAAGTGGAAAATTCCTACATCCCCATTCTCCATTCGTAGCGAGTTTGGAGTGTCGGTTGCTTCACTAGGTGATGCCGAAGCATGGAACAGTTCCATCAGGTGGATCATCTTCGGCAAGGACGGTCGTCATTCAATCTTGTTCCCGACGGCCTATAAGGAGCTTGGAGGGGTCTTCCACGATTGGGTGGACACACATCAAAGGTTGTATTCCTTAAACCTTGTATGCTAGTTTTCTAGTTTCCATATTTGGAAAGATCACTAGGGATTTAGTTCTATTGCCCTCTTGTAAAATATTTTTTTCAGTTCCACATCGGTTGCGGCTCACGCGGAGAGGGCATTAAGAACCTATCATGGTATCAGTACTACAGGGCAGGGATGCCGACCCATCGGGGGTTCTTATAATATGACAGTATTAGCAAAGCGCGGGCTCTTACCCCCGGAGTGCCCCGTACGGTTATATGGTCCAGCGGGTTGTAGTCCGTCGCGAAGGGACTACGTAAAAAGTAGCTGCTAAAGGACCTATGGGCGGCACTACCAGTTTCCGCTGCGCTGACTGACTCTTTCAATGGTAACAGAGCCTCCCAAACATTCTAAACTAGTTAGTTACGACATTTGAATTCACGGTTTTTCCGGCGTTAAAAACTGTTGAAAAAACAGTGGATAAATTTCATGTTTTAAAGTGTTTGCGCACCCTGTGGGGCATAGTTTGGCCCGAGAAGTCGTAGGGTGCTGCGTACAGACCCCAGGGAAATACCTAAGGAGATCGAAGGGCCGGGACCCATCCCCAAGACCACCACAAGGTGGTCTTAGGGGTGGGGACCCGAGACTGCAATGGGGCAGTCTCGGGTCTGCCTTGCACCTTGGACCACCTCGTGGTGGTCCCGGGTGCGGGTACCCCCTAAGCCTCCTTATTAGTATTCTAATTTTGTGATAGGTCCCCCCCCGGGGTTTTAGGCAAGTTTCGAGTTCAATCGGACTCCCAGTTTGGCTTTAAACATGGAATTTATGTTGTTTTAGTACACTAGATTTTCGGCTTTTGGAAAATTTAGTTTGTGTGCTATTTGTGTATGGAATTCTAATATCGTGACTTTGTTTACATGCAGATATGTGTTGTTGAATGTCGTCTAATTTCTATATGCTCAATTAGACGTGATTGCACACTTGCTTCTGTTGCTTGTTTATGTGGTTATATATATCTTGTTTATGGTTTAGACGGATTGTCATGTCGGATAGCCCCTCATGCGATTGCTTGTATAGTTTTGATTTACTTTGTTTTATTCATTTGTTCAGGACAAGCTCCAACTTGTGGTCGTCGTTTCCGTATTATGTATATTCTTCTGTAGGGGCTCAGCCAGGATGCGGTTGATGTCACCGTTGTATATATTTTATTTATGTACTAGGATTAACCCAGGAGAAGTGCTCAGGTAGCCAGGTTTTAGAGTGCCGCAGGTGGCCATCTCATGGAGTTGAGACCGGGCCGTCTCGCTCTAGAATTAGCGGGTTGCTCGCCGTACTTGTAAAGGTTATAGGATCGACCCGCGGAGGGGTGCACATGTTACTAGATTCTAGAAATCGATGAGTGACCGACTGATTTCTTTGAGGGCGAGTTACACAATTTCTAGAATTGACAGGTGGCTTGCCGCACTCTTAGGGGTCTAGGATCGACTTTGTATGGGCTATCCACACGACCAGAGAACGTCGCGTCACATTTACGGCTCAAATGAAACGCGGGACTCCTAGTTTATCTACGATTCCATATTGTTGTTCACATACCTATGATGATTATTATCTGCCTGTGGTGACTATTATCTACTTGCGATGTTGATATATATATATATATATAGTAGATGTTTCTATATTTTTTGCATCCATACTATCCCTGTCCCCGCCCTGCCGTAAGTTAAGTAACCTTACGGTGAAGACCCGGGACCCCATGGCGAACGTGTATAGAATATAAAAGCTTTCTATTTTGGTTGTTTCTAGTGTGGCTTAGAAACTTGTATTGATGGGAACAAATTATATGTTTAATGCAAAAAAAACAAACTTATTTGATGTTGTCGGAACCAATTTTTAAAACTACTCGGTTTTATTCAAAACTCATAGTCGTATTCTTTTGCTTTGCACAGAGATTTTCGATTAGGAATATCCTGCAACTCATTCTATGAGGAAAGAGCCTTGATCCCATTATGGGGACCTCGCTCTTAAGCAAAAGTTTATGTTACTAGTTTTAAAAGCGAGGCCTAAACGACTCCATTTCAAAGACACTCAAGTTCCTTCAACGATATCAAGTGCAATACGTTAAAGGTTTTTCGCCAAAACCAGTTGTAGCTCTCCGTCATTTTAGATGGATATCAACTAGTATTCATGCTATGTGTTTTGACCTTCGGCAAGGCTTAGTGTTTGGTAGCTAGAGGATACTTGTATGTTGCATAAATAGATGCATTAATCTAGGAATTATGTACAGTTGTTTTGACCTTATTCAAAGGCTTGTACGAATGGGTCTAGATTAATCAGAACAATGACGGGTTGAACTTGACTTGCGACTTATGATATTTTGATTTTCGTCAAGGTCATAAGCGCTTAGGGCAAAAACTATATCGGGAGTTTCAAATATAAAGGAAACTTACCAAGTTTGCGCATACCTTCTGAATTGTGGTAATTTTGGTCGGCTTCCGTCAAACTTATCACACAATGATAGTTGGGTCCCGATTCCCACTGATGAGTAGGTATTACTACTCGGGAGATTTTCACTTCACAATTAGCTAACCTATTAAGTGTCTAGAAAGTGTTAACGACGTTATGCCTCTGCGGAAATGGGGTTATTAATTGGGTCCGCACGAAAGCACGGGGGACCTCTCTCAGAGTACCAACACTGGTCTAGCTGAACGGTTAGCGAACTTGTAAGGTGTTATATGATCCCGACTAGTTCTCCTTTCAGGGTTTGAAAGGGAATTCGAGAAAACAGTGAGAGCCATCCTGATAAAGTGATTAACCAATCTAATCTTAATAGAGTGCACGTCGAGTGTTTCTTTTCTCTCTCTCTGATTACAGCGACCCGTGACTTACCTTAAACTAAAACTCATGAACCAAGTTAATCGAACCTTCTTACACACGTTGGCTTTGGATTGTCATGAATCACGGCAAATTCGCATATATCCCTGCTACTCCCACTTTCCCACTTTCCCTTTAGCTTTTCTCCAGAACACTCTGTATCACTACGATGATCCATATTGTTTAGAATGCCATCGTATAGTTACATACGAACTCGAAGAAATTATTTCAGTCGAAGATGGCCACTGGTTCGGGAGAAATTGATTAGGATTATTCAGTTGTCTCTTCCCTTTATCTTCTCTCAGGTTTTAAGAGCTCCTTGTATTAGAGAGTACACCTATTACGCATATTAGATAGTCTTCTTCCAAACCCTAAGCTGATGCCTAAGGTAGAAAAGGAAGAAAACCAATTAGACTAAGTGCGGTATACAGAAGGTAAGATGTAGAGACATATAAAAGGTTTGAAGTGAGGGAAAAGAAAATTGCGATTACTGTCGTAAATCTAGATAATAGAAGAGGCATTAATAGGAATACCCGGCCACCCCCTTGAAACATTTATGTTTCAGAATTTCTATGTACCTGTAAATGAGAACTGTTTTCCTAATTAATTCTGACTCTGGGGTATGTATTTACCGGATTTGGATCTCACATCTGTACGGCGTTACAGATGCTGAGTAGGAGTAGAATATTAGGAAATGGGCGATTTGATCCTCAATATCGGAATTCGTTGCAATTGGTAATATTGGATTAAATTGCCTGGTTTTGCCTAACGACAAATTTTTGGTTTCGAATAACCATTGTTATGCACTAATTTTTAAAATTATATATCTGTATCTTTATTTCATAAAGTGAGATATAAATTTTATAAATTATGTTCCAAACATTTACCTTTATCAGTTGAGAATAGGTAAGGTGCATTGAATAACGGTGTAAAACATTCTTAACCAAAATTCAATTTTCAACTTACAACACACGGAGTTTGAGTTATGAAAATGTATGTTGTCCAGTGTCCTTCGGGACAAGGGGTTGATACTCTTACTTCATTAAGGATTACCTTTGTGTTCTCTGGTTTTAGAAATGCATTCATTGAAATGCAAGGACCAAATATTTTGAGAAGTTTATAGGTATAAGAATAAAGTAGAGAACCGTGCGTTGGAAGTATCAGGATTCTTCGAAATGATCAAAGATATAGATACTCTTGCTAGGTATTCCATCATGGTAATATTGAAAACTTGATTCTCTTTCAGGTTACTCATCCATGGGTGCACTCCTTGATGAGTAATGTTGTATTGGCCTTTTTCCATTTTGTCATATGCATTGGAAACAGCTTCATGACATTTGAATTCGGTTCCATCTAAATTAGTACCTTTGATTCTATATGGACATAAATTGGTTGCATATCTTGAGATTGTTAAGATATGGAGTTATATGGTTTCTGTTTAAAAGCAGAATACGAACAAACTCAAGGCACGCTTCGGTAATGGCAGTTTGTGGATTATCCCAAGCATCCGCTAGGATTTTTCTTCTACCATTTTCAAGATCAATAGTTACATTGTTCTTGACTCGTCACCTTTTTTTATAAAATGGGTCTTTTTGCAAAAGAAACTAGTGGAAGTATAGTAGAACTGGAAGTGATTCTAGAACCACAAACGGTTACCGAAAATTTAGTAAACCCTAAGGATTCGATTGGACTTGAGAAATCATTAGCCACTCCGAAGATTTTAGTAGGTGACCTCGGCCACCTGAGAGATACTTCAGTTTTCTCGTATACGGTTACAGGGAGGTCAGCATCATGATTATGATGGCCCTACTAGTTGTCAGCAGAACATAGGAAATGGTAACTTCAATATGACCACATGCTTTATATCCAAGATTGAATCCGCACACTCCAGCAAATTATAGATTTTTGACTTTGTTGGGTGCTCTTGAAAGGGTAAAACCTATTAGGAGCAAGTAGATCTTTCGAGATCTATGCAGGTGGAAAGGTATTAACCTAATAAGGCTAGACTTTTTGTAAAGATTCTCATCAAATACCCATTGTGGATTGCGATGAGACTTTTACTTCAGTGTCTATGCTAAAATCCATACGGATATCACATGGTACTGTTGCTGCTCTAGACTATGATATCTGGCAAGAAGATGACTATAACGTCTTTCTAAATGGGAATTTGCAAGTGCACATGTATATGACTCTGCCAGAGGGTT
The DNA here is from genome assembly GCA_030015575.1 of Agapanthus africanus. Lineage (NCBI taxonomy): Eukaryota > Viridiplantae > Streptophyta > Magnoliopsida > Asparagales > Amaryllidaceae > Agapanthus > Agapanthus africanus. The sequence goes on along the minus strand of JASDDO010000022.1, from coordinate 145,832,586 downwards.
ATCGTAGTCAGTGGGAGCAGCAGAAGGTGTGCAGGTTGCTTATGTTTATTCATAGACCAAAGCAAGGATAGCGGAGACGGATCATCAGTTTTGATGTGACAGTCAAGGTGATTGACTTCATCAAAACAACATATGAAACTGGTAAAAAGGATGTAGGAATTATGTCCTTGGATTTGGATGACATACTCCTAATAGGAAGTGATGTTCCTATACTACAATCGGTCAAACTTTGGTTGCCATAAGGTGGTATCTCCACATTGGATATGAACAATATATCAGGGATTCTGGTGACTATATCTATGGTTTTAGATCTAGATTTGGGAAGTGTCCCAATCCGGGTACTTAGACAGCATTCTAAAAGTATTTTAGAAGGGACGACTCCTGGTGTGGTAGTGTACCCGTAGCTGATGGAGTCCCCCTCACTAAAGAGATATCTTCTAGACTGATGAGGAGAGGGATTGACATTAATGACATACCATTTGGTTAGGCAATTGAGTCAATCATGCGATGTATTGTATAAAACCAGATGTTGCTTCTGCACTTGCTATAGAAAGTAGATATTAATCCAATTTTGGAGAAACAAAGGGAAGTAGTGAAGAACATAAGAGGATGTTCTAGGTATATGCTAACGGCAGCCTCCCCCAGGAGACGGTTATCGGTTCAGCCTTCCAAGGTGACCTAGATGACAGAGATGCTGTCAGAGTTTTGAGTTTACTCCCTTCTGAGGAGGAGTATATTGGATATGGTTCCAATAGGGATACTTAGGTGGGCATAGTGCAAGATGCTGGTTATGACTCAACGAAGGATATTGCCCAAGAAGTTTGTTGGATAAAGTTGTCCATTTATGGACTTGTTCACATCATGTATCCAGGAAAATTCTTGAGGCGGGGTATTGCTCAGTTCAAGAGATTTTTTATCTCCACGAAATTGAGATATAGAGAGATGAAGTTGGAACATTGTAGCGGATCTACTCACTGAGACTATTTCTTGAACATAGACGTTTCTCAAACGAGTTTTGCGTAACTGATTAGTAGAGAAATTGGGTATTCGGTAGCAAACGGGATGTGGGTATCCGATACCGCAATATTTAGCCTTAAGTGCAAGTGGGAGATTGCTGGATATAGTGTCCTCAAGGCAATTATTGTAAGTGTTGGAACGCGATTATGATAATTGAAGAATGACTTATACAGGTAGAACAATCTTACTCGGGATGATAGTATACTATCTGGTTTGTCTTTATCATTGATGTGTATACGTTTTACTTGTTATTACGTGTCGCTAATACATAATGATGAAGCCCGTAGGAATCTTGCTTGACTACAAGCATTATGATGGCGATCATATACGTGTGAACTGGGTAGTCCATGAGCACATCCTTAAATGTCCCTAGTCGTGGGAGTATCGAGACTAGGCATCGATATTCCGGAGTAGACAAGTGTATACATTTCGAGACCCCGATGAGGGGCGATGGCCGGTCTCACAAGCCATTGGTGTTGTGTCACCTAAGATAGTATATAGGTGCTCACTGGAGGTGAGTACACTGGATGGACTCGCTGAGAACTTCTAGATGTTATTATATCTATCGTCAGATGGAAGTTCTCTAGTGGCATAAGTACAGGTTAGTCTTATGATCTGAGATTGTCATTTGTCTCGTGTGAGTTCCTACGGTACTTTAATTATGATGCTACCACGGCATAAAAAAGTCATACAAACAGGTTTTAGTTGGGTACAGTCCCGAGCCATATGGAAGTAGTGAGCAATTGTCGGGGATTTGTCTCTCCTGATATTAGGAGTCGATATTGCACTGTATTTGGTTGGCCATCACCCTAAAGCCGTGGCCACGGTGGATGAGATTTACTGATATGAGTTCAGTAGTTTCTTGGTTGGTGATGAGCTTGATCCGACATGACTTATCGGGTTATTAGGGGTCTGAAGTTATCCACCCCCTAGACCTGGTATACGATACTCTTAGACGAAAAGAAGGGAATGTATGGAGATTGTCACATTCAGCCTCAGTAGGGTACGGACGGACTTGATTGTCGACCTCCCTTTCGGCATATACTTGGGTAGCCGTTACATACAGCTAATACCGCTGACGTGCTCATGGTTATGGATTTATCCAGTAATCACCACCAGCGTATTGTCGAGTCTTTAGAGTCGCATATAGAGTGTTTTCCCGGTTCAGACAATATGATGTAGATGATGTGTGTTGGTATATACATGTGTCCAATTAAATATGTGTACAGGCTACACAGATTTTAATCGGACGGTTGATAATACTAGCTGCTTAAGATTAAGCCAAATTATTAAATCAGGTTTTGGTTTAATAATTTATATATATATATATATATATATATATATATTCTAGTATTATTGTTCACTATTCATTTTCTCTCTCTTGGCTATTCGTATTTTTATACGAATACGCATGTATGTATTTCGATACGTATACCGGGTTGTATTCCGTATTTATACGGAATTTGTTCTAGAAGATGGACACCTCGTTTGTTGATTTTTTATTTTAAAGAAAATCAAAAATGAAGTGTAAAGGAGTATGGTAGAGAGGTATGGCTTTGTTTTTATAATGGTAAAATCATTTGTGTTTAATATTCTTGGATGGTTACAAAATTATAGTCATATTCGTTTCTACATTGATTGATTCATACACACAACACTTAGCTTATTTTTTCATGGCTACCTCCTCTTCACCTCCTCCTCCTTCTTCTTCACTTGCTCTCTTGAGCATTAGATTAAAGAGAAAATCATAGTGGAAAATTATTATATCCCCACTCTCCATTCGTAGCGAGCTTGGAGCGTCGGTTGCTTTACTAGGTGAAGCCGGAGCTTGGAACGGTTCTCTCGGGTGGATCATCTTCGGTAAGGGTGGTCGCCATTTAAGCTTGTTCCCGACAGCCTATAAGTAGCTTGGAGTAGTCTTCCACGATTCGGTGGACACACGTCAAAAGTTGTATTCCCTAAAACTTGTATGCTAGTTTTCTAGTTTTCATATTTGGAAAGATCACTAGGGATTTGGTTCTATTACCCTCTTGTAAAATTTATTTTTCGGTTCCGCATTGACCGCGGCTCACTCGGCGATGGCACTAGGAACTTTCAGTAGGATCAATTGACGGATCTTGAATAGTTGGTGATAGAATTTAGGCTACCGATGAGGGAGCCTGCACAGTCGCATGAGTAGAATATGTTGGAATTGTTGTGAAGTTGAAGTTAGAATTTGATGTTTTTGTAGAAGAAAGAAAAAAGACAGGAGTCGCCGGAGGCGGTGTAGGAACGGGGGTGGTTGACCACATGCCTATATAGAAATCCATCATTGACATGATGGGATTCTTCATCTGGGGGAGTTGACTGAACTGAGGGAGGTGATGGAAAGTTGTTGAATTGGTTGGTATTGTGTCAGAAGAAGTTGAAGTAGATGAAAGGTCCGGAGGGTATGAAGAGAATGAAGCAGTAGTCGGGTTATTTGGAATATGTGAAAATGAAAATGATGAAAAAGATGTGACATTAGTGGCGGGTTGGAATATATGTAGATTTGAAGAAAAAGAAGTGGTTGGATTGAGCGGAAATAAAGACGGGAGGAAAGCTGCAGTATTAGATTTGGGCAGAAATGAAGATGAAGAGAAAGTGGTAAAAACGCGAGGGACTTTCGTTGTGCTAGGAGCGGTTGAGGTGTCAGAGACGGATGGAAAACCCGGAGGAGATCCTAACAATTTTGTTCGACGATGAGTTTATACGGGAGAGATACGAGTAACTTTGACTGTTTTGAGAATGAGAGCCTTAGTCCTCTTTTGGAGACCTATGACTTGGGTTCAAATTGGTTTGACAACTTGGGTGCAAAGTGACTCGGTTAGGAAGACAAAGAGATTTGGTGAGAAGTTTAGAAGTTTGGTTGACTCTTTTGAAATTTTGGAGATAGGTTTAGACTTGGACGAAAGTTTTAGAACTCACGCAAATGGATTCTGGCACAAACAAAATATTTTTGTCGAACACGGATAAAAGAGAAACACAACAACATAAGGTTTTTTTTTTTAAAAAATAAGTGATATTTGTTCTAGTGTTTATTATATTAACAACTCTTAAGGCTTGGGTTCTACGCGATTTTCGGTTCTACGAAAATGGGTCCAACTCTCTCCTTAAGGAGAGTGAGATTTGAGGGTCAATCTCAACTCAATATACACCCGTACGTGGTGACTTACTCTGTTAACTTTTAAAGCATCTCTTTATTTTTTGATGATTTTACAAAACCATATATATATATATATATATATATATATATATATATATATATATATATATATATATATATATATATACATCAATTATGAATATACGGAACTAACCATATCAGATATGTCAAAGTGCTACAAGCTGGAGTTACTAATACATCAGGACAAACATGCAATATAACAGATATCAAATGAAGTATCGAAACGACACAATTGTACTCAATACGATAATCAAAAGAATATATGAGAAAGTCGACATCGAGGATATTCAAGACATTCAAGACTTTTTCATTTATTTTGAGTATAAAGTCAGGACGATCTCAAAAGGTTAGAATCAAAATCCATATCAAATTCCAAAACCAATTCCTTAAAATTCAAAATATTGTTTTTAAACTTGTTTTAAAATTGTGTCTGAAGTATAAGACATATAGACGTCTATTTCAGGTCTATAAGACGTCTATAACAGTTATTATTTTTGAATTTTGAATTTTGGTGGGAATTTCAGTTTTTAAACGGTTTTACAACGGCTATTAACTATCCTATAATTTAGGGGGAGTTATTTTAACTACCCCGACTGCCTTAAATATTTTTCTATAAATAGGAAAAGTTTCATTGAAGCTTTTAACATTTTCTCGCTTTTAAAACTTGATTTTCTTGAATTTTAGAATTCGTAAAAACTCTCTCTCCAGCCCTTAAGTCTTTGCTATTCAAACTTTCAGAGAGAAACAATCTTTCTAACGTTTCTACACTTTTCTACTTTTTAGAAAAGAAATATTGTTAAAATTTCGAAGAAGAAATTTGTTTTAAACTTGTTTAAATTTTTGAAAAACTTTTTCGAGTTGATTCTTAAACTTTTAGTAATCTCCAAAGTACAATCCCTTATCTCCTAGAATCTAAATTTTATTAATATTTTTTAGATCATTAGGATTGTCAAAGTTGATGTATATTGAGATTGTAATAATCTTGAAATTGCAATAACCTAATAAAGAGAGTTTTAAGTTCTTCACAATTGTAAAGATGTAGGACTTGCGCCTATTGTAAAAAATTTAGGCGTTTATTGCCTGCAAGTCTAAAGGTTTGGATCTGAGCCTGGGAAAAGTTCTGGGTTTCTCAACCCGAGAAGGAGTTAGTGAATCCGGAGCAGTAGTCTCAGGCAAGGATAAACCACAGAGGTGGTGAACATCTTCAATAATCCTCTGTGTCATATGTGTCTATTTTTACGTTTTGTACCTCAGTGATTGATTCTGTGATTCTGATAATTTAGTATACTTAAAATTCTTTTATTCCACTGCATATTTTGTTTTTTCGCAAAAATACTCTGAGTTTGCCATATAACCTTATTCAACCCCTCTAAAGCTGCTTTCAGTTGGTATCAGAGCATGTTACTCATTTGTAAAATTAACCTCTTGAGTTTTCGATCTTATAGCAAACCAAATGGAAGGACAAGCCATTAATCGTCCTCCTCTTTTAAATGGTACTAGTTATCAATTTTGGAAAACTAAGATTAAAGTTTTTCTTCAATGAATCGATCCAGAAGTCTTAGAAATTATTGAAAATCCATTTGTTCCTCCTACGACAAATCCATTATCTGATTTTGATAAGAGATTGATGACGTTAAATGTCAAGGAAATGAATGCACTTTATTGTTCATTGAATTCAGAAGAGTTCAATAGAATCTCAATGTGTCAGACTGCTAATGAAATCTGGACTACTCTCCAGACTACCCATGAAGGAACCAGTCAAGTCAAAGAGAGTAAGATCAATCGTCTCATGCATGAATATGAGATGTTCCAAATGAAAGACAATGAATTGAACGACTCCATGTATTCTCAAATCAATTATATCATTACCGAACTTTTCAATCTAGGGAAGAAATTCGATGGCAATAAAAAGTGTTACAAGTTGCTTAGATCTCTCATGATTTCATGGCAACCCAAGATCACCGCTATCGAAGAGGCTAATGACATGACCTCATTGAAAGTTAACACAATTATAGGAAAAATAAAAACCTACGAAATTAAACTAGAAGATCTTAAACAAAAACAAGAAAAAGATACTCAAAAGAAAAACATCGCAATAAAGGCTACCACCAAATCAAAACCTAAAGAATCATCAAGTGGTGATTAAAACCACAATGAAAAAATGTCCCACATTGCAAGACACTTCAAGAAATATCTAAAGTCTGGAAAATTTCCTCAAAAGAAAGGTACATATAAGTCTAATAAGAATGTTAATTCTAATAAAACTTTGTGTTGTTTTGAGTGCAATAGGGAAGACCATTTGAAGTCCGAGAATACAACTCCTAACTAAGAAAAATGGAAGTCAAAGAAGGAATTAGAAAAGCGTCTGTTTCAAGCAATTTGGGATGACACGGATTTCAGTGACTCGGAAACTGAAGAAGTCGCCAACATGTGCTTCATGGCACTAGAAGATAAGGTAACCGATAACGACTTTGATATTGAATCTTTTAGTAAAATAGATTTGATTAGTCTTCATCATTTTCTTAAGGATAATTATGATAAGATTAAGTCTAAAAGTAAAATTTTAAAAACTAAATTAATTGCAAAGAATAATTCAGAAATAGTAATTAAAAATGAATTAAATAACGTTAAATTAGACAACGGAAACTTAAATGAAAAACTTAAATCTGTAACCTTAACTAAAGAAAATATAATTGAAACAAATAAATTTGAAATCTTTAATCTTAAACGAATATTAGAAATAAAAGATGAAATGATTTTTAATTTTACTAAAAGTAAAAATTATTTAGATATTTTTTTAGGACAATCCATTAAACATCGTGATAAAGTAGGAATAGGTTTTAATAAACATACAGAGTTAGTTCCTAAAACTAAGCCTTATAGATCTAAATATTATTATTACAAATATGCTAATTCAACGTGTGACTATTGTTACACATTAGGTCATATATCACAATATTGCAATATTAAAAATAATTCCACTTATAAATACAATTTTATTCTTAATCAACCTAAAATGATTTGGGTCCCAAAAGTAACACCTTCTTCTTTCTGTATTGCAGGATATCTAAAGACGTAATAGTCGATGGTTACTTGATAGTGGTTGTTCGAGGCATATGACCGAAAACATACAAAGTTTCGAAACACTATCAAGAGAAGAAAGTGACAGTGTCACTTTTGGCTACAACAACAAAGGCATGATCATCGGTAAAAATGATATTTGCCTTAATAACTCATCATCAGACGTACAAGTTGAAACCAACTCCTCAAAACATAATGAAAATGATCCAATCATAATAACAGGTTCGGATAATCCATCACTAAATACAGATGTTGAAATCAATCAAACATATCAACAAGAGCAAGTAGTCGATACTTATTTTCCTAAACATTGGAAATTCAACAGAAACCATTCTAAATATTTGATTATAGAAGTTATGGATAGATGAGTTGTAACATTTCAGAAAAATAATAAATATTATTTTGGAAATTAAATAATAATATTTTGGATTTTACGGATATATAGCGGGTATGGATTTGAGTTTTCATAGATTGGTATAATTATATACCTCTATTTTTGGAAAATAACTGGAATTTAAAATGAATTATTATTTATGAAAGCATTTATTTATGTGGGCTTTTCATAAATTAGCATATAATTATATCCATACAAGTTTAATGTTAAAACTAATTAGTGTTTTACCAGTTACTACATTAAACCAAGTTTTATTTGTTAAACCATGATTAATGTGCATGACATGTGAACAAGAGAGTGTATATTAAGCTTTTCTTTTATTATTTCTTTCATTTGTGTTTTTAAACTATGGTTTTAGTTTTCAAAAGAAAAGGTAAAGAAAAGAAAATGGGATGAGAGGGAGATATGGGAGACATGAGAGTATGGTTGGTAATTTTATTTTGCGTATGGGTATGAGAGAGAGAGAGATGAGAGGAGGGTTATGGTTGACCATCCATGCATTTCTTCACACCATTTTTCCTCATCTCCTTCTTTATCCTCTTCTTCTCCACCTTTTCCGCCTCCTCCACCTTCAATCTACAACCACAAAACCAACACAAAACCCCCTCAAAACACATTGAGGCCTTTACAAAAAATGTTCCTATACTCATCCTAAACATGATGTGGTAATCAAGTCTCTACTTTAAGGAAATTTTCTAGCTTGGAACTTTCCTTCATCCCCATCTAGAGATAAAATGCTAACTTTAAACTAAGTTTTCATAACACTTGCCTTCACACACATGATTAGAGATCATGTGCTTGTTTCTTAGTCTTGAGTTTTTCAAAAGTGAGTAGTTGTGGATACAACTTGTAGTGGTGATATAGTAGAGGGTTAGTTGGTGATTATAACCTTATTAGTGATAGAAGAGAGTAATATAGGGCAAGTAGCTTTGGTTTAAAAGAGTTTTGAAGTTTTAAAATAAGGTTTCCATTGAGTATTTGATGTTAGAATTGAATCTAGAGCAACTAGGGATCTCTTAAAAATATTTAGAGGATATTGTGAAATACTGGGACAAGTAGAAGACCACCCTCAAAGCCCGAGCCCCTAACTCCTCGAAAAAATCGCAGAATTAATCAATGGGGTCACAAATTGCGGCCAAGTTGTGGAATTAGGGTTTAGGGTTTGTTCTGTAGCTCACTCACTTGATAACTAAGCCTACCTTATATACTAAATAGTCTCAGATCACCTGAGTAAAAATCTGGGAGCATTTTGACTTGATGTTGGCAATATTTTGCGATATTTGAAACTAGGTTTTTGGATTTTCATAATGTGACTTGGTCGTTCAACGTTCGTACGTCGGCGTCGAGGAGTATTTTGTCGTTTTAGCATGCGTTAACCATCGGTTCTATCCTATATGCGCTTCGCTCATGGTTTCGATTTCGATATGGATTTTTATGTGATTTTTTTATGATTTCAATTGTATGTACAATCGTGGGAACTTTCGAGACGACGAAGAAAGGCAAGGCATTTGTCGGCTTCGACTAGGACGAGGCGTGTTTATGTGAGTAGATTTATATCTATGGGTGGATGTCGTATAGCACCCCCGCAACCAATTAACTAGGATACCTATACTATATACCTAGGCTACAGTGTTATGTTAAATAACTTAGTTTATAACTAAGTTAGTATATAGTTTGTATCTAGTAGGCTATATATATGTGCGTGGATATATATTTATATATGATTATTGTGATATGCGTACGCGGCTATTGATCTGTACTATATCGATTGGGATATTGCTATGATGAGGATAAATTGCTGGATACGGCCGATATGTATTTGATTCGCAGAATCTTGCTAAATCCTGATTGGGATATTGTTATGATTGTTGAGATATACTCTTTTAAAAACTAACAATTCGTTTCCTACTTTTAAATGGTAGTGTACTACAAATTTCAAATGAATATCTATTTCAAAAACGTTGTAGCCTCCTTATTTCCAAAACAACGTTTCGTTTTATTTTACTATAACTGTATAGCTGATAAGTAATTATCTATTATAACGCTTGTTTGGATTACGATTATTCGATTCGTTATACGTTCGCGCTTAGATTGCTTATTGTTATGCTACGTTATATTATCTGTATTTATACTTTATACAGTTAGTTTAAGATACCATGCTTATATGAATACACTGATAAAACACTGCATAACTACCAATGATTGCTATGTTGCACAAATCACATATACGCATGTTACACTACACCTCATTGGTATTGCCATGATACAGTAGGACTGCCTTGTTTACTCGTGTTCTAGATATCCATGATAGATGTGATGATACCTAAATGATTTTGATATACGAGTACCATCGATATGGATATTCGTATATGATTGTGCCAATGTGGCAAAGATGATATATGCGTTATGTTTTTATGAACTCGAGGCGGATTGTATATGTGTTCTTCGGAACTTGTTGTTTTCCATGGATTTGAGAAGCCGCGGTGGGAATTATAAAACTTGTGAATGTTTTTAAATGCGGTTTTCTCATGATATGATGATTTGGCATCCACCATGGGGTTTTGGTTTCCATAATGAGATATCCAAATCGAGGGAGGGGTTAACTGATTATGGGTACATGGTGGACTTGGTACGACACCGAGGGGCAGGAAGTCTGTAGAGAGGTACGGGGAACCCAGCTAGGTGGATCGATACCGGAGATAGTATTAGAGCACAGCGGATATCCGGGAGATACCGACCGAGGCTAGTGATATCAGGAGTGGACGGTCTGACGAGACAGTGCCTATGATATTTGGATTTACATGTCGGTGATAGACACGGGATTTATGATGATTTGAGTGCCGATGATGGATACTCGTGAGATTTTGAGTATCGATGCTGGATACTCATATGTTGATATTTGCGCGATCCGTCGAGATGCGCTGTTATAAATTATGGTATTTAGTAGCCGCACAGGACTGATGCCTGGGACAATACCTAAATACTATTTTCACATATAGATGCACATAAAGAGGTTTCCAAATGGGCTGTGGTCTCACTATTTTGACGTGTCTAGGACGACACAAGAATCTTTTACATGGAAACCTTCTTAAAACTCATTTCAAAAGAGCGAGACGTATACTTTAAACAAAACGCATATAATACTTCATAAAACTACGTCTGCTACTTGTGCTGTGATATGCTTAACATACGGCTATTTTCAAAGGGTTTTACATACATCTTTCGGCTACTTTATAGGCTTATACATGGATGCACAATATATATGTATATGATATGTTGATATATTTTCATGTTTACGTGATCAATATTGCTACGCTTTTAGTACTTGTGCATTATACATATTTTAGTAGAGGATATGATAGTACCATACTTTATGACCTAGGTAGATCATTATGCATTTTGATTTCTACCATGCGATATACTTGTATTCACTGAGTTGGCAATTCACCCCCGTTGTGCCCCAGTTTCTTCCAGGATTGACCGCTCTGATCAGTAGCAGCTTGCCGGTACATTTCTTACTTCGGTGATTGCTTTGGTAGGTGAGTTAAATGTTGGATCGTAACCACCCATTGTATATGTATATTCTTTTGGATCTAATTAAAAACTCCATCGACCAAACTTGTATATTTGTGGACTTAGAAGCGAGACTTAGATGTACCATAAGTTTTTGGGTGTCTCACTCGTTAGGAGTTGAATTTATATTGTTTTTTTTCATGTTTCTCTTTCTATTCTTCGCCTTGGACGTCGTATATTAACTGTGTGGTTGCTCCACCGTTTGGGCGTGGAAGCTAGCTCCCGTTAGGGATGCTTTATATATATATTATGCTTTGTATGTGGTTTTATTCAAAATTTCCAAAGGAGGTGCTTCCCAAATTTTCAAACGACATTGGCGTTTTCAAACAAACTACTTTACTTAAAAAATAAACTTGATTCCATTTAGTAACTCTTTTTAAAACTTCACCTTCACTATATCTTTAAAAAAGTTTCGATTCAGGGTTTTTGGTTTACTTGTGTTAAGGTGGGGTCCTACAAACTTCACGTGATTCAAGTACCGGTCACGTGCCTTTCTGGGTTGTGATAAAGTTGGTATGAGATAGTTAGGTTTAACCTTTGTTCGACTCTAGTTTTGATTATGTGGAGTATAGAGCATATATTTCGGAACCTAGGCTTGACCTTACGGAACTTAGACTTGACTTTGGGGGTATTAGACCCAAACTTTCGTTACGTAAGTTGTGTTGGCTATAGTGCTCTCAAGGCAATTATTGTAATCGCATGCAGGTGATTATGATGATTGTGGGAGGACCTATACGGGTAGAACTGTCTTACTCCAGATGATAGTATGCTATCTGGTTTGTCTCTATCATCATGTACATGCATTATGTGGTATTACAGATCACTATTACATGTTGATAGAGCACATAGGATTCTTGCTTGACTACCAGCATAATGATGGCGATCATATACGTGGGAGCTGGGTGGTTTATAAGCACATCCTTAAATATCCCTAGTCGAGGGAGTATCGAGACTGGGCATCGATACTCCGGAGTAGACTAGTGTAAACTTTTCGAGATCCCGACGAGAGGCAGTGGCCGGTCTCACAAGCCATTGGTGTCAGTTAGTCACCTAAGATAGTATACATGTGCTCATTGGGTATGAGTTACACTGGACGGACTCGCCGGGAACATGCTAGATGGTATTATACCAATTGTTAGATAGCAGTTCTCAGGTGATATGAGTACAGGTTAGTCTGTCGACCTGACATCGTCATTTGTCTCATGTGAGTTCTCACTATGCTTTGATTACTACCCTACCATGGCTTAAACGAGTCGTGCAAACAATTTTTAGTTGGGTACAGTCCCGAACCACATGGAGGCAGTGAGCGGATCGTCGGGGATTCGTCTCTCCCGGTATTGGGGGTTGATGTCGCACTGTCCACGGGTGGCCATCACCAGAAATTCTTGGCCAAGGTGGACAAGAATTACTGATTTGGATCATTAGTTTCTCAGTAGGTGGTGGGCTTCACACCGACACGAAATATCGTGTTATTAGGGGCCTGACTTTATCCACCCCGCTAGACCCGATATGCGATACTCTTAGACGAACATACCGGACTGTATGGTGATTGTCACTGACAGGCTCAGTAGGGGTTCGGATGAGTTTGCTCGTCGGCCTTCTTTTCGCTCAATATATGGGTAGCCGTTACGTACAGCTAGTGTCGCTGACGTGCTTGTGGTTAAACCCACTACCAGTGTATTGAAGAGTCTTTAGAGTCCCACACAGAGAGTTTTCCTGGTTCAGGCGAAATGGTGCAGTAGCCGTATTTTGATACGTGCAGGGCTCCGATCGAATGATTGTACTAATTACCTGGATTTTCGATCGGACGGTTGATAATACTAGCCGGCTCGGGTTTGATCCGGATTATTAAATTAGGTATTGATTTAATAATTTACGTATATGTATTTCGATATGTATATTCTAGTATTATGTTCTTTATGTTATTGTATCTCTTAGGGTATTCGTATTTTGGTACGAATACGGGTATGTATATACAGCTGAGTGTATTCCGTATTTATACGGAAAATATTCTAGAAGATGGACACCTTATTTTAGATTTATCCATTTATTATTAATGGAAAATGAGCTGTAAAGGTTGTGAGGTGAGAATGGTGAGAACCATGCTTGAATAGTGTTGACAAATGAATTGTTAATTCATTTGTGCAAACTATTCAAGTATGGTTGCTAAATGTTTATTAGAAAATATTTTTTACAAAACCATGCTTCATCTTTTTCTCTCTTATGTGATTTTCATTCTCACTATTTTGGTTATCTCTCTTCACTACCTTTCTTGAGCTCCTCCACCTTCTTCTTGAACCTCCTCTCTATAATCCCATGTGTTGAGAATCAAGAGAGGATGTGAGATAGATAGACACTTAGAACCATTCACTATATCCTTGACACTTTAGATTTCCAATCTATAGTCTCTAGTTGCTCTATTAGATTCTTAGTGTGGAGCAGATCCATGAGCTACATCTCTCGGGTGGATCATCTTCGACGGAGGAAGACTGGCGATCAAGCTCAATCAAGAAGACCTCTAGGAGCTAAGGAAGATGCTAGAAGACCGAAGGACATGAATCATTCAGTATAATACTTCTATCACAGTAGATAATCTCTTTGCAGGTAGTTAGTTTAGGTTTATGGTTCGATTCTAGGACGGGTTTTTTAGCGCCAAAATTTTTAAACATCATTTTTGTTCTGCATCGGCCACGATAGATGGCCAGAGCGTTAGCAAACCCCAACATGGTATCAGAGCCACCCCATAAACCTTTACTAACTAGTTTGCACAAGGTTAAAATATCGATCGACCAAATTTTCCGAATCACAATTCCATTTTGATATGCTTCCTGTCGATTTTAAAACTTGTTCAAAAATTATTCAGATTGTCTTAAAAATACGTGCAGGCATTTTTAGGGCACCTCAAGAAATTTGGGCACATGAGAAAACTATATTGCCGCGGAACCGCCGCATAACATGCCTATAAGCGGCGGTTCCGCGGTCGATGTGTGGCCATTGTGCGCTAAATTTCTTCTGGCACTCTATTATGTGGAAATGTGATTTTTAGGATGTATGTTTTTGGCCCAGATTTGTTTGAGTGCTGGTTTGCATTTGTGGCCAATGTGGAAAAGTTTTAGTCGATCGAAATTTTAAGTACGTATTTATCAGTGCATATGTTAATATCTACGACCGTTAATATCATTGAGCGGTACAACCCGACTAGTTGCTATATGTTCAACTAGACGGGTTTGCGAACATGATATTCACGTTGATGTTCTGTGTTGTGCTAATATTATGGTTGGATTGTCATGTTGGATAGCCCATTGTGCAATGGTAGTAGTACAGTTCAGATTAATTTGTATATTCATTATTGCGGGGCGAGCGTCTATTAATATCATAATATTGCATTATTATATTCCCCATTCTTATGTATTTTATAAATAAACAGGTGCTTTTGACCCATGTCCGCTACATCGTACAGATTACAGGTTCTTGGATCTAAAACAGTGAAAAAGATAAAAGACGATGCAAAAGTGGAACTACAACCAACAAATAGAAGGATCTTGATCAAGCCTACAGAAAGATCAGTTCACAAAATATAAGGCATCGCAAGATACAAGATTTCGTCTTGAAGCAACGGTTAAAGTCCACTACATTATTCACTGGAGATCTGGAGAAACCTAGAAGCCAATTTGAGAAAAATACTGAAGAAATAGGAAGCCCAAAAAGCCCAGAACAAGCAAAAAAGTTTTCAGCATATGATCTTACCATTGGGCCGCGGAACCGCGGCCCAACCCTTGCTGCGGCCGCGGTTCCACGGCCATCTAGAGCATGTTGTGAAAATATTTTTTACCATAATTCTTGGCGGCTTTGACCGGTCTTTCTAGGGGTATTTTGGTAAATGCAGACATGCGGCAATTGTAAACCTAGGGTTTTCTATGTCCTATAAATAGAAGCCCAATTCCTTGTATTTGTTCATGCCTCCTTTCATTAATAAAATTCAGAATTCTTTTGGAGAGCATCAATTCGTAAGTAGGTTTATTTTTTTGCCCTAGGTAATTTCTTTTCTTGCCCTAGTTTAATCTAGTTTAGAATTTTTATTAATTTGCAGTAGATCTTTCATCTCTTAAATCAAAACAAAATAAAAATTATATCTTTCGTAGATCCCTCAATGAGCGAGTAGTTT
The DNA here is from genome assembly GCA_030015575.1 of Agapanthus africanus. Classification (NCBI taxonomy): domain Eukaryota; kingdom Viridiplantae; phylum Streptophyta; class Magnoliopsida; order Asparagales; family Amaryllidaceae; genus Agapanthus; species Agapanthus africanus. The sequence goes on along the minus strand of JASDDO010000022.1, from coordinate 145,817,151 downwards.
CCTCGCTTGTTAGGGTTAGGAATAGGGAAGGGTTTGAGAGATGAAGATCTCTCATATCTTTCTTTGCGAATTTCTTATGAACAATTAGGACTCCATGCATTCTTTCATCTTCCTCTCCCTACGGCACTCTACCCACGAGGGAACGGTGATCCGTAGTATAAAAGACCGGATTTGAAAGTTTTCCATGGAGGTTAGGGTAAGGATTGATAAAGGAAGGACAAGAACCTAGAGGAAGAAACATCTTCCTAATCATCCTAATCCCCTTTATTAATAATTACCATAACTCCTAATATGATATCTAATTTAGGGAATTGAAAGAGGTGTAGATCTTTATTTACCAAACTTTACCTAAACCTAATCCTAGCAAATTTCCTAATCCTAGTATAACTCAACTTAGTTGTTTAGATTTAATTAAAAGATCCAACACCCTTTGGAATTAGCTCGTAAGAACATTTAGGAAATTTACAACATCCCTGTGGACCGACCCGTATTCACCGGCTAGCTACCAAGCGACACCGTTCTTCATTGCGGTAACTAAATATAATTTTTGATCGTAAAATCCCTTCAAATCAAATGGCGCCGTTGCCGGGGATGGCGTGTTATTTCCCTTTTGCAATTTCGGGTTAATATTAAATTAAAAAACCATAAAAACTGAAAAATCACAAAAATATAAAAAAATATATCATCTGTTATTTTTGGAAGGGTATTTTTGTGAATCTTTGCAGGATCGACGGATCTGGAAAATCCAGAGTGCGAAACAGAAAAAGGTAGATCAGAACAGAAGGGAATTGGACCAACAGAACACCAGAATTTTTTTAGTGACCTGAAGCCTGAACGCCGCCGCCTTTCCGCTGCGCAAGCCGCCTCCCGCCGCTAATCCGCGGTCCTTCTGGCTTTTCATCGCGCGAAATTTTCACTGTTTGTTTCCTTTTTCCCCCTCTGCAACCTAAAATATATCTTTTGTCAAATCTCCTGCAGGATTCTTTGCGCTTAAAAATTTTCCTCCTTCTCAATAACAAATCTTGTGCAGGATTCTTTGCGCCGCGCATAAAATAAAAAGATTTGATTGCAAGTGATTTACTGTTTTGCATATCTTTAATCGGACTTTAAGGGGCTTTTGACCAATTCAGATTGGGTGGGGATTTCATCACCCTTCCCAGGACCCCAGAAATCACATAAAGCATTTGCATTGACCAATCTTTAATTAAAAAATACTAGACTCGGCCCTAAAGACTTCGAGCTCAATAAGACAGAGGACTAGTTATAGGCATCGGCCGTTAATCCTAACCTGACTTTGCGATGTCTAGGCAAGTGTGTCTAAGGCAAGTGGTTACTTAATTAGGACCGCTACTTGTAGCGGGGAGCCTCCCACTCACCTGGCACTTACCTGGCCGCAATTGGCGGTGAAAAGGCGGTTTGAGGTCCTATTTCTTGCCCTTTGGAACAGTTAGGAGCTGTCTAGCTGACCTAGGTGACCCTAGATCTAGGCCTGATTGTGCATTTCTGGTTGTTTGCATTTGTGTCTAAGCCCTTTATCGAAAATCTTTTTTGCAAAAAGTTACAAATAAAAAAAAGGAAATTTTTTATAAAAAGACCTGCAACTTTTGTCGCTAAGAAATCCGTGCACCCCAATCTTCTTTCTCTTCTCCCTCTTACATCATGGGTACCCCACCTCATAAATCTCTTGCCGAACTTTGGTATCCTGAACCTAACTTTGCCTCGTACGTCAATTGTTTCGGTCGATTTAAGGACGATCCCTCCATACCCAAAATTTCTTTGAAAGATCAAATAGAAGCGTCTAGGAGAAACAATTCGACATTGCAATCCACTTTGTGTCAACCATGTCAACCTTCACCACCTTCTTATGTTGACCCCACTTTTTCGATTCCTATTATAACTCCTAAACCGATGTGTATTGCTGAGCATATTGCACAATCTCGTAGCCGATCTTTCACTCCTCTCCACACATCCAGTTCTAGGGATCAACAAGTCCATTCACCTTTTTATCCAAATGTTGATCATATTCCGGTCCAACCATCCAATTCCTACCAGTCCTACCCGACTTTCCCACCTTCACTAGACATTGCTTCTACACAGCCATTTGGGAGTTTCACGTATCAAAACCATTTCGAATCTTTTACCGAAACCCCTTCACAACCCATGTCTAGTTTGGAACAGTCGTTGGAAGCTTATATTTTAGCAACAAACAAAATGGTGAGGAATGTGGATGCGTCCATGGCCGCCCTTATGCAACCTAATGAACCGGTAGCTATTTTCCAACTAGCTCCAAAAATTCCAATGTATGAGGAGGCGGTTGGACAGAGTGAGAATTTGAGAGGAGCGAGTGAGTTCTACACATTTCCAAATCAAACCTACCCATACCCAATTGAAGCCCACAACTCCGGTTTTCCATCGATTGTCCCAAATGATTCACAAGTTGAAAATAAAACATCTAACGAGTTGTGTGAGTTTGTAGTGCTTGATTTGCCAGATTGTGAAGAATCTCTTTCGAGTGAAACCACACCTAACCTTTTCGATTTTTACACCTCCAATCTAGAACCTGAATTGATAAATATCCATGTTTTTGATGAGGTGTCAGAAAAAATTGATTTTCACTTGATTGAGGATATAGACGCCGGGAATATTTTGGATGATGAACCCGTAGATTTGACTAAAATTTTATGTCCAATTCATCATCCCGAGTTATTAAATGTTTCTCCCGAACGTCATATGCGTCTTGATTTTGATGATAATGGCATGGATAGGCTAAATTTTGAGGAGAATTATGAGGATAGTATTGAGGAGAGTATTGAGGATCATATTGAAGTTGAACCATTTTTGTTTGAGGTGTCTGATTTTCCAATTCATCCTCCTGAACCTTTAACTGTTATATCACCCTCCCTCCTTTCCATCGTTCCGCCCACGCAAAAGATCATGCTTGAAGACTGTGAGCGTGAAAAATTTCCCTTTGAATCTGATACAGTTCTCACAGCCGATAACACTTACGAGTGTTTCACTTTTTCAGACGATATTGAAGACTCACCGCCCGAGTTTGAGTCCTTTGAATTTTCAGATGAGTTAGTTGAACCATCAAACTCGGTTGCTTACAGTCATTTCGAACCATTCATGGAATCCTTCGAGTTCGAGACAAATTACTTAGGTGAGAATGAGACTATCCCTAATTCACTCCCTTTCGTCCATCCTATTGTTCCGACCTTGCAAGAGACCGTTACGCTTTCATCTCCAATACCAAGTTCGACGTACCCATGTTTGCTCACGAATCTTGAGGGATTTAATCTAATTTTTCTGCGGGTTGATAGATTAGCATAATCGCTTTTTACACATCGGTCATTACAAATTGTGCTAATTTATACACTCCATCCTCACCCTCAAGTTCGTATTCCCACTTTCTTTGGTTCTACTAGTCTTCCTTTAATGATACCGAGTGTTGATGAATCACAATCCGATATTTTGAGTTCGATAATTTTCAATTGGACCTTCGATGACAGTTTCGAAGATATTTTCACCGACGAACTCGCATTCTTAAACGATACGAATTTTGTGATTAATCAACCTCCACTTGAAGTAGTAGAACCCTTACCATTTCTTTTCCCCTTCCGCCATTCTTCTCCTCCACCGAGACCGTATACTGCTTCTATCTCGACACGGTCTCGTGTGCTTCTCATCTCATTTCTCTACACCCCATTCTTTCACCAACTCTACCATTATCACGATAGAATTTTTGAATGGTTGGTGCTAATATTTGGCTTGTGTAAGGCCTTGCTTAAGTTTGGGGGGAACCTTGTTGTATATATATTTTGTTTATTCTTTTAACAAAAAAAATTAAAAAATTAAAAAAAAATTTGCAAATAAATAAATAGGGGAGTGCCGACATTCTCAACCCTCTTGGTATAGCATGACAGTGAGGACACTGTCAAGTTTAAGTTTGGGGGTATGCTCGGTAAGCCTTCTTCCTTCGCATTTATATGTACATATTTTTGCATTTGCATACTTATTTTAAAAACCCATAAAAATAGAAAAATTTCAAAAATTATAAAAATTCAATTTTGGCCGTATTTGACTTGAGTTTGACAAATAGGTTAACTAGCTAGGAACAACTAGATCTTAGACTTAGTAAATTAAAAACCCTAAAAATAACCTTTCTTAATGTTTAACGGTAGAAAGTATATGTCTTTGTAGTTTATTTAGAAATAGGCAAATTTTGAGTCCACTTCTTGGGCTAAGTTAAAATAAGGGAAAAGTATTGATATCTTTATTAAAGTATAACTTTGAAAAATAATTCCTAGCTTAAGTCTAGATTCTGAAAATGTATACCCTGCAATTTGCACAATCACACACCTTGAAACTTGGAATAGTAGAAGAGACATTGAAATGCTCTTGTCTAAAGTCCTTAGTACAATGAAAAATAAAAATAAAAATACAAGTGTGAATAAAGAAAAAAAATGAACACTGGTTTTTGTGATTACTTAAGGCTGCAAAAATAGAAAAATATTTAGCGAGGGTGCTTCATCACCTAGTGCCTTAGACCAACTGGTTTGGGAGTCACTGCTAAAAAGCCTTAGATGTTATAAGACTAGGAAGTACGCTTTAAAGTGCAAACGCATTTTGTAATCGGTCGTTGGTACCTCAAGAAGTATTAACGGTCGCATGAAGGATGTGTAAGCAAAATTCATCAAAAAATTCACCAATTAAGAAGTACTTTAGACAACGGACAAGTTTATGATTGCTTGATTTGAATTTCCAAGTGTAGGGGTGATATATACACACACGTAGGGGTATGTGATTGGAGTTTAGATAAGAGATAGGAGTGAAGAATAGAACTTGTATCTTTAGTAGAGTTGATAAAAATTCCTAAGTGGAGATAGAACCCTAGATGAAAAACTTAAGAAATGCCGAAAGCTAAGTAGGTCTGCAGAATATATGTAATCTTAAGTTAAATGATGAGGAAGTGTGAAGAATATGGGTGGATAATTTACGAGTCAAAGATAATAGAATTCCTTGTTAGAAAACCTAATTGGAGAATAAAAGTCAATGAGCCAAACTGATAGGATTTTGTGGGTAGTATCCGCTGAAAACCCTCAGGAGACAACACTCCTCCAACTAGGGACACCTAGAGGTTTAACGGCTTGTTGCACGAGCTCAGTGCAATCGCGTTTCCCTGCGAAAGTGTGGCTAGGTATTTCGTCGAGAATAAAACTAGGTTTGCTCGAGGACGAGCAAAAGATAAGTCTGGGGGTATTTGTTCATATCATAATATTGCATTATTATATTCCTCATTCTTATGTATTTTACAAATAAACAGGTGCTTTTGACCCATGTCCGCTACATAGTACAGGTTACAGGTTCTTGGATCTAAAACAGTGAAAAAGATAAAAGACAATGCAAAAGTAGAACTACAACAAACAAATAGAAGGATCTTGATCAAGCCTACAGAAAGATCAGTTCACAAAATACAAAGCATCGCAGGATTCAAGATTTCGTCTTGAAGCAACGGTTAAAGTCCACTACATTATTCACTGGAGATCTGGAGAAACCTAGAAGCCAATTTGAGAAAAGTACTGAAGAAATAGTAAGCCCAAAAAGCCCAAAACAAGCAAAAAAGTTTTCAACATATGATCTTACCATTGGGCCGTGGAACCGCGGCCCAACCCTTTCTGCGGCCGCGGTTCCGCGCCCATCTAGAGCATGTTGTGAAAATATTTTTTACCACAATTCTTGGCGGCTTTGACCGGTCTTTCTAGGGGTATTTTGGTAAATGCAGACATGCGGCAATTGTAAACCTAGGGTTTTCTATGTCCTATAAATAGAAGCCCAATTCCTTGTATTTGTGCATGCCTCCTTTCATTAATAAAATTCAGAATTCTTTTGGAGAGCATCAATTCGTAAGTAGGTTTATTTTTCTGCCCTAGGTAATTTCTTTTCTTGCCCTAGTTTAATCTAGTTTAGAATTTTTATTAATTTGCAGTAGATCTTTCATCTCTTAAATCAAAACAAAATAAAAATTATGCCTTTCATAGATCCCTCAATGAGCGAGTAGTTTCCTCGCTTGTTAGGGTTAGGAATAGGGAAGGGTTTGAGAGATGAAGATCTCTCATCTCTTTCTTTGCCAATCTCTTATGAACAATTAGGACTCCATGCATACTTTCATCTTTCGCTCCCTACGGCACTCTACCCACGAGGGAACGGTGATCCGTAGTATAAAAGACCGGATTTGAAAGTTTTCCATGGAGGTTAAAGTAAGGATTGATAAAGGAAGGACAAGAACCTAGAGGAAGAAACATCTTCCCAATCATCCTAATCTCCTTTATTAATAATTACCATAACTCCTAATATGATATCTAATTTAGGGCATTGAAAGAGGTGTAGATCTTTATTTACCAAACTTTACCTAAACCTAATCCTAGCAAGTTTCCCAATCCCAGTATAACTCAACTTAGTTTTTTAGATTTAATTAATAAATCCAACACCCTTTGGAATTAGCTCGTAAGAACATTTAGGAAATTTATAACATCCTTATGGACCGACCCGTATTCACCGGCAAGCTACCAAGCGACGCCGTTCTTGATTGCGGTAACTAAATATAATTTTTGATCGTAAAATCCCTACAAATCAGCGTCCGACATGTGGACAGCCGTTTCTGCCAGATTGTATATTCTTTTATTAGGGCACAACCGGGTTGAGGTCGATGTCGCTATTGTATATATACTTTTCTTTTATGTACTAGGATTACCCCGAGGTGGAGTGCTCGAGTAGCTGGATTCTAGAGAACAACAGGCCCGCATCTCATGGCGTTGAGACGGAGGGGGGCCTTACTCTAGAATTGGCGGGCTATTCGTCGCACTCGTAGGGGGTATAGGATGACCCACGAAGGGGTGCTCAAGTTACCGGATTCCGTGAAGTGCTGGGTGGCCCATTAATTTTGTTGATTGGGGTTGCCTCACTTTTGGGATTGGCGGGTAACTTGCCGCACTCGTAGGAGTCTTGGTTATTCATTGCACAAGGTATCCACACGACCGGGGAATGTCGGGTTTCATTTGCGGCTCAAATGAAACCTGGGGCTCCTAGATTATCCGTCAAGGGCTCGTGAGGGTGGGTTTAATTCAATCAAGATAATGACGGGTTGAACTTGACTAGGACTCTTTGATTTGTTGACTCCGTCAAGGTCACTAGGGACCTAGGGGCAAAATCCACATCGGGAGTTTCAAACATAAAGGAAACTTACCATGCATGCGCATACCTTCTGGAGTGTGGTGACTTGAGTGGCTTCCATCAAGTTATCATGCAATGATAGTTGGGTCCCGATTCCCACTAATGAGTAGGTGTTACTCTTCGGGTGATTTTCAGATGACCCTGACTAATTCTCCCTTTAGGGTTTGAAGGAGAATTTAAGGAAACAGTGGGAGCCATCCTGATTAGATAATGTGATTAACCAATCTAATCTAATTTAGAGTGCACGCTGAGTGTTTCTTTTCTTTCTCTCTCTCTCTCTCTCTCTCTCTCTCTCTCTCTTTGGCAGCGACTATGACCTGACCCTAAACTAAAACTCATGAACCAAGTTAACCAAATCTTCTTAAAACACTTTGGCTTTTGGATTATCATTTAGTCGCATATTTCCCTACCGCTCCTACTTTCCCTTTGCATTTCTCCAGAACACTCCGTATCACTACGAATATCCATATTGCTTGGATATGCCATCGTATGGTTACATACGAACTCGAAGGAACTTGTTTCAGTTCAAGGATGGTTTCCAGTTCGGGATAAATTGAATAGGATTATTCGGTTGTATTTTCTCTTTACCTTCTCTCAGGTTGCGAGGGCTCCTAGTATTAGGAGAGTACACCTATTACGCTTATTGGATATTCTTCTTCCAAACCATAGGCAGGTGCCAAAAGGTAGGGAAGGAAGAACACTTATTAGCCTAAGTATGGTGTACAGAAGGTAATAAGTAATGACATATAAAGGGATTAGAGTGAGGGCAAAGGAAATTGCGACTACTATCATTCATGACGAAGCCGCGTGTATCCCTGCCACTCTTACTTCCCCTTTGCATTTCTCCAGAACACTCTATATCACTACGAAGATCCATATTGCTTGGATATGCCATCGTATAGTTACATACGAACTCGAAGGAACTTGTTTCAGTTCGAGGATGGTTTCTGGTTCAGGAGAAATTGAATAAGATTATTCGGTTGTCTTTTCTTTTTCCCTTCTCTCAGGTTGCGAGAGCTCCTAGTATTAGGAGAGTACACCTATTACGCTTATTGGATAGTCATCTTCCAAACCTTAGGTTGGTGCCAAAGGGTAGGGAAGGAAGAAAATCAACTAAGTATGGTGTACATAAGGTAAGAAGTAAAGACATATAAAGGGATTGGAGTGAGGGCAAGGAAATATACGGTTACTGTCATGAATCTGGATAGTGGAAGAGGCATTACTAGGAATACCCGACCACCCCTTCGAAAGATTTTCATGTTTCAGTTTTACAGTGCAGTGTTAATTGAAAACAATTTTCCCAATTAGATTCTTACTCCAAGGTAAGTATTTACCAGACTTGATTCGCACATCTGTATGGTGTTACAGATGCTGAGTGGGAGTACAATATTGGGAATTGGGTGATTAGATAGTCAATATCAGAATTCTTTGTAATTGGTGATATTTGAGAAAATCACCTGGGTTTTTGCCTAACGGCAAATATTTGGTTTTCAATATCCGTTGTTATGCACCAGTTTCAAACTGATATATCTGTACGTTTATTTTATAAATTGAGATATAACTTTTTGAAATTATGTTTATGACATTTACCTATATCAGTTGATGGTTAGGTAGGGTGCATTCAACAACGGTGTAATTCTTCTTAACCATAACACAGTTTTCAACCAACGACGCACAAGGTTTGAGTTATTAAACTCAAAGGACTTATATGTAAGTCTACGCTAGCGCCCCGGCAGTCTACAGATGCCAGAATGCAGAACAAAACTTTTAAACTGGCGCTATCGTATACTTTAACCCGGATCTGCCATTATTGCTAAACTAACATACTGTAAAGAGTGTAGAAAGATTGTACCGAACGATCCGAGTCCTTCGTTCTTCAACCATCATCCCACGCTCCGTTGCGGCTGCTCCGATCCCGTCGATCTCCGATCTCCTCGTCGAGGTGGCACCACATGATCGGTTCTTTAAACGGGCTCCCGCCTCTGACTCGAGGCAACTCGATCGTCAAGTTTGCTAAAAGAGACGACCAAGATTGATGTAGAGAATGAGTAGATGACTTTGTCTCACTTCGTCCAAATCCGTGGACGATCGGTTAATGAAGTTGCCGTGGAAATCGGGTGATGGAATGAAATGAACTGTGAATTCCATACACCCCAAAACTATCATATCTTTTCTAACCGATGAAATCAACAACCATGAGAGAGAGAGAGGGGCCGGCCTCTTTATATGATGGAGGGAGGTGACCGTAGGAGGAGGGAGGTGACCACAAGCATAAGATATTATGAACAAAATATCTTAAGGAAAACAAAAAACCTTAATTACAAAGCATGAGTCATTATGCATTAATTGAACCATTAAAGCAACCAATGAAAATCCAACACCAATTAATCCTAGTCACCTCATCTAGAAACTTCTAGAAGAATCCACACTCATCTCAAGAAAAGATAAATCCGTCTTTAACCGAATGTTAAAAGACGGCTGATAGAAAACTGGAAACTGGCAACTTCCAAAAGTGATCCTGAAACGACTTTCAGGATAACCCCGAAACTGTATAAATATACCCGCATTTATATTACGACCGAATATAAATGCAACTGAGACAAAGATATTATACCTACTCAATATAATACTTGGATCCGGCTTAAACCAAAGCCGACCAGTATCATCTGTCCGAAAATCGACACGTGCGTAAACGCACGTGCATTTTCCGAATCATGCCATAAAACCATACGGCCTCTACAACGTTTCGCCCGAACTTGGGAAACTGTCTGTGGGGGACTCTAATGACTCGTCAGCACCCTGGCAGTGGGTTTAACCACAAACCTTCAGCGGCACTAGCTATGCGTAATGGCTGCCCATGGACTGACCTCAAGGGTGGCCGAGGAGCGAACTCAAGGGAGACCGATGAGCGAACTCCTCCGAAAAACCCTACTGAGCCTAACAGTGACAATGTATATACAGTCCGGTCCGTTCGTCAATGAGTATCGCATATCCGCCTAGGGGGCTAGTAACGTCAGACCCCCAATAGCAGTATAAGTCGTGTCGGAGTGAAGCCCAATCACACCCTGAGATACTACTGGAGTACCTACCAGTAAATCTCCTACCATGGCCATGGACTTTGTGTAATGGCTCTCCTAGACACAGCACGACCTCGTCCCCAATACCGGGAGAGACGAATCCCCTGCCGATCCGCTCACGTGCCTCCATATGGCTCGGGACTGTACCCAAAAACTACCCGTTTGCACGACTCCTTTGAGCCGTGGTAGGGTAGAAATCAAAGCACAGTGGGAACTCATACGAGACAAATGACGACCTCAGGTCGATGAACTAACCTGTACACATGTCACCAGGGAACTGCTATCTGACGATAGGTATAGTACTAACTAGCAGATTCCCGGCGAGTCCTGTCCGGTGTACTCATAACCCAATGAGCACCTGTATACATCTTAGGTGATCCAACTGTCACCAGTGGCTTGTGAGACCGGCCACCGCCCCTCGTCGGGGTCTCGACTGTGCACACTAGTCTACTCCGGAGTATCGATGCCCTGTCTCGAAACTCCCACGACTAGGGACCACAATTAAGGATATGCATATAAACTACCCAACTCTCACGTATATGATCGCCATCATACTGTTGGTAGTAAAGCAAGATCCTAAGGGCTCTATCAAAGTGTAACATGCAATCAGTCACTTGAACATGTACACGACTGATAAAGGCAAACCAGATAGCATACTATCATCTCGAGTAAGACTGTCCTACCGGGATAGGTCCTCCGCAATCATTGCAATCACGTACCTGCGATCCAATAATTGACTATGAGGGCACTATCTCCAACATTATACAGAGTATTGTATGTTGTCTGATGTCCATAAGGACAAAGGGGTTGGTACTCGTACTATATCTGTTTACTTATGACTTCTCTAGTTTTAGAAAAATATTTCGTTGAAATACAAGGTCCAAATTTTGAGAAGTTATAGGTATAAGAATAAAGTAGAGAACCATATGTTGTAAGTATCAGGATTTTTCGAGGTGATCGAAGATGTAGATACTTATTCTAGGTATTCCATCGTAAGTAATATATTTGAGAACTTGCTTCTCTCTCAGGTTACTCATCCGTGGGTATGCTTTTTGATGAGTAATGCTGCTTGGCCTTCTTCCATTTGGTTGATATGCACTGGAAACAACTGCTTGATTTTAAATCTGATTCCAATTAAATTTGTGCCTTTGTTTCTATATTGGATATATAATGGATTCATATCTTAACGATGTTAAGGTATATGGAGTAGTCCGGCTTATGCTTAAAACCAGAATCTGGATAAACTCAAGGCACATTTCAGTAATGGCAGTTTGTGGGTTATCCCGGGCTTTGACGAGGGTTAACATTCTACCATTTGAAAGATCAATAGTTATATTGTTCTTGACTCGCTACCCGTTTTAGTAAAATGGATTATTTTCATATAAAATTAGTGGAAGTATGGTAGAACTGGATGTTTTTCTAGAACCACAAACGGTTACTGAAAATTTAGTAGAACCTGAGGATTCAATTGGTCTCGACGATCCATTAGCCACTCCGCAGATTTGGTGGGTAACCTCAGCCACCTGAGAGGTACTTCGGTCTCCTCAAAGACGGTGACAGGGAGGTTTTGATGACCCAAGCTTGCCACTACTGTTGTTCTAGACTATAAGATCTGGCAGGTGGATGAGTATAACTTCGTTCTAAATTAGCTTTAGAAGTGCATGTATATATGACTCTGTTAGAGGGTTGTTGTAGTCAGTGGGAGCAGCGGAAGAATGGTGGGTAAGTAGCTTATGTTTATTTATAGACTAAAACAAGTACAGCGGAGATAGATCATCTAGTTTTGATGTAACAGTCATAGAGTTTGACTTCATCAGAATAACAGATGGACCTGGTAAGAAGGTAGTAGGGAGTGATGTCCTGGTATTTGGATGGCATGCTCTTGATAGGATGTGATCTTCCTATACTACGATAGGTTATACTGTGGTTGTCACAAGTTGTTTCTCCACATAGGATCTAGATAAAATATCAGGGATTCTGGTAACTAGATCTATGGTTTTAGATCTAGATTTGGGAAGTATCCCAATTCGGGTACTTGACACTATTCTAAAGTGTTTTAGAATGGACGACTCCTGGCATGGTGGTGTACCCGCATGCGAGGGAGTCACCCTCTCTAAAGAGATGTCTTCTAGACTGATGAGGTGAGGGATTTGCATGATTGTCATATCTCTTGCTTAAGCAGTTGAGTCAATCATGAAATGTCAAGTACCACACCAGATATTGTTTTTGCACTAGCTGCAATAAGCATATATTAATACAATCCTGGAGAAACATTGGGAAGAAGTTATGAATATAAGTGGATGTTATTGGTATACGGTGATGGTAGCCTCCTTCAGGAAGCGGTTATCTTTTCATGCTTCCAAGGTGACCTGGATGACATAGTGACTGTCAAAGTTATAGTTTTCCCTCTTTTGAGGGGCAGTATGTTAGACAGGTGGTCTAAGCGGATACTGAGGAAGGCATGGCGCAGGATACTGATTAATTCAGTGGAAGATACAGTCTAAAAAGTTTGTTGGATTTGGAGTTCATTTATGAACTAGGCCCCATCATATATCCAGACAAATTCTAAGACATGTATCGCTCATTTCGGGAGATTTTTTTCTCCACGAAGTTGAGATCTAGAGAAATAAAGATAGAAACATTGGAGTGGATCCACTCACTGAGGCTATTTCTCAAACGCAATAGTTTCGCAAACAAGCTTTGCGAGACTGATTAGTAGAGAAGTTGGGTGTTCGGTATCACACGGGCTATGAGTATGCGACACCGCAATAATTAGCCTTAAGTGCAAGTGGGAGATTGTTGGCTATAGTGCCATTAAGGCTATTATTGTAATCGCAGACAGAAAATTATGATGATTGCGGGAGGACCTATACGGATAGAACGGTCTTACTCGAGATGATAGTATGCTATATGGTTTGTCTCTATCATCATGTACATGCATTATGTGATATTGCAGATCACTATTACATGTTGATAGAGCCCATAGGATTCTTGCTTGACTACTAGCATTATGATAGCGATCATATACGTGGGAGCTGGGTGGCCTATAAAAACATCCTTAAATGTCCCTAGTCGAGAGAGTATTGAGACTGGGCATCGAGACTCCGGAGTAGACTAGTGTATACTTTTTGATACACCGACGAGGGACGGTGGCCGGTCTCATAAGCCATTGGTGTTAGTTAGTCACCTAAGATAGTATACATGTTCTTATTGGGTTATGAGTTACACTGGACGGACTCGCCGGGAATATGCTAGATGGTATTATACCTATTGTCAGATAGCAGTTCTCAGGTGACATAAGTACAGGTTAGTCTGTCGACCTGAGATCGTCATTTGTCTCATGTGAGTTCCTACTATGCTTTTATTACTACCCTGCCACGGCTCAAAGGAGTTATGCAAATAGGTTTTAGTTGGGTACAGTCCCGAGACACATAGAGGCAGTGAGCGGATCGTCGGGGATTCGTCTCTCCCGGTATTGGGGGTTGATGTCACACTGTGCACGGGTGGCCATCACCAGAAATCCTTGGCCAAGGTGGACGAGAATTACTGATTTTGATCAGTAGTTTCTCAGTGGGTGATGGGTTTCACACCGACACGAAATATCGCGTTATTAAGGGTCTGACTTTATCCACCCCCTAGACCCGATATACGATACTCTCAGACAAACAGACCGGACTGTATGGAGATTGTCACTGACAAGCTCAGTAGGGGTTTGGATGAGTTTGCTCGTCGGCCTTCCTTTTGCTCAATACCTGGGTAGCCGTTACATACAGTTAGTGCCGCTAACGTGCTTGTGGTTAAACCCACTGCCAACGTATTGATGAGTCTTTAGAGTCATACACAGAGGGTTTCCCTGGTTCAGCAGAAATGATATAGTAGCCGTATTTTGATACGTGCAGGGCTCCGATCGAATGATTGTACTAATTACCCAGATTTTCGATCTGACGGTTGATAATACTAGTCGGCTCGGATTTGAGCCGGATTATTAAATCAGGTATTGATTTAATAATTTAAGAATATGTATTTCAATATGTATATTCTGGTATTATGTTTTTTTTGTTATTCTATCTCTTTGGATATTCGTATTTTGGTATGATTACGGGTATGTATATATAGCTGAGTGTATTCCGTATTTATACGGAAAACATTCTAGAAGGTGGACACCTCATTTTAGATCTATCCATTTATTATTAATGGAAAATGAGGTGTAAAGGTTGTGAGGTGAGAATGGTGAGAACCATGCTTGAATAGTGTTGACAAATGAATTGTTAATTCATTTGTGTAAACTATTCAAGTATGGTTGCTAAATGTTTATAGGAAAATATGTTTTACAAAACCATGCTTCATCTTTTTCTCTTTCATGGGATTTTTCATTCTCACCATTTTGGTTATCTCTCTTCACCACCTTTCTTGAGCTCCTCCACCTTCTTCTTGAACCTCCTCTCTACAATCTCATGTGTTGAGAATCAAGAGAGGAGGTAAGATAGATAGACACTTAGAACCATTCACTACATCCTAGACACTTTAGATTAGCAATCTATAGTCTCTAGTTTCTCCACTAGATTCTTAGTGTGGAGCTAGAGCCATGAGCTACATCCCTTGGATGGATCATCTTCGACGGAGGAAGACCAGCGATCAAGCTCGATCTAGGAGACCTCTAGGAGCTAAGGAAGATAGTAGAAGACCGAAGGACAAGAATCATATGGTATAATGCTTTTATCACAGTAGATAAGCTCTTTGTAGGGAGTTAGTTTAGGTTTATGGTTTGATTCTAGGATGGGTTTTTTAGCACCAAAATTTTTAAACACCATTTTTGTTCTGCATCAGCCACGGTAGATGGCCAGGGCGCTAGCAAACCCTAACAAGTTGACCTTGGTTGATGGAGTAGGTAACTCAAGAAGAGTAACATACCGTACGTATATTCCACGGCATATTTATGATACGATACTCCGCTTAAGTAACCTTAGGATATATATCTTAGGATCCTTTCTTTTATTCGTTCTTTGACCTATCATCATCGATACTTGTTTGTGGTTCCTGTCACCATGGCTACGCGAGCCGAGAGGGCTATGGCTAGAGATGCAGTCAAGGCGAGCTCGTCAGGGACGAGGACTAACCAGAGTGTTATCCCGGTGACACAAGAACAGATTGGCTATCTTTTTACGATAGGATTTCTCATTTGAGGCAAGTATTCTTGATCTGCACCGGATGGTCAGGTCATTGCTTGAGGCCAGCCAGATTGAGAGGTCTGTTGACGTACAACCTACTCCGGGGATCGTTGTGTTATCTACCATGCAAACAGATATACCAGCCGCTGTTGAGATTGACGAGATGTCGCTTCCAGAGTTCACGAAGCTGAAGCCATATGAGTTTACAGGCAGGGATGTGACAGAGGATATTAGTCATTCCTGGATAGAGTGACTAGAACATTTCGTTCGTTTGGATGCCCGATACGAGATCAGCCGGGTTGACCAGTTCCAGTTTGAAGGGTCTTGCTCAAACCCGGTATGAGTCAATCAAGAGAGGACGAGCAGTGTGCATTCCCCCGATGACTTTGGACAAATTCTAGAGAACGTATTTAGCCAGATTTCTTCAACAGAGTGTTGGAGATACCAAATTCGTAGTTTTGAGTCTTTGCATAAGACTCCGGATATGACCGTAGTCGAATACGAATTGCACTTTACGCAGCTATCAAGATATGATTCTAATTTGGTAGGTATTGAAGAGAAGTGGATTAAGATATTCGTGTGAGATCTCGATTAGTCGTTGTTCCTCTCCGTTGATGCCAGAGATTTGATACGTATGCAATGGTGTTGGATACGGCCATATTTTCATAGGGAAGTCTTAAGGAGATTGCATCTGCTCTGGAACGGAAGCCGATTCGTTTATAAGTGCCAGTTTCGGGCAGATCGGTAGAGATGAGATCGGCAGAAGCCATTATGGGTTCTTTCCGGAATACTATAGCGTTTAGATTTAGACCTAGGATCGATTGTATAACATGTACTCAGAGAGCTAGAGGCTGCCGTCATTGGCGTGCTACATTGCGAGTATCCAGGTAACTTGGCCGGGAGATGTTCAGAGAGGCGTCAGAGCGGGACTGTTTCCATCGCTACTCCTTACCAGGCTGTCGAGCCGAGAGGCCGTCGAATTGGTGGTCCGCAGAGAGAAAAAGGACTTGGAGGAAGAGGACTCCAGACCGTGGGCAGAAGGCAGGTGGAATTCTTGCTCTTCCAGCTCCAGGTGCACAGGCTTCTTTCGACATTGAAAGAGGTGTATTTCAATGTCATTTGTTTTTTATTTGTGTTTTGGTGATCCGAGTATCACGCTTTCATCATTTTGATTCTTATATTTTGATGATTGAGTTTCATGATTGATATTTTCGTGCACCTGATTGATTTCTATTTTAGAGTGTGTAGTAATCGCAATCAATAACGGTGTCGCGTGTAGCTAGCCGAGATGAGTACGGGTCTCCTCAGGGAAACGTTGAATCTTTCAATCTTATTTTAGATGTGTTGATTAGAAAAGAGGAAGGAGAATAGAGAATGGTGAAGAATAGTTTCTAGATCTATGTTAAATACGGATGTAGAATATAGATCTAGTTTAAAGACGGATCTAGATTTTATATCATAAGAGGGCTTGAAGGGTTCGTTAGGATTTAGTAGTAATGGATGAATACAAAAGATGACTCCTTTTATCTTTTGATAGATTTAAAACTAGATCGATAGTGATGAATGAGGATTAGGGTTCTTTGGAAGAAACTAGTGTTTCCACACTATTGACCCTTGTCCTTTCATTGATCTCTATTCATGTCTAGCCTTTAACAATACAATTATTAATCTAATCTCAAATCGCGGTCAAGACTATCAATAAATTGATAGCACGCCCGATTAGGATGTTAATATTTATTTTGTTAAAGTTTATAAACTTCATAAGACTTAAAAGAAGTTAAGAAATTTTTCATCTTCCATTGATCTACCATAATCCTACGAACCCTATCAAGCGGAGAATTACTCACGCATGATGGAGATAGAAGAAGAAGAACGGATAGAAATCATAATGTAAATACAGAAAATAAAATTAATTTAATGATCTATCTTTATTAATCAACTTCTCAAGTACAAATCCTATGAGTTTAGATTACAAGAGGAAGAAGAAGTTTCTCTCGATCTCTGCCTCGTAGGAAGTAGATGTTCCGTCGAATCTCGCGTTGCTTTATCACGTCGAATCGCGGACCTGTCATGGATCATTTATTCTTTAACGGTGATTGGCTTCGTATAAAAGGTGGTGATCTCTAAGTTTAGCCCTCGGTCCTTTTTATAGTCCCAAAACCAGAAACAAAAGATCCAAAGAATCAGGGGTTGTTGTGAAGATCCAACACAGAAAATCCCAAACCCTAACTCGTTGACTCGGCTGCGGATCCGCCGCGTATGGCATAGTTTGGTCGCAGAACCGCGGCCGTTTGGTGGGATCTTGGCTTCAAAATTCTGGGTATGCTTCGATGTGACACATGGAGATTTATTTGATGTCTGGAACTTGAAAATATTTCCTGAGTCTCTGCCAGTATTGATTCTTCGATTTTATTTAATTTCATCGGCAGATTTTTTATTCCCGACATCTCAATATCTCGATCTCCTGACCTGAGCTAAACCTTGCACCATATCTCAATGAATAATGTTAGTAATATTTGGTATTTTTGAGATATTATCCAAACCATTTTATATGATATTATATTTTAAGAATATTGATTAAGGATATTTGATATGATATGCATATTTAAATTATCAAAATATAATATAAATATTATATGCATACATTTTCCTTCATAATGTTAATTATAATATATAAACATATGGTAAATAGTATTTTTACAGATAAACCCTCATATGTGTCATATTTATAATAAACACATTTAGATATTTAAGAAAAGTAAGGAAAATGTCATATCAAAAGTGCGATGTTTTCGACTGAACAAATACCCCCAAACTTAATTTTGATCGTCCCGAGCAAACTTGTTATTCAAGAGAGGGAGAAAGAAAGAAGAAGAAAAAGAAAAACTAACTAGCACACTTTCGTAGGCAACACGATTGCACTGAGCATGTTCAATAAGCCGTTAAACCTCTAGGTGTCCCTAGTAGGAGGAGTGTTGTCTCCTGAGGGTTTTCAGCGGATTACATCCACAAAATCCTATAATAAAAGAAAGACGGTGAAAGTTACATATAAAGATAGGAACTATAAAAGAAAAAACTTGAAAATAAGAGTTTCCAACTACACCAGTTTTTCAGTTGCCATGAGCCCTATCTTAATGGTCATGAAAAGATGTTAGAAATCACATCATCCCTTAATAAAATATTGCCTTTAGTTTTTCTCCCTATCTTTCTTCCAAACATTGATCATATACCCCTACGTATGTGTAAAAGACATCCCTACAATTAGAGAATTCAATTCAAGCTATCATACTCTTGTCCATCTTCCAAAATACTTTATAGTCGGTGAATATTTTAGATGGAATTGCTCACACATCCTTCATGCGACCGTTAATACTTCTTGAGGTACTAACCGACCGATTACCAAATGCGCTTGCTTATTTAGGCGTAATTCCTCATTTTGCAACACCTAAGGCTTAGCAGTGGCTCCCAAACCAGTTGGTCTAAGCCACTAAGTGATAAAGCACCCTCGCTATATTTTTTCTTATGCTGCCTTGGTAATTATAAAACCAGTGTTCATTTTTTTTTCACCACTTATATATTTTATATTATACTTCATACCAAGACTTTTAGACAAGAGCATTTCAAGGTATCCTCTACTATCCCAAGTTTCAAGATGTGTGCAAGTGCGTATAGTAGGGTATCAACGTTCAATTGTTTGGACTCAAGAATATGGACTATTTTTCAGACTTATTTTTATCCTCAGATTAGTAATTTCCTTTATCTTACCAACCCTTGGGACAACGGCTCATAACTACTTATTACTAGTTTCGTTTAAGAAAATATCTAACTTTCTTGCATTTCTTAAACTATTTCTATCTTTCATATGTAAATTTTTGCTTTCAAACTTTCATTATCAAAAATTTTTTGTTCTTATATATAGTATAATGCAAAATAATGCGTAAATAAGACAAACCTCCCCCAAACCTGTTTGCAGCAGTGTCCTCACTGATGTCATCTGTTAAGCTTAAAAAAACTGTAGACTTGGGAGGAAAAGCTATCAAAGGGGACAAGAAATAATGAAAGTGAAATTCTCCCCCAAACTTTTATTTTTGCTCATAATTATGTAAAAAAATTCTTTTCGTTCAAGAGCCAAAATATATCCCCCCCCCAAACTTCAGTAAAATCGTATTAAGCATTTAAAATTATGAGTGGGGTTTAAATTATTGGTCAAAGTAAAGCCTTACAAAGACCAAACGTCAACACAAACCATTCAAATATTTTATCGATGTAAAGCACTGGTTGGTGGAAAATCAGAGATTTGAAGAAGTGGGAAGATAGGAGGCTGTATGGTTTACGTCTCGGTTGATAAAGACGAAACAGTGATAGAGATTGGAAACGAGAATGTGAATGATTAGGAATGGGAAGAATAGGCACATTCTCGTATGGAATAAGAAAAAATGGTGGTGGTTCAACTTCTTCAGGTGGAGGTTGATTAGTCACAAAATCCGTGTCATTTAGATGTGAGTCCGTCCGTGAAAATATCTTCGAAACTTTCATCGATGGTCTGATTGAATGTTTCAATATCAATAAATATCGCGCCAGAATTCAACACACTTGATTTGTCAAAAATTATGGAGATAGGAGACTCGAAAAGCTCATCTACCTCATTCTCAAACGAATCTAAATCAAGTTGTCTTTCTAGAATTATTGAAATCGAAATATCGGATTGTGATTCATCAACACTCGCTAAAATTAAAGGATGATTAGAAGAAGAACCAGAGAAAGTGGGAGATGGAATGGGTAAACAAATTGGTGTGTCGAGTATTGCTGAACCAGATGTGGGAAATGAAAGCTGAATTTCTTTCCGCTTTTCGGTCATACATTTATCATCAATTTCAAGACGTATATGGGGTTCGGGAAGAACAGTTAAAGGTTCGAGATGATGACCACACGGGAGTGAAAGGACCTGATGAATTGGAGGGACAAACTCATCCAAAATTTCCGGTTCATCATCCAATATATCCCCAACGTCAATATCCTCAATCAATTGAAGGTTAAAATTCTCAGACACCTCATCAAAAGCAGGGTTTTCAATCAATTGTGGTTCTAGAGTGGAGGTGTAGAGATCACAAGGATTGGTTGTGGCTTCACTCTTCACAATCGGGTAAATCAAACACTACAAAGTCACACAACTCATCAGACATTCTATCTTCAATTGGTGAATCATTTGATGTACTCGATAGATCTGTGAAACTGGAGTTGTGGATTTCAATTTGGGATGGGGAGAATTGATTTGGAAGGGTGTACCGCCCTCTCTCACTACCCAAATTCTCAATTTGTCCTATGGCCGTATCATACATTGAAAAAAATTTAGCCGGATCGAAGCTAGTTGCTCGTTCGTTTTGTTGCATGAGGGCGGCCATGCACTCATTCAATTCCTCTCTGGCGCGGCGCGGCGCTACCCGATATTCTTCCACGGTCCGTTCAAGACTAGACATGGGTCGGTAAGGGGTTTCAGCACAAGATTGAAATTCTTGTGGATAAGTAAAACACCTAAGTAACTAATTACATGGAATGTCTAGAGAAGGTGTAAAAGTCGGGTTGGATTGATGGGAATTGAATGGTTGTGAAAATTGGGCAGGAGTAGGATCAATATTGTGATAAGAAGAATATTGATATTGGTTGGTTGGTTGGCGACTGTTGATTGTTAGGGATTCTGCGTGTTCAAGTTTAGTTAATTACCGCAATCAAGACGGTTTCGCTTGTAGCTAGCCGGTTGAGTACGGGTCGTCCGCAGGGAGATGGGAATCTTTTTCTAAGTGTTTTAACGAGTTAAGTCCAGTTTTCCAGATTTTGTTGTGATTAAGTAAGTGTTAAAATGATATGTAAAGAGAGCTTGTTAGGGTTAGGATTAGGTTAGTTTGAGTTAGGAGTCGCTCACCTCTTTCGTTGCCACTCTTAATATCGGTGTTACGGTAATCGGCAACAACGGGGATTAGCACGACTAGGAAGGAACTTGCGAGTATAAGCTAGGCTTTCCAACGCATAAATTCTTCCTTTTGGTGCTTGTCCGTCCGTTCTTGGCTCTTAGCCATAACCTCCGGTTAATTCAACCACAACCGGTCTCACTACGGAATCACCGCTATCATGTAGGATAGGGTGCCGTAAGGAGCGGATTGTGGTTCAATTAACGGGAGTCGATTTTAAGATGTTGGGCAAGGAAAGAGTGAGAGAGATTTCCTTCTCTCAAACTTCCCTTATCCTACCCTAACAAGTATGAAACTACTCACACATCATAATTAAAAGAAAACAAAACAAAAGAGGAAGATAGAAAGAAAGAGATTAGAAGATAACAACTAGCTATTTGCGACCTCACCTTGGCAAGGATCAAGCGTAAGCATCATGGTTGTTTAAGGATAAAGGAAAAGAGAAAATAAAGAACAAGAAATAACAACAACTAAGTTAACAAATGAAAATTACAAGCAACAATAATTTAACTAAAGAACAAGACAAGCATGATAAGTAAAGAGAACTCCTTTATTCATTCTTCACTCACAAAAGCTCACTACAAGATTTTTAATGGAGAAAAGATGAGAGGAGGAAGAAGAACAACACTAAAACCTAAAAAGTAAATACAAGATTATGCACACTTGGCTTCACAAGGTTCTGGGCTATTTATAGGCAGGGAAAAAGAAATCTATGGCAACAATCAGAACAAGTATGAAAATACAAATCTGCCCCTGAAAATTGGTCGGCTGATGCCACCATACGGCCGCGGAACCGCGGCCTATACCCCCTATTGGCCGCGGTTCCGCCGCACTATAGGTGAGTTGGGCTGTCGGCTCTTGTGTGCTGCCCTGGTCTGCTGTCCCCTTTTGTCTGGTACATGTATTTTCTGATAATCTTTCCACATTTCTTCCATAATTCTAGTGGATCAAAAGGTGATTGGACATGGATCTTTTGTCATGATTTTCTTGAGCTCCGCGTAGATTTCTTGGACTTGGTGTTGCCATTGTGCTTTGTGCATGAAGGTGACAATCGATTTGCCATTTTGTCTCCTAAACTGGTGTGTGGCAACAGACGGATAAAGAGCGGAGACCCGTGTTTTATCTGTGATTGGCAGGAACTCGGATTTTGTCGTATTTTTCCATGGATTTCACCGTTTAGAGCCGAGAACCTGTATCCTGTAATTGACTAGCAAACACGGCTCAAGAGTACCTACCGATATGCAATGTGATAAAAATTGGGCGGTATAAAAATGCAAAAATCTGATATGAACAAATACCCCCAAACTTATCATTTGCTCGTCCCGAGCAAAGCCAATTTATTCACAAAAAATTTCCTAACCTCACTTTCGCAGGGAACGCGATTGTACTGAGCATGTGCAACAAGCCGTTAAACCTCTAGTTGTCCCTAGTAGGAGGAGTGTTGTCTCCTGAGGGTTTTCAGTGGATATTACCCACAAAATCCGGTCAAGCTAGTTTTGTAAAATAACTAAGATTCAAACCCTAAA
This sequence comes from Agapanthus africanus, assembly GCA_030015575.1. Lineage (NCBI taxonomy): Eukaryota > Viridiplantae > Streptophyta > Magnoliopsida > Asparagales > Amaryllidaceae > Agapanthus > Agapanthus africanus. Next base: position 145,794,184 of record JASDDO010000022.1, on the reverse strand, counting down.
GTTTTGTTTCAGAAAATAACAATTCTATTATCCTAAGTCTAAACTATCGAACCTTTATTTTTCACACCTCGCTTCTTATTTAACTACAGATTTTATATGTCTTTACGTGCAGTGCAAATAGTGTCGTTAAGTTTCCAGAAGGATCGATTTATGTCATCATGTCACATAATAAAGCCCAGATAAAAATTTTGAAAGGATCACATAAGTTTTATAAAGAGTTAAGCATTTTTTCAAGTTTCGTTTTCCAGTAAAGTTTCAACTCTAGAATTTCTATCTTCCCTAACAGGAAACTAGGTCTTATTCTTCACTCCACCTTTTTCTTGTTTTCATTTCATACACACCTCTGTGAACGTGCAATAGTCTTTATCAAAGAGTAAAACCTTCATATCTCCGCTAAATTTTTATAAAAGCCTGTCTTTCATCAAGATTATTCTCACACAAAGAACCGTTAGGAATTTTAACTCGGAGAGAACACTTGCTTGATTTTGTTTTAATCTGGACTTTCTAGGCTTCTTAGCGAGCTTTGGGCCAATGCACCCAAACCAGTTGGTTTTAGGGCATTAGGTGTAGAAACACCCCAGCGAACTTAATTACTCAAGTTACCTAGGTCCAAAAACAAAAGACAGTTTGGCGTGAAAATCAGATGATTTAATACGAACGGAGATATAACCGGCAGTTCAATTACTTTTTTGGATAAAAGACGTGTTTAGTGAGTTTGGTGTGTAATCATTCCAATCAAGTTTCAGATGGGTTATTTTTCAGACTTAGTTCCAATTAAGGCATCAATAACATTCCTTCATATTCACTCACTTCATAAACTATTCTTGACATTACTTATTTCAGAACAAACCTATTTGATCCTCAGAAAATCATTTATCTGTTTAAAAGTTTTTTTTAAACATAAAAGACTTGTCATCTAATTCCCAAAAAACTCACGACACGTGTAGTGTGATGTAAAGACGTATATCAGCTATAGTTAACTTCAAAGGAGAGTTATCTTTCAGGTTTTCAAAATCTAAACATAAGATTTAGTTATTCTTATTTTATCAAACAAAACCGTCGAAATGTTGAATCAGAGTCCTCCCACTAGCTAACTTGACAGAAAAGTTTTTATGTTTTTAGAAAATTTTCAGATTTTTATGGATTTTATGGATTTTAATATGCAGATGCAAAATATACATATGAATGCGAAGGTAAGAAATGCGTACCGAGCGTACCCCCAAACTTAAACTGGACAGTGTCCTCACTGTTATTGCATGAAGAGATCATTTGAAGGGTCAAAATTGTCGGTTAGCGATACACAATTTTATTTTTTTTTGTTTTTAAAGAAAAGAAAAAGAAAAAGAATATACACAAATATATACAAAATGGTTTATACATACCCCCAAACTTATTTGGAACAGTGTCCACTGTTCTTGGCTGGATAACCGAAGTTTGGAGGTAGGCAGAGGAAGATCGGGCAGGGTAAACCGGTTCCTGTAAGACCAGGAGCTCCTCTGTCGGTTCGGCTCTAAGGTACGGTTTGAGTCGGTGTCCATTCACTTTGAAAAATGAAACGTCCTTCGGATTTTCCAAATCCACAGTGCCCTGCGGATATACATTCCGCATAAAATACGACCCTTTCCAGCGAGATCTGAGCTTTCCTGGATGGAAGTGAAGTCGGGTGTCGTAAAGCAGTACCTGTTGACCAGGTACGAAGGTTTTGCGCAAAAGGTGTTTATCGTGAAACACCTTCGTTCGATTCTTAATAACAACCGCGTTATCGTAAGCCTCATCCCTAAGCTCGCTTAATTCGTTCAACTGCAGCTTCCGATGGCTGCCCGCATCTTCGAGAGACAGATTCAACTCCTTTATCGCCCAAAATGCGCGATGCTCTATTTCGACAGGTAAGTGGCAGGCTTTTCCGTACACAAGCCGATAGGGAGACATGCCAAGGTCGGTCTTATAAGCGGTTCGAAATGCCCAAAGGGCATCAGTGAGTTTCAGCGACCAATCCTTACGCTTCTTGGAAACCGTCTTCTCCAGTATCTGCTTGATTTGCCGATTTGAAACTTCGGCCTGCCCGCAGGTTTGGGGGTGGTAGGGCGTGGATAGCTTATGATTAATGGAGTATTTCCGCATCAAGGCCTCGAAAGTCTTGTTGCAGAAATGACTTCCATTGTCGCTAATGATCGCTCGGGGGTGCCCAAAACGGGAGAAAATCTTTTCTTTAAGAAACCTAACGACAACCTTGTTGTCGTTAGTCCGGCTGGGCACAGCCTCGACCCATTTAGAGACGTAATCAACAGCGAGAAGGATGTACAAGTTCCCAAAAGAGCTGGGAAACGGCCCCATGAAATCTATCCCCCAAACATCGAAAATCTCCACAACCAAGATCGGTTGGAGCGGCATCTCGTTCCTCCGGGATATCCGGCCCATATGTTGGCACCGGGAGCAAGTCTTGCAATAGTCATGAGCGTCTTTGAAGAGTTGTGGCCAGTAGAAACCACATTGCAAGATCTTCTCAGCTGTCTTTCTGGGGCCAAAATGCCCGCCATACACTTGATCGTGGCAAAACGACAGCACACTCTTGAATTCCTCGTCAGGGACACACCGACGAATAATCTGGTCGGGACAGTACTTGAACAAATAGGGTTCGTCCCAGTAAAAGTGTTTTACTTGGGATAAGAAGAGAAGTCTGTCCTGACTTGACCATTCAGTCGGTAGTAATCCCGTAGCCAAATAGTTCACAATATCTGCGAACCAGGGTTCGCAAGATACTGTCAAGAGCTGTTCATCCGAGAAAACGTCGTTGATCGGAATTGGAAGCGAAGGCGAAGAAGGAAGTCGTGAGAGATGGTCGGCAACTACGTTTTCATATCCTCGTTTGTCCTTAATGACAAGGTCAAACTCTTGAAGCAAGAGGATCCAACGTATTAACCGAGATTTTGCATCTTTCTTCGCAAAAAGATAGCGCAGAGCAGAATGGTCTGTGTAGACAATGACTGGTGAGCCGATGAGGTAGGGCCTAAACTTTTCTAAAGCAAATACAACAGCTAAGAATTCCTTCTCAGTTGTTGTATAATTGAGTTGTGCGTCGTTCAGGGTTCGGCTCGCATAATAGATTACGTGCGGCATCTTTTTGATGTGTTGTCCAAGGACAGCACCAATGGCAAAGTCGGATGCATCGCACATAATCTCAAATGGGTGCGTCCAGTCAGGTGAAGAAAGAACGGGAGCAGAAGTGAGTGAGCGTTTCAATGACTCGAATGCAGTCACACAGCTCGAGTTGAAGTCGAATGGCTTATCCTTGGCCAGCAAAATAGTCAAGGGCCTAGCAATCTTGCTAAAGTCCTTGATGAACCGTCTGTAAAAACCGGCATGGCCAAGGAAGGCTCGGATATCTCTGACGCATCGGAGAGGAGGGAGATTGGAAATGACCTCAATCTTTGCTTTGTCAACCTCTATGCCATTTTGCGAGATGATATGTCCTAGGACAATACCTTCGCGCACCATGAAGTGGCACTTCTCCCAATTCAAAGTGAGATTCTTGTTCTTACATCGGGTAAGGACAGCGTCAAGATGCAGCAAACACTCGTTGAAGGAATCGCCGAAGATGGAGAAATCATCCATGAAAATCTCCAGAAATTTTTCCACCATGTCTGAGAAGATTCCCATCATACACCGCTGGAAGGTAGCGGGCGCATTGCATAACCCAAAGGGCATGCGACGATATGCAAACGTGCCGAAGGGACAAGTGAATGTGGTCTTGTCCTGGTCTTTTTCGGCGATGGGAATCTGATTATAGCCGGAGTAGCCATCAAGAAAACAGTAGTACTCGTGTCCGGCCAATCGTTCAAGCATTTGGTCAATGAAAGGTAGCGGAAAGTGGTCTTTCCGCGTTGCGGCGTTGAGTTTTCTGTAATCAATGCACACTCGCCACCCAGTTTGGGTGCGAGTAGGGATTAACTCGTTCGCCTCGTTAGTGATGACCGTTATACCTGATTTCTTGGGGACAACGTGAATGGGGCTAACCCACTGGCTATCAGAGATAGGGTAAATGATACCACTATCTAGACATTTTACGATCTCCTTCTTCACAGCCTCTTTCATGACTGGATTGAGACGTCTTTGTGGATCCCGGGCTGGTTTGGCATCATCCATCAGATGAATGTGATGCTCAACGATCAGGGGACTAATCCCCTTGATGTCCGCCATGGACCAGCCAAAAGCTTGCATGTTGCTGTGCAAGACCGCAAGAAGGGATGTCTCTTGCTCTGGAGCTAGAGAAGCCGAAATGATGACAGGGAGGGTCTCGTTCTCACCTAAGTAAGCGTACTTAAGGTGAGACGGCAAAGGCTTGAGTTCGAGCGCTGGAGGTGAAACGATTGAAGGCAAGATTGGTGCAGAGGTCTCGAACTCAAAGGACTCCAGCAAAGGTTCAAAACGAGTGTACGCGACCGAGTTGGATGGTTCGGGTAACTCATCCGGAAATTCGAAAGATTCAAACTCGGGTTGTGCGCGGTTAAGATCGTTCGAGAACGTGAAACACTCGTAGTCGTTGTCGGGCGCAGAAACAGCAGCAGGTTCGAGGAGGAACGCACTAGTGGCGTTAAGATTATCATGATCAAACAGAAACTCCTCGAATTCACATTCTTCTGGGGTGATCTCCTGGATCGAGCAGACGTCCAATATATGAGCATTAGGTTCGGCGGGCTGATTGCCCAACCTAAAAATGTTGAGTTCAATCGTCATGTTTCCAAAAGAGAGGTTCATCGAACCATTGCGACAATTGATCACAGCATTTGAGGTTGCAAGGAATGGGCGACCGAGTATCACCGGAATTTGATTCCGGGGGTTAGCTACAGGCTGTGTGTCTAATACAATGAAGTCAACGGGGAATATGAAGTCCCCGACTTTTATTAACACATCCTCTAGCTCACCCCTAGGATGGGTGATCGATCGGTCGGCCATTTGGAGAGTGCAGTGCGTGGGTTTCAGCTCTCCGACGCCTAATTGCTCGTATACTGAGTACGGAAGCAGGTTAACACTGGCACCAAGATCTAATAGTGCGCGGTTGATGTTCTTATCCCCAATAGTAATAGAAATCGTAGGACAGCCAGGGTCCTTCCGTTTTTGTGGTAAAGATTGGGTAAGGGCATCACTCACAGCACTAGCCAAGAAAACTTTCTTGGGTACCTGAGACTTCCTGTTTTTCATGCACAAGTCCTTTAAGATTTTCGCGTAGGACGGAACTTGTTAGACAGCATCTAAAAGAGGAATGTTAATGTTAACCTGCTTAAATAACTCCAGAATCTTCTCCATCTGAGGATTTTGTTTATTAGACCTCAACCGGTTTGGAAATGGAACATTTTTAAAATTGGTTGAGTCTAATGTTGGAGGAGGAGATTGTGGAGTTGGAACGGATCCCAGAACAGGTGTTTTCGTGGAGTGAGAAGTGGGTCCGTTCAGAGCAGAAGAAGAGGAAGGAGAGCCTTGTGAAGAACGGAGAATAGGCTCAGAAGATGAAGAAGTAGGAGAAGAAGAAGAAGAAGAAGAAGAAGCGGCCGGGGTGTCATCATTGATCCGTGTGCCAATGTTGTTTTGCAGCATCCTTCCCGATCTCAATGTAGTCACGGCACTCACATTATGATTCTGTTGTTCAAGAGCAACATGTACATTATGTGGGTGACCAGGATTTGGGAGTGGCTGGGACGGGAGCTTCCCCTTCTCTCGCTCGCTTAAGGACGCATTCAGCTGTGCAATCTGGGTCTCGATGGTCTTGATGCTTTGCCCGTGAGCGGCAGTGTGTTGCACTAAGGACTGAATGGAACACTGGATGTTGGCGGTGGATTGTGTCGATTGTTTAACGAACGCCTCCAGACTTCGTTCGAGCGAGGAAACCTTATCGTTGTTTGACGGAACAAAGTTGTTTGGTGGAAAAGAATTGTTGGGTGCAAAGTTGTTCGTCTGATTTTGAAAAGGTTGGGGTTGGAAGAGCTGCTGAAACTGAGTTTGTTGTTGCGCTTGTTGTTGCGGCGGAGGGCCCCTTTGGAAATTGTTGCCTTGGAATTGATTCTGATTCTGATTCCAGGCGAAATTGGGGTGGTTCCTCCAACCGGGATTGTAGGTGGAAGAGTATGGATCATTCCTCGGTCTTTGCTGAAATGCAGCATTAACCTGATCCTGTCCTTGCGATGGTGGATTGTAAGGACACTCTTCGGTCAAGTGAGAAGGATCGGAACAACAAGCGCAGATGGTACGAAGGGGAAGAACAGGGGCAGGAGCAGGAGAAGAGAATTTGCTCTCTATTGCTTCAAGCTTTCTCGTTATTGCAGCCATTTCAGCTTTCATCGCAATAGAGACATCAAGTTGGTGAATTCCTACCCTAGACTGACCGGTAGAAGTGGAGGTAGAAGAAGAAGAAGTCGGTCTGGTGCTCTCCCATTGTAGCGTTTGCTCCGCAAGGTCGTCAAAGAATTGCCACGCTTCCTCGTCAGATTTCGATAGGAAGTGGCCGTGACAGATGGTTTCCAACAACTGCTTCGTTGCTGGGTTCAGGCCCTCATATAAGGTTTGGAAAAGTTGCCATTTCTCTATACCGTGGTGAGGACACTGAACAAGAAGGTCTTTGTACCGGTCAAAGCACTTCCAAAAGGGTTCAGAAGGAAGCTGAGAGAATTGGTTGATTTCATTTCGAATCCTTGCGGTTTTATGATTCGGATAAAATTTCTTTAGAAACGCTTTAACAAACTCGTCCCAGCTGGTTATTGAGTGGGAAGCGGTGCTATACAGCCATTTTTCAGCAAGATCGCATAAAGTGAACGGAATGACCCGTAGACGTATAGCATCGTCCGACAGTTGGGTGGTTTTCATCATGGCACAGACGTTTTGAAATTTATTGATGAAGATATAGGCATCTTCAGATTCAAGCCCATGAAATCGTGGAAGCATGTTGATGAAGTGGGGCTTAATTTCAAAGTTGTCCCTATTGGCCGGTGGAAGAGAAAGGCAGGTGGAAAGTGCAGAACGGGTGGGATAGAAATGATCCTGGAGCGCGATTTGCTGCGGCGCTACAACAGGCGGTGGTGGTGGGTCATTGGTCTCCGTAGGAGGTGGAGCCAATCCAGGGGTAGTCAAAGAGATGTTTGGATTAAATCCTGACATCGCGGAAGAAGAGATTGGTGATGGTGAAGGTGAAGATGTATGAACAGAATTTCGGTCAACGTAGGAGTTGGCCGGCAAAGGAAAGGGTGAAAGAGGAGTGGACGGAGTTTCGACGTCTGAGTCGATCGCGTAGTCGGTAGCGACTAACTTAACGCGGACTAGACGGGCGCTAGTGTCCCGAGTCCAAGCGGACATACACTAAACGAGTTTAGTATAGTCAAAGCGGAGAAGGTGAGGGTAAGAAAACGTCAATGGAGAAAAACGATGGGTGGTGGGTGAAAAATGGATTTGGTGACAAAGGGCAAGTTTTTATAAAAGTTTTTGATTTTTTCCTTTTTTTTTTTTTAGAAAGAGCTTTACAGAAATATGTACGGACTTACGGCTTTAAGCAATCACAAACAAGATATGCACAATCTCACCTAGATCTTGGGTCACTTAGGTCTGCTAGACAGCTCCTAACTGTTCCAGAGGGCTAGAAAAAGGACCTCAAACCGCCTCTTCTCCGTCTAATGCGGCCAGATAAGTGCCAGATAAGTGGGAGGTTATCCAACGCTTTCGCGAAGTTCCTTAATTAAACAACCACTTGCCTTCGTCACACTTGCCTAGGCACCGCAAAAGTCAGATAGGATAAACGGCCGATGCCTGTAACTAGTTCTCTGTCCTATTGAGCGCGAAGTCCTTAGGGCTGAGTCTAGTATTTTTTAATTTAATAATGGTCAATGCATATGCTTTTTGTGATTTTTGGGGTCCTAGGAAGGGTGATGAAATCCCCACCCAATCTGAATTGGTTTCAAGCCCCTTAAGTCCGTATTAATGAATGCAAAGCGATAACAAATCAACTGCAAACAATTTTTTTTTATTTTAGCGCGGCGCAAAGAATCTTGCACAAAAACAGTTTATTGGAAGGGGGAAGAGAGTTTGCGCAAAGAATGCTGCAGAAAACACAGTTTATTGGAGTCCAGAGGAGTGGGAGAGAGAAAAGGAGGACTTACAGAGATTTTTGCTCACTGACTCCACCAAGTGGCCGCGGTTCCGCGGCCTAAGCCAGCTTATGCCGCGGTTCCGCGGCAGGGTAGTGGAGTTGGGGCTCTGGAATTTTGGGGTGTGCTGAAGTGGTTGTCCTCTTCTTGTCTGAATTTGCTGAATCTTTATTTGCTCACTGCATCTGCTCCAGATTTTTACAGTAGACCGTTTGCTTCGTTTTGATCCGTCGCGGTGTAGCCGCGAAATGTGGGTCTATCTTCCCACGTCTTTGGCACTGAACTTGAACTCCATATTATCCTGCACACTTGCACAAAAACTAATCAAAAATAACAAGATGATTTTTTTTTTACAAAGTATATTTTTTTGTTTTGTTTTTCGGTTATATTTATATTCACAAGTTAACCCGAAATTACACAAAGAAATAAACTACCATCTCCCCGGCAGCGGCGCCATTTGAGGATTCTGCGTGTTCAAGTTTAGTTAATTACCGCAATCAAGACGGTTTCGCTTGTAGCTAGCCGGTTGAGTACGGGTCGTCCGCAGGGAGATGAGAATCTTTTTCTAAGTGTTTTAACGAGTTAAGTCCAGTTTTCCAGATTTTGTTATGATTAAGTAAGTGTTAAAATGATATGTAAAGAGAGCTTGTTAGGGTTAGGATTAGGTTAGTTTGAGTTAGGAGTCGCTCACCTCTTTCGTTGCCACTCTTAATATCGGTGTTACGGTAATCGGCAACAACGGGGATTAGCACGACTAGGAAGGAACTTGCGAGTATAAGCTAGGCTTTCCAACGCATAAGTTCTTCCTTTTGGTGCTTATCCGTCCGTTGTTGGCTCTTAGCCATAACCTCCGGTTAATTCAACCACAACCGGTCTCACTACGGAATCACCGCTATCATGTAGGATAGGGTGCCGTAAGGAGCGGATTGTGGTTCAATTAACGGGAGTCGATTTTAAGATGTTGGGCAAGGAAAGAGTGAGAGAGATTTCCTTCTCTCAAACTTCCCTTATCCTACCCTAACAAGTATGAAACTACTCACACATCATAATTAAAAGAAAACAAAACAAAAGAGGAAGATAGAAAGAAAGAGATTAGAAGATAACAACTAGCTATTTGCGACCTCACCTTAGCAAGGATCAAGCGTAAGCATCATGGTTGTTTAAGGATAAAGGAAAAGAGAAAATAAAGAACAAGAAATAACAACAACTAAGTTAACAAATGAAAATTACAAGCAACAATAATTTAACTAAAGAACAAGACAAGCATGATAAGTAAAGAGAACTCCTTTATTCATTCTTCACTCACAAAAGCTCACTACAAGATTTTTAATGGAGAAGAGATGAGAGGAGGAAGAAGAACAACACTAAAACCTAAAAAGTAAATACACGATTATGCACACTTGGCTTCAGAAGGTTCTGGGCTATTTATAGGCAGGGAAAAAGAAATCTAGGGCAACAATCAGAACAAGTATGAAAATACAAATCTGCCCCTGAAAATTGGTCGGCTGATGCCACCATACGGCCGCGGGACCGCGGCCTATACCCCCTATTGGCCGCGATTCCGCCGCACTATAGGTGAGTTGGGCTGTCGGCTCTTGTGTGCTGCCCTGGTCTGCTGTCCCCTTTTGTCTGGTACATGTATTTTCTGATAATCTTTCCACATTTCTTCCAGAATTCTAGTGGATCAAAAGGTGATTGGACATGGATCTTTTGTCATGATTTTCTTGAGCTCCGCGTAGATTTCTTGGACTTGGTGTTGCCATTGTGCTTTGTGCATGAAGGTGACAATCGATTTGCCATTTTGTCTCCTAAACTGGTGTGTGGCAACAGACGGATAAAGAGCGGAGACCCGTGTTTTATCTGTGGTTGGCAGGAACTCGGATTTTGTCGTATTTTTCCATGGATTTCACCGTTTAGAGCCGAGAACCTGTATCTTGCAATTGACTAGCAAACACGGCTCAAGAGTACCTACCGATATGCAATGTGATAAAAATTGGGCGGTATAAAAATGCAAAAATCTGATATGAACAACCGTCAATAGATGTCATATACGCCACAAACCGAGTAGTAAAATCTTCTTTAGAAAGTGGTGGTGTTTGTTGTCCTAAAGGTTTGACCGGATTGAAACTTTGGTCGTTAGTCCTCGCTATATACTCAGCGACGGACATGCGTTTAGGAGTTCCCTCACACGTGTTAGATGGAATATCAACATAAGAAGATGTAGAATTTTGATGCGGTTGATAGGACCTGGAGTGAGGGGGCAACTGTTTCTTTCTGCTTGCTCTATCTGATCTCTTAAAGACATGGTAGAGTCAGATGGTATACCGAAACGATTACAATAAAAAGAAATATCTGGTTCTGGATAGCAAAGCTCGACAAGAGTTCTTTTATTTGGGTTACCCATTATAAGAAGGTGAAAAGAAAAGAGGGTGAAAAGATTTAAGCTCTAGTTGGATTATTTTGCTTTAAAAAGTGGGAATTGAGGGTTGACTCAACAAATCACAAAATGCACAAGTAACCCTAGAACTAAGGTTACCTAGGTCAAGTCTCTAGACCACTCCTAGACTTCCAAAGGACAAGCCACACGATCAATCCTCTACCACCTCCTTATCGCTCCTGTGGCCAGGTAAGTGGGAGGTATCCGCTATACGAATCACTGAAAATAGCGGGCCTAATTAAGTAACCACTTGCCTAGACATACTTTCCTAGACACCACAAAAGAAATGCGGATAAGCGATAGATTACCCACGACCTTCCTCTATCCTATTTGAGCGCGACGGTCCTTAGAGTTTTGGTTTAGATATTTTTTAATTAAAATAGGGTGATGCGGATGCTCTTTTAGTGATTTGTGGGGCTTAGGAAGGGTGATGAAATTCCCACCTAATCTGAATTTTGGTCTTGCCCCTTAAAGTCCGTATTAAAATATACAAAAACAACCCGCAAAACAAAACACACAAAAAGATTTTTGATCGACGATATTTTGCAAAGAATCCTGCAGAAAAATATATTATAGGATTTTAAGATGAGAGAGAAAGTACAGAGAAAGATACCAAAGAAATATGGGAAGTCAAGTCCACCAAGTGGCGGCGGTGCCGCGGCTAATGCTCAATATTGCGGCGGTTCCGTTGCACCTTGGTGGGATCGTTTGAAAATAACTGTTCCGTTGCCCTCCTAAGCTCCTCTGGACCTCTTTGAAAGTCTCTGAATCTTGATTTCCTTGTTCTTGTGTTTCCAGATTCCCTCGCAAAAATCGCACACTAATCATTAGATATGCAAGATGCGGTTTTGTTTTGTTTTATGATATAGATCGAATAAAAATTCAACACGAATAGTAAGAATAAAAAATTACGCACGTATTCCCAGCAACAGCGCCATTTGATTGATTTCTATTTTAGAGTGTGTAGTAACCGCAATCAAAAACGGTATCGCGTGTAGCTAGCCGAGATGAGTATGGGTCGTCCTCAGGGAAACGTTGAATCGTTCAATCTTACTTTTGACATGTTGATTAGAAAAGAGGAAGGAGAATAGAGAATAGTGAAGAATAGTTTCTAGATCTATGTTAAACACAGATGTAGAATATAAATCTAGTTTAAAGACGGATGTAGATTTTATATCAGAAAAGGGCTTATAGGGTTCGTTAGGATTTAGCAGTAATGGATGAATACAAAAGATGACTCCTTTTATCTTTTGATAGATTTAAAACTAAATCAATAGTGATAAATGAGTATTAGGGTTCTTTGGAAGAAACTAGTGTTTCCACACTATTGGCCCTTGTCCTTTTATTGATCTCTATTCATGTCTAGCCTTTAACAATACAATTGTTAATCTAATCTCAAATCGAGGTCAAGACTATCAATAAATTGATAGCGCGCTCTATTAGGATGTTAACATTTATTTTGCTAAAGTTTATAAACTTCATAAGACTTAAAAGAAATTAAGAAATTTTTCATCTTCCATTGATCTACCCTAATCCTACGAACCCTATCAAGCGGAGAATTACTCACGCATGATGGAGATAGAAGAAGAAGAACGGATAGAGATCATAATGTAAATACAGAAAATAAAATTAATCTAATGATCTACCTTTATTGATCAACTTCTCAAGTACAAATCCTATGAGTTTAGATTACAAGAGGAAGAAGAAGTTGCTCTCGATCTCTGCCTCGTAGGAAGTACATGTTCCGTCGAATCTCACATCGCTTTATCACGTCGAATCGCGGACCTGTCGTGGATCACTTGTTCTTTGGCGGTGATTGGTTTCGTGTAAAAAGTGATTATCCCTTAATTTAGCCCTCGGTCCTTTTTATGGCCCTAAAACCAGAAACCAAAGATCTCAAGAATCAGGGGTTGTTGTTAAGATCCAACACAGAAAATCCCAAACCCTAACTCGTTGACTCGGCCGTGGATCCGCCATGTATGGCATGGTTTGGCCGTGGAACCGCGGCCGTTTGGTGGGATCTTGTCTTTAAAATTCTAGGTATGCTTCGATGTGACACAGGGAGATTTATTTGATGTCTGGAACTTGAAAATATTTCCTGAGTCTCTGCCAGTATTGATTCTTCGATTTTATTTAACTTCATCGGCAGATTTTTGATTCCCGACATCTCAATATCTCGATCTCCTGACCTGAGCTAAACCTTGCACCATATCTCAATGAATAATGTTAGTAATATTTGGTATTTTTGAGATATTATCCTAACCATTTTATATGATATTATATTTTAAGAATATTGATTAAGAATATTTGATATGATATGCATATTTATATTATCAAAATATTATATAAATATTATATGCATACATTTTCCTTCATAATGTTAATTATAATATATAAACATATGGTAAATAGTATTTTTACAGATAAACCCTCATATGTGTCATATTTATAATAAACACCTTTAGATATTTAAGAAACGTAAGGAAAATGTCATATCAAAAGTGCGATATTTTCGACTGAACGGCACTGTAGCTGCACCTGGATATTTTCTCTGTGCACAGAAGTTGCACTTGATTTATGTTTTTATACATCCATTGCACTTGATATTGATTTTCATACACCCTATTGCACTAGATACTTTTGTGCAGACCCGATACACTTGATTTTGATTTCGTGCACGTTATATGCACCTGATTTTGATTCGTGCACTCTTGATGCACTCGATGTTGTTTACTTGCACATTTGATACATTGATATGATTTTCGTGCACATCAGTTCACTCAATAGAGATTTTCGTGCACATCAGTTGAACTCGATTGAGATTTTCGTGCACTCTAGATGCACTTGATATTGTTGTCATGCACACGCATTGCACTTGACAGATACTTTTGTGCACACCCGTTGCACTTGATAGATGCTTTTGTGCACACCCATTGCACTCAGTTTTCGTTTTTGTGCACATTCGTTGCACTTGGTTTTGACTTCGATTTTCGTGAACACCAGTCGCACGTGGGTTGGTTTTCATGCACATCGGTTTATGTTGATTTCTTTTCGAGCATCGCGTTTTTATGATATATATGTATTGTAGCCTTGATTATATTTGTTCATGGTCGTGTGTTTGATTTAAATGGTAGGTTTCTCAAATTGCATTTTTCATCATAGCTTGTATGATTCGCATGACACTTGTCGGAATTTCGGTTATTTAAGTTTCGCACTTTGTTTTCATGCGCACGCATTACGCTATGATATTTCCAGTTTGTCCGTGACTTCGGAGCCCGTTGAGTTGATTTACTGAAATGTTTGAAGACTTGGGGTTTAAATTTAAATTCAGGAACCGAATTTATTTAAGGGGGGAATATTGTAACATTTCAGAAAAATAGTAAATATTATTTTGGAAACTAAATAATAATATTTTGGATTTTACGGATATATACCGTGTATGGATTTGAGTTCTCATAGATTGGTATAATTATATACCTCTATTTTTGGAAAATAATTGTAATTTAAAATGAATTATTATTTATGAAAGCATTTATTTAAGTGGGCTTTTCGTAAATTAGCATATAATTATATCCATACAAGTTTAATATTAAAATTAATTAGTGTTTTACTAGTTACTACATTAAACAAAGCTTTATTTGTTAAACCATGATTAGTGTGCATGACATGTGAACAAGAGAGTGTATATTAAGCTTTTCTTTTATTCTTTCTTTCATTTGTGTTTTTAAACTATGGTTTTAATTTTCAAAAGAAAAGAAAATGAGATGAGAGGAAGACATGGGAGACATGAGAGTATGGTTGGCTATTTTATATTGAGTATGGGCATGAGAGAGAGATGAGAGGGGGGATTATGGTTGACCACCCATGCATTTCTTCACACCATTTTTCCTCATCTCCTTCTTCATCCTCTTCTCCACCTCCTCCACCTTCAATCTACAACCACAAAACCAACACAAACCCCCCTCAAAACACATTGAATTCTTCACAAAAAATGTTCCTATCCTCATCCTAAACAGGATGTGGTGATCAAGTCTCCACTTTAAGGCTATTTGATAGATTTTGAACTTTCCTTCATCCCCATCTAGAGGTAAAATTCTCTCTTTAAACTAAGTTTTCATAACGCTTGCCTTCACACACTAGATTAGAGCTCATGTGCAAGTTTCTTAGTCTTGAGTTTTTCAAAAGTGAGTATTTATGGATACAACTTGTAGTGGTGGTGTAGTAGAGAGTTAGTTGGTGATTATAACCTTATTAGTAATAGAAGAGGGTATTATAATGCAAGTATCTTTCGTTTAAAAGAGTTTTGAAGTTTTAAAACAAGGTTTCCATTGAGTTTTTGATCTTTGAATTGAATCTGGAGCAATTAGGGATCTCTGAAAAATATTTAGAGGATATTGTGCGATACCAGGACAAGTAGAAGACCACCCCGAAGCCCGAGCCCCTAACTTCTCGACAAAACCGTAGATTTAATCCATGGGGCCGCGAATTGCGGCCAAGTTATGGAATTAGGGTTTAGGGTTTGTTATGTAGCTCGCTCACTCGATAACTAAGCCTACCTTATATGCTAAATAGTCTCAGATCACATGAGTAAAAATCTGGAAGCATTTTGACTTGATTTTGGCTATGTTTTACGATATTTGAAACTTATTTTTTAGATTTTCATGATGTGACTTGGTCGTTCAACGTTCGTACGTTGACGTCGAGGAGTATTTTATCGTTTTTGCACGCGTTGGCCATAGGTTCTAACTTATGTGCACTTCACTCGTGGTTTCAATTTCGATGTGGATTTTTATGCGATTTTGTTATGATTTCGATTGTAGGTACAATCTCAAGAACTTCCGAGACAATGAATAAGGACAAGGCATTTTTTGACTTCGACTAGGGTGAGGCGTGTTTATGTGAGTAGATTTATATCTATGGGGAAAGTCGGGTGAATGGCGTATATAACTGCAACCAATTAACTAAGATACCTATATTCTATACCTAGGTTATAGTGTTATGTTTGATAACTTAGTCTATAACTAAGTTAGTATATAGTTTGTATCTAGTAGGCTATATATATGTGCGTGGATATATATTTATATATGATTATTGTGATATGTGTACGCGGCTATAGATCCATACAATATCGATTAGGATATTGCTATGATGAGGATAGATTGCCGGATATGGCCGATATGTATTTGACTCGCAGAATCTTGCTAAATCCTGATTGGGATATTGTTATGATTATTGAGCTATAGTCTTTTAAAAACTAACATCAAGGATGTACTAAATGGTAATGTCAAGAATGTACTAAAAACTTCAAATGAATATTTATTTCAAAAACGTTGTAGCCTCCTTATTTTCAAAACAACGTTTCGTTCTATTTTACTATAACTGTATAGCTTATAAATGATTATCTATTATAACGCTTGTTTAGATTACGATTATTCGATTCGTTATACGTTCATGCGTAGATTGCTTATTGTTACGCTACGTTATATTATCCGTATTTATACTTCGTACAATTAGTTTACGATACCATGCTTATATGAATACACTGATAGAACACTGCACAACTACCAATGATTGCTATGTTGTATAAATCACAGACGCGCATGTTACACTATACCTCATTGGTATTGCCATGATATAGTAGGACTGCTATATTACTCGTGTTCTAGATATGCATGATAGATCAATGATACTTTTAATGATTTTGATATACGAGTACCATCGATATGGATATTCGTATATGATTGTGCCAATGTGGAAAAGATGAAAATGCATTATGTTTTTATGAACTCGAGACAGATTATATATGTGTTCTTCGGAACTTGTTGTTTTCCATGGATTTAAGAAGCAGCGGTGGGATTTATAAAACTTGTGAATGTTTTTAAATGCGGTTTTCTCATGATATGATGATTTGGCGTCCACCATGAGGTTTTGGTTTTCATGATGAGATATCCGAATCGAGAGAGGGGTTAACCGATTATGGGTACATGGTGGACCTGGTACGACACCGAGGGGAGGGAAGTCTGTAAGGAGGTATAGGAAGCCTAGCGAGGTGGATCGATACCGAAGAGAGTATTGGAGCACGGTGAATATTCGGGAGATACTGACCGAGACTAGTGATATCAGAAGATGACCGGTCTGACGAGACAATACCTATGATATCTGAATTTACATGTCGATGATAGACACGGGATTTATGATGATTTGAGTGCCGATGATGGACACTCGTGAGATTTTTAGTGTCGATGCTGGACACTCATATGTTGATGTTTGCGCGATTCGTCGAGATGCAATGTTATAGATTATACTATTTAGTAGCCGAACAGGACTGATCTATAAGACAGTACCTGTATACTATTTTCACATATAGATGCACATAAAGAGGTTTCCAAATGGGTTATAGTCTCACTATTTTGACATGTCTAGGACGACACAAGAATCTTTTACACGGAAACCTTCTTAAAACTCATTTCTAAAGAGCGAGACGTATACTTTAAACAAAATGCGTATAATACTTCATAAAACTACGTCTACTACTTGTGCCATGATATACGTATCATACGGCTATTTTCAAAAGGTTTTACATACAACTTTCGGCTACTTTATAGGCATATACATGGATGCATGCTATATATATATGATATGTTGATATATTTCCATGTTTACGCGATCGATATTGATGCGCTTTTAGTACTTGCACATTATACATATTTTAGTACAGGATATGATAGTACCATATTTTATATCTTAAGTAGATCATCATGCATTTTGATTTCTACCTTATGATATATTTTTATTCACTGAGTTGGTAACTTACCCCTATTATGCCCTAGTTTCTTACAGGATTTACCGCTCAGATAAGTAGCGGCTTGCCGGCACACTTCTTACTTCTGTGATTATTTTAGTATGTAGGTTACATGTTGGTTTATAACCACCCATTGTGTATGTATATTCTTTTAGATCTAGTTAAAAACTCCATCGATCAAAACTTGTATATTTGTGGACATAGAAGCGAGACTTAGATGTACCATGTTTTTTTGGATGTCGCACTCGTTTGTAGTCGACTTTATATTGTTTTATTCATGTTTCGCTTTCTATTATTCGCCTTGGGTGTCGTATATTAACTGCGTGGTTGCTCCGCCGTTTGGGCATGGAAGCTAGTTTCTGTTGGGGATGCTTTATATATATTATACTTTGTATGTGGTTTTATTCAAAATTTACAAAGGAGGTACTGCCCAAATTTTCAAACGACATTGGCGTTTTCAAACAAACTACATATACTTTAAAAAGAAAATCGATTCCATTTAGTAACTCTTTTTAAAACTTCACATTCACTATATCTTTAAAAAGGTTTTAATTCCATGTTTTTGGCTTACTTAGGTTACGGTGGGGTCCTATAGACTTCACGTGATTCAAGTGCTGGTCACGTGCCTTTTCTGGGTCGTGACAGGAGTGGTCACTAGATCATCAAGATTTAACTTATGTATCATCTCAGCATTCATTTCAGTCATAGAATCGAAGAATTTTAAAGATGCTAAGAATGATGAGTATTGGATAAAGGCAATGCAAGAAGAGTTAAATCAATTTGAAAAAAATAAAGTTCGGAAATTAGTTTCAAAACCCAATAATAGACCAATTGTAGGCACTAAATGGGTTTTTAGAAACAAGATAGACGAATTAGAGAATATCGTAAGAAATAAAGCACGATTGGTTGCTCAAGATTATAATCAAGTCGAAGGAATAGATTATGATGAAACTTACGCACCTGTGGCTCGACATGAGGCTATAAAGATATTATTAGCCTTTGCTTGTTTTAAAAACTTTACAGTATTTCAAATGGACATGAAAAGCGCTTTCTTAAATGGGACAATAGATGAAGAAGTATATATAGCGCAACCACCAGATTTTGAAGATCACAAATATCATGAGTATTTATACAAAATGGAAAAGGCATTGTACGGTCTTAACAAGCCCCTAGGGCTTGGTATGAAAGACTCGGTACATTCCTACTAAAGATAGGGTATACGAAAAGGTTGGTAGATAAAACATTATTCACTAAATTCTATGGAAAGGATATCGTAGTAGATTAAATATATGTTGACAATATTATATTCTGTTCTACTAATGAGCAGTTTTGCCAAGAATTCTCTAAGTCTATGCAGGATAAATTTGAGATGAGTATGATAGGAGAACTGAACTTCTTTCTCGGACTTTAAATCAAAAAAAGTTCAGAAGGACTATTCATCAATCAATCTAAGTATACAAAGGAACTTATCAAGAAGTCTAGATTAGAAGATGCAAAGACTTGTGAGACACCCATGGCAACAACAACAAAACTCACCAAGGATGAAACCGGTAAGGCTGTAGATATATAACTCTACTGAGATATGATTGGAAATTTATTATATATAACTGTCAGTAGACCTGATATAATGTACGGCGTCTGTCTTTGTGCACGCTTTCAAGCTGATCCTAAAGAGGCACACTTGGTAGCGGTCAAGAGAATCTTTAGATATCTCAAAAGCACTATCAATCTAGAATTATGGTATCCGAAGAATAATGTGTTTCGCTTAACAAGTTATTTAGATGTCGATTATGATGGAATTCAAACTGACCGTAAAAGTACTAGCGGTACATGTCATTTTCTAGGAAATTTCCTTATATCATGGCTGTCCAAGGTATAAGCATCAGTAGCACTATCAACTCTGAAGCAGAATATATTGCCGCCAGTGCATGTTGCATAGAGAGGTTATGGATAAAATATACCTTAGAATACTATAAGGAATTAGTCTCTAAGATATCATACTCTGTGGCAACACAAGAACAATTCAAATGTCCAAAAACGCTGACCAACATAGTCAAACCAAACATATAGATATTCAATATCATTTACTACGAGATCACTATCACAAGAGTGATATTGTTCTTAAATACATACCGACCAATTCACAGGTGGCCAAAATATTCACCAAACCCTAGATAGAACTCGTTTTGCAATGATTATAGGTGAACTAAATATGTTAGAATTACAAACGTAAAATTAACATATTAAATTTTTTTATAGACGTCTTAGAAACATTTATAAGACACATATTGCTCATAAAACTGCAGTGCATTTTTCTGATTTTGAATTTCAAATTCAAATTTCCCATTTTTTGTGCCTGATTTCTGGGTTTCCCTCTTTGGTTTTTCCCTATAAATAAGAGAAAAGCGAAAGGAAAAACTCCATAAAACCTTTTTTTTCTCTTTCTCTTTCTCTTCTCTCTTATAAAAACAAGATTTTTTTATGTCGAAGAGAACGATGTCAACTCGAAACACTCCTGTGCTTGAAGAAGGCGATTGCTCGATAAAGAAAATTAAGGAAGAACCAATTTCACCAATTAGGTGCACCCCTAACCTAATGCGCATTCTTCTGTTTTCTTTACCGAAATCCCATTCACCCCTACGTCGGAAGAGGATCGATCCGAAAATCCTGTAGAGCAAAATTTTTTCCATCCTCCTACAAACGACGAGAATGCTCCTCGTGTTGATCCTCCTCTACAAGGATCATCGGCCTCCAATCCTTATGCACAACGATAATATCAAGCTTTTACGGGCTTCGAGTCCGAGGAAAATGATCTGTATTACGTTCACCCGGGTTCGGATGAGTGTATGTTGTTCATTGACCGTTTTAAGAAGCGTGAGATGGTAATTCAAGCATTTGATCGAGTCAAGGGGGGTTCATCACCAAGAAGGAGTCAAAAACCACCGAAATTTAGAAGTATCTACCACGCTTCTAAATCGGTGTTTGTAATCAAAGATGTCTATGTTGTTATTTACTTTGTTTCTTTTAGTTTACTGTAGTATGTGTGTGTTGTATTAAGTTTTTTTTTTTGCTTTGATGTATTAGGTTTATGTATTGTTAGTTTAATTCTATTTTTAGTGTGTATGTTAAACGTGTGCATGTTTTTCATCACCAAGAAGGAGTCAAAAACCACCGAAATTTAGAAGTATCTACCACGCTTCTAAATAATCGGTGTTTGTAATCAAAGATGTGTATGTTGTTATTTACTTTGTTTCTTTTAGTTTACTGAAGTATGTGTATGTTGTGTATTAGGTTTTTTTTTGCTTTGATGTATTTGGTTTATGTATTGTTAGTTTAATTCTATTCTTAGTGTGTATGTTAAACGTGTGCATGTTTTTATTACTCATATTGTATTTGTTTGAATTTTATGCTTTTAATTCAAGTTATATATATATATATATATATATATATATATAAACACAAACATCACTAAAAACCTATTATTAACCAATATTTAAGTTGCACTGTTTTTTTATTTTACTGTGCAGTAAATAAAACTATAGACGTCTATGGCTGTCACATTTTTCAGATCTCATTCTAAAAAGTTGTGACCTTTGGATACTCCCTTTCAATTTTAGACATCTATTTGTCTTATATAAATATCCAAATACTTCTCAAAGCTTATCTCAACCAGAGAACCCTCTTTCATTTCCTCCTTCACATTCATTTTCATCCTTTCTCTTAAAATTCATCTTTTTACTCCAAAATTCCTACAACTTACCAATGGTGAGACCAACAAGAAATGAAGTTGGAGACTTCTCAACATCCAAGCAACGACGACGCGCTCGTTCTCCTCCTCCTCCTTCTCAACCCATCGAAAAAGAGAGTGGTGATGAGTCATATAATCAAGAAACGAAGCCAACCGACATTCCCGAAGAAGTCAAAGAAGAAGACGTTCTCTTTACGTTCATCTCTCGAGATGCTTTCTCTCTCTACAATCTCCTAGTGAAGAAGAAGATCATCATCGGTGCTAGAGTTCAACTCAATGAAATCGTCAATTTCCATTTCACTACACTTCTCCAATATCAAGGTTGGATTCCTATAGTCACCCTTGATTGTACCACCCATTCCAATTTCTTTTATATTTTTTACTCCAACATGCTTATTAATCAAGTCAACCCAAATTTCATTCGCACTCGACTACAACGCCGCACTATCACAATTTCACCCGCTTCCTTCGCTAGAATTTTAAATATTCCAAATGAAGGGGTTGAAATATTTAATGAATTTTAAGAAACATTTGCACATTTCCCTCAAGGAGTTACTCGTGAATATGTTTCGAGATTGCTACATGGTGATGAAAATTCCCATATGTTTAATAATCCATATACTAGAAACCTTGGCCCTCGTGTTGGTGTTCTTTCCTTTCTACTTAGTCACACCATTTACCCTAAAACGGGCAGTCATGATAAGTTGCATTCTACACACAAATTACTCACCTATTGTGTATTAGCCAATATTAGGGTCAATCTTCCCTCCTTCATAATTCAATCAATGTGGACTTTTCTTCCTTCAAAGTCCAATCTTTACTATGGGAAGTCATTACTAAAATTTTGGAAGATATTGGTATCGATCCAAACATTGATCAAAATATTCATGTCCCCGACAATGATTATAGGATATTAAACATTCTCCTTATGGGTTTAGACAAATATGCTTTACAAGCTCTTCCTTAACCAATCCATTCTCTGTCACATTCACCAAAATCTCATGAACCTCAACAACCACAACAACAACCTCCGTAATATTTCCAAGATTTCTCGCAACAATTCTTTCAATGTTTCGATAATTTGAACCTAAATGTAAACAATTGCGTCGGTCATCTTCAAACTCGTATTGATGAAGTAAATGCTAGGATGGAGTATCACTTTGCCTATCAATACTCTCAGTCATCCTATCCTCCACCACAACCGTTCGAGCACCACCCTCGCCATCCGAGTGATGAGCCACCGTATCAGCCAGGAGATGGCGACTACTAAATGGTATATTCGGTTTAGTTATCTAATTATGCTGTTTTGAAGTTGAACTTCGTTATATTGCAAACTTAAATTCAATTTGGTTGTAATAAACTTATGTGGTGAATAGTTGGTTTATGATTTTGGTCATGTATTTTCTTATGCATTATTCTTTTTATTCAAAGCATTCATTCCTATTTCTTATCCTAAATCTGCCACTTTTTGATATTTCCAAAAAGGGAGAGAAATATTAAGCAATGGTAAGGCAAATGATAAGGGGGAGTATGGCAAATGGTAAGGGAGAGAATATGAATATAATATTAAAAGTTTTGTAAAATATCAAAAAGGGGGAGATTGTTATCTTTTAAAGAATCTCTTTATGTTTTGATGATTTTTACAAAATCATATATATATATATATATCAATTATGAACATATGGAACTAACCCTGTCAAATATGTCAAAGTACTACAAACTGGAGTTATTCATACATGAGGACAATCATACAATATAACTGAGATTAAATGAAGTATCGAAACAACACAATTGTACTCAATACGAAAATCAAAAGTATATACGAGAAAGTTGACTTCGAGGACATTCAAGACATTCAAGACCTTTTCATTTATTTTGAGTCTAAAGTCTGGATGATCTCAAAAGGTTAGAATCAAAATCCATATCAAATTCTAAAACCAATTCCTTAAAATTCAAAATATTGTTTTTAAACTTGTTTTAAAACTTTGTCTGAAGTATCAGACATATAGACGTCTATTTCAGGTTTATAGACATCTATAAGACATCTATAATAGACGTCAATAACATTTATTATTTTTGAATTTTGAATCTTGGTGGGAATTTCAGTTTTTAAACGGTTTTACAATGACTATTAACTGTCCTATAATTTAGGAGGAGTTATTTTAACGGCCCCAACTGTCCTAAATCTGTTTATATAAACAGGACAAGTTTCATTGAAGTGTTTAACGTTTTCTTGCTTTTAAAACTTGATTTTATAGAATTTGTAAATTCGTAAAAACTCTCTCTCTCTCTACCAGTTAAGCCTTTGCTATTCAAACTTTCAGAGAGACAAAATCTTTCTAACGTTTCTAGACTTTTCTACTTTTTAAAAAAGAAAGATTGTTAAAATTTCAAAGAAGAAATTTGTTTTAAACTTGTTTAACCTTTTGAAAAAACTTCTTCGAATTGATTATTAAACTTTTAGTAATCTCCAAAGTACAATCACTCATCTCCTAGAATCTAAATTTTATTAATCTTTTTGAGATCATTGGGATTGTCAAAATTGGTGTATATTGAGATTGTAATAATCTTGAAATTGAAATAACCTAGTAAAGAGAGGTTTAAGTTCTTCACAATTGTAAAGGTTTAGGACTTGCGCCTGTTGTAAAAAGTCTAGGCATTCATTGCTTGCAAGTGTAAAGGTTCGGATCTAAGCCTGGGAAAAAATCTGGGTTTCTACACCCGCGAAGGAGTTAGTGAGGCAAAACACCGATATACTATGTGGGTGTACGAGAGAAAAAGAAAGGAGGTCCCACATCCCTGGATCCCTGGCATACACCTGAGGTCGGATGAAATAGGTCGTCTCAAGTCCTAATGGGATGTTTCACAATTTATCGCCGTGTGTATGAGTGAATGAGTAAAAACCATACGAATGTCCTTGGTTAGCAATCAATTCTCAAGCAAATTAAGGTAAAGTGGCTATGTTTTATTTTATTTTCTCGTTTTTATTTTGTTTTTAATGAAGAGAGAATCTACTCTTTCTAATTTTGTTTGTTTTTTTATGCAAGAAAAGAAGTGTGATATAGAGAGGAAGGTAAAACTAGATATATACAATGCAAGTCGAAACCACCATGAACAAATAAGGACTAAATGCAATGTAAGACTAATCTAAATTTTTTTGTTATGTTGGGTTTTTTTTGTTAAGGGTTATAGCAAAAATGTAGAGGCAAGGCGATATATACAAGGAAACTAAAACATGCACATGCACGATCCTATATGAAATATACAATCTACTCTATTACATTCAATTCTCGCAACTTTATTACAAAGCAAGCCGATCTTTTAATGTGCAACTCGAGGCTATCCCCAGCGAAGTCGCCAAATATGTAACCACCAACCTAAAAAAAGGGAGACAAGAAAATCCACAAATGAGGCGGGGTCCGGATTAGCTAACCGGGGTCACCACTCGCGTCTAAATGTGGGAAAAAGAGAATGAAGAAGTGGAAAACAATAGAGTAGGGGATGAAAAACAAGAAAACGGAGGGGTAAGGAATCGCAAAACACCTATGGAAACCCGACGAAATCAGCTACCCATGAGGAAGTCCCAATCGAACATGACTCAACTTTGCTTTAGGAAATTTCGGACGTTCTAGCGTCGAAACAAACCCACACGACGCAGGTGTGCGTGTATGGGGGCAAGTGTGCGTGTATAGGGTAATAAGAGGCGCTGAAGTAGTGGAGAAGACCGAGAAAAGACGAAGCCGGAGACAGTGGTTGTCTGGAGGTTCGGGGTACATGGGCGCCTTACTAAAAGATGCCTTTGTACCTCGGGGTACTTGAGCGCCTTATCAAAAGGCGTCTAGATACCTAGGCAAAAACAAAATCCAATACGCGATTTTTTTCGAAATCTCTTCTGTTTTTTGCTCTAGTTTTGGTCAAAACAGATGTATAACAAAGGGTCATCGGATATAACCCTACCCTCTTTGCTCTTTTGGCCAAAAGTCACGGATAACGGCCGAGACAAGAAGTCGACTAAAGAACTAAACCATTTTTTTATTTCTTTTTGAATTTTTTTGGATTTTTGAGAGATTTCAATCTATGGAGAGAGTCCTGGGATGAATACTCCTCTCTTTATCGAATAAATCTCAGTCTCAAGGGAAAAACATGAAGATCAAAAATAAAACGCAAAGAGATGAGCCCTTCCATTTGCATAAGTAAGAAAAATGAGCTAGAAATGCATAAAAAATGAAGAAACACGAAGAGGGGATCTTAGATCCCCATTTTTTCAGATTTGTTGTTTGAATGGACGAAATTTAAGCTAAACAATCTAGAACTAGAGAAATAGGTTCTTCAATCCTAAACCCTAATCCTAAATGGGAAAAATCGGGGGTTTCTTTCTCTAGCTCTGCTCATACCAGAAACTGTATCTTTTTACTACCCATTCTTGATCACATTGCATATAAATAGGTGCTTTTGATCTATGTTTTCTCAATAAGTGCAGGAAAATAGGTACTGAAGAATTGATGGACTTTCAAGTTCAAAATAATGCAATTTGGACTAGTCAAAGTCAATAAGTCAACGGTCAATCTCTACAGAATTCTATATACCCAAAATCAAGATATTAGTGGCCAAAAGACCCCTATTAATTACAAGAAGAACACATAAGAAAAATGGAGATCCATCTCCAAAACTTGGTCGCGGTTCACGACCATTGTAGTACAAGTGGCCGCGGATCCGGGGTGGTACGGGCACCGCACACTCCAGATCTTTGGGCATCGCTTGGTCTTGTCATTTGGGGCCTGTTCCATGCTTAGGTTCTTCAGTACAGTGCCTATAAATACTCCAGATCTGAAGCAAAAAACCACATATTATTTTTCTTAGAATAGAGATTAGGTAGCAGTAGGTAGTCTCTCTCTTAATTCATTTGTTGCCATGAAAATTGTTGTGAGAGCTTTTGATGAGTGGATATGAATGAATAAGATAGAGTTTTTATCATTGTCTTTTATTATCTTTTCTTGCCCTTTTTAATTCATAGAATAGATTTTATACTTGTTTGTTAATCAGTTGTTGGTTTTATTTGTTCTTCCTCTCCTCTTCTATTTTCTTTTATCCATTGCAAACTATGATGCTCAAGAGAGATCCTTGTCTGGGTGAAATCCCAGGTAGCTAGTTTTTATCCTTCTCCTATATTATTTTCTCTTCTAACCCCTCTCTTCTATTTTTTTATCATGAGTGAGTAGTTTACTCACTTGATTAGGGTAGGAAAGGATAGTATGAGGGATGGAAAAATCCCTTATGCTTCCTTTTGCTAAACAACTTGAATTGAACTTAAAACAAACAAACATAACCTCCTCCCTTACGTGCACTCTCGTGACATACAGTCGTGACCTAAGTTGAGAATTTCTTTAGATGCACTACAACGTGATATGTAGTTGCGACCTAATTAGTGACTTGTTATGTTATGTTTGGCCAAGGGTTGGAAATAAGAGTATGGAACGGACAGACAAGGGGCACTAGAAAATGGATTTAGCGTTGGAAAGCTTGCTTAAACTCACAAATACCATTTCTACGTCCTTCCAATCCCCATTACTTCCGATTATTCTAACATCATTTCGATGATGGCACAAGACAAAGAACAAGGATAATTCCTAACTCTACTAACCAACCCTAATCCTAATAAGTTCTCTTGAATATAAAAATACACATCACTTAAGATAGCTCAAACACACTTGGAAAATTTTACTTGACTCGTCTAAAACGAGAACGGAAATACATACTATCTCTCCATGGATCGACTCGTACTCAATCGGCTAGCTCAAGCGAAATCGAGTGATTGCGGTAAGTAGAACACATAAAACACATATCATAAATTCTATCAATCAAATGGTGCCGTTGCCGGGAAGACGGTAACATAATTCTTTCTTTCTATTCGGGTTAATTTATGTATATTTTAAAAACAAAATATCCATAAATATAATTAAAAAACCACCTTGTTATTTTTGATCATTTTTGTGCAAGTATGCAAGTAATTCTGGAGTAAAACACTGATCCAACTAAAACTCAAGGTCTTCAAAATAGACGTACAAAGGAGTAGAAGAACGGTGCCAAAGTCGTAGGCAGTTTAGCCCATTTATCACGACTAAACCGCGACCATGAAGAAGGAGTTGGCTTCAATTCCACGGCCTAAAGTTGGCTTCAGAGCCCCAAATTTTTTGTGAGTTCTTCACTTTTCCATAAACTCTCTCTGAGCTTCACTAAATTGTGTTTTCTGAAACATTCTTTGCGCCCTCTTTCCCCTTTCCATTAAACTATTTTTGTGCAGGATTCTTCGAGCAGCCGCCAAATAAAAACTTTTGCAAGTGTTTTAGATTTTGATTGTTTACTATTTTGTATAAATAATACGGGCTTTAATGGGCTATAACACCAATTCAGATTGTGTGGGGATTTCATCATTTTTTCTAAGACCCCAAAAATCATTAAAAAAACTTACGCATTACCATTTAGCGTAATTAAAAAATATCTAGACTCGGCCAATTAAGGACTTGTCGCGCTCAATAAGACAGAGAAAGGTTGTGGGCATTCGATCGTTTATCTAAACTTGATTTCGTGGTGTCTAGGCTAGACAAGTGAAGATGTAATTTTAAAAGGCCCGTTTTACGGTGATTCGTGAGTGGAACTCTCCTTACCTCACTTATGCTTAGCTGGCCACAATTGGCAGTGAAGAGACGATTCGAGAGTTATCTCATAAATTGTTACTTTGGAACAGTTAGGAGCGATCTAGTTGAACTTTGAGAACTCTAGCTCTAATTGTGATTGTGCATATTTTGATTGTGAATGTTTGAAGTTGAGTCTCATAATTTCATATTCCGTATTTTTTCAAAACTAAACAAAAATTTCAAAAATCCAAAAACTCTAAAAGAAATCAAAAATTCCAAAATTTTCATAAAAACTTGTCATTTGTCATCAAATTTCAATTTCACCTACCTTTCACCTACATTTCTCATAGTCGTTTTCTTACCCTCACATTCTACTAACACGCTTTGACAACACTAAACTTGTTTAGTGTATGTCCGCTTGGACTCGGGACACTAGTGCTTGTTTAGTCCGCATTTCGGTTATCCCTATCGACTATACGATCTACTCCGAAGTCGATTCATTTTCCCCTACGCACATCCCACCTTTGCCGGTCAACTCCGACGTTGACAGTAATTCCATTCATACATCCTCACCTTCGCTTTCTCGTACATCTTCTCATGAAATGTCGGAAGATCCACCTTTTCTCGGCCTGCATTTCCTCACATGATTCTACTTCTTGGTGAGAATAATCTACCTTCTCCGAGAATAATTCCACCTTCTCTTGGTGCGAATAATCTATCACCTCCCATAGGAGCACCGCGAAGAATCGCGTTACAAGACCGATGTTGTCCGATGCTATCCTATCTGTACAGCTCTTCCTACCTGCCTTTCTCTACCACCAGCCAAAGGGGATAATTTTAAGATTAAACCCTATTTTCTCATCATTCGGCCCAAATTTCATGGGCTTGATTTTGATGACCCATACATCTTCATCAAAAAATTTCAGCAAGTTTGCTAGATGGTGAAAACCACCCAACTTTCTGATGATGCGATCTGCTGAAGGATGATCCATTTCACCATTTGCGATTTAGCGGAAAAATGGTTTTATTCCACCGCATCTCATTCCATATCCAGTTGGGATGAGTATGTAAAAGCCTTTTTAAAGAAGTTTTATCCAAATCATAAAACTGCGCGCATCAGAACTAAGATCAATCAATTCCCACAGCTTCCTAATGAACCATTTTGGAAGTGTTTTGAACGGTATAAGGATCTTCTTATGCAGTGTCCTCACCATGGTTTTTAAAAATGGCAACTTTGCTGTATTTTATATGAGGGCCTACTTCCAGCAACTAAACAGTTATTGAAAACCATATGTCAAGGCTACTTCCTATCTAAATCCGACAAGGAAGCCTGGCTATTCTTAGAAGATCTCACTGAGCAAATACTGCAGTGGGAAAGTACCCAACCGGCCGCTTCATCTTCTACATCTTCTTCTGGTCAATCTAAGGCTGGAGTTCATCATCTTGACGTTTCAATTGCGATAAAAGCCAAACTGGCCTCAATTACGCGGAAACTCAAAGCAATTGAGAGCAAATTTTCATCTCCTGCCCCTAGCCTTGATGCGCCCCTTCGGACCATGTGTGCTTATTATTCGAATCCGTTACATCTGATGGAAGAGTGTTCTTTGAATCCACCATTTTAAGGACAGGATCATGCTAATACTGCATTTCAGCATAGAAACGATCCTTACTCTTCCGCATATAATCCTGGATAGAGGAATCACCCTAATTTCGCCTGGAACCAAAATCAAAACCAAAACCAGTTCCAAAGGAAAAATTACTTTCAAAGGGCTCCTCCTCCTCAGCAACAACAAACATAGCAACAATTTTAGAAACCTTTCCAACTGCAACAACTCCAAAACCCGACGAACAATTCATTCTCTCAAAACAACAACTTTGTTCCATTTGGTAATGATAAGGTCTTTGCTCTTGAACAGAGTATTGATGCTTTTGTAAAGCAATCTACTCAATCCACCGCCATCATTCAATCTTCAATTCAGTCTTTTGTGCAACATATTGCTTCTCATGAACAAAGTATAAAATCGATTGAAGCACAAATTGCACAATTGAATGCGGCAATGAGCGAGAGAAAGAAAGGAAAGCTTCCATCTCAATCTATTCCAAACCCCGTGCATCCCAATCATGTTGTGGTTGTTATCACTACGTTAAGATCCGGAAGAGTGCTAAACAACGAGGATAACACACCGATTAATGTTGATGATGATTCTCCAGCTAAAATTTCTTCTTCTGTTCTACCCCTTTCTTCTTCTGAGCCCATTCTTCATTCTTCACCGGGCTCTAGTTCTCCGTCTACTTTTTTGAATGGACCCCATTTTCACTTCACTCATACACCAGCTTCGGGATCTATTCCTTCTACAAAATCTTCTCCACCAATGTTGGACCCAACTTCTATTTTAAACGTACCTTTTCCAAATAGGGTGCGGTCAAGCACAACAAATCTACTAACAGAGAAGGTTGTGGAGATGTTCAAGCAAGTGAAAATCAACATCCCTCTTATTGAAGGAATCCAGTAATTGCAGCTTACGTTAAAGTTCTTAAAGATTTATGCAAGAAGAAGAAGCAGAAACAATTTTCCAAGAAGGTTTTCTTTGCAAACAATATGAATCATGTTCTTTCCATCTCCTTACCGACCAAACGCAAGGACACGGGTGTCCTACCATTTCTATTATGATCAGGGAAAAGAACATCAATCATGCTCTACTGGACCTTGGTACCAGTGTGAACTTACTTCCATTCTCAGTTTACGAGAAACTTGGCTTAGACGAGTTGAAACCTTCTGTTTACCCCAATCAGAGCAAAGCTCTGTTCAAATTCCAAGGCGGGAGACGAAGCAACGCTTCTATTTGCCCCAATCAGAGCAAAGCTCTGTTTGAATTTCAAAAAATTCAAAAATTGAAGCAACGCTTCAAATTCCTTGCGCTGTGCGCAATGCGCCACGTGTCAAAAGCTGATACGTCAGCGCAGCGCCCAAGGCAGCGCGCCTAATCAGAACAAGGCTCTATTTAAAACAAAATTATAAGAAGCAACGCTTCAGATGATCTGCGCTCTGCGCTGCGCGACACGTGGCAGCGCAGATACGCTGCGCGACAAGTGGCAGCGCAGTTGCGCTTGCGCAGTGGCGCTGCGCTCTTCGCTGTGCGACACGTGTCAAGCGCTGGTGCATCTGCACCAAACAGAATTAAAATCCGAGTAAGATCTTTCTGTTCTTGTTAAAGCAAGAAGATTGTCTTCTGTAAAACAGAAGCCCTTGGATCAAAGATCCAACGATGGGGAAAATTCCTCAAATCACTCAGAGAATGATCTCTTTAACAAATTTAACAAATTAATGGGCACTATATAAAGGCCCATAGACCCCAATTCAATGACATCAACATCAAGATCAAAAACAACAGCACAGAGAATAGAGAGAACTCAGAAGAATTTTGAGAAAAAAACTCAAGAAGAGAAAAAAGGTAAAAACCTTTATAAAAAAAGAGAAGAATTTCTTCTGAATAGATCATTGATCTAAGAACAAGATCAATGATCTTCAATAAAAAAATAAATAATAACAGGGCCTTGCACTTTTTTATGAACCATTGGTTCTGGAATCTAAAAGATTCTTTTCTTGAATCCAAAATTGGATCAAGTTATTGAAACAGTGCCTTGCACTTGCAAAAACTGCACTGTTGCGCTCCTGGGTTGGCGCAAGCCACCAGAGAACGCCACGTGTCAGCACCATAACCACTTGCGCTATGCGCTTTTAAAAATAGAGCATTGCTCTTTAAAGTTGGCGCACCTCACCAGAGCGCGCCACGTGTCAGCAGCGCAATAGCGCAGCGCAACAGCGCACTGCGCTTGCGCTCACCAGAGCGTGACACGTGTCACCACTACAAGCACTTACGCTCAATAATTGGCGCAAAGCGCCTGACAAGCCAATGTCAGACATTGCATTATTTACAGAAGGGCCAAGCCCAATTAAAAAAGGCCTAACAGGCCAAATTAAATGCAATGCATTATTTTAAAGAAGGGAAGAGCGCAAACAGATGCTCTGCATCATTTATAAAGGGACAGAGCCCAAATCAAAAAGGCATAGCAGGCCAGAATGAAATGCAATGCATTATTAAACAGGGGCAAAGCCCTAGCACAAGCCTAATAGGCCAAAGATAAAAAACGTTGAATATTCTCAACTGGACTTAGCCCAATCATGGTCGTAAGTCCTCAAATTAAATTGACTGAGCAAGACTGCTCTCTTAAATCAATTTACATCCGGTTCAAGGCTACATCTCTGAACTCCTCTGACACCTATCGTTGTAATCCTTCACCAACGTCAGAGAGGTGATGGGTCCTGACAACCACACATCCATACAGACTGTGGGGTCCTTAAACTCATGGACTTATGCGTCCTTAAACCAAAATACGGACTTTGGGGTCCTTAAACTCATGGACTTATGCGTCCTTAAACCAAAATACGGACTGTGGGGTCCTCAAACCCATGGACTTATGCGTCCTTAAACTAATGGACTAATGCGTCCTTAAACACACCCATACGGACTGTGGGGTCCTTAAACCCATGGACTTATGCGTCCCTCAACTAATGGACTAATGCGTCCTTAAACACATCCATATGGACTATGGGGTCCTTAAACCCATGGACTAATGCGTCCTTAAACTAATATCAGTCCCCAAAACGGGAACGATGGACCCCCTATGTCCCTAAACTGGAAATGGACCCCTATGTCCCTAAACTGGAAATGGACCCCCACGTCCCTAAACTGGAACATGGACCACCATGTCCCAAAACGGGAAAAATGGACCGCAATGTCCTTAAACTACCCATGGACCACTACGTCCTTAAACTGGAACAACAGAGCCCCCAAACGCTCTTTTGTCGGATCTAAATGATCCCGTTTAAGTTGATCTTAGCCTCAAACACGGCTAACGTATCCTTAAACATTCAAACAGATTTTAGTCTCAAACCGGACTACATATTCCCTAATCAACTTTGGTTCAAAGGTGCATCTCCGAACTCCTCTGACACCTGTCGTTGTAATCCTTCAACGTCGTCAGAGAGGTGACGGGTCCCAACGGCCATATATTAAATGGACCACTACGTCCCTAAACTGGAACAATAGAGCCCCTAAATTCTCTTTCCGTTAAGTTGATCTTAGTCTCAAATCAGACTAATGTATCCTTAACGAACGTTTAAGTTGATCTTAGCCTCAAATACGCTAACGTATCCTTAAACTAAAACCCCAAACCCAAATCTAAGTAAATACGGATTTGGACTAATCCACGTCCTACGGGCGACGACATCACTTAGTCTCCGTATACAATCCACGGGAAACCACAAACAAAACAAACACACACGACACGAAGTGAAATTCTGGAGAAGGAGAAAGTGGTTACCACGATGCGGTAGCATAATTAACTGCAGGGGCTTGTGCCCGCAGGGAAGAGCGTCCCCACAATCAAAAACCCCTCAAGCGAGGGGGAATCTGACGAAGTCTGCTACATCGGCCGCATCCGTCTAAACCTCCGATACACGGTGCCATAAATCAACTTGGCATCTTCGGAGAGGTAGACGGATAAAACCAAATAGCATCTGCCCCGAATCTCAGGCAAGACGTTCAGTCTCGGCCGCCATTCGGAGGGGAACAGATTCTGGCACGCCCGGTGGGACCTTTTCCTCTTTCCACTCCACACTTCGTGTGTCGTCTTCGCGAACGAATCGCGGTTTGTTAATGGTTGCCTTTGGATTTCAAGTTACTAAGATTTGGTCTTTTTCCTGGTGCAGAAATCAAGCATCAATGGCCTCCAACTGCTCGAGCTGCTCAAAGTGCCAGTGCAACCAACGCTCCGCCTCACCTAGAGGTGTAGCCTATGGGCCTCAAGCGGCCTCCATCCTTTCCATGCCGGTAGAACAGGTGACCCAGGCCACTACTGGTCTGTTTTTCGGGACCATGCTCCCGCCTGCAAGCTTCACCATGCCAGTGCCCGCACCAGAAGCGAACAAGAAGTCGATTTTCGATCGGCTCACTGCTACAACCGCCCCTTTCAACGGGTTGTCCAATATCAAATCGGCAGCCTCTGTCTTTGCCAGGCTGAGCCAGAACCCTGATGGGCCCGCCAGGAAGCCCATGAACCCTGAAATGGCCGTCCCGAGAAAGACAGCCACCCCTGCTCCAGAAGTCGTCAAGGCGGCTTCTCCTGTTAAAGAGTCAGTCTTTTCAAGGCTGACTATTCCGGCTCCTACTCCTGCTCGAGGATCTGTCTTTGACAGATTGAACATCGCCACTGAAAGGACAACATCAGTCTTTATGAGGCTGACACCAGCAGCACCTCATTTGGACAGGGGGCAAGAAGAAGCCGTCTCTATCGCCGAGCCAGTCCCAATAGCTCGACACGCTCGACGTCGCCACTGGCGTCGAGTAAGGAAGGCCAGGGGCAACTCCCCCTCAGGGCTAACTCCACCGGCTCCAGTGGTGGAAGTTAATGCTGCTGTTCCAACTGGGAACAGCTTTGAACCGCTAAAGAGAGTACGCAAGAACTCTCCGATTGCCACACTGAAAAGATCTCCTTCACCTGCGGAGAGAGTTACAGAAACTAAGCTGGAGTAGCCCCCTCAACGGCAGTCCTCCAGGATTTACAAGGTCTGGCGGAGGGTTCAAGATTCCGTAATCGACCAAGATCACTCTCGCCGACAGAAAAGGGCGAAAGTGCAGGAATAAAAGAACCGTCCTGACAAACAGCAAAGGACGACAACAGTCAAGATGCCCGCTGCAACGGCCCCTTCGACTTCAACGGCCCACAAGAGAAGGAGGCCGGAGAAAATTCCCACGCCTGCGGAAAATACCAAAGGCGGTAAGCCCAAACGCCCTAAGTCCAGGGGCATTGTAGTCCATACTGTATACATGGCGTCGGGGAAGGAAGACGGCCGTGCATCTACAGGTCATAAACCGCTTACACGGTCAGTGACCAAAGCTCAGGAACAATAGCAAAAGCTCCAGGAAATGATGAACGCAATGGCCACACTCACTAGGCCAAAAGAAAGCCCCGAAGCGTCCTCGGATCAACGCCAGGAGCAAGAAACTGACGTTGAATTCCTTCGCAGGATATTGGAGAGGAAGGATAAAGAGGCTACTGAACAAGCAGCCAACATAAAGCGAATGGCCCTCCTGTTCCATGACATGGTGGGAATGATGATCCAACAAGATCCTCCTGCTGAAGATCCTCCGATCGTCCTTGAAGACGACAGGGGAGAAACGTCAAATCCTCCACCGGCTCTGTCAACAGCCAAGGAGGATACAATCTCCAAAGCTGACTTGGACGAATATATAGCTCGGCAGATACGGGTTCATCAAGCGACTGAGGCAGTCGGTCAGGTCGTAAAAACGGGACGACCATATCCGAGCTGGTACGATCAGATCAAGTACCCGCCGGGCTATACAATACCAAAATTTCATGTGTATAAGGGGACGGGCAATCCTCACCAGCATGTTGCCCAGTTCAGGGAGCTTTGCGGCAACACCGGCGGTGATGATAAATTGTTGCTTCACCAGTTCGTCGGTAGCTTATCGGATACAGCATTCAAATGGTACTCCGAGCTCCCAAACGACTCTATCAAGACCTTTGCGGAGATCGAGCTGCTGTTTACCCAGCGTTTCACAAGCGCCAGCGAACTGTAGGGTTCCTAGGCACTCTTGTGAAGGTTCAAAAGGCATCAAACATGCCCAGATTAAATTTTAGACGTGCCGAACAACCCAAAGCCGGGATCTTTGCTAGATTATTAGGGTTTAATATGCAAGATGATAACTTTTATCTAAGTGTGAGGGATTACAACCTTTGTAGTCCGCTCCTTCACTTCACAAGCTCCGAGTAGAAGTCCCTTTACCGCGATCCACGATCTCCCGGACTCATGAGAGGCTCCACGACTCGAACGATCCATTCTAGCTTGTCGTATTCCAAATCTCCGATGATCTACGTCGAGGTTTCGAAGAACTCAAGCTATCTCACTCAAAAGAGAAGAACACCCTAATCCCAAGGGCTAGATGAGATGAGGATGAGAGAGTAGTGATTTTGCTTTCTTTTTAAATCATTTTCTCAATTTTATTCATCACTTCAAGAAAATCTAGCAAGTTTTTTTTTCAAGAGAGAAGAAGAAGATGATAATGGAAAAAGAATAATGATCATCATTTTCTTTTGTGATGAATAGAATAAAATATATGATTGAATTGTAAAACCATGGTCAAGGATGAGTGGCTAGGATCTTGTAGAGAAATAACTAGAGTTAGGGTTTAGTTGAGTTAAAGAAAATATCATAAGAATGACAAAAGAAGAAACCTTCTAGAAGATGCATGAAACATCTAACCCAAATTAAACCCTAATCTCAATTAATCATCCTTAAACATGTTTAACAATTAATCATAACATGTCACAATAATATATATCACATATATATTATATTTGCAACAAAAGAAAATAATACAATTAACATATATCGCATATATATCAATGTATCATCCACTGAGAAAATGAAATAATAAAGTAAGCCAATATTAGTTAATATAATAATATATCATATATATTATTATATATTAAATCATCGAATCAACACTTGATCCGACGATCCGGCTATATCGAATATTACCGACTAATATATCATGTACCGATTCATCGAATCAACACTTGATCCGATGACCCGGTTCATATCCATATATCGCGAGAATATAATACGGTATCCCATATCGCATTATTCTCGCTCCTGCGCATATCACATATGTGCCACTACTCTGTTTCGCCTGAGCCAAGAAACCTCTGTGTAGGACTCTAAAGAATCGTCAATACGCCGGTAGCAGGTGATGATCATATCAAACACCCACAAGCTGCAAGCGGTCAGATAAACGTAACAGCCACCCAGGTATTGAGCGATCAGAAGATCAACAAGCTAGCCTGTGCGTTCTCCTGTGAATCCAACCAGTAACACTCCCGTACAGTCCGGTCTGTTCGTCTGATATGTTGCATATCAAGTCTAGGGGTGGTATACGTCAGACCCCAGTAACCGATAAGTCGTGTCGATGTATGGCTCATAACAGGTCGAGAAACTACTAGTAACACTTACCAGTAAATCTCTATATCAGCCCTGGCCAGGGACTTCCAGTTATAGCCAATCGAACACAGCACAACATCAACTCCCTATACCGGGAGAGACGAATCCCCTCCTATCGCTCATTGCCTCCATGTGATTCGGGACTGTACCCAAAAGCCACCGTTTTGCACGCCCTCTTAGACGTGGTAAGGTGGAAATCAAAGCACAGTGGGAATCACACAAGACTCTATGACGATCTCGGGTCTTCAGACTACCCTGTACCTGTGTCACCGGAGAACTGCCATCTGACGTGTGGTATATCACCATCTGGGAGTTCTCGGCGAGTCCGTCCAGTGTACCCAGTCTCTACTGAGCACCCGTACACCATCTCTGATGTCTAACACCGATGGATATGGGATCATCCATCGCCCATCATATGGGTCAAGATGCGTATACGCTAGTCTACTCTGGTGTATCGATGCCCTGTCTCGATATACCCTCGACTAGGAACAGTTATAGGATGTACTCATCAACTACCGCGGCCCCACTAGTATGATCTCATCATAGTCCCAGTAGTCGAGTACAAGTCCTAAGGGCTTTATCAACATGTGAGAGTAAAACAGTAAACCAGTACAAGTCAACATGTTAAGATAAAGTGAAACCAAATAGCATACTATCATGACGAGCAAGAAAGTCTTCTCTATATATAACCAAGCATCCATTATAATATACATCATATGTACAACAATGGCCTCTAGGGCATATACATAACTAACAATCTCCCACTTGCACTAAGGCCAGCTGCTGTAGTATCTCATACCTAGCATCCCGAATAATCTCTCAAACTGTATCTGGGGAATAGCCTTCGTGAATGGATCCGCAGTGTTGTCCTTCGTATCTACTCTCCTGACCTCGATCTCCCGGCGATCAACTATCTCCCTGATCAGGTGATACCGCCTCAGAATATGTCTGGACTTCTGATGGGACCTGGGTTCCTTGGCCAAAGCCACAGCTCCATTGTTATCGCAATACAGAGGTATTGGATGCTCAATGGATGGAACCACACCAAGTTCACTAATGAACTTCTTGATCCAGACAGCCTCTTTGGCAGCATCGTTGGCAGCGATGTATTCAGCCTCCATCGTTGAGTCTGCAACGGTATCCTGTTTGGAACTCTTCCAACATACCGCCCCTCCATTGAGGGTAAAGACAAAACCCGAATGTGACTTAGAGTCGTCCTTATCACTTTGGAAGCTGGAATCGGTAAAGGACTCCACCTGGAGTTCTCCGTTACCATACACCAAGAACATCTCCTTAGTCCTTCGCAAGTACTTGAGAATGTTCTTCACTGCTGTCCAATGACTCTCTCCTGGACCTGCTTGATACCGACTCACTACACTTAGTGAGTATGCTACATCGGGTCTGGTACATAGCATCGCATACATGATAGAGCCTACTGCCGAAGCATAGGGTATCCCTTGCATGCGAGCTCTCTCCAAATCAGTCTTGGGAGACATCTCTTTGGAGAGAGTGAGTCCAGATATCGTGGGCTGATTCCTACGTTTGGATTCTTCCATACTAAACCTCTTTAGTATGGTGTCAATGTACCTGGATTGGGACAATCCCAGTATCCTTTTAGATCTATCTCTATAGATCATGATTCCCAATATGCAGGAGGCATCACCTAGATCTTTCATTGAGAATCTCTGTGATAAGAAGAGCTTGACTGATTGCAGCATAGGAATATCATTTCCTATCAAGAGTATGTCATCCACGTACAATACGAGGAAGACTACCTTACCCTCTGCCACCTTCTTATAGATACAAGGTTCATCTATATTTTTGATGAAGTCAAACTCTTTGACTACAACATCAAAACAGATGTTCCAACTCCGCGATGCTTGCTTTAACCCATAAATGGATTTAAGCAGCTTGCACACCTTTCCGCTGCTCCCACTATCTACGAAGCCCTCTGGCTGAGTCATGTACACGCACTCTTCTAAATCACCGTTTAGAAAGGCGGTCTTAACATCCATTTGCCAGATTTCGTAGTCATGATATGCAGCAATGGCAAGTAAGATCCGGATGGACTTAAGCATAGCTACTGGAGAAAAGGTTTCGTCATAGTCCACACCTGGTCGTTGACGAAATCCCTTTGCTACCAGTCTAGCTTTGAAAGTCTCAACTTTTCCATCTACACCAAATTTCTTTTTAAACATCCACTTGCTCCCAATGGGTTTTACCCCTTCAGGAGCATTTTCCAAAGTCCATACTTTGTTGGTGTACATGGATTCCATCTCAGATCGCATAGCATCCAGCCATTTCACAGAGTCACCACTCGTGATGGCCTGCTCGAAACTAGTCGGTTCATCATCATCCATGATGCAATCCTCGCTTCCACCATCAATGAGAAAACCGTAGTATCTCTCAGGTGGACGAGAAACCCTACTAGATCGGCGGAGAGGCTGGGGTTCGTCGGGTACTACTGAATCCTCTGGTTCCACTAAATCATCTGTTGTAGTTTGTTCTGCTGGAACTTCTTCCAGTTCTACCTCAGAGCCACTAATTTCTTTTTCAAGAAATTCCTTTTCTAAAAAGGTGGCGTGCCGAGAAACAAACACCTTTTGTTCTTCGGTGTGGTAGAAGATATACCCGCGCGAATGTTTGGGATATCCAACAAACTTGCACAGAATAGACCTTGCGCCGAGTTTGTCCGGATTTTGTGTTTTCACATATGCCGGACAACCCCATATCCTAACATAATTAAGATATGGTCTCTTTCCTTTCCATATCTCATATGGAGTGGTTGGCACAGATTTGGTGGGAACGGCATTGATTAATTCCAGGGTGAAGCCGGGCGAGACATGGGTCCAATATGCTATACGGTGGCGGAACTTATGGTCAAAATGCGAGCAACGCATTGAAGAAGCGCCAGCAGTGGGTATGTTTGTGGGAATCCTCGATCAGCAGGCGACCATATCCCAATTTATGATGTTCTTCAAGCCAACTACCTTCCAGGCCCTGATCGACAAGCTAGCTCAAATGGATCAGATGGGCCATAGACCTCCCCCTCCAAAGCCGGACTCTCAAAACGAGAAGGGGAAGAGAAAAGCGATCATTGTCACCAATGCTCAACAACAGCCGAGCAACTTGAAGCCGGTTGTCCGTCAAAACAATATGCGTCCACACCTGTCCCTCGAGGAAAGGCTGGGGAGTCCTTACTCGTTTCCCCGGGATAAAATGAAAAGATTGTTCAAGCTGGCCTTGCGCAACCGACTCATAAATCTGTCGGATCCAAGACGTCCGTCGCAGCCAAACGACGTCAATGATCCCAATTACTGTCCTTATCACCGAGTACTGGGTCATCCGATTGAGGATTTTTTACGTCTTCAAAAATTGGATTGAAGACCAGTACCAACAGGACAAGTTCGCGTTGTCCAGCAGATGGAAGGTGAATCCGCCGCAGCCTCACACCCCTAAAAAAGGGAATACGCCGGGGGCAACGTGCTCCCTTGTTGAAGAAGCTCCGTGGTAGGTTGTGCTATCAGCCAAA
Organism: Agapanthus africanus; assembly: GCA_030015575.1. NCBI lineage: Eukaryota > Viridiplantae > Streptophyta > Magnoliopsida > Asparagales > Amaryllidaceae > Agapanthus > Agapanthus africanus. Next base: position 145,753,819 of record JASDDO010000022.1, on the reverse strand, counting down.
ACAAAGAGGATGCTGAATGATCTCCAGACGTGCCCGGCGATCAGGTGGAAAAACCCGTTGGAACCTCAGATCATTGAAGGGGTGCTAAAGCCACGCCCAACTCCGAAGAACGGTGGTGATAGCCCGAGCACTCACAACCAGCCGTCAAAATCTTCAAAGAAGAAGAAGAAGAGATCCAAAAAGCCTGTGAAGCCTGGTGACAAGCGCACGGACTTACAGAAACAAATTGACGCGCTAGAGAAATACAATCAAAAGGCACGGACTCCCGTCACACTCCAGGAGTTCCTTAACCACGTCTTTCAAGAGGAAGATGAGGGAGAAAGCTCGTCGGATGAATCCGAGGAATGCGTGGCGAGTTTTCATGTGATCTCTCACTCGTTTACGGACGATGGGAGAACTCCTTGCACTGAGAAGCTGGGGGCAGTTCCGGGGCCATCAGATGAAACCATTGATGCATTCCTTAATGAAGCTCTGTTGAAAAGTAAGGCTGATCGGGAACGCGAGACGCTCCTATTTGAAAAGCCAAGCGCCGGCGATTAGACGAAAAGGTCGAGACACTCCCGTCAAATCAAAGTACATCCATTGAGGACAAAATCAAATTCAAGACGAGGAAGAGGTTTGCTAAAGCCATGTCGATGGGGATGAAGCTGCCGCCCTATGAAGGAAACATTGCCGGCAAAGCGGAAATGCACCCTTCCTATTACTTATATCATCGGAAAGTTTCGCACCCCACCGAAGAGTGCAAAGCTTTCAATAAATGGTGGCAAGGATATGTTGTTCACCGACAACATTTCAAGCGGGAGAAGCGCAAAAATCGTCGGGAGCAAAAAAGTACGACCGAGGAGCTAATAAGAACTACCGGCGACTGTCGCATGGTTAACGCCAGGGAAGCGCAAGTTCTCACATTCGGGAGCGACTCTGACGAGGAAATGGAGCTTAGCCCTCTCTTTAAAGAGTCCACCTCGGGAAAGGAGGAAGTGCCGAAAGCCTGCGAAAATATCCGGCTGCGTAATCGTACGCTACCCGAAAAGAATCTTGGACCCTCAAATAAAAAAGATAAGGGAAAAGAAAAGATCTCTGAGGATATCGCCCTAGATGACCAAGTCGTGGAAGAGCTTACCGCCAAGGACCCGCCAAAGAAAAATAAGGTGGACTACAACGTTCTGGCACATTTGAGGAAGTTACCCTCGCAGCTCAGTATTCTCGATGCCCTTTTATTATCAAAAGAGGCAAGAGATTCATTGATCAAAGCGCTACAGGAGCCAGAGCAATTCCAAGCTTTTCTCGTTGAAGAAAAGATGAAGGACGAGCTGGAAGAAGTGCACACAGCCGATGTCACTTTCGGTGATGAAGACCTTCTCCTTGGGACGTGTGAGCACAACCGCCCCCTCTATGTCTCAGGATACTACCACGATATAAAGATAGGCAAAATCCTAGTCGACAATGGGTCTTCCGTCAATCTCCTCAACGTGCGAGTGTTGAAGGAAATCTGCATGAGTGTCCAGCACCTCGCTCGGGACAAGATCACTATCTCCGGGTTCGACTCTCAATCATCACGGACTCTCGGGTCTGTGATACTGATGTTACGCTTTGGGCTACTTGTCACGGACATTAAGTTCCACATCATAGACGCCAAGACATGCTACAATGCTCTGCTCGGCCGACCATGGTTACACGAGTACAACATCATCTCTTCTACACAGCATCAGTGTATGGAATATTTTAAGGATGGTCTCGAGTATACCGTGACGGGAGAACTGAACCCGTTCTCGATTAACGAAGTCCGCAAATATGAAGATGCCAAATACTTCTTACCTGATTTCGAAGACACGGAGAGGTGTCACAAGCCGGAGAACAAGGCTAATGCCACCATCTCTGTCTTCGGGAGTGATTCCGAGGAAGAAGAGGAGATAGTTTATTCGGGTCCACCCCAATACAATAAACCGGGACCATCCGCTCCTACGCTGATCTTTGGCAGCGACTCGGAAGATGAGGTCCATGCTATATTCTCTGCTCGGCCTTCAATACGAACATTCGTTGATGAAAAGCAAAGTCTGCAAATCGCCATGGTTCCACTTAAACATCATAAAGAACTGGATGCGCTCGATGCTTACACTATAGAGGAGCTGCGGACGTTCTATGTCCCTCCCAGGCGAAAAGGCGAAAAGGAAATTCTATTCTACCGCTCTGAAGAAACCAAAGTGGAGAAAGAAATCTGGCACGGTGCGGATCCTATGCTTGACAGGATTCTGTAAGTCCATGCTACCTCTCCCGGTACTTTCGGGCATGCGGAATTTGACGAAAAAACAATTTTCTAGAGGTGGTAACATGGACTCAAAACCGGATCTTTCTTAAACATCTAACTAGTAACCTATCTAGGAGTTGTTAACTACTCGGTTAGGGGGTTATACCTTTCTTTCTTGAACTCCTTCGTCTTCAAGCCTCGATGGTTGTCCGGATCGGCTTCACCCCGTCGTCTCCTTGCGCCGAAGATCGATCCACCTCGAAAGCTTCTACCTTTGGCTTCTTCTTCGATCTTTGAAGAAACTAGTTCACTTGGTTTGCTAAACCTTGTGAACTAGAGTGAGTAGAGAAGAGTGTGTTGGGATTTTCTCTATGGTTCTTGGTTCTCAACACATGAGACAAGTGAACCATAGACTAAAGAGAGGGAGAGAAAGAGGAAGAAGATGAGAGCTCAAGAACACAAGAGAGAGAATGAAAATGATAGAATGAGAAAGACTTTTCTCTCTTGGCTCTCATAATCCAAAGCCATCATCACAAAAATAGTAATCAAGTATTGTGTAAATGGTTTAAGCTACAATAGCCACATCATTTCATGCACTCATTTCTCACAAGAGAAACAAGCAAGTAAAAAGTCTTTGCCATGAAATGATAGCCATTGTCATCATGATGGTCAACTAGTCCAACCTAGTCAACCGGTCAACAAAGTCAACAAGTCAACAAAGTCAACCCCTCAACAACCATGTCACCATAATACTTAATTAATATTATTGTTAATTACATATCATATTCTCATTAGGGTTGAGCAAAAAAGTCAACAGTCAACAGTCAACAGTCAACAACCCTAATGAGAATCCTCCGCCTCTGTCTCTCCGTCAACTGTGCATACACACCCGCATCCGCGTTCCGAGGAACACGAATACATACTGGATAAATACAATCCCAAAACGTACACTAGGATCTGGCTTAAACCAAAGCCCGCTAGCGTTAACTGTCCGGACACTGTACGTGCATAAGTGCAGGATGTGACCGAACCCTGTCGCAAAACCATGCGACCTGTCGCAAAACCATGCGACCTCTACTCTTTTGCCTAAAGGCGAATAGCTTTCTGTGTGGGACTCTAAAGACTTGAAACTACGCTGGCAGTGGGTTTAACCACAGACCGCAAGCGGCACTAGCTGTGCATAACGGTCCCCAGATAGAAGCCGACAAGAAGACTGACGAGGTGAAACCCATCTGAACTCCTACTGAGCCTGAATGTGACAGTCTCCGTACAGTCCGGTCTGTTCGTCTGATACATCGCATGGCGGGCCTATGGGGCGGTAAACGTCAGTCCCCTAATAGCGGTACAAGTCGTGTCGGAGTGAAGCCCAAAACACCCTGAGATAACACTGGAAGCCTACCAGTATATCTCGATTGCCCTGGCCAGGGACTACTCGTGTAATGGCTCTCCTAGACACAGCGCGATGTCAACCCCTAATACCGGGAGAGACGAATCCTGTCTAACCGTCACTGCCTCCAAGTGCTTCGGGACTGCACCCAACTACCACCTGTTTGCACGACTCCTTTGAGCCGTGGTAGGGTAGTGATCAAAGTACAGTGGGAACACACTCGAGGAGAAGTGACAGTGTCAAGTCAGCGGACTAAGCTGTACTCATGTCACCTGGGAACTGATAACTGACGATAGGTATAATACCAACCGGTCAGTTCCCGACGAGTCCTGTCCAGTGTACTCGTAACCCAACGAGCACCCGCATACTATCTCCAGTACGACGTACTGATGGCTGTGGGACAGACCATCTCCCACTCTGGGATGAGAAGCACATGCGCTAGTCTACTCCGGAGTATCGATGCCCTGTCTCGATAGTCCTGCGACTAGGGACCTGTATAAGGATGTGCTTATAGATTACCCAGCCCTCACTAGTGTGACTGCCATCACAACGCTGGTAATCAAGCAAAGATCCTAAGGGCTCCACTAATGTGCATAGGTGATATACTAAAATAAACACATGTACACATTGAAATAGAAACAAACCAAGTAGCATACTACTATATTGAGCAAGATTGTTTATACAAGGTGAATATCCCAAGCTTCCATTAAGTAATATACAAACTAGTATGATACAGTAATGGCCTCTAGGGCATATACACTAACAATCTACCACTTGCACTAAGGCCATGTACTGGCGTATCGAAGACCTATCATCTCGATCAGCCGCTCGAACTGAGTCTGGGGCAAGGCCGTGGTGAATGGATCTACAGTGTTATCTTCTGAAGCGACCCTCCGAACCTCGATCTCCTGGCGATCCATGATCTCCCTGATCAGGTGATACCGCCTCAAGATGTGTCTGGATCTCTGATGGGACATGGGTTCCTTCGCTAAAGCTATAGCCCCGTTGTTGTCGCAATACAGAGGTATTGGATCAACAATGGACGGAACCACCTGAAGTTCTTTCAAGAACTTCCTCATCCAGACAGCTTCTTTTGCGGCATCAGATGCAGCGATGTATTCCTCTTCCATCGTCAAGTCTGCAACGGTTTCCTGTTTGGAACTCTTCCAACACACCGCCCCTCCATTGAGGGTAAAGACAAAACCCGACATGGACTTGGAATCATCCTTGTCACTCTGGAAGCTGGAGTCAGCAAAGGCCTCGATCTAGAGGTCTTTTCCGCCATACACCAAGAACATCTCCTTAGTCCTTGTCAGGTACTTGAGAATGTTCTTTACCGCTATCCAGTGTTTCTCCCCAGGGTTTGACTGTACCGGCTTACCACACTCAGTGCATAAGCTACATCCGGTCTGGTACACAACATCGCATACATTATAGAGCCTACCGCAGAAGCGTAGGGTATAATAGACATGCGATCCCTCTCCAAATCAGTCTTGGGAGACATCTCTTTGGAGAGGGTGATCCCGTGACAACCCGGTAGATTACCGCGCTTGGAATCTTCCATACTGAATCTTTTCAGTATGGTGTCGATGTACCTGGACTTTGAAAGTCCTAATATCCTCTTGGATCTATCACGATGGATCCGGATCCCCAGGATGTATGAGGCATCACCCAGGTCTTTCATGGAGAACCTGTGTGACAAGAACCCCTTGACAGATTGTAGCATAGGAATGTCATTTCCTATTAAGAGAATGTCATCCACGTATAAAACGAGGAATACTACAGTTCTCGCTACAAATCTACTATAGATGCATGGTTCATCTGGATTTTTGATAAAGCCAAATTCCTTGACCGTCTCACCAAAACAGATGTTCCAACTCCGCGATGCTTGCTTTAGTCCGTAAATAGACTTAAGCAACTTGCACACCTTTCCGCTGCTCCCACTCTGAATGAAACCCTCTGGCTGGTCCATATAGACACACTCCTCTAAATTTCCATTTAGAAAAGCGGTCTTTACGTCCATCTGCCAAATCTCATAATCGTGGAAGGCAGCAATGGCAAGAAGGATCCGAATGGATTTCAGCATAGCTACTGGAGAAAAGGTCTCGTCATAGTCCAAACCAGGTCTTTGACGAAAACCCTTTGCAACCAGTCTAGCTTTATAGGTCTCAACCTGTCCATCTACACCAATCTTCCTTTTGAAGATCCACTTGCATCCTACGGGTTTTACCCCGTCTGGAGCAACGTCCATCGTCCATACTTTGTTGGTGTACATGGACTCCATTTCGGTCCGCATTGCATCCAGCCATTTTACCGAGTCAACGCTCTGAACGGCCTGCTGGAAGCTAGTAGGCTCATCATAATCTATGATGAAATCCTCTCTATCCCCGTCTATGAGAAAACCGTAGTATCTCTCGGGCGGATGAGACTGCCTACTACTCCTGCGGAGCGGCGTAGGAATGTCCTGTTCTTTTGAACCCTCTGGTTCCACTAAGCTTTCAGTAATAGCTCGTGGTTCTGAAATTTCTTCCAGTTCTACCGCGCTCCTACTAATTTCCTTTACTAAGAACTGGTGTTCTAGAAAGTGGGCATGACGAGAAACAAAAACCTTTTGTTCCTCTTCGCAGTAGAAGAAATATCCCTTGGAGTTCTTTGGATATCCCACAAACTTGCATTGTACTGAGCGTGCCTCGAGCTTGTCCGCATGATGCTTTTTGACAAAAGCTGGACTTCCCCATGTCTTAATATGATTAAGATAGGGTCTCTTCCCACACCACATCTCATATGGTGTAGTAGGCACAGTCTTAGTAGGAACTCGGTTCAAAAGGTATGCAGCTGATTCTAGCGCATACCCCCAGAATGATCGCGGTAACTCAGCGTTACTCATCATGGACCGTACCATATCCAATAGGGTTCGGTTCCTTCTTTCCGATACACCGTTATGTTGCGGAGTGTATGGAGGAGTAAGCTGAGAGAGAATTCCATTCTCTTTTAAATAGTCCAGGAACTCGGCACTCAAGTATTCACTACCTCGATCCAATCTTAGAATCTTAATACTTTTGCCGGTTTGTTTTTCTACTTCATTCTTATATTCCTGGAACTTTCCAAAGGCTTCGGATTTATGTTTCATTAAGAAGACATAACCGTACCTTGAAAAGTCATCCGTAAAAGTAATGAAGTAAGAATAACCGCTTCGCTCATGTGTAGACATTGGACCGGCACACGTCGCTGTGTACGAGTCCCAAGAGCTCGCTCGCTCTTACTCCGTGTCCAGTGAACGGAGTCTTTGTCATCTTTCCTTTGAGACAGGATTGACAAGTGGCATACGATTGATATTCGAACGGATTCAAATATCCTTCTGCATGTGACTTCGTCAACCTTCTCTCATTGATGTGACCCAGTCTACAATGCCATAAGAAAGTCTGATTTATTTCCGGAGACTTTCTTTTGTGTGTATTCTGGACATTGAAAATCTATGGTTGGTTTAATACGTATATACCATTGCTCAATGTACCTGACCCAATCAGAACTTGATTAAGGTGAATGTTTACAACATTGCTTACAAACGCAAATTCATAACCTTCTTTAGAAACTAAAGATACAGAAATGATATTACAAGTTGCGTTGGGTACAAAAAAGCAATTACGTAAAACCAAAACATGTCCATCTAAAATTCCCAGGTGATAGTCCCCCACGGCCTTAGCATCCATGCTAGCTCCGTTTGCAACTTTGAGGGTCATGTCACCTGCCTTCAAAACCCTACGGTTTCTCAACGCCTGCAAAGAATTACAGATATGAGATCCTGATCCGGTATCCAATACCCAGGAAGTAGAGTTTATTGAAAGACAGTTTTCAATAACATACACACCTGAAGCTGAAGCCGCAACCTACTTCAATTCCTGTGTCCTGGCTTTCCAAGACCTGCAATCATTCTTCCAGTGTCCTTTCTTATGACAATAGAAGCATTCTTCTTTATCCACAAGCTGCCCCGCTTTCTTTGTTGCTTTTGCTTTTCCCTTCATATCCACTTTACCAACACCGCCCCTTGGTTTGGCGGGGGCTTTCTTCTTCTTTCCCTTGGCTTTCGCCTTGGACCTAGAAGAGGAAGATCCTCCTACAAACAAAGTGGATGTTTCCCTACCTTTCTGTAGAGTGCCCTCTGCACTCCTCAGCATGTTGAGGAGTTCTGAAATTTCAACTTCTTTTTCTTGTAAGTTGAAGTTCAGGATAAACTGGGCGTAAGTGGAAGAAAGGGACTGGAGAATCAAGTCCGTATAGAGCTCATTCTCCAACGTGGTCCCAAGTTCCGCGAGCTCCTCAATGAAGCCAATCATCTTAAGCACGTGTTCCGCTACCGATGATCCGATGGCCAACCTTGCCGAAAATAACTTCTTCGACACTTCGTATCTTGCGATACGAGATTGCTCTCCATACAGTTCTTTTGTATGGAGAAATATGGATTCGAGGTCCATATTCTCGTGCCTCCTCTGATGTTCGTTGTCCATAGAGGAAAGTACGAGGCACTTGGCCTTCGCGCTATCAATCTCCCAAGTCTTACGGATTTCCTTATCCACGACGCTGGAGGTGGGACCTAGGACAGGGGGAGCTTTGGTGGTAAGAAGATACCCTAGCTTGTCGTAAGTGATTGCCATTTTGACATTCCTGAGCTAATCTTTGTAGTTTAGCCCTGTCAGTATGTTTTTATCTAGAAGTAATTTAAGTCCAGTCATGTCGATTGGTCGCTGCAATTAGGAGAGAGAAGAAGAAACACTCAGCATGATACTCTTGCAAGTTTAGAGTGGTTTTTAGTTTGTCTAAACAGGATGGCTCCCACTGTTTCCCTCCTCAAACCAAAAAGGAAGAATTAGTCAGGATAAATCTCACCGTACAATACTTGCTTAACCGTTCGGCCAGGCTGGTGTCGGTACTTCGAGGGAGGTTTTCCAACGCTTTCACGAAGTTCCTTAATTTAAGAACCACTTTTCCCTGGGGGCGTAGCCCCGCTAACACCTTTCTAGACACCAACTAGGTTTATAGCATTGATCGTTAAGTGAGAAATTTCCCGAGGAGTAGCATATACTCATAGTAGGATCGGGATCCAAATATCATCGCGTGACGAAACTGAAGGAATCCTACCAGAATCATCACACTCCAAATGGTATGCAACACTAGCAAGTTTCAGTTCTTTTGAAACTCCCGATGTGGATTTTTGCCCCATGCTCTTATGACCTTGACTTTGGCCAAAATATCATAAGTCACATGTCAAGTTCTACCCGTCATTCTCCAGGTTAATTTGGATCCACCCGTACCTACCCTTGACTTTGGCCAAAATGGCAGTACGACTGTCCCAAACCAACGCATCTATCGATGCTACACATGAATACCCAATAGCTACCAATCACTATGCCTTGACTTTGGCCAACATACATAGCTTGAATACTATTGACTATTTATGTGAAACGACGGAGGGCTACGAATGGTTTTGGCGAAATCGTGAACGTAGTGAACTTGATATAGTCGATGGAACGAGATAGCTTTTAAAAGGAGTGGCTCAAACTCCGCATTTTAAAAGTTGGTTTTGAAAAGAACCGAGTGGTTTTTCGAAAGTGTTCCAACGACTTTTACTTGGTTTATTTTCTTGCATTAGTTCTTTTAATGCGTGATATTCTTGCATCAGTTCTTTTAATGCGTCCCATCATTTAATCCTACCATTGCAGAAAACAACAAAAATATGACGTACGCTTATGCCATTCGCATTCGCCACGGGGCCCCGTCATTACCCGTTAGGTTACTTAACTAACGACAGAGCGGGGGCTGGGCTAGCGCGACTGTAAAACATAAGCAGCGCCTAAATAATATCATATATAGATATATTGCAATGATAGACATTTCAGATCACAGATGAACACATTGGATATACTAGGAACCCGCAATTCGTACGAGCCTGTAACGAAAAGCAGATTACACGGTCGCGGTGAATAGCCAATACCCCACCCAAGACCCCTACGGGTGCGGCAAACTACCCGCCAAGTACCCGAAGCGAAGCAACCTCCCTCAACCCCGTGAGTAAGCCACTCGGCACTTCGGCATACCCGGTAGTTTGTGCACCCCCTCCATGGGTCTATCCTAGGAGCAAAAACAGTAAAAATAAATTATACAATGACGGCTACAACCCCGACCCGGTTGTGCGGCCAAACAAATAATTATTACATCAATTTACAAATTTACATGAATTGAAATAAAAGAAAACTCTCGTCTCACAACCCCCGGCTATTCACCCGCGACAATCCAATGAATTCATATACACAAACCAATAACATTACAGATCACAGATTTGTATAACCCCCACTAATCGACATATAGCGATTAGCAGACGTTCAATACAAATATCACATCACAGAAAAACCCGTCAGCTTAAGTCTTTAGAACTTCGATAAAAAATACGGATTTTTAGGCCCCAAACACAAAATTTTCGTTCTGGAAAATCTGGGCAGAAAATACATATTCCAAAAATCCCAAAACAACCCCAGAAAAACACTGCACTAAATTTAGACCTCGGCCGAGTCAACTCGGCCGCGGAACCGCGGCGGGAGCGTGCTCCCGCCGCGTTTCCGCGGCGCTTTGAAAGGTTCGTGGGACCAAATTTTGTGGTTATTCTGTAAAAAGCCTGTGCCGATTTTTAAGATGAAATTTATCAATTTTTGAACAGAATAAAAATTGGCAGAAACTTGACATATCGGGTTCGTTTCGTGACTTTTTCTTTGATCGATCTTCTAGCTACTTTGCTAACATGTTAGATAGAGTTTAACTAGGCTCTGATAACACTGTAAGTCCATGCTACCTCTCCCGGTACTTTCGGGCATGCGGAATTTGACGAAAAACAATTTTCTAGAGGTGGTAACATGGACTCAAAACCGGATCTTTGTTAAACATCTAACTAACAACCTAACTAGGAGTTGTTAACTACTCGGTTATGGGGTTATACCTTTCTTTCTTGAACTCCTTCGTCTTCAAGCCTCGATGGTTGTCCGGATCGGCTTCACCCCGTCGTCTCCTTGCGCCGAAGATCGATCCACCTCGAAAGCTTCTACCTTTGGCTTCTTCTTCGATCTTTGAAGAAACTAGTTCACTTGGTTTGCTAAACCTTGTGAACTAGAGTGAGTAGAGAAGAGTGTGTTGGGATTTTCTCTATGGTTCTTGGTTCTCAACACATGAGACAAGTGAACCATAGACTAAAGAGAGGGAGAGCAAGAGGAAGAAGATGAGAGCTCAAGAACACAAGAGAGAGAATGAAAATGATAGAATGAGAAAGACTTTTCTCTCTTGGCTCTCATAATCCAAAGCCATCATCACAAAAATAGTAATCAAGTATTGTGTAAATGGTTTAAGCTACAATAGCCACATCATTTCATGCACTCATTTCTCACAAGAGAAACAAGCAAGTAAAAAGTCTTTGCCATGAAATGATAGCCATTATCATCATGATGGTCAACTAGTCCAACCTAGTCAACCGGTCAACAAAGTCAACAAGTCAACAAAGTCAACCCCTCAACAACCATGTCACCATAATACTTAATTAATATTATTGTTAATTACATATCATATTCTCATTAGGGTTGAGCAAAAAAGTCAACAGTCAACAGTCAACAGTCAACAACCCTAATGAGAATCCTCCGCCTCTGTCTCTCCGTCAACTGTGCATACACACCCGCATCCGCGTTCCGAGGAACACGAATACATACTGGATAAATCCAATCCCAAAACGTATACTAGGATCTGGCTTAACCAAAGCCCGCTAGCGTTAACTGTCCGGACACTGTACGTGCATAAGTGCACGGATGTGACCGAACCCTGTCGCAAAACCATGCGACCTATCGCAAAACCATGCGACCTCTACTCTTTTGCCTAAAGGCGAATAGCTTTCTGTATGGGACTCTAAAGACTCGACACTACGCTGGCAGTGGGTTTAACCACAGACCGCAAGCGGCACTAGCTGTGCGTAACGGTCCCCAGGTAGAAGCCGACAAGAAGAATGACGAGGTGAAACCCATCTGAACTCCTACTGAGCCTGAATGTGACAGTCTCCGTACAGTCCGGTCTGTTCGTCTGATACATCGCATGGCGGGCTTAGGGGGGCGGTAAACGTCAGTCCCCTAATAGCGGTACAAGTCGTGTCGGAGTGAAGCCCAAAACACCCTGAGATAACACTGGAAGCCTACCAGTATATCTCGATTGCCCTGGCCAGGGACTACTCGTGTAATGGCTCTCCTAGACACAGCGCGATGTCAACCCCCAATACCGGGAGAGACGAATCCTGTCTAACCGTCACTGCCTCCAAGTGCTTCGGGACTGCACCCAACTACCACCTGTTTGCACGACTCCTTTGAACCGTGGTAGGGTAGTAATCAAAGTACAGTGGGAACACACTCGAGGCGAGGTGACAGTGTCAAGTCAGCGGACTAAGCTGTACTCATGTCACCTGGGAACTGATAACTGACGATAGGTATAATACCAACCGGTCAGTTCCCGACGAGTCCTGTCCAGTGTACTCGTAACCCAACGAGCACCCGCATACTATCTCCAGTACGACGTACTGATGGCTGTGGGACAGACCATCTCCCACTCTGGGATGAGAAGCGCATGCGCTAGTCTACTCCGGAGTATCGATGCCATGTCTCGATAGTCCTGCGACTAGGGACCTATATAAGGATGTGCTTATAGATTACCCAGCCCCCACTAGTGTGACTGCCATCACAACGCTGGTAATCAAGCAAAGATCCTAAGGGCTCCACTAATGTGCATAGGTGATATACTAAAATAAACACATGTACACATTGAAGTAGAAACAAACCAAGTAGCATACTACTATCTTGAGCAAGATTGTTTATACAAGGTGAATATCCCAAGCTTCCATTAAGTAATATACAAACTAGTATGATACAGTAATGGCCTCTAGGGCATATACACTAACAGATTCAGCCCATCCGCCTGCCCAGATATTATACAGAAGGCTTGAAGAGGCTGCTGAAGCACCAGAGGATATCCTTCAAACAGACCGCTCGAAAAGCCAAATTCTATGACAGGGTCTGGAACGTTCCCGGGACTCAGCACAAGTTGCCTAATGGGAGAATGGAAATAATCGGGCTTGGTTACATTCGGTCCAAGAAACGAGAGCTACTCCATGATTGCTACGTCGTGTATGACTTCAATGAAAAAGCGGATGCTCAATGGGAGGACGTTAATACTGAAGCAGTAAAAGTTCCTGATGCAAAGGTGCCCAGTCCGTCGTTCGAAGAACAAATGGACAAGCTTATAAGGGAAGCTGGTCAAAAAGTCCGAGACGACCACAACCGCGAAATGGCAATCTATGAGAAAGCCAAAACGCAACGCCTCCTCCAACAGGCCATGAAAGATGAAAATGCCACTCCCTATCAACCTATTATAAAAAAAAGGCTCGACGCAGAGGCAGAAACAAGTCGAAACGCGAAAAAGACTCTCAACAGCAACAAAGCGGGACTAAGAAGTCACGCAAGCGGGAATCGAGCGGTTCAGATTTGTCCCTTGTAAAGAAGATGAGTCGAGCATACTGTTTTCCTCGAGACAAGACAAAGAAGACACTTGACCGAGCTATAAAATACCAGATGCTTTCATTGCCGGAGTCCAAGCACCCTGAGCAAGCAGGCGAAGTCTCACACCCAAACTATTGCTCCTATCACCGAGTAATAGGGCACCCTCTTGAAGACTGCTTCACCTTTAAGAATTGGGTCGAAGATCAGTATCAGCTCGGCAAGTTCGCTCTATCTGACAGTTGGAAGGTAACGCCGCCACAGAAGCATGAACCCAAGGCTACGAGAGTAGAACCAAATACACATCGGTCTTGGAAGCGAGCTCGTACTTGTCATATGATAACAATATCAAAAGAAGAGCCCGAGAATATGGATGACCTTCTCTGGTGCTTCGAAAACAGCAACGATGAGGTAATCTCAGAATTTCCACCAGCACCGAAAGAGCTGGAGGATGGAATACATACTACCGTAGATAACCTCAAGAAAATTGAGTTGGGGACGGCGAATGACCCGCGACCGACATTCGTCAGCGTGCTGCTATCTGAAGAAAGGGTAGCTGCATTAAAAGACGTGCTTCTACAGCATAGGGATTGCTTCGCATGGAACTATTCCGAAATGCCGGGACTATATCCAGAAATTGCTGTGCACAAATTGGCGATATCTCCGGACGTCAAGCCGGTCAAACAGGAGACAAGAAGAATGCGGCTCGAGCTTGAGATGAGTATCAATGCCGAGGTCAAGAAGCTAATCGACTCTGGCTTTATCCAGGAGGTTCAATATCCTGAATGGATCACCAACATCGCGCCTGTGATGAAGAAAAATGGGATAGTGCGCATATGCGTGGACTTCCGGGATCTCAATAAAGCTTGCCCGAAGGACGATTTCCTAGTGCCAGTCACCGAACTGATGATAGACAATACGTCCACTCATGAGGTTTTCTCCTTCAAGGACGGCTCATCAGGGTATAATCAGATAAAGATGCATCCCGAAGACCAGAAGCACACCGCCTTCAGGACCCCTTTGGGTATATTCTGCTACAAGGTGATGCCCTTCGGTTTAAAGAATGCCGGTGCCACCTATCAGAGGGCCATGACGAAGATCTTTGATGACCTTATACACGAAATCGTCGAATGCTATATCGACGACCTCGTGGTGAAAAGCAGATCATACGAGGAACATCTCGAGCATCTGAAGACCGTATTTCAACGCCTCCGACAATACAACTTGAAGATGAACCCTCTCAAGTGCGCATTCGGAGTTTCCTCAGGCAAATTCCTAGGATTCATCGTCCGACACCGAGGTATCGAAATAGATCCGTCAAAGATCAAGGCGATCATGGAAATACCTCCGCCAAGGACTCTCAAGCAATTGCGGTCTCTCCAAGGGAAGCTCGCGTATATACGACGATTTATAGCCAACCTTTCAGGAAAGTGTCGTCCTTACAGCCACCTGATGAAGAAGGGAACCCCGTTCGTCTGGGATCATAAATGCCAAGACGCGCTGGACGAAATCAAGCAATACCTACAGAACCCGCCAGTGTTGGCTTCTCCGGTCAAGGGAAAGCCCCTCATTCTTTATGCAACCGCCCTCGAAGGTTCCTTAGGCGCTTTATGGGCACAAGAGAATGATCAAGGGAAAGAAAAAGCACTCTACTATTTGAGTCGTGTTCTACTGGGGGCACAAAGCAACTATTCCCCTATTGAAAAACACTGCCTGGCGTTGATCTTCGCTATAACAAAGCTCAGGCACTATGCGTTGGCGCATGAAGTCCGTCTTATTTCGAAGGTGGACCCCCTTAAATATTTGATGTCGAAAGCCATATTGACGAGGCGACTCGCTAAATGGGCCCTACTCTTGATGGAGTTCTCGATAACGTATCAACCTCTTAAAGCAGTGAAAGGCCAGGCCATTGCCGATTTCCTCGCTGAGCATCCGATACCTGCCGATTCTCCTCTGAATTGCGAGCTGCCAGAAGAACATGAGTTTGACACAATCGACGGTGGTGATACCCGATGGAAGCTTTATTTCGATGGAGCATCTTCTATGAAGAAGCGTAAACAAAGTACGCCCATAATCAAATCGGGGGTAGGCCTTATCTTCGTGACTCTACAAGGAGGGATAATGCGCTTTGCTTTCTCCTTAACAGAGCCGAGGACAAATAATGAAGCCAAATATGAAGCTTTAATAGCAGGCCTCGAGATAGCCATCGACATGGGAATTGAAAACCTCCTCATATACGGAGACTCCCAACTGGTCGTTAGTCAAGTAAATGGCGATTACCAAACGTGCAAACCAGAGCTGGTGAAATACGGCGAAAAGGTGCAACAACCGTTGACCCAAATCCCTTCCTACACTTTGGAAAACATACCGCGCACGGAAAACAGCAAAGAGGACGCGTTGACCAAGCTCGCTAAGGAACTGGCTGATGAGAACCTCGATGACGTAAGAATCGTGGTACAAAGCCGTCGGGTGCTTGCCTCAACAGAAATATCTCCGGAATCATCCAAAGAAAAGGGAGCGACTGAACAGACGACCCTGCAAATAAAAGATCGAGAAAAGGCCGAGGATTGGAGAGAAGTCTTTATAGACTACTTCAAATACCGTCGAACGCCCGAAGATGCGTCCTCAAGACATCAGCTTATGAAACGAGCTCTGTCTTTCGCCTTCGTCAATGATACTCTGTACAAGAGGTCGTTTGATTCTCTATGGTTGAGATGCCTAGGACCTGACGAAGCGAAAAGAGTCGTTTAGGAAGTTCATGGCGGACTCTGCGGTTCTCACCAAGCGGGTCCGAAGATGAAGATGAAGATTAAACGAATGGGCTACTATTGGCCCATGATGATACAGGACTGCCTCGAATATGCGAAGCAATGCCACTCATGCCAGATTCATGGGGAATTTATCCATCAGCACCCAAATCCTCTGCATCCAACGGTGTCTAGCTGGCCGTTTGAAATGTGGGGAACCGACGTAATCGGCCCCATCGAACCGGCATCGTCCAGAGGACATCGATTCATTTTGGCGACGACTGACTACTTCTCCAAATGGGCAGAAGCAGTACCGCTGAGGGAAGTGAAGACGGAAAATATCCTCCACTTCTTCAAGACGCACGTTATTTATCGGTTTGGAACTCCGCGACGGATCATCTCCGATAACGGGTCAGCCTACAGAAGCCACAAGATCAGTCGCTTCGCGCAACAGCATAATATAGACTGGAGGTATTCCTCAGTTTATAATCCGCGAGCTAACGGTCTAGCTGAGGCTTTCAACAAGACCTTGACGAAGATCATAAAGAAGACGGTGTCCCGAAATAAGAAGGACTGGCACGAGAGACTGCAAGAAGCTCTCTGGGCGTATCGAACTACGTTCAAGACAGCCACGAACACAACGCCGTACGCGTTGGTATTCGGTACAGAAGCAGTACTCCCCCTCGAGATGAGTTACCCTCTTTACGAGTAGCAGTCCACTACGAGCTGACGGACGAAGAAAATGCTCACCTTCGGCTTGAGGAGCTTGATGCCCTTGATGAAACCCGGCTTATAGCGCAACAAAATCTGGAGACTTATAAAGCAAAGATGACGCGCTCATATGAAAGATTGACCCGGCCGAGGGCATTCCGCCAAGGAGAACTCGTGCTAGTGGTCAAAAGGCCTATGATCCCCAATCGCGCCAAGCGGGGAAAATTCAAACCGAACTGTGAAGGCCCGTACATAATAGACAAGGTCTACCAGGGTGGAGCCTATCTACTCATGGATATGCACGGTGAAAGGCCTTTCAGGCCAATAAACGGCCGCTTCCTAAAGAAATACTACGCTTAATGAGCCACAGCCTAGGTCAATGATAGATGACGACGACTATGTCCACTCGCTATCTTCCTAAGCCCAAACTCTATAAATAGTAGCCGGCCTTCTTCAATGACGGACCGAAACGTTCTTAAACTAATGACGGACCGAAACGTCCTTAAACTAATGACGGGCCGAAATGTCCATTAAACTAATGACGGACCGAAACGTCCTTAAACTAATGACGGACCACTACGTCCTAAAACTAGTTGTTGACCGAGATGTCGATAAACTACGGTGGATTGAAACATCACAAAGCCGATATAAAATAAATAAATAAATAATAAACGGTATGTCCATAAGCAAAATGGACACGGATGAAAACCCGAAAGGGCTCCTTGAGTAAAAACAGCAGGGCTACCGGCGAGTGTTCGTGAAAACCCGAAAGGGCACGACCTCGTAAAAAAAAGAGAATAAAAAGAATTAAAAAAAACGGTACGTCCATAAGCAAAATGGGCACGGATGAAAACCCGAAAGGGCTCCGTGAGTAAAAACAGCAGGACTACCAGCGAGTGTTTGTGAAAACCCGAAAGGGCGCAATCTCGTTAAAGGAAACTTACAGGGTCCACTCGACCTTGTAAGGAGAAACCACCCGCGTGAGATCCTTACGACTCACAAGGGAGCAACACACTTAGGGATCCCCACGATTCCTAAGGAGAAAATACACTTGCGAGATCCTCACGACTCGTAAGGAGAACTCTCTTATGAGACCCTCACGGCTCATAAGATTTGAAAGTCTTAAGTTACAGAGACCTAAACCTATGCTTAAGCAACCCCTACAACCTTCGATATTGCCCTACAAGTGGTTCAATGCTGACCCTTGCATACAATCCACGGGCGCGAATAAGCATCTCCCTAACCAAGTCCCATCCGTGACTGGGGATATGTTCGCATGGTGAACAACCCTTGTAGGTCCTCTCGATTTACAAGGAGAAAACCCTCTTGTATGACCCTTACGACTTACAGAGGAACATACACTTAGGAATCCTCACGATTCCTAGGAAGAAAACACACCTACAAGATCCTCATGACTTGTAGGGAGAAATACCTTTGTGAGACCCTTAGGGCTCATGAAGTCAAAAGCCTTAGTCGACAGGACCTTAACCTTGTTCGCTAAGCCACCTTTGTTCGACAACGATAGAGGCAAATGATGATTCGCTCCTGGCAATATCCCAGTTGTAGCGGTGCTGATGCCGAAATCGGTGTCTAATTTCAGGTTTACGGCGAGAAGCCCGTAGGCCGCACATGCATACGAAATAGCCGAAATGATGGGGCAACTTGCAATAAAAAGCAGCAAGTAAAAAACGTATGCACACAAAATAGCCGAAATGATTGGGCAACTCGCAATAAAAAGCAGCGAGTAAAAATAAAATAAAAGCCGAAATGATTGGGCACCGCGAAAAATAGCCGAAATGATTGGGCAATCGCGACCTTCGCGATATAAAAGCTGAAATGATAGAGCATCGCGGAAATAAAGAAAAAAAATGATGAAACTTTTGCTCTACAGGTGAGATCACATCGATCCCTGTATACAATCCAAGGGCACAAACAAAGACGGAACCATACCTTCCCAACAGGCTCCGTCAGAAAGCAAAGCCAAATCTCGACGGTTCACCAACAACCTAGAGACAACCATGACATTCATCTCGATACAGCAGACGCAGTGCCAGCAAACGAAGCGAAGATCAAATTCCTAGCTTCACGGTTTTGACGGTAACTTATATAAAACCTGAAAGACCGCCACAGATCGTTTCAACTCCAGAGAAACCAGTGTCCTTGGCAAATACCTCAATTCAGGGAAACTAGCGTCCTTGATGAGAGCCTCCTGATTCGCGTCGGCCCGCAGAGAAACCAGTGTCTCCGCAGGAATACTCCGATTCGTTTCAACTTCGAGGAAACCAGCGTCCCCGGCAAATACTTCGACTCAGGGAAACCAGTGTCCTTGACGAGAACATCCTGATTCGCGTCGGCCCGCAGAGAAACTAGCGTCTTTGCAGGAACACCTCGACTCGTTTCAACTCCAGGGAAATCAGTGTCCCTGGCAAATACCTCAATTCAGGGAAACTAGCGTCCTTGATGAGAGCCTCCTGATTCGCGTCGGCCCGCAGAGAAACCAGTGTCTCCGCAGGAATACTCCGATTCGTTTCAACCACGAAGAAACCAGCGTCCTCGGCAAATACTTCGACTCAGGGAAACCAGTGTCCTTGACGAGAACATCTTGATTCGCGTCGACCCGCAAAGAAACTAGCGTCTTTGCAGGAATACTCCGATTCGTTTCAACTTCGAGGAAACCAGCGTCCTTGGCAAATACTTCGACTCAGGGAAACCAGTGTCCTTGACGAGAACATCTTGATTCGCATCGACCCGCAGAGAAACTAGCGTCTTTGCAGGAACATCTCGACTCGTTTCAACCCCAGGGAAACCAGTGTTCTTGGCAACTACCTCAATTCAGGGAAACTAGCATCCCTGATGAGAGCTTCCTGATTCGCGTCGGCCCACAGAGAAACCAGTGTCTCCGCAGGAATACTCCGATTCATTTCAACTTCGAGGAAACCAGCGTCCTCGGCAAATGCTTCGACTCAGGGAAACCAGTGTCCTTGACGAGAACATCTTAATTCGCGTCGACCCGCAGAGAAACTAGTGTCTTTGCAGGAACATCTCGACTCGTTTCAACCCCAGGGAAACCAGTGTCCTTGGCAACTACCTCAATTCAGGGAAACTAGCGTCCTTGATGAGAGCCTCCTGATTCGCGTCGTCCCGCAGAGGAACCAGTGTCTCCGCAGGAATGCACCGATTCATTTCAACCTCGAGGAAACCAGTGTCCTCGGCAAAACACTTCGAATCAGGGAAACCAGTGTCCTTGACGAGAACATCTTGATTTGCGTCGACCCGCAGAGAAACTAGCGTCTTTGCAGGAATACATCGATTCGTTTCAACCCTAGGGAAACCAGTGTCCTTGGCAAATACCTCAATTCAGGGAAACTAGCGTCCTTGATGAGAGCCTCCTGATTTGCGTCGGCCCGCAGAGAAACCAGTGTCTCCGCAGGAATACTCTGAATTCGTTTCAACCTCGAGGAAACCGGCGTCCTCGGCAAAATACTTCAACTAAGGGAAATTAGTGTCCTTGACGGGAGCTGCTCGATTCGTCTCGACTCATGAGGAAATTAGTGTCTACGCGAGGACTTCCCGATTCGTCTCAACTTGCAAGATAAAGCCTTAGGAAGCAGGGATTAAAAAACTTGTTTCCTAAGCACTGGGAGCCTGCAAGTCGGTCTAAAACGGTCTCTTGCATACTATCCACAGGTCTCACTCTCCAAAGTCGAATCTCGACAAGGAGAGGAACAACCGCTTTCGGGTCCTCTCGACTCGTAAGAGGGAAGATTCTCTTATAAGATCCTTACGACTTATAAGAGAAAACGCACTTAGGAATCCTCACGATTCCTAATGAGAAAATCCACCTACGAGATCCTCTCGATCCGTAGGGAGAAAAGTCTCTATAAGACCCTCACGGCTCATAGAGTTGAAAAGTTTTAGGCAACAAATCTAAACCTGCGGCCAAAGCCATCGCTATCTCTCGAAGAAACCAAGATGCTTACTCTATTACCTGTCAACCATGTTTATCAAGACAACATGCTGATAATAAAAGAAAGAAGAAAGCGACAGAAAGAATATCTGATTCGCATTTGATCAAGCGCTCGAGACACATCCATTCATGCATGTGCAAAAGACTCAGAACGAGAAATAAGACAAGCTGAAATAAAAAAATTTCTATTCATATTGCAAAGGGTTCTTACAATCATGAAGAAATAAACAAAGATATTATTCAAATGATTACAACGGCAAAACCTCAGATCCTGGACAGGGATTTAGGAACTCGAAAGTGACCTTGTCCAAGACTTTCCAAGCCTGGCGAACCATCCTAGTGTGCTTCCTTTCGCGAGCACGGGCGTCGGGATCTCCACTGATGTCCTCCACCCTCCGATAAGCAGCAAGAATGGCGGACTGTTGAAAGGCCTGGTGCAAGAGATCGACAAGATTGGCTCGCCGTCTCTTCGAGGTTAAGTTCATCAGGTACACTGAGTGCACCTTGTCCTCGGCGGCGTCCAATGCCCTAAGCGGCACGCCGGTAAAAAATTGGGGAAGCGCTTCCCAAATTGCTCCCACAATAAGCTTCAGGAGAGGGGAGCGCCGAGGAAGCAATTGACTGTTGTATGTGTCGAAACGGGTCATGATTTCGGCACACTCGGCGTTGGTAAATTCTCGGTTCTGAGAACGGCCGAGTCGGCGGACGTCTCCGTAAGAAATAATCTCGTCGAGATCGTACATGTGGGCGTCCATTGATCCTGTAAAAGAGAATCAACAAAATTATCAGAAAGACTGATTAAGCAATTTCATATTCAAGACATGCATAAGAAGTTAAACTCCTCGAAAGCAATGCTCTACAAACAGGAGTGACACCTATCAAAGTCAATTATGAAGGGAAGTTAAAGAAGGCCCCCGAGAACACTGATAACTCTGCTCTAAAATGATGATATAATTCATCAAAAATAAAAATCCATTTTTAAATCTTCAATAACCATGAAAAAAGGAGCAAAGCTCCATTAATGAATTAAGAAATCGCAAGAAAAATCCTTTTAAGAGAGCATAGCTCTGTTAATGGAACCCTAATAGGGTCCTCCTGAGTTCTCTTTAGATCCCTTTAGACCTATAAAGCAAAGCTCTGCTAAGTGAAACCCTAAATGGGTTTGGGTTTGGGTTTTCTTTAGATCAGGGATCTATTGAGAGCAAGGCTCTTAAAAAATTAATTTAATCTAATTTTATTTTTTACCTAAATATTCTCTAGAGTCTGAACTCTTAAAAGTGCTTAAACAAAAGAGCAGGGCTCTGAACAAAGTTCCTATGAAGAAAATCATCTAACGGACCAAAGGTCCTATTTATAGGCATTGAAGAGCCATTTCAACTTCCAAGGGATAGCGCAACGGTTGGAATTCTGCCACCGCTGCGCTCACGTTTGGGGCCACGCAAGCGCAACGGTGGGGGGGCATTTGTTTACCCCAATCAGAGCAAAGCTCTGTTCAAATTCCAAGACGGGAGACGAAGCAACGCTTCTGTTTCCCCCAATCAGAGCAAAGCTCTGTTTGAATTTCAAAAAATTCAAAAATTGAAGCAACGCTTCAAATTCCTTGCCCTGCGCGCAACGCGCCACGTGTCAAAAGCTGATACGTCAGCGCAGCGCCCAAGGCAGCGCGCCTAATCAGAGCAAGGATCTATTTAAAACAAAATTAAAAGAAGCAACGCTTCAGATGATCTGCGCTCTGCGCTGCGCGACACGTGGCAGCGCAGTTGCGCCTGTGCTACGCGCCACGTGGCAGCGCAGGTGCGCTGCGCTCTGCGCTGCGCGACACGTGGCAGCGCAGGTGCGCTTGCGCAGCTGCGCTCTGCGCTGCGAGACACGTGTCAAGCGCTGGTGCATCTGCGCCAAACAGAATTAAAATCCCAGTAAGATCTTTCTGTTCTTGTTAAAAAAAGAAGATTGTCTTCTGTAAAACAAAAGCCCTTGGATCAAAGATCCAACGGTGGGGAAAATTCCCCAAATCACTCAGAGAAAGATCTCTTTAACAAATTTAAGCAATTAATGGGCACTATATAAAGGCCCCTAGACCCCAATTCAATGACATCAACATCAAGATCAAAAACAACAGCACAGAGAATAAAGAGAACTCTGAAGAATTTTGAGAAAAAATCTCAAGAAGAGAAAAAAGGTAAAAATCTTTATTAAAAAAAGAGAAGAATTTCTTCTGAATAGATCATTGATCTAAGAACAAGATCAATGATCTTCAATAAAAAAAATAAATAATAACAGGGCCTTGCACTTTTTTATGAACCATTGGTCCTGGAATCTTAAAGATTCTTTTCTTGAATCCAAAATTGGATCAAGTTATTGAAACAGTGTCTTGCACTTGCAAAAACTGCACTGTTGCGCTCCTGGGTTGGCGCAAACCACCAGAGAGCGCCACGTGTCAGCACCATAACCACTTGCGCTATGCGCTTTTAAAAATAGAGCATTGCTCTTTAAAGTTGGCGCAACTCACCAGAGCGCGCCACGTGTCAGCAGCGCAACAGCGCAGCGCACTGGCACAGCGCACTGCGCTTGCGCTCACCAGAGCGTGACACGTGTCACCACCACAAGCGCTTGCGCTCAATAATTGGCGCAAAGCGCCTGACAAGCCAATGTCAGATAACTAATGCATTGCATTATTTACAGAAGGGCCAAGCCTAATTAAAAAAGGCCTAACAGGCCAAATTAAATGCAATGCATTATTTTAAAGAAAGGAAGAGCCCAAACAGATGCTCTGCATCATTTATAAAGGGACAGAGCCCAAATCAAAAAGGCCTAGCAGGCCAGAATGAAATGCAATGCATTATTAAACAGGGGCAAAGCCCGAGCACAAGCCTAATAGGCCAAAGATAAAAAAAAACGTCGAATATTCTCAACTGGACTTAGCTCAATCATGGCCGTAAGTCCTCAAATTAAATTGACTGAGCAAGACTGCTCTCTTAAATCAATTTACATCCGGTTCAAGGGTACATCTCTGAACTCCTCTGACACCTATCGTTGTAATCCTTCACCAACGTCAGAGAGGTGACGGGTCCCGACAACCACACATCCATATGGACTGTGGGGTCCTTAAACTCATGGACTTATGCGTCCTTAAACCAAAATACGGACTTTGGGTCCTTAAACTCATGGACTTATGCATCCTTAAACCAAAATACGGACTGTGGGGTCCTCAAACCCATGGACTTATGCATCCTTAAACTAATGGACTAATGCGTCCTTAAACACACCCATACGGACTGTGTGGTCCTTAAACTCATGGACTTATGCGTCCCTAAACTAATGGACTAATGCGTCCTTAAACACATCCGTATGGACTATGGGGTCCTTAAACCCATGGACTAATGCATCCTTAAACTAATATCCGTCCCCAAAACGGGAACGATGGACCCCTATGTCCCTAAACTGGAAATGGACCCCTATGTCCCTAAACTGGAAATGGACCCCCACGTCCCTAAACTGGAACATGGACCACCATGTCCCAAAACGGGAAAAATGGACCGCAATGTCCTTAAACTACCCATGGACCACTACGTCCTTAAACTGGAACAACAGAGCCCCCAAACGCTCTTTTGTCGGATCTAAATGATCCCATTTAAGTTGATCTTAGCCTCAAACACGGCTAACGTATCCTTAAACATTCAAACAGACTTTAGTCCCAAACCGTACTATATATTCCCTAATCAACTTTGGTTCAAGAGTGCATCTCCGAACTCCTCTGACACCTGTCGTTGTAATCCTTCAACGTCGTCAGAGAGGTGACGGGTCCCGACGGCCATATATTAAATGGACCACTATGTCCCTATACTGGAACAATAGAGCCTATAAATGCTCTTTCCGTTAAGTTGATCTTAGTCTCAAATCAGACTAATGTATCCTTAACAAACGTTTAAGTTGATCTTAGCCTCAAATACGGCTAACGTATCCTTAAACTAAAACCCCAAACCCAAATCTAAGTAAATACGGATTTGGACTAATCCACGTCCTACGGGCGACGGCATCATTTAGTCTCCGTATACAATCCACGGGCAATCACAAACAAAATAAACACACACGACACAAAGTGAAATTCTGGAGAAGGAGAAAGTGGTTACCGCGATGCGGTAGCGTAATTAACTGCAGGGGCCTGCGCCTGCAGGGAAGAGCGTCCCCACAATCAAAAACCCCTCAAGCGAGGGGGAATCTGACGAAGTCTGATACATCGGCCCCATCCGTCTAAACCTCCGATACACGGTGCCATAAATCAACTTGGCATCTTCGAAGAGGTAGACAGATAAAACCAAATAGTATCTGCCCCGAATCTCAGGCAAGACGTTCAGTCTCGGCCGCCATTCGGAGGGGAACACCTTCATACTGTATATTGCAGATGGCCGACCGTTTTATCACCAAACGGAGAGGAATGTTAGAGGATGTGTTAATCAAAATCAGAGAATTTGTTTTTCCCATAGACTTCATTGTTTTAGACACACAACCTGTAAAAAAAAACCGAAATATAATTTTGGTGATCCTCGGTCGTCCCTTTCTTGCAGCGTAAAATGTGGTAATAAACCATCGAAGTGGTTCAATGTCCTTATCTTTTAAGAAAAGGACCATAAATCTCAACATCTACAAGATGGTTCATCCACCTTCCGAGCCGAGTGCTCATTTTCTCGGCATTTGTTCCATTGACGATATCGATCCAAATGCTTTTGAATCTGAACATCCGATAGATCCTAGTGATCTCTATGCCGAGAACACATCTCTGTGTGATCCTTTCGAAGCCGGGAATGAGAGCGAGTTTGAAACTTTTATTATTCCCGATATACCGATTCCTGAGTCTCCCATTCTTCTGATTCTCGAAGAATCAAGTTTAATTCTTCCGAGTTCTTCGAATGTTGATACATCGCAAATAGATTTTGAGTCTTTCACGTTCTCCAGTGAGTCCGACCATTCGACCGATAGAGAATTCGATTCCGATTCCTTCCTTTCTGATAAAATTAATAATGCTCGAGACATAGATTTTTACAATGACAGGTTCGAAGACATATTTGCTAAAGAAATTGCACTTCTGACAGAGTTGAATGCTTAGCCAGTATTTCATGTGCCTCCGCTTGACGCTAAAGAAGTTGATCCACCACATCATCCTCTCATCACTTACATAATCCTCCCGGAAATTCCTTCTCGATCACCCTCTTGATCTCATTCCCACCATTTTTTTCGCCTACACTAACCAAGATGGAAAGCCATTCGCCATCATTCTCGTTTATCACACGAAGCGATGGAACCACCATTTTCTTCCACTTCCCTATTTGTGTATGCGAGTCGTTCGTCTATTCCCTATCTTTTACCACTTCGCTTCCATGCACACTCGTTATCTCGTCTCCACCGATCGAGACGCAAAACCCTTCGCCTACACTTCGTACCTTTCCTTTCCACGTTCTTTCACCAACCATGGTCTCAATGTGATAAAACATTTGAGTGGTTGATTTTTTCCTTTGGTCTGTATAAAATCTTGTATAAATTAATAATTTTCTCTCCCCGCTTATTTAAAACACTGTGTTGATTAAGTTTAGGGGAGCAATTTGTGTGTTTTTCTTTTCGGCAAATTTCTTTCCTGGTGAAATTACCCTTTTTATAAATATTCTTGTCCGGTGAATATTCATTTTATTATTAAAAAATACAGGGGACTCTCTGAAATTTTGTAACCTCAACAGTTTTGTGAACTCTTTGTGAGGCATGACAGTGCGGACACTGTCACGTTTAAGTTTGGGAATATGTTCGGTGAGCGTGTTCTATCTTTACATACATGTTTAATATATGTATCGCATCATAATTTTGGATTGTATAAAACTTTAAACCCATAAAAATTTACAAAATTTTCAAAACTCATAAAAATTGAAAAACTTTTCCAAAACATAAAAAAATTTGTCGTCAAATTAGCTGGTAAGGAAACTTAGACTCATGTTCGACAGCTTAGATTGATAGGTTAGAAATAACTAAATTCTAGACTTAGAAATTGAAAACCCTAAAATTAACCCTCTTTGAGTTTAACCATAGTAAATATACATCCTTACAATTTATTTAGAAGTAAGTAATTTTGAGTTCAGTTCTTAAGTTAAGTTGAGATGAAGGGAATGTATTGAAAACTTTATTGAAGGATATGTCTGAAAAACAGTTTTTATTCTTGAGTCCAAATTCAGAAAGTATATACCCTACAAACTGCACTTACACACATCTTGAAACTTAGGATAGTAGAGAATACCTAAAAATACTCTTGCCTGAAAGCCTAGTATGAAAAAATGGCATTTGAAGCTAACCATCAAAAGAGCGTCGCTGAAAAATTATATCCTACCTTAGAAAAAATAGAAAAAAAGGAAAAAAAAAAGAATATATTGCAAGACCTAAAACTTCTATTTACGCCTTAATAAGCTCACACATTTGGTAATCGGATGATTAGTGTCTTAGAAAGCAGTAGCAGTCGCATGAAAGATGTGTGAGAAAATCCGTCCATCATTAATAAAAAGATGTAGTACTAAGTATTAGGGCAAGAGTACTATAGCTTGAATTGAATTCTTGAGTGTATGGGTGAATTTATACACACGTAGGGGTATTTTATCGATATTTGGAGGAGAGATAGGAATGAAGAATAAGTCTTATATTTTCCTTAAAGATGATAAAAATTTTAGATTGGAGACTGCGATTTAGAAGGAAAACTCAAGAGAAACTGAGGTCTTTATAAACTGACAAAACATATAGGATCTTAAGTTAAATGAATAGGAGGTGTGAAGAATAAGGGGTGGATATTTCTAACTCAGGATGATAGAGTTTCTAACTTAGAAGCTAAACCATAAGATTAGAGTCGAGATTAACTTATGAAACTAGCTTGACGGGTTATGAGTAGTATCCGCTAAAAACCCTTAGAAGATACAACTGCTCCTATTAAGGACACCTAGTGGTTGAACGGCTTGTTGCAGATGCTAAATACAACCGTGATGCCTACTAAAGTGAGCTTAGGACCTTTGTTTTAAAATAAAACGGTTTGCTCGGGACGAGCAAAAGACAAGTTTGGGGGTATTTGTTCATACAAGAATACTGCATCTTTTTACCACTCATTTTTTATCGTATTACATATAAATAGGTGCTTTTGATCTGTGTTTGCTCAATAAGTGCAGGAAAGCAGTTACTGAAGAATTGACGGATTTTCAAGCTCAAAACAATGCAATTTGGACTAGTCAAAATTAACAAGTCAACGGTCAATCTCTACAGAATTCTATGTATCCAAAATTAAGATATTAACGGCCAAAAGACCCCCATTAATTACAAGAAGAACGCACAAGAGAAATGGAGATCCATCTCCAAAACTTAGTCGTGGGTTCGTGGTCGTTGTAGTACAAGTGGTCGCAGATCCACGGCGGTACAGATGCCGCACACTCCATATTTTTAGGCACCGTTTGGTCTTTGTCATTTTGGGCATGTTCCATGCTTGGGTTCTTCAGTCCAGTGCCTATAAATACTCCCGATCTAAATTAAAGAACCATATATTATTTTCCTTAGAATAGAGATCAAGTAGGAACAGTAGCCTCTTTCTCAATTCATTTGTTGCCATGAAAATTGTTGTGAGAGTTTTTGATGAGTGGATATGAATGAAGAAGATGGAGATTTTATCATTGTCTTTTATTATCTTGTCTTGCCCTTTTTAATTCTTAGAATAGCTTTTATACTTGTTTGTTAATTAGTTGTTGATTTTATGTGTTCTTCTTCTTCTCTTCTATTTTCTTTTATCCTTTATAAACTATGATGCTCAAGAGAGATCCTTGCCTAGATGAGATCCCAAAGTAGCTATTTTTTCCCTTCTCCTATATTCTTTTCTCTTCGAATCCCTCTCTTCTATTTTTCTTTTATCATGAGTGAGTAGTTTACATACTTGATTAGGGTAGGAAATGGTAGTATGAGAGATGTAAAAATCCCTTGTGCTTCTATTTCCCAAACAAGTTGAATTGAATCTAGACCAAACAAACATAACCCTCTCCTTTAAGCACACTATCGTGACATATAGTCGTGATCTAAGTTGAGAATTTCTTTAGGCGCACTACAACATGACATGTAGTTGCGACCTAATTGGAGACTTGTTGTGTTATATTTGGCCTAGGCTTCGAAATAAGAGTATGGAACGGACGGATAAGGGGCATTTGGAATGGATTTAGCGTTGGAAAGCTTGCTTAAATTCGTAAATACCATTTCTATATCCTTCTAATCCTCGTCACTTCCGATTATTTCAATATCATTTTAATGATGGCATAAGACAAAGCACAAAAATAATTTCTAACTTTACTAACCAACCCTAACCTTAACAAGTTCTATTAAACATAAAAATACACATCACTTTGGATAGCTCAAACACACTTGGACATTTTTACTTGACTCATCTAAAACGAGAACGGAAATGCATACCATCTCTCCGTGTATCGACCCATACTCAACGGACTAGCTCAAGCAAAACTGAGTGATTATGGTAAGTAGAACACATAGAACACATATCATAAATTCTACTAATCAAGCTCAGGGTTTTTTTGAAGTTCTCTTGATTTTTTTGGGGCCTTTTGAGGGATTTCTAAGCTAATCTAAGGTTTTTTTTGTTGAGGGGTGGAGGCTTGAGCTTTTAGATAGATCAAGTGAAGGGTTAAGAGAGTTAAGAAGGTGAAAGATGAAAGAAGGCTCCTCACATTCTCATAAGAGATGTTTATTTATAGAAGAGAGTTAGTTAAGATATGAAATGGAGGGTTGTGATTGATTTTAAGGGGTAGAAAGGTTTAGATTTTGTAGAAATGAACCGATCTATATCAATTCCTAAGCTTATTTCATCCTAAGATGCTTGGTCTCCATGCAATTTGCTAATAAAGCAAAAAGATGCAAGTTAGGTATGTTTTAAGGTAGAAAGAGCGTATATAATGGTGTTCATGAGATGCAAGTTAAATTAATAGTTCACTGGGAGGAGAATCATAGGCCATAGGTTTGACAAGTCAAGTGGGGATTAATTATCACATATCCAGGTTTTAATGACAACAATTAGCTTAATTAACTCATAATCGCTCATATTCAAACCAAATAGCGAAAGATATTCAAATGACTTGAAATTTTGTATGAAAGGTCATCTAAGCAAGTTATGAGGATCCAGCAAGACAAATTGACAATTTTACCCTCGTGTGCCCAGCATATTATTTTAATGATAAAATAATAAGAGGGCTTTAGCTCATCTGGTAAACATTGTCGATTTTAGTTAAAATTTTTATGGCATGTCCTTATAAACATACTAAGATGATCTTGAATGTTTGATATCATTTGGCTCAAAGAATTACGAAATAAAAAATCGGAACCATTAATGACGATTAAAATGTGATTAGGGAAATTAACGGGTTCCGAGTGAGATTAGCCATCGAAAATGGTCCTAATTGATATAACATGGTCAAATGTGATGATCACATCATGAAAATACTCATCAATTGGTTGGAAGTGATTTTTGGGCAATTCTTGAAAGTTCGAGTGGGTTTAATGCAAATTTCATGGAATTTGACAAGTCTATTCGAATTTTATACTTCGGTAATTCTTGATAAATCATTAAAAAGCTCTACAAAAACTCTCGTGACGAGTCGTACAAGAATTCATGAGATATGGATTTATGAGTGTTTCGAAAGTGGTATTTCGGTCATTTGAACGAATCTTGAACCATGCACTTAAGTTACCTCCATGTATACCAAATATTTTCTTTTATGCAAAAATGAGGTGAATGCAGTGATGCAGATACACTAACGTGATGAGGATGCAAGGTTATAGTGCAAAAATGCAGGGATAAACGAGTAAATTCGCATATCGCCACTTCTTTACACTAGTAAAATATGGGGTTGCCCCTACGGATATTGAAATCCGTAGGGGCATATTTAACTTGGCCCTACGGATTAATCCGTAGGGCTAAAAGGTTGCCCCTACGGGCCCAGACGTCCAAGAATAAAAATATTAATTCTTAATTTGGTGTTTGCCCCTACGGAGCCGCAAACAAAGGACCTACGGGCAAATCCGTAGGGGCAACTAACTATCGATTTAATAAAGGCACAGATCGATCGCCTACGCTCACTTTCTTTCTCTCTCTCTCGATCGCGCATGAAAAAAGTCCCCAAATCGCCACGCCGTTCTCCTCGTCGCCACCGCCGTTCTCCTCGTCGCCACCGCCGTTCTCGTCGCCGCCACCGCCGTTCAGGTCGTCGCCACCGCCGTTCAGGTGAGTAAATCTTCAGGTAAATTAAAGAATTTTTTGATTATTTTGGGCTTAGGGTTCATGGCTGGGTCTGGGGTTGCGCGCGCGAGTTGGGGTTCGGCAGGGGTCGCGGTCGGGGTCGGGGTCGGGGTCGGGGTTGGGGTTAGGGTTGGGGTTCGGCTGCTGCTGGGGCTGGGGCTGGGGCTGGGGCTGGGGTTTGCCTTAGGGTTGGTGTTGGGGTTTAGCTGGCCGCGCTGGGGTTAGGGTTAGGTTGGGGCGGGGCTGGGCTGGGGCTGGGGCTGGGGCTAGGGTTAGGTTGGGGTTAGGGTTAAGTGGATTGATGACAACAAAATACCATAATTTATAACTATATTACTCATCTAATGTATATGGCATGTGAAAGCTAGATGAAGGTCGAGGCAAGCATAACAAATTTGTTGGATGGGACAATGTCAATAGGAGCTCAATACTATTTGGAAAAATAATAATTCAAAGACATAGTGGAGTTTCCGATTGGTGGCATGGACTAGTTTGATGTATGTAGTTGGTTTGATTTATGAAAAAATGGGGAGACAACATGCATGTATGCATATAGGTAACATCTGCCAATATGCCATATCCAGACCGCAATCTATTTTTGCCTATGGCTAATATGAAAATATCGGCCCGCGTATATGACATAATCAAAGTTGTTAAATCTTGATACGGTTTGTGTTTCGTTTTTTTATTTATCAGTTCTATCAATGTTGCGTATAACGCTTTATGATATCAGTATCCTACATTTGTAGTTTTAATTATTGATTGTTATAGATGAATACCATTGCAATAATAGTTTTTGGTTGATGAATGCTATTGCAATGTAGGATGATCAGTTCTATCAATCTTGATCTTAATGGTTTAAAATCATGTTACACATACAACACGAATGCACAACAAACGCATAATTAGAGAGCGATTCGAGATATTCAGGTTAAAACCAATATATGATACTCGATGATAATATGAAACCTTCATATTCCCATCGATACTCATATATGAAACTAAAAGCGCCACTTAGTCCCCGTCTATCGGTTAACATACGTGCGATGCTCGTCGTGACCTAGAACTATACGAAGGTTGTTAAATATCGGATAGTATAGCTCGATACTAACAACCGTCGTATAGTCTACGCGACGAGAAAATTCAATCGTATGGTAACCCATAGATTTGTCCCGTGTGGACAAGTTAAGAATGTATAAAGCAAAGGCCTTCATTCACTTGTGTTTTCATCCGTTTCGAGATATTTCGTCGGTACCTTTCCGCTGGTTCTCCGTGTACAAAGATAGATTAGATGTTCATTTCAACGTTGTTTCACAGCTTTGAAATGATTATCTATTCTATTACAGTGTACTCGGAGAACAGCGGGGAGGTGCTGCCGAAATTTACTCGAAACGGTTGAAAGCACAAGTGATGGGCGTTCGCTCTATACATTCTTAATGGGATAGAAGCCTACCCCCGACAGCCGGAACACACACATACAACAAGAATACACAACAAACGCATAATTAGAGAGCGATTCGAGATGTTCGGGTTAAAACCAATATATGATACTCGATGATAATATGAAACCTTCATATTCCCATCTATACTCATATATGAAACTAAAAGCGCCACTTAGTCCCCGTCTATCGGTTAACATACGTGCGATGCTCGTCGTGACCTAGAACTATACGAAGGTTGTTAAATATCGGACAGTATAGCTCGATACTAACAACTGTCGTATAGTCTACGCGACGAGAAAATTCAATCGTATGGTAACCCATAGATTTGTCCCGTGTTGACAAGTTAAGAATGTATAAAGCAAACGCCTTCATTCACTTGTGTTTTCATCCGTTTCGAGATATTTCGTCGGTACCTTTCCGCTGGTTCTCCGTGTACAAAGATAGATTAGATGTTCATTTCAACGTTGTTTCACAGCTTTGAAATGATTATCTATTCTATTACAGTGTACTCGGAGAACAGCGAGGAGGTGCTGCCGAAATTTACTCGAAACGGTTGAAAGCACAAGTGATGGGCGTTCGCTCTATACATTCTTAATGGGATAGAAGCCTACCCCCGACAGCCGGAACACACACATACAAACGCATAACTAGAGAGCGATTCGAGATGTTCGGATTAAAACCAATATATGATAATATGAAACCTTCATATTCCCATCGATACTCATATATGAAACTAAAAGCGCCACTTAGTCCCCGTCTATCGGTTAACATACATGCGATAATTTATTCTTTTCAACGATAAACGCACACACAAAGCATATACACGGATTTTCTCCTTTGTCAGTAACTATCCCGTTCTTATATTTCTCAATATAGTCAGCATAACTTACAATTTATATGTTATTCAGTCTAACATGGCCCATGAGTACGTCAGAGTTAAGGACTGGATGTATGTGGATTGGAAACAACGTATGCAACCTAAGTTTGTCACAGGAGTTGCTGCTTTCCTTGAATTTGCACGCGCACATAATAAGATCATAATAGAGAAGATTCTCTGTCCATGCGATAGATGTGGCAATAAGTACTGGCAGAAGGTAGAATTGGCAGAGCTTCATATTGTAAAACATGGGTTTACTAGACTTTATTCAACTTGGAAATATCACGGGGAAGGAGAAGAATGCAGTACTGCGGTAGAAGAAGAAGGAGAACACGATAATGCGGCAGGAGAAGAAGAATTCGGTAATACGGCAGGAGACGGAAATTTATTTCCATCAGAAGAAATGGAGGATATGGTAGAGGCTGCCCTAGGTGAATCTATTCGTACCGAAGATGACATTCCTTCCGGTCAAGGACCGCGTGCGGATAAATATGAAAATTTCATGAATGATGCTAGGAAACAAATTTATGAGAATGCGAAGTATTCCACCCTCTCATGGTTCGTCCAACTTTTCCAGATTAAGTGCCTAAATGGATGGAGCAACAAGTCATTCACAATGCTTCTTTCGTTCTTGAAAGATTCTATGCCTCCGGGAAATAATGTGCCCGAAAGCTGGTACGAAGCCCAGAAGATGATGTCTGATTTGGGTCTAAAGTGCGAGAAGATTCAAGCATGTCCTAAAAATTGCGTGTTGTACCGGAAAGAGAATTCAGATTTGAAAAAGTGTCCAACATGCGGAGAGGCCAGGTATAAGCCGAAAGATTCTGATAAGAAGCCTGATATACCTGTGAAGATAGCACGATACTTTCCCATAACACAGAGGCTACAGAGGCTATTCAGGTGCAAGAAAACAGCCGAGGCAATGATTTGGCATCACCGTGCTCCAGATTCACCGGCATGGAAGGATTTCGATAGGAGGCACGCAATATTCAGTAACGATCCTCGCAATGTCCGGCTCGGACTGGCTACCGATGGTTTCTGCCCATTCAACTATATGGCTGGAAGTCACAGTACATGGCCCGTTGTAATGATAATTTATAATCTGTCGCCTTGGTTGGCTATGGACCAATCATACTTTATGATGCCTCTTCTTATCGACGGACCAAACTCACCGGGGAACAATATCGACGTCTATCTCCGACCTCTGATCGAGGAGCTGAAAACTTTGTTCATTGATGATGTAGAGACATATGATTCAAACACAAATACAACCTTCATACTGCGTGCGGCTTTAATGTGGACAATTAATGACTTTCCTGCGTATGGAATGCTATCAGGTTGGTCCGTACATGGTCACAAAGCATGTCCTCATTACCATGAACACACAACATCAAAATTTTTGAATTTTAGCAGGAAGGTTTGTTATTGCGGCCATCGACGTTTTCTGCCTCCAGACCACCCCTATAGGTTAGACACGGTTCACTTTGATGGTCATCAGGAGCTTCTTGGGCCTCCATCCCCATTGTTCGGAGAGGACGTGACTGCTAAATGGGATGGTTACAATAACGTGACCTTCGGGATGGATCCGACGAAACAGGTCAAACCACAATATTGGAACAAGTTAAGCATTTTCTTCGAGCTTCCGTACTGGTCTACAAATTCAGTGCGTCATTGTCTGGACGTCATGCATATAGAGAAGGGAGTATCAGAGCACATACTTAACTTGCTTCTATGTAAAGACGGGAAATCGAAAGACAACATGAATGCTCGGATGGATCTACAAGAGTAGGGAATAAGAAGTGAATTGCACCCTAAACCGGTAGCGGGTAAACCGGGCAAGTTTGTACTTCCCAATGCCGCTTATCATATGTCACAACCGGAGAAGAAAAGATTCCTGCAGGTGTTGCATGATTTGAAAGTCCCCACAGGTTTCTCAGGATCATTCAGTAAGAAAATAAAAATTGTGAAGGGCAAGATCGATGGGCTGAAAAGTCATGATCACCATGTTATCGTGGAGCACCTTCTTCCATTAGCCCTCAGGACTTCTCTCCCCGACTCGGTTGGTCTAGTAATCAACGACCTATGTTGTTTTTTCATAGAGTTGTGTGCTAAAACACTGGAGGTTGCGACGCTGGATAAACTAGAAAATTCTATTGCGTTGATACTTTGCAAGTTTGAGCGTATTTTCCCACCGTCATTCTTCGATATCATAATACACTTGACGGTTCATCTTGCAACTGAGGCGAAGTTAGCCGGACCGGTACAATATCGATGGATGTATCCCGTCGAGAGGTACGTGTAATTTTTCGTTTCGCGCAATTTATAAATTTATTGTTGTCCTGTATGCCCGTATTTATTTATTCAACATATTCTCATTAGGTACCTTTACACTCTTAAGAAGTATATACGCAATAAAAATCGACCAGAGGGTTCTATCATGCAAGGTTATTTTCTTGATGAAGCAACCACATTTTGTTCCCGCTATCTGGACGAGAACATTGAGACAAGGCTTAACCGACCACGAAGAATTCAAGACGGGCCATATGGTAAATCCGAGTATAAGAGGGTAGACATTATGTTTATCAACAAGATATACCGGTTTATCTTGCTTAATTGCGCATGTCTTGAACAAATTAGAGAGTAAGTTCTTTTGGATTAATTGTTATATCTGTGTTTGTGTGTGTATGAAATGACATAATATTAATGTCATAATTATTTGTCGAAAACAGAACTCATTTTAACGAGGTACGTGAGGGGCATCCTGATTGGAACGAAGAACGTTTGGAAAAATACCATCAGGATAATTTTTGTGATTGGGTCACAGAGCATGTAAGTTATTCGAATTACATTTTATTGCTATCAGTTTTAATCTAAACTTGTATCGTTATGTATTTGTCGTAAAATTTATTTTGTTAGATCCACGATCCGAATTTGTCTGCATCATTTGAGAGTGATTCAAGATGTTTAGCTCAATTTCCTAGTATGGAGGTTGCATATTACAAAGGATTTGGTGTCCTTGGATACAAATTCGAAGTTAAGGACATAAAAACATCTAGAACCACTCAGAATAGTGGGATTGCGACGATAGGATCGGACGGTGTGATTTACTATGGGTACTTAAATTGTATACTCGGCATCCACTATCCCGGACGATCAGAACCCTTTTATATATTCCAGTGTACTTGGTACGATCCGCGAACCGATACGGACAGGTGGAGAAGCAGTCTTGGGACTTGGAAAGATGAATATGGATTGACCGGTGTGTATACACTTCGATTTTACGGTCAGGACGATCCGTTTATCTTTCCGAACCAAGCGTTCCAAGTATACTATTCACAGTGTTTGAAGCATCCGGGGTGGAGTGTTGTATGCCGATGGAAACCCAGAGATGTCTACGATGTCCCAGAATACGAGGACAGCGATGAGGACGAAGAAGAGAGAAGGCTTAAAGTGCTCCGACCGTCTGTTTCGAAGGACGGGTTGTCTTCGACCGATCATGAAGTTACGTGGGTTAGAAATGACATCGACGATGAAATCCAAGTAGATATGTATGATGTGCCCAAGAAACGAAAAAGGTTATCAGTAATGTTATATTATTACTTCACATTTTACGCTCTATACATATATAGTCAATACTTTTAATGATTGTCTAATGCGTCCACGAACCGTTTATCTAGATTTGATGACGATGTCGGGAGCAGCGAGGGGCGGCAGGAGCTCCAGCCGCGGCAGAGGCAGAGGCAGAGCGGTTCTGCCGCCCGGAGAGCTCCGTAGGGAGCTTCAGAGGGCCGGTCTTGCACCCAGATAGGAGACCCCTTCGGATGCCTCCTTCCGTGTGGATTTTGCCACATCTCCAGGTATACTGCACGCATATCCATTTTGAATGTAATATTACAGATATTCATGCATGTTTATGTCAAAATTACTTATATTGTCAATGTTTTATTGTCTAGTTGTTGGTGATGCGTCCACATCTGGGACAGAGGCCACCCCCGCTCCTCCAGGTATGTTTATATATCATATAGTGTATGTATATTGATTTAGAATGCTATATCATAAATATACACATTCCTTTTACTCTTACTTAGCAATTTTTATTATTGTCTAGCTGTAGGTGGTGACACCACCGTACCTGCGGGTATGTTTATATATCCTATAGTGCATGCATATTGATTTAGAACGTTGTATTATTGATCTACACATTCTTTTTGCAATTACTTATCTAATCTATTTTTAATTGTCTAATTATAGGTGGTGCGTCTACATCTTCCGCAGGGGCCACTCCTGCCACTTCCATACCCTCCGCATCGTCTGCAGGTTAGTATGAATAAATTTAAAATATTTACTCATTTTACATATGCTCTATAGAATAAATATGAACTTCATGGAAATTTAGCGTTGATGTTTATTTTCTAGTTGGAGGGGATGCGTCCGCATCCGGGACCCCGGTTGTTCCTCACCGGAGGAACTATCGTCCCGCTCGTGCTGCTGTCCGGGCCGAGGCTCGTGCGATAGTCACCGGAGGTATATATCACACTAGAATTTTAGTTTAACCTTGATTTCTTAATACAACTTTGTCTTATTATTGATTGTCTTGATATTTCGTGCAGACGCAGGGCCTCCCCATCCCCAGAGGGGGACTCGAGGCCCGAATCAGTCCCATAGGCTGAGGCCTGACAGAGCTAGGGGTGAGGCAGCATTCCCCCTTTTTTTTACCCTTGACTATCGCTATACCGGTCCTCATGCCGAGAGGTTCGGCCGGTATTTGGGGGACGAGAGCCGGCTCGTGAAGAACTATCCACTTCACGTTGAGTGGGGCGAGCAGCACCAGCGCTCATTCGCCCTCTTCTTTGATCAGGCTCGGGTATGTATTAATATATATTTTCATTTGATCCATCCAATATATTTATTATTAACACTTGCAATCTAATAACAATGTTTTTTTTGTATTTTCAGTTGGATTACGATTTTCAGCCTGTAGCCGACCCTGATCACCCGGGGAGGGTGCTCGACCTTCATGCTCTGTACAATGGCCTGATGAAGAACATGCAGGCCAAGATCCGATACAACAGGAATGAGCTGAAGGCCGACTGCTACTCCTTGTGGATGGCGACCCCCGAGGCAGAAAGAGCGGCCCTCCTATCTACTCCGGCGTTTGCGAGAGTCGACGTAGAGACATGGCCTCTATTGTGCGCTTATTTCGACTCCTAACGCAAACAGGTATGTATTTTAAATGTAATTCATTATTTATGATATAATTTATTTCTCTGTGTTTCTTAATTAGAAAACTAAATGTTAATGCGTTGTGCAGAAACAGGCCGCTCAGAATACAGAGAACAGGAAGTCGGCGAAGAGGGGTCGCCCCACTTACACAGGTGGCTCGAGGAACATTACTCGAGCCATGGAGTTATCGGTAAATTACAATAGACCGACTTTTGTGATATTCTGCAATATTAAGAGTTATTTTCTAATATTTCTAATATTAAGAGTTACTTTCTAATATTGCAGACATCTCGGACCGTGGCGTCAGGTGGTACACCGAGCGTGCTGTCCGCATATCTTGCCGTCCACGGCACCTCGACAGATCCCGCCACGGGCGAGCTTCGATATCCCGACGTCGCTACCCAGGAGTACTGCGTAAGTGTTAATATTTTTTCTACCCAAATTTGAAATTTTAGTTTTGGAAGGTTCAAGTTTAAATCTTATACTTATACTTTACTGCTTAATGTGGGTGTAGGGGCGGGTGGTTGAGCAGGCCCAGGCCTCGAGGATCGATTTTACCGGACAGAGCGATCCGAGGCTGCTGACCCCAGTTCTGGACGCCGCACACGGAGGGCACCACGGAGGTTGGGAGAGAGGCCGGGGACTAGGCCCTAGCAGGGCCCATATGAGGTTGGACTCCACCCCGGCGGTTACTTCCTCCGTCTCCGGTGACCGACGTGTCCATCAGGAACTGGAGAGCTTGAGGGCCACCGTTCAGGAGTTGAAGGAGATGCTGGTATGTATACTGCTTTATAGTAAAATATCATGTCATATTATATAGATATCAACATATCCATAATTAGTACGTAGCTTGAGCTTATTTGGTTTTAGACTTAAGTTTGATTAATCATACATACAGATGTAATTAAAATAAACAACAAACTAGATATCCAAATGGGGTTTCGAAATAACTTAATAATGATACGAATTCGAATAATACACAGTTCTTACACGCTTATTACACACGTTAGGTCCAGATGCGACAGGGTACATCGGCCGAGCCTCCACATGCATCTCCTTCGGCTGCGGCTCCGCAAGCCACTACATCGGCTGCGCTTCCGCAGACAGCTCCTGTAGCTCCACCGCCCACTCAGACTCCCGCAGCCGCGGCTCCGCAAGCGACTACCTCGACGGCGGCTGCGCAGACCACATCGCCAGCTCCACAGGCCGCTCAGACTCCCGCTCGCGTCGAATTGCAGAGTTTATTGACCGAGGAGCAGGCGCGCGTTATTCTATCGTTATCAGAGGTGGAGCTGGACCGAACTAGGGTAGCTTTTTGGTTCTTATTTTTTGAAACATGTATTTATTTATATCATACACATTATACTACATTTTGAAACGATATCGATATTGGTTTATATTTATATCATATTCAGTTTTTGGATTTCTTTTATATATTATATGCGTGAGATGTGATTATGAATACTGCGATATATGTTGTGTGATGATTATTTTTATATTTGATTGATGTATATATTATTGTGCACAGGACGGGACAAAATAAAGCAGCCCATTTTTTTAAAAAAAAATACAGATAATATGTACCTACGGATTAATCCGTTGGTACACATGTTACCCCTACGGTTATATTCGTAGGGGCTAAATATCAGCAGTAACTGATATTTCCCCCCTGATCTCAGTACCAGGGGGTTGGGAGTGCCCCTACGGACATATCCGTAGGGGCCACTGCCTATCCCCTACGGAGATATCCGTAGGGGCACAATATCAGGAATCCTGATATTTTGCCCCTACGGATAGGTACCTACGTAGCTATCCGTAAGGGGTATAACTTGGCCCTACGGAGATGTCCGTAGGTACACTTAATATATTAAAAAAACCGTAAATAATATAAATTTTTTTACCCTACGGCTTAGTCTGTAGGGGCAATAGGACCTACACAGAAATCCGTAGGGGCAAGAATTTGCCCGTAGGGGCAAGTTCAGGGCCTCAACTTGCACCTGCGGCCTTTGCACCTACGGGGTATTTTTTCGCCCCTACGCATATATCCGTAGGGGCAACCCTTATTTGTAGTAATGGGATCTCTACACCAAGACACCTTTAATACTTCATTTCCTAAACTAACGCTCATTAAATCTCTTAATTATTTTCATACTAGTTCATGGTTTAGCTTCTTGCATGCTTATTCAAATACCAAGAAAGTATTGAACAAGAGTTAAAAAGGGTAATTTGCCTTATTGTACTCACATGTTTAAATATTCTTGACTGGTGTGTGAAATCAAAGCTGAACTTACATTTTGAAACGGAGTTAGTACAGTTTAACCTAGAAAAGGAAAAAGAACAGGGAGTCCCAAAACCAAGATTCATCCGTATATTTTATTTTTATCAAAGGATGTAGTCTAGGGAAAATTGTCCTCATTTCCAGCCGTGTACGTCCGAGCAAAAGAGAGAAAAAATAGAAATACAGGTCCACACGCTACCGAGTCTTCCCGAAATTCATCCTCTCTCTTCCTCTCTCCCTGTCCGGATGTATCATGAATAAATTTTCGTAATTCAGCTTACACCATTAAAATCGTCACAAGAGGAAAATTAAATATCACAAAGATTGGTTCAGGTGGAAAGCCATTGGTCTAAGCACAAAATACTCACCAGTCAAATAAGCGGTCAGAATGAGCTTAATATCAGTAGTAAGCTTTTTTGAGTCCAAAGTCCAAGCAAAACTGTCAGGCTCTGAAACTCTTACAACTTTGTGGGATTACATCATGTGCTCCTTTCTTCTTTCTTGTTTCCAGGCTGTAAAATTTTCTGACAACACTATTCATCTGGGACCAAGCAAAACAGAAGATTCTCAGATTTTTACTCTCACCTGTACCTTTTTCTTGCTACTTTTGTTTAATACCTCAAAGGCTTGTGTTAAAGTCTTGGATACATGAAAACATCCTCCTTTTAAGACGGCAAAATTCTAAAATTGTTTTAGAAACTTATAGAAAACTTTGTGACTACTGTTTAATATCTGATTCTTATATATATAAGCTCTCTGTGCCTGCGTTATCCATATTGGGATCGAACAGAGGAGTTGAGCCCCTTGTGATTTTAAGTGCGCTGAGCCCTCCCTTATGGTCATGAAAGGCAACTTTCGGTTACCTGCAACCACATGAAAACCATCTTATGTATACCAACCATTACAATCTCCACATACGAATACCACATGATATATCCTATAACTATTAATATATGTTGATAGGGACGATATATTAAATGATGCGTTGATACCTCTTTTGGTAGAGTATAAATATATAACATATATAGCGATATGCTTATGTATTTCAAACCAAACTAGTAATTATCCAGTGTTATTTATGTATTGTATATATAGTGTCATTTATAATATTTATCTTAACTATAATCATGGTTTCTTAATTCTTTTAATTTTTTGTTGCCAGTTTAATATGATACCAGTGCCGTCCATATACATAGGATATATATCGGTTTAGTGATAGAGGCTTCAGAGACAATAAGAACTTGAGGGGACAAAAGATGGCAGTTATTTTTTTTAACCTTTAACTGAAGATATAGATGTCAAAGACCTTAATGAAAATATATTGTTCAACAGAAATGAGCGGAGACGGAGGATTCATGTGCTTGATCTTTAGTCGTTGTTTTGCTGAGTATGAGAAAAAAATATCAACCTTTTGCTCAAACTTTGACTGAAGCAATGCCAATGGTAAAATATCAACCTTTTGCTAAAAACTTTGTGATATATTAGTATTACTGTGCTCCAAACTCCAAAGCATAACTGATGTTAAAGTCATGGGAACATGGGGAACATCCCACTTTGAGAAAAAAATTTCTAATATTGGACCAATTGTCTTGAGACCAACCAATTTCTCTGTACTCTCTTGTGCTCACTCACTTGCTCACCCCCCACCCCACCCCGCACCCCATCCTCTCCTCTCCACTCTATAAATAACCAAGCTGTCTCTCACAACTTCACCAACATCTCTCTCTCTCTCTCCCCCCCCCCTCCTCTCTCTCTCTCTCTAAAAAGAGCTCAAATTATAGTGAAGATGAAGACCTCTCACAAATCATTCGCTAATAGATGTGTGAGGTTGGTGAAGGAGCAAAGGGCAAGGTTTTATATCATGCGTCGATGTGTGATCATGCTGATTTGTTGGAGAGATTATTCTTGATTATTAAGTTTCATATGTTTTTTTCCTTGTCTTTTTTGGGCTTTGTATGAACTTTAATACCTTTTTTTTCTTTGAGATGGGGTTAGTCGTTTGTTAATTACCATCCAAGATTGAAGGAAGAATCAAGTTTGTAGTTTTTTTTTTCTTTGTATATAGAGTATATTTAGCTACTATGGTTTTTGATGTAGATCAAAACGCCATATGCATGGCGAGAGACTATTTGATTCAAATCTCATCACTTTATAATTTATGCCATTTTGTTATCTCAAGTCTCATGTATTTGGGAGTTGGAGAATTATAAGCTCAACATGGTATTTTTTAACAGAAAAAAATAAATAGATAAATATGATTTGAAGCGGCACAAAACA
The DNA here is from genome assembly GCA_030015575.1 of Agapanthus africanus. Classification (NCBI taxonomy): domain Eukaryota; kingdom Viridiplantae; phylum Streptophyta; class Magnoliopsida; order Asparagales; family Amaryllidaceae; genus Agapanthus; species Agapanthus africanus. Next base: position 145,710,796 of record JASDDO010000022.1, on the reverse strand, counting down.
ATGTAGATAGCAAAATGATACTATCATTTGCATTTTTTTTCCATTTACTGTCGTGTACTGATGTGTAGAAATTTCTTGTGTTCAAAAGGTCTTAATTTCATATAATTAATTAAGTGGTTTTTCATTATCTTCTTTATCTTTTGGGTGTAAATTTAGGGTAGTCATATTAATTATTGGGATGCTGAATGAGACGAAGCTGTCCATCTCAATGTGGCCATATACAGGAGTAATTTAGTGCTTGATTATTATGTGAGGACAAAAATGAGTAAATGATCCCCATCTGTCCTTTGGGTTTTATTAATGCTTGCCAATGGCTGTAGAAATCATAATAGGTTCAACAATGCATTAGCCATTCAGAATTGAAGCAGTCAGGAACTGGATTGATGCAGTAGAGGAAATGACACTTGTTCGGGCTTCTTTGAATTTGTATTTTGATCTCAAGTGAGAACAGTCGGGCCGTAGGCCGCAGAAAAAAATCATGAGAAGCTATCTATAAAACTTTTTATAGGGAGGAAGTGAAACCGTACACGCGGCAGATTGGGTGTGGATCTACCGTACACGTGGCAGATTGGCTGTGAATGAAGAAAAGAAGATAGGTTCTCACATCCAATCTGCCACGTGTACGGTAGATCCACACCCAATCTGCCACGTGTACGGTTTCATCTCCTCCTTATAAAAAGTTTTATAGATAGGTTCCCATATGAATTTTTTCCGTGGGCCACGGTCAATCGCACCTCATTGCTACAGTTATATGATCCAGCCCCGAAGGATGGGGGACCCATTGAGGAAGAAATAGATATTTGTATAAAACATCCTTTTCTTAGAAAATAAGTATCGCATTATTCTCTTATATAGACGTTATAAAGCACTTTCCCCGTTGGAAAAAATTTGGTTCATTCCATTATTATTTTTCTAAAAATAGTAATAAAATCCTAGTTCATTGTTCCTCCGTATAACTTAACGATTACATAATACATAATAATCGATAGGATTACCATCCATATAAATTTTCGTCCTGCAAAAGAAAAATAAGTTTAATAAATGTTGCGAAAATTCCATGTGTGGTCACAATTTAGCTTCGAAGTCATCACGGAGATAAATCTCTTTAGAAAAGTGAGGACCTGAACATTTTCCAGAGACTAAATTTGATAAATAAGGACGATAATTTAATTGATTTTTTTATTATGAAAAACCATTTGGAAAAAGCTTTTTAGCCACAACAAAAATAAAAAAGAAAAAGAAAAAATCATTTTTATCCATGGGCCTCCAGGTAAATGGGCCAATGGAAATAGATAGGCAAATGAATAAAAAAAGGGTAAATTGTCACAAAAAATCCGGCCCGTTTTGGAGTTTTGTAAGAACCCCTCATATTTTCAAAATTGTTGAAAAGAGCCTAATGTTCAGATTTTTGTGAAAAAAAATCCTGGGCCGCATTTCATTTAGGTATTTATTCCGTCTAACTGTTTAAATACTACATGCAACTTTTTATATATTACAGGCAACTAGTGCACAAGTTTGAAGCAGGCCGGTGAATATTTGACAATTTACCTTATAAAAAATCCAAGGGCAAGAGACATTTTCATGTTGTTGCAAACATAAGTGTTCAACAATTCAATTGAAATTGATTCTTCAATAACCTTGTTAAGGAAATTGAAAAGAAAGGTAAATGACAGTATCCACATGGATATGGAAAACAATATGTAGAGTAAGAGGGGGAGAGGAATAAACATTAAAATGAAATATTTATTTTTTTCCTTCCAAATGGCATTGACGGTCTTCTAATTTAGACATGATTTTCTAATGCATGAATTTTTAATTTTCTTCTCTTTATTTGAATTTCAAAACAGTATTTGATTTGGTTTTTATAAGAAATGTTATATGTCAAACTTAAATCTTAGATTAACATTTCACAATTGCGCATAGGCTAAATTTCGATTTGAATTGTCATGCATCTGGCTAGACCCAATGCAAATAATAAATTGCAGCAATATTTTAGATGATTTCTTTTTAATTCATTACCCAATAATTTTTTTAAAAGTAATAATTAGGCAAATCATAAAATTTTAGCACCAATTTTAAAACAAGTACAAGTTTTATAAGCAAAGGAAAAGAATGAATTATCTAGTGAGCAATCTTGATTTCATTTTGTTTGGAAAAGTCATATGATTGCTTTTGTAATTTTTGGTATTCACTTAAAAAAATATTTTGGTTTCTCTTTTTTTCTTAAACTCCTATCAAATAATATTGTTAGCCATGTGATCCAAGGATTGACTCATGGCATATAAATAGATCCAAAGACAAAAGAAGGAAGTGAGAAAATAGTGTTTTGAGATGTCTCGACTGTCAAAAGATTCTCTCAAACTCCCTCCATCGTATAAATATACTAGCAATTGGTCACATGCCTAACATGTGGGATCCATTTATTTTTTAATAAAGTTTTATTGGCATCAGTGTTACACGATTCTCAGTATCGATCATTTAATTCAAAACCTTATTTAAACGAATTCATAAGTTACTGATGACGTTTTGAAATTCATGTTTTGAGTACAGCATGCACGATATATCCAACACAAGCAAGTTTGCCTACAAATGTGATATGCTCTCAAAATGGTGATATGGCATGATGATTTGATGCAAGCAACAATGTGATGCAAACCGAATCAAGATTCAATCACGTCTCAATGTAACATGTCAAGAAAATGAAGCTAATCGAAAAACCAAAATTAAGATTGAAGTTATGAGAGTTGTATATGTACTTAGTAATGATCTCATAAGATTATAAATCTAATTCCAACATATTCCTAATGCTCAAGACGTCTTCATCTCTTTTAGAGACGTCTAACCTATCCGTTGGAATTCAATCCGCCATTATTTCAAAACAGATTTTCACCCATGTCAGAAAACAGACGTCTATACAATACACTTTTGAAACAGCAGATGTCACTACAGACATCTATAGTTCAATCTCCAAAAAATTATCATTCTGTATACTTCTCAGAGTCGGCTAGACAAACGTCTTTAGAAGGATTTTATTCTTGGATCAGACGTCCCCACGAGACGTCTCCACGGACAGTTTTGGTAGTTTATTTGAATTTTGAATCAATTGGACACTTACGCCGTTTTCAGTCATAACTGCCTCCAGTGGTCATTAACTGTTTTATGACAGTTTTTGCAAGTTATGGGCAGTTAGAATAACTTTCTATATCAATTCCTATAAATACCTATGAGATCTCACTTTTTCAATAACAATTCGTTGCAAATCTATTGAGAAATTTTCTTATGGTTCTTGTACTTTCACTTGCCAAATTCTTTCATTTTCATAGAGCCAAAACTTATTCAATTCTCTCAAATCAATCCTTATGCAACACCGGTGATAATCTATTGAGATCATAGGAATGAGAGTGAATATTAATCATTTGTAATAACGATTGTAAACCGACGAGAGAGAGAGTGTCTCTCAACCCATGAGAGGGAGTGCCTCTCACCCATGATGAGTGCTTCTCAACCCATGAGAAGGGGTGCCTCTCATTACTTGAATTTGTGGATTCGAAGTGCAAAAGGATATCTTCCTAGAGAGACGTGGATTAGAGAAGTAAGTACGGCTTTGCTAGAGAATCCCGGGCTAGAGAGGAAGATAACTTGTTTTCTAGGGAATCGCAAGTTTAAGAGTGATCCTTGTGATGAGGGATTTTTGTTCTTCACATCCATGTGAAGAGAGATTCGTGTTCTTCACAATAATAGTGTAGAAATCCTGAGAAGGTGTCCCAAGCGGGGACTAGCTACAGGGGCGTGGTGAACCTAGTCAACAAATCACTGTATTTGCGATTGTTTTTACTCTTTTTACTTTTTAGTATTTGTGTTGATTGCCACTTTAAGTTTCTTGTTTAAACTTGTTTAAATATTTTATGCAAAAACTAGGTAATCACTTAGATATATTAATTAGAATTTTTAAATTTTCCATAGGACATATAGTAGCCTTATTCACCCTCCTAAGACTGTTTTCAATTGGTATCAGAGCGTATTACTCACTTTTAAAAGATTAATATTTTGAGTTTTTAGATCCATAGTGGCAAATCAAATAGAGAGTCAATCCAGCATGGGACCTCTGTAACGACTCTGAAATCCCTGTACAAATGTAACTTTTTCAAATGTATAGAAAGGGTATTTCAGCATGATTAGGAGTTATAAGTTAAATTTGTCTACTAAAAGTAAGAAACAACTTGTAGCTTACTGGTAAATCCTTTACACTGCTGTGACGTAGCTTGTATTTTCGATTCCCATCAGTCCCAATTATTTTTAATATTTTTCTTTTAAACTTTTCGGAAGCGCAAGAGTTGCACATGCAATATACGAAGAATCGAAAAGTTTCAGAAAAATCAAACGGGATAAATAAGGAGTTAACACAGAAAAATACTTATGCCTAAAGCCTCGAGCCACGTGGCCCCGATCCGACCGCCCAGATCATCGTTTTGGCCGCTACCGGCAGCTCGATCATGTTCAAATCCCTCCGTGCTTCGCTCGCTTGTCTCTTTGACTCCTCTCTACTCCCCTATATTATTTGTTTACCCTGCAATTAAGCAGAGACCTTTCATTTCATCATTAATCCTATTTTAATTCATTTTAATTCCAATCCTTTAACTCACACATACTCATCCATACACTATAAATACATCTCATTCCCCAACTCTTCCCATTCTGAAAAATCTCTATTAAAATTCTCCCAAATTTCGCTAAGTACAAGTGGATTCAAGTGGAGTTAGAGATCAAATTCTTTTGTTGAAGATCGGAACTTTTCCGACGATACCGGGATGCTACGGAGATCCCCTCTCTCTTTCTTACTCTTTTATCAATGCTACGCAACCCGTAAGTCTCTTTTCTCTATTTCATTTCGTCTCAAATCGCTTTCTAAAACTATACCGACAAAAGTGGAGTTAGTCTAAATAAATATATTTAAAAAATCTTTATCACCTTTGCTAAGTTAATATTTCACCTTAATCTCTCTAATATCATTTTAAAAATATCATTCACACCATTTACCTTTTAATCACGCGAAATAAATATATATCGAACTTTTTCATATAAATACCATGAACTTTAAAAATATCCTTTTATCAATAATTAGAAAATATACCTATAGAAACTCACGGGGTAATGACCTACTCCATCACATAAACCACGGTTTCATAGCACGAAGTTTTTGGATGTATGGTTAATTTAAAGAATACGGTTTTTAATAAAATACTACCGCTTTTACAAATAAATGTTTTTAATCGATATTTTTGGATCCTTTGCAATTACGCTTCTGCAACCCTTTTAGGGGAACCCATCTACGAATGGTGAGGGTTATCGCATGTCCTTGGGATAATAGAGTGAGATACAGAGCTCCTCACGGAGAATTCGGTCTCGAAAGGAAATAAAAATACGATTTAAAAAATACGACTTTTTTTCTAAATCAAATTAAAACTTTGAAAAATTATATAAAATTATGAATCCGTATTTTCAATAAAAACAAAGTGTGAAAAGAAGTATATTTGTAAATGAAAGATTAATTTTTAATAAAATACCACCATGTTTACAAAAGAAGTAGTTTTCATTAAAATACCATAAACTTTAAAAGGTAAGTTTTATCACTAAAATACCACTAAAATTAAAATACATATTCATAAAAACTCTTAATATTATAAATCACTCTCGAGATTTATTTTTAAACAATATTAAAATATTTTTCATAAAACCCCCTCGATGAATGCATTCAATGTAAACAAACAAGAATAAATATTTAAAGCCTAAATTAATATAGGTTTAAGCGGTATCATTTCTCTTGAGCCCAGGGAACCGGAGAAAGTGAGTGCTTACCTATTCAGGTTAAACAACACTGCAAATTAACGGAATTTATCAATGACAATTATCTTAGAAAAAGACACAAATTCTGTTGTCCATGTGTAGCAGTTGTCCGATTACTCCCGAACTTAAGAAATTAAAAAACTAAATCCTTTCATAGATACTAACTCCAATCTTAATCCAAACTCAAACCAGAATCCAAAATTAAACACAAACTTGAATACTTGATCATGAACCTAAACACTCAAATTCAAATATCAAACTTGAACTTGAACACTTGACTCGACTTGACCGAACCATGGATATAACTTGACATGAACTTGACATGAATACATGATTACATCTTGAACATGAACCTGTACATTTTATATTCATGGATTCGTCCAAGACCTGTTAAGTTGAACTATACACTATAATACGTGAGGATAAAGGGGTAGATTGGTACGGAACGTATATCGTGGAACGAGAGGTCACTGAAAAGACACTTATATGAATTCACGTGTTATTGTTTCGTCGGTTATGACGAGGCCTTATACTACATGTTGCCATAGTCTACGGGGTAAGATGAACTCCTCTCGTATAAATAAATAGCTTCTTTATCAAACTACAAATAAGCACGTTAGAATAACTATCTTATACCTGTAAATAAACATGTTTAGATACTCGTATATATAACCTTGCCTGTTCATATTCACTTGATTTCTATTCACTTTCATTCATTATTACTTATTTTTTCAGGGACTTACCGAGCGCTAGTTCGCTGATGACATTCCTCTCTTTTCCTTTTCTTTGGAATGTTCGTCAGGAAGACCGGACTCTGAGGGTATAGAGCCGAGCCAGGAGGGCTTGGACCAGTTCGCTACTCTGCCTGCCTATTAACTCCTTCTTGTATTTACTTCCAGTATGTCATTGTTTAGGCATTTGGTTTATCATTGTATCTTTTTTCTTTACAAACAGTTGTATGTAAATTTGAATGTAAATAAAGTTACTGTTTCATCTTATTACTCTTGTTATTTTTGTACATTGTTATATTGTTTAATTACGCTTAACGTATTCTCATAGTAAATACGTCGCGGGCTTGCTACGTCACCATTTCCGTCTACTAGAAAGCGGAGTGTGACAGGTTTTGTTGGTGGCCCATGTAGGTCAGTTCTGCATGAAGTCTTAAGCAATATATCACAAGAACTATAAAAATCGGCAACTATACATTCTTTGCATTTTCAAACTTCTTGAATCTATCCTAATATTTTCTTTTCTATCAAGGTGATAGATTCTCCAAATAACACCAGCACCAACGTCAATGAAAACACACCACCGCCTACTTTACCACCTCCCCTTACCATTGCTGCTCTGATTAATGAACAGACGGTGCTTGTAGAAGCCATCAAAAGTTTTCTGGAGGGCCAGCAGCAGCAGATTGCTATTCTTATGAACCGTCTTAAAGACGAAGCATAGAGAGTAAAGTAATTTCGGGCGTTGCATCCCAAGAATTTCTCGGGGAAAGAGAGTCCTTTTGAGGCTGAAGAATGGGCCCAAAGTATCGAGGACGACTTTGCAGCAGCGTAAGTACTAGACATAGCTTTGGTTTGTGTGGCAAAGCTCCAGCTCACAGACAACACAGAAGTCTGGTGGAAAGCCGAAGAAAGCCGTCTTACATAACCAATAGAGTGGAAGACGTTCCGCGATCTATTCGATGCGAAGTTTTTCCCCGAGACCGCCTGCTTTGAGATGGAACAATAGTTCATTCACCTGCAACAAGGCTCTATGTGGGTAAAATCCGTGGATGAATATGATACCGAATTCATCATGCTTAGCAGGTAAAAAATCCGTCTCAAATTCATGTTTCGTAAAACACATCAATGTTCTAAAATCGACATCTTATCATTCGGGATAGACGATTCTAAAAAGATATAGACCCGGAGATTCAAACGGCATTAGCCACGTGTGACTATCCAACTCATGAACTCGCTTTAAAAGCAGCGCGCCGTTATGAAGCTGTGTTCAAGAAGAAGGGTAAGCCGCAAGCAACCGGAATCAAACGCCCTGCTACTCAGATGACAGGAGGAGCATCTTCCAGGACGACTTTTGCACCCAAGAGGCGTTTAACTGGTCCAGTCTAGATTTCTGTTTCTAATGTAAGAGAACTGGACACTTGGCGAAGAAATACAGGCATGCTAATGGCATGTGTTTGATTTATGGCGCATCCATTCACGCTATAAGACCATGCCCATATTAAGGTAACATAGCACCAGCACCTAGACCCACAATGCCAGCTCCGCAGAGGCCGAGTATTCAGGCACCTGCACCCCACCTAGCTTTTCCTGCACCAGCGCCACATGGACCACTTGCACAAGCTCAGTGTCAATTCCATCAGGCACAGAGAAACGTTCCTTAAGGGCAGAGGAATGTGCATCCGGCGAGGAGGAATGTACCGAGACATCAGGCTTTTACAATGACGGTCGAAGAGGTCAAAACCACAGGACAAGCCATCACTGGTAAAGTCTTCTCATCCTTTCAACCTTCGATACTAGTACATCGTTATTTTCTTCTATATCTAAACACAATCTCACACAACTTAGGTACTATACTAGTAGCCACATTTCCTGCACTCGCACTTTTCGACACTGGAGCTTCACATTGCTTCATGTCACAACGATTCGTGAGAACGCATGTGATTCCCATAAAGCCACTCATTTCAAGCTGGAATGTCGGTTCCGGGAATGGAGTCTTGAAGGAACTTTGGGATATGATCAGTGTCTAGTGGTAGTTTGCGGCCAAGAATTCTACGCAAATTTTAAAGTGCTGGACATACCAAATTTCGATATTGTGTTGGGAATGTATTGGCTGGGAGTATTTTATGCTACCATTGACTGTCGTCAAAGGAGGGTAGTATTTGAGATACCAGATCACCCAGTCTTCTATTTCAAAAGTGGAGACAGGACCTTGGAACCAGGAAGTTACCCTGCCAAGCCGAAGAATGCAGAAACGTTCTCCCTACCAGCTGAAGGAGAAAAGCCTGAAGTAGTTCAAGAGTTCGAGGATGGTTTCCATGAAAACATATCAGGTTTGTCTCCCGATCAAGCTCTTGAATTCAGTATTGATTTACAACCTCATGCACAACCTGTAATCAAAGCTCCATATAGACTAAGTCTGGAAGGATTGAAAGAAATTCGTATCCAGTTAGACGAGCTCCTAAAGAAAGGTTGGATCAGACCCAGTACTTCAAGTAGGGATCACCAGTATTACTAGTGAAGAAGAAGGAAGGTACCTACTGGATGTGCGTGGGTTATCGAGCACTGAACGAGGTGACAATTAAGAACAAGTACCCACTACCTCGCATCGATGACTTTTTCGATCAGCTAAGTAGATCTTGTGTCTTCTAAAAATTATATTTTCATTTGGGTTATCATCAGGTGAAGGTCAAAGAATCCGACATTCTAAAGACTGCGTTTAGGACTTGTTATGGCTATTATGAATATCCCGTAATGCCATTTGGAGTGACCAATGCACCAGCCATCTTTATGAACCTGATGAACCAAGTTTTCCGAGAGTACTTAGACAGGTTTGTTGTTATTTTCATCGACAACATCCTGGTGTATTCAAAGAATCGGAAAGAACATACCGAGCACTTATGCATTGTCCTGAAGACATTACGACAACACCACTATGCCAAGTACAGCAAGTGTGAATTTTGGCTATATCAAATCGGATTTCTCGGACACATTGTTTTAGGCGAAGGAACCTCGATAGATCCAGCTAAGGTGTCAGCTGTCAGCGAGTGCCCAACACCAAAGATGGTGAAATATATAAGAAGTTTAAAGGCTTAGCAGGATATTACAAACGCTTCATTGAAGGATTTTCAAAGATCGCGGCACCCCCAACCAAGCTTACACATAAAGACGAAGCATTTGTGTGGTCAGAAGCATGTGAGAAGGCTTTCATAGAACTCAAGTCGAGGTTAAGCTCTGCACTTATCCTTGTAATACTGGATCGATCTGGCAGATTCGATGTACATTGTGGTACATCCGGTAAAGGATTAGGATGTGTTCTACATCAGCATGGAAAAGTTGTGGCTTTTGCATCAAGACAGCTAAAGGTCCATGAGCGCAACTATCCAACACATGACCAGGAATTGGCAGCCGTGGTCTTCGCACTCAAGATTTGGCATCACTAAATTTTGGGAGAACGAGTGGATATATACACTGATCACAAAAGTCTAAAATATGTATTTACTTAGAACGAACTCAACATGTGGCAGAGAAGATAGCTAGAACTCATGGCGAATTTCGACATCAACCTACAGTATCATCTTGGAAAGGTGAATGTAGTTCCTGATGCACTGAATTTCCAACCTTTAGCAATGAATCTCACCGCTCATTGAAAAATACAGCAAGAGCTGCACGGAATGGAGATTGAAGTAGTTATGCCAGGTAATGCCTCGTCTTTGATGAACTTACAAGTCCAGTCCACTCTTGTCAATCAGATCAAGGCAGCTCAAGCCAATGATGCCAAGCTACAAAAGATCCGAGAACAAATAGGAAGTGGTCTTCGAACCGACTTCATCATTCACGAAGATGGATCCTTACGTTTTGGGAGTCGTTTTGTAACACCTTAGTGTATTTATACGATATTTTATTTGTGGTTTTTCAAGTCTTGTGACAATTTCTTGTTTATTATTGTTTTTGGGTGTGGATAATGCATTTGGTATATGTGGTCAGTATTTGACCCGACCCGCATACTTGAAACCCACTATGGTTCAAGATTATGTCATATATTTACTAATACAGAGGATCCATGCATATTTAGATTCTATATACATGTATTCTATATTTTGTATCCGTATATCTTTAAATAATACAAATAATAATCAAATAATATATTTTGATATCTAGCATTGCATGTTATCATACCCCATACCATATAGTTGCATCCATACATCGTGTTCATGTCCAGATTGATAAAACAGACTCGTTTGGATCGCTACGTTATTTACGTATATCCGTTCTTGGGGGTATGCATTTTATTTAACCAGATATCGCATTATGGTTTTTTCTTGTACGTGTATTATCCATATTTTAAAACTAGATTTTCAGAAGAGACCCGGTATTTTTCGGAGTATTTTTGTATTAGCTATATAATCCTAGAAAATATATTATAATATTTTCATATATTATCAGTATATATAATATATATAATATATATTTATTAACTAATAATATTTTCTATATTCCCCCCCTCTCTCTCCTCTTTTAAATATATATTTTCTATATAAACCTAATAATTAAATGAACACGTCTCTCTTTCTTATACTTCTTCTCTTCGCGACAAAACCCAAACTCGAGCCCTAACCCTAGCATGCGCCTCACCTCGTCGCCGACCCCGACCTCCCTACAACCTTGTCACAACCACCCTCATCATCTCACCACCCTCATCATCACCTTCACCGCCTCCTCTCTTCCTTTACCCGACCACAATTCCTGCATGACCCTAACACCTGAGAACCCAAGAACCCATCACTGGAGACTTCACCGTCGCCATCACCCTGTACCTCGTTTTCCTCTCCACTCCCCGAGCACCCTGACTACCACCAATAACCAACCATGCACAAACCCGACCACGACCTCTTACAACCCAAGAAACCCACTGCCCCACGTCGTTAAACTTCGCTGTTGACGGCTACCCATCATCACCGTCGTCACCTCCTCGTGTCCTCTGTCCCTAACCCAGAGCCAATACCACAGCCTATTCATCTTCTTTCTCTTCTCTTTTCTTTCTTTCTCTCTTTCTTGATCGGTTCCAGCCGTCTCACCGGAGTTGCGAACGTCGCCGACAATCCGAACGATCCAGTCATCGTCGTCGTCCAACGTAGTCACGCCTTTGATTAGCTAGGTCCAGTCCTGCACACGTATGGGTTGCATCGCACCGTTTATCCGATGCCGAACGTGACGTACATATACCGTCGTGAGATCCGATCGGGCATGTTTATCTTACAACATGCTTCGTTATAATATACCTATATATATATGAATAAAAATAATACATGTGTTTCACTATACAGCAAATAGTATAGATTTACCGTTTTACGATATCCGTTCATATCCTTACTGATAATAACACATCTAATTGCATGCCGGAATATCATGATATCATTATACTATTATTCTAGTACAACGTGTTATCTAGATTGCATCATACGTAGTCATGGACGTATAAAAGGTTATTATAGATAGATACATATGCATCATGGTATCCATTGTGCTTAACATGCTCAGATATTCTTTACAGTTTCACATTTGGTATCTATTTGATACATATGCATCACATGACATGTTCACGACACACTACTTGACTCCTTACTTGGATCTTATTACTAATGCCAATAATCCTGACATGCTGTCCCGACGGACGTAACTTGTTGTTTGCATAGACGAGAACTGTAAGTCGATGTCACGCACCCCACGTGTCCGCGGGGAGGTGGAATTTTCAAAAAACGATTTTAGAACTTCGCAACAACGACTTGAATCAACAGAATCTTTATATAAACCTTAACTAACATATGAACTTTAAGGTTCTAACTACTATGAAATAAGTTTATACCTTCGTAAACCAAGTCCTTCGTCTTTCGCTGTCCTCCTCCTCTTCTTAAGCTCCTAGAAGAGAGTGTACGGACCGCTTGATCGTTAGCTTCTTTGGGTAAAAAATGATCCACCCGAGAGTGACTACTTTGAGCTCCTACCTATAATATGAGGTAACTAAAGAACCTAGTGTGCTAATCTAGGCAGCTAAGGTGATGTAGAGAGTGATTAGGATTTGTTTAGCCTCTTAAACTCTAGGATTCTAAACTCATGAGATAATAAAGGAAGAAGAAGAGAGCTTGGAGAAGAGAGAGTGTTTATAATAGAATGAATAAAGAATGACCCATTGTGATAACTTGTTAAGCAAAGATATTTTCCACAAAATATCTAGATATTTTCCACAAAATATCTAGATATTTTCCACAAAATATCTAGATATTTTCATTTCCCACAATAGTGTAATCCATGACTCACTACATGAGTCACCAAGTAGCCATGCTTCATTAATTGTAAATAACACCTCACCCTCCACCTCATTAACCATTTAAAATAAATGGTTATTAAACTACTGAGGTGTCTTCTTTTAGAAGCACTATTGACAAAATCACAACAATACCCCTCACCATATATAGATTCCCGTATCCGTATTCCGAATAATACGAATACAAAGAGACAAAATAATCCGATAATCTAATACTAGGATCCGGCTTAAACCAAAGCCCACTAGTATTATCCGTCTGAATCATGATCCGTGCACAAATATACGTATATGACCGAAACCCTACCGTAAAAACCATACGGCCTCTACATCGTTTCGCTCGAAGCAGAGAAACCCTCTATATGGGACTCTAAAGACTCGACAGTACGCTGGCAGTGGGTTTAACCACAAGCACGTCAGCGGTACTAGTTGCATGTAACGGCTACCCAGGTATCTGTCGAAAAGGAAGGCCGATGAGCGAACTCATCCGAACCCCTACTAACCCTGTCCGTGACAATATCCGTGCAGTTCGGTCTGTTCGTCTGAGAGTATCGCATGTAAGGTCTAGGGGTGGAAAACGTCAGACCCCTAATAACCAAACAAGTCGTGTCAGTGTGGCTCAAGACCATCCGAGAATCTACTGGTCCGTCCACCAGTAATTCTTAATCCGCCATGGCCAGGGACTTATGGTGATGACCAACCGATCACAGCGCGACATCGACTCCCTATACCGGGAGTGAAGAATCCCTAACAGTCGCTCACTGCCTCCATGTGGCTCGGGATTGTACCCAAGTAAAACCTATTTGCACGACTCAGTAGAGCCGTGGTAGGGTAGTAATCAAAGCACAATGGGAACTCACACGAGACAAATAACGACCTTAGGTCGACAGACTATTTGCACACATGTCACCATAGAACTGCTATCTGACGCTAGGTATAATACTATCAAGTCAGTCATTGGCGAGTCCTGTCCGGTGAACTCACACCCAGTGAGCATATGTATACAATCTTAGGTGCACCTCACCAATGGTTGCGGGACCAATCCATCGCCTCTCGTCAGGGTCTAGATATGTATACACTAGTCTACTCTGGAGTATTGATGCCCAGTCTCGATATTTCATTGACTATGGACATTTTAAGGATATGCCTATCGACTACCCAGCTTCCACAAGTATGATTGGCATCACAACGCTGGTAGTCAGGCAAATATCCTACGGGCTTTATCAACATGCAT